>OX596011.1:56035487-56635487 GCA_951394025.1 Heteromyza rotundicornis | reverse complement strand
ATTCAACACGATTTTTTCTCTGGGTGTGGGTACTTTGTGAGTTTTTTTTACCAAAGTTATGATTTTAAAACTTTTTGGAAGAAATTTTTTCTATTAAAAAATATGTGGTCTAAATCCGAAGAGTTTGGGACCTCCTGCAAACTCTGTACTCTTTTTTACTCAATAGAATCTGGTAACCCTACCTGAGAGGTTCCATATACCCACAACTTCAAAGCAAATCACAACATGCATACCAGAAAGGTAAATCTGTTGATACTGCTCTGCATGAAGTTGCCGGCCATGTGGAACACACGTTAGCCGCATTTTTAGATATCGAAGGTGCTTTTAATAACGTACAACGGGGATCTTGTAGTAAATGAAATCCTAAAATCGTTCAACTCCAAGGGTATTAGAATAACTGCTTACGCTGATGACGTGTGCATACTGATTTCAGGCAAATCTCTGCCCACAATATCAGAACTCATGCAATCGGCTTTAAAAGAGATTTCAGACTGGACGAAACTAAACGGACTTGGAGTTAACTCCTCGAAGACAGAATTAGTACTGTTCACGAGAAAGACGAAAATTCCCTACCTCAGGTTACCACAACTAGAGGGAATTGAACTTAAACTATCTAATGAAGGTATTCTGGACCACAAACTTATGTGGAAAAGAAACACAGAGGAGAGAATGAGAAAAGGACTCAGCGCGTACTACATTTGTAAAAAGACCTTTGGAGAAAATATGGGGGTCGCAACCACGAATCCTTCACTGGATGTATGCTGCAATAATACGGCCTATCCTCACTTCGTTGGTGTGGTGGACCACTACTAATGTTGGAAGTAGCCTCAGCCTCTCACGAAAGTGCAATCGCTAGCCGGTAGATCGATTGCGGGAGCCGCAAGAAGCACACCAATGGCGGGAATAGATATAATGCTAGACCTGCCATCGGTGGACCTGTACATACAAAGCTGCTAGAGCCTTAGCCGATCAAAACATACACACCATCGGGTTACTCTCTTCTGGGTTCCCGGACATAGCGATATAGAAGGGAACGACAAGGCAGACGAGATGGCCAGAGGAGGCTCTGCTATGGAGATCAGTGAGGCTGACAACTCAATTCTGCAACCGATACGCAATCAATACGGAATAATTGACAGTATGGTAAACAGGGAAATAAACGATAAATGGGCCTGGATAGGAAATCTCTTAGCATACTGACGGGGGCTATCACTGGACACTGTGCCATAGGATCCATGTTGGGGAAATGGCACATAGTAACCACAGATATATGTAGGAGCTGCGGTGATGAGTATGAACTAGAAACTATACAACATTTCCTCTGCCACTGTCCCGCTCTACAAAAAAGCGCCAACGAGCACTAGGCTCCCGGTTCTTTGAGAGCACAGCAGAGCATACAGTATCAGACCTTATAAAGTTCATTCGAAGCACAAAATGAATCATTGATGGACAAACGTGCGTTGATAATATAGGAGAGCAATTGAGATAGGTTTTCATATATATACGCACACAAAATTAATAATATAAAGGGATTCACAATGGGCCATAGATGGCCTCCGAGTGGAAATGGTACTTTCTGTACCACACACCCTTATAACCTAGCCTAACCTATGCGATTAATGAGATAAGTTGGTTTTGTGAAAAGGGCTAGATGACGTAGCATTATTTTAAGTTTAAATTTAATTTCCAAAGGCATAAGTCGAGCACAAGTGAATTGAAATAACATTGTAATTATTAATAAAACTATGCGGCATTATGTTTGAAAAACACAAACATAATGCCGCATATTCATTGTCATATTTAGTAGCTGCAAAACCTTAGTACCAGCTTAGGAGCTGTCAATTCAGTGTATCTGCCAACTTAGTAGAGTACTTAATTTAAGGTGGAACTAATTTGACTATGAATATGGGCGTATATTTTTAGCTTGGCCATTTCTAAAAAAAAAAATAGTCTATGATAGACTATAGCGAAAAAAACGTACGCTTTATGCAGATTACCTCATTTGGAAATTGAGAAACCACTATCAAAACTTCAGAATTGTTCCAAAAGTTTTAATTTGTCGAAAATACGTGTTTTTCATTTGGAGCACAATAACCATCCAACACACATCTGGTCTTTGTTGGATATACGAACATAAGTCTTACACTGACAATACTTGCTTACTTAGGACTCAAATCATCCGGAAGATATCATATAGTCCAACCCCTGCGTAAAGAACATCGAATAATTCCTGGATATTCAATTTCAATAGGGGTCGGAATGTTGAGTCTCATTGTAAATTGCTACTCAAACGAAAACATGCAGTTCTGATTTTCAAGCCATAGCATATTGTAGTGGCACCCAGAATGGGTAGTTGCAAATTGAAATTGGCAGTTGTAAAACCAAATATGGGTAGTAGAATTTTAAATTGAAACTATTTAGAAGAACCATTCATTTCTATAACTACAACTTTCATTCGATTCTCTTACTTGTTCGGCGATGGTAAAAGGCACCGCAGATTTATACAACTGGGACTCGATTTAAAAAGGGCTCTGAGTCGGGTTGCAAACAAGTCGCACGCTGCACGAATGTGAACCTGTGGAATCTTCCTCAATTCACGAAGAAGGTTTTTCGTAAGCGCATCAACACTTTGGTATTTTTTAGTGCTGACCTTGGCCTACAAAATGCTCCATACGGAGGAGTCGAGCGGATTTGCTTTCGACGACCGTTTAGGTCATTGTTTCGACGAAATGAAGTGTTTAACGTTGCCTTTCACCCGTACTTGGTTGACGCGTGCTTTGTGTGACAGCGCAAAGCAAAAAAAAACCACAGGGGAGCGGCCATCGACCATCACCGCCGCCCAAACCATCACAAACGGTGGTGCTTGACTTCTGGTAGTCAATCGAATGTCCAAATTTTGTTTGAGTAGGAATTGTTCAATTGGGAAATTTGTCAGATCAGAGAAGACGATATTCGGTAATTGACCACGATCGTGCAAGCGCAAAAGCTCATTCGCTCTGTCGAGCTTAACTTCTTTTTGAGATTCGGTGAGATCCTGCGCTTTTTGGAATTTGTAAGGCTTCACTTTGAGCTCTTTTTTCAATATTCGTTGCATGGTTGTTTTCGATATGTGCAGGTCTGCAGCCATTTTTCTGCCACTCCGTCGAGGATTTCGTTTAATTCGAGCCTTCAGATTGCGAACCACTTTTGGCGATGATGCAGTCTTTTTCCGACCACCACCATAGCGTTTTGCAATACTGCCAGTAATGTTGTAACGTGCTATGGTTCGAGACACGAAAGACTTATTCACATTGAGGTGTCGAGGGCTTTAACAATTGACACTTGTGACTTTCCGCTCAAATAATGCCCTATCACACTATTGCATTTAAATTGCATTTAAATTTTTAATTTGTTTACCCAACTGCACGTGCTTCTGCACGTTTGTAAACAATGAAATCAGCTGCCATTTAGCGAAATAGGGCTCTGTGCCAGCGGATCGCAAACTGCAGCAGTTTGAATTTGGTTGCAGCTTAATTGGGCCTCCCTGTACATATCGCTCATTCCCTGCAATAAAGACACAACTCAAAAAATTATACTGTTGAGAAAACAAATATTGAAAATTTTAAATTTGAGTTTAAATTTAAATATGAATTTCAGCACTTTGTTTTTAAAAAAGGTTAAAATACATAAAAAATTGAAGATATGAATTCTGTATCTTGACAGCACGTAGACAAATATCTGAGGATCCTAGTGGCTCCGAAAAGACGAGTTGAGTTGTATCTTTATTGCAGGGAATAACTTCCGAAACTCTTATAGAAGCTTCCTCTGGAATTCCACAAGGTACCCATTGTGGGCCTTTGTTGTTTTTACTTTTTATTAAGGCCTGCGCACACAGAGGCGTTATTCGTGCCGCAGGCGGTTTCGAAATAAATATTGTGAAAAATCATTGGTTTTTCGAAAATAGAGCGTTTTTTTACAGCCTGTTTCCATAGCAATACAATAAATAACAAACAAAATCTACTGCTGCGAGATCGCTGCCTGTGTGAGGCTCTTTGCGTTTTCGAAGCTAGATTTTTATACCCCCACACTCGCTGTGGCAGGGTATACTAACTTTGTCACAACGTTTGTAACGCCCATAAGGAGGCGTGTCCGGTATGGAAAAGTATATATATTCTTGATCAGTATCACCTCCTGAGTCGATTTAGCGATGTCCGTCTGTCTGTCCGTCTGTCCGTCCGCACGATAGCGGTCGCAGTTTTGGAGATATCGACTTGAAACTTTGGGTACATGTTTTTCTCGTGAATACTGAGATCAAGTTCGAGAATCAGCCAAATCGGACAAAAACTGGGCGTGGCTCCCACACACCGAAAAAAAAGGTAAACATTTTTCAAGTCTTTTTTATTGTTGTATTCGATTGGAAATGTTTAGAAACGTATTTTTGACATGGTCCGAGGTTCCGAAGCCGCATATATAAGGGTCTAAATGGGGTCTTGAGACCAATTTTTTTTTTTTTGAGGATTTAATTGGAAATTTTTAGAAATGGATTTTGGACATGGTCCGGGCTCCAAAACCACCTATAATTGGCTCAAAATAGGTTCTTGAGACCACATTTTTTTATGTTCGAGGTACTTCTTCCTACTGTGTGGGGGTATTTCAGCTTCGGTATAGCCGAAGATAGTCCACTCTCTAGTTTAAATATCGAAATGGTTCTGAAATTAGCTAGCGAATATCGCCTCTGTGTGCGCATGCCTTTAAGAGTGTATTTCGTTATCAGGCCAATCTTTCAAAGGCAATAGCGCTGCTCACAGGTGTGATAACAACGTCATTGATGTCTCTTTTAAAAGATCACAAGGTCCCATGTGCACTTAAGAGGGTCTCAAGTTTACAACTTTTACAGTTTCTGAGAAAACTGACTTCAAATATTGGAAAATATGATTTTTCGCAATACTTTTGAACGCTCCTGCGGCTTCCTGCAGCATTTCTTAATCTTGATGTCGGTCTCAAAAAATTCTATCATCTTTCCCATGTGCACTTAAGAGGGTCCGGTTCCAATCTGTTCAGTGGTTTGGTCAAAAAAATGCAATTATGTAGATGCATTTTTTGTGCTAACTTTGGAGGTACATAATTGATACATTTTGCCGTTAAATTATAATCCTGGTATACAGTCCTTAAATCTAAGATATTATTAATAATTTTCAATCATAAGATCATTATTATTTTCGCCTCTTCATGGATTTTTTCCACTTTTAAAAAGATACTAAAAAAGCAAAGTTTTCATATTTTAACTCTAGGCGGCGCCACAAATTTTGTGTTGAATAAAATATTTTGATTTTTTGATATTTGCCTACTTGAGAAATAAGTTATTTACAGTGCAGGCCGCCGTGTTTTATTGCAATAATTGGAGAAAAAACCATTGTAACTATAAAAATTAAGGTTTGTTAAGAGCGAAGGTACAATGAAAGTGCATGCAAAAGCGAAAGAAACACGTTTTTTTGGTAATGCGACCTCGAATATTATTTTTTGCGAATCACTTAGTTTTTTTGAAAGGGGAACGTGCATCCAGTATTGGTATATTTTTCGAATATTCATTACACTGTTTTCATTTTCAAATTGATGTGCGATACGGAATTTCGAAAAATTTGATCAAAATAAATTTTTTTTTATATTGTTAAAACAATTTTTTTGTAAATATTTCCAAGTGACAAAGAACAAATTGAGGTGAAAAACCAAACCAAGTTCCATATTTTCCCTACAGATGTCTCACGCAGAACGGAATACACCCTTAATGATTTATAATTGCCATTACGACTATATTGTGGCAACATCTAACTCCATGATTGGTTTTACAAAGCGAAATACACAAAGCTTTAAAGATCCACTCACAGTTAAGGCCCTTTATGTGTCTCTTGTTCGTAGTATTGTTGAATATTGTTCGATTATTTGGAACCCTTTTTATGAGAATCATTCAAATCGCATCGAAAGGATCCAAAGAAATGTTACAAGATATGCCTTAAAAAAGTTGCGCTGGCCCGATGGCATTCCATCCTACGATGCCCGACGCAAGCTTCTTGGTTTACAGTCTTTGCAAGAGAGAATGCTTTCCTCATCACTTTTGTTTATGTATCACATTTTATCTGGAAAAATACCGTCTGTAGAATTGTCGAGTTATTTCGTTTTCAATGAGCCTTTAAAATCTCTTAGAAATAATAGATTGTTAGAAGCTAAATTTTTAAGAACGAATTAGCCATGAATGAACCTATTAATATGTGTATACGTTTAAGTAATAATTATGCTAATGTGTTAGATTTCAATGTACCTGAAAATCGTTTTAAGTTAAATCTATTTATTTTGTTTAATTAGTATACAAATTGTTATGTAATTAAGATTCATAGTCATAGTCTGTAAGATTTAATTATCAGTAGACTGAAATAAATAAAATAAGCGATATGTAAATAAATGTAGATAAAAAGTATTTACAAGCATATGAAAACGTGGTAATTTCTTATTTCATTCCATTTTATATTTGACTAGTAAATCGTGACTTCGCACGGACCATCATTAAACACGCCCGTTGCCACGTCCCTTTTTTGAAAAAATCCGTCTCGGGAATCTGTAGCCATGGTCTCACAGAATATGTGTGTGAAATTTACACTCTCGAACTCCACTATTTGCTTCAGCAGAGCTAAATTTTTTGCATAAGTTATTTTACGGTGCGGTCGCAAATTTATTCAGTCCCCATAAAAAAACAAGAAAACACTGTGTTAAATAAAATTAAACACAAACAAATACGACGAAATAGGCGCTGGAGTGTATCCAAATACATTACAAATTGCAGTATCCATGAAAAAATACTTATCGCTAACAACGATACTCTCGTGGAGCCAACAGTGTGTTACCAATTGCTCTGGCTAATTCTTTTGACATTAATCTGCAACTCCCTCATTGCGTTACTCCCGCTCCACAAACAATTCAAACCAACAAAAAAAGTGGCTGCTAGGCTCTCTATCACTTCAGCTAATAAAAATACAAAATCGACGACAGGGCAGACATGCATTGATATTTACATCTCAAAGCGGAGGCGTACACCACCCCATAAGGAAAACATGAATTCCCCTAAAATTTTCAAGACAAATCTCGAAAAACAGCCTCCCAAGCTGGTGCAGAATCGTTTCGCTATTCTTGCCGAAAAATCGAGTACGGACCCGAAGCCGAATGCTCCAAAGCCCCCACCAATCTACCTACGCACACTGGGAACGCTCCATACGTTTGGTGCCAAAAAATAGAAGGAGTTGTCGTAGTACTTAAATTTTTTGCAAGTCTAATTATTATGTGCAAATCAAGAAAAAAACCGAAAAAAGGCGTGGTCGGTCAATTCTAACGCCTACCTCCCATACAAAAAAAAATTCAAATCACCATAAAATGTGTTCCAAATAACATATGAACTTAAAATTTTGGTCGCGTACACTAGCAAATATGACAAACATTTTATTTTATTTTTTAAACGAAAATTATGTTATAGTTTCCAGTATTAATAATAAAACTATGAAGTGTGCTTTTTGGCAGCAAAAATTTTGAGTTGGTGCAAAACTTTGTATATTAAACTACTTTGTGTCTCAAAAGAGCACACATCCTAAAAGTATGCACCAAATATTTTTTGAAAAAAACCACCAATTTGATATTTTTTTTCGAAGAAGGTGAGACATAATTATGAATTAAAAAGCGGGGGGCACCTACGGGCACCTAGATTTGGAAGAAATTTAATGTGGACATGTTCACCTTTGACTTGATACCAAAGATTAAGGTGAAATAAGTGGCATTCACCTACATAAATGCCATTATGTAATTTTGTAAAATTCTTTTTGAAACATTCAAGCAAATGTGAAAATTTACAACTAAATAGCTATGAAAATTGAAATGCAAAACCGCGAAATTATTAGCAAAGAACCATACTTACTAAATATCCGAACCTAAAGATTTGAAAACTTAGACGGTTCTTTTTAAAAAATTTTTATTACGTCCACTTTTTGCAGCAGAAAATCGTCAAATTTAAAAAAGATGGCTAAAAGTTATTGCTGCAGCGAGTACACGCAATATTTGAACCAAATCTTTTTAAAACATTACTATTTGGATATTAGGCTATAGAACTGCATTTTTACATTTTCGAAAAAACAAAGTCGAAAAAGGTATTTTTTGGCAGCTGCGCCCCAATGTGCTACGTGAGCAAAATTCAAATTTATTGTTAAAGGAAATCACTCAAATTGTTGGCGTGAATTGCATGTAGCCCCTATCCGCAAAGGAAATATTCACGAAACCAAAATACAAATATATAATGAAAGTTACAGGAAAATTATCGATTCGATATCGAGCTATTACACATATCAGCTCAAAAGCTCCAAAGGCCTCTCCGTTGTTCGAAGATAAATTCCAAGTAAAATCCGTTTTTAATCTCTTAACATCTCATGTCTAAACCATGAATGGTTTAAAAATATCATTTTGGAATGCAAACGGCCTGTGTCTTCACAAACTAGAACTTCTCGAGTTCTTGACAGAGTCCAGCATAGACGTTATGCTAATTTCTGAAACTCACTTCACTGAAAAACACTTTTTCAATCTACCTGGATATAGACTCTATGACACAAAGCATCCAAGCGGAAACGCTAGAGGTGGTTCCGCTATTCTCATTAAAAGTCGAACAAAGCATTATACTCTACAGAATTATTGCACAGAATATATTCCAGCGACAAGTATTTCTCTCGATGAATACTTAAAAGGCCTAACATTAACAGCTATATACTGCCCGCCCAGACACAAAATAACTGAGCAACAATTGCAGACATTTTCCATTCTCTTGGACCAAAGTTTCTCGTTGCCGGCGACTTCAACGCCAAACATACATATTGGGGCTCTCGCCTAATATCACCAAAGGGCAGGCTCCTGTTGAACACTGTCAACAGAATTGGCCTTGACGTAGTCTCCTCTGGCATGCCAACTTATTGGCCAACTGACAGTCGAAAAACTCCCGACGTCATTGATTTTGCAGTATTTAAAACTGTAAAAAGGAGCCAATTGAATATAGAATCTTCTCTAGATCTCTCATCAGACCATACGCCTACTATTATCACAATAATGTATGCCACAAGCTCTGAGGTCAATCCACCAAATAAATTGACCAGTAAACTCACAAACTAGCTGAAATATTGGCACATTAACCCTAATTTAATTCCATACTATTTAC
This sequence comes from Heteromyza rotundicornis, assembly GCA_951394025.1. Taxonomy (NCBI): domain Eukaryota; kingdom Metazoa; phylum Arthropoda; class Insecta; order Diptera; family Heleomyzidae; genus Heteromyza; species Heteromyza rotundicornis. Next base: position 56,626,273 of record OX596011.1, on the reverse strand, counting down.
AAATTTAGCTCCATACTATTTACGGAAATTGAAGTGATTAAACCACTCGAAATTTGTGCGGAACCCGTGCGCGGAAAAAGCGCCCAACAATCTCGCATTAGTCTTGGCACTGACTGTAAAAGGCCAAATTATTAATAATAATCAAAAAAACAAAAATTATAAAGTGATCAATATGCTGAGAACGCCGCCACTTGATTCAATCTCACAAACCGGTTTGTCGGAAAACACTAACAATGCTGAAGCACCCGCGAAAGCGTCGCAGTTAAACGCCTCTGCACTCTCTGAGAATGCATCGCAACTCACTCTCGTGTTTCCTGCCAACAATGCTATTCTAGCTGAAAATACTATTTTGAAGAGCCGCTCTGCAGAGGCGCTCTTTGCAAGCTCTCTCGCATCACCATCTGTTCCTTGGCAAGAACAATGCAAAACCACTACACTACACCCAGCAGAAAACGGAAATGGTTATTGTGATAATTATCACAATAAAGTACATTACAAGCTCTGAGGTCAACCCATTAGATAAATTGACTAGTAAACTGGCTCAAATACCGGCAGTACATAAGCTCCCACATTAACCCTAATGTGTTACTAAAAACCAAAGATGAAATAAACACAGCTGTAAGTAATTTCACACTCTTGCTTTCCCAAGCAGCTACAGCGGCTACTCCCGCTCCAAACCTAAATATTTAAACTGGCGGTTACACGAATTGAACTCCAATATATAGACCAGCTTTTAAAAAAGAAAAGGCAACCTTTTGGTGGCAAGCTTTTGCCAACCACTTAAAGTGTGTTCACCCCAAACGCGACAACTGGTGAAATCCCATTACCAAGATTAATTACACACAATATCTCCAGTATAGTCGTGATTAAGAAAAAGGAACTTGTGGATGCAACACACAACTGCTTGGTTCCAAAGAAATCCCCAGAATCGGATTTAATGACGCCCACAATAATAAAAGAACTGCCAACGATTGCAATAACCCATTTATTGTACATATTTAACGCGATTCTCAGAACATGTCACTATCCAGACAACTGGAAACTTTCTCAAGTTACAATGGTTCCCAAACCTGGAAAATATCCCAGTAATGTGAGATCATACCGGCCTATAAGTTTGCTCTCTGTAATATCGAAACTCTTCGAAAAACTACTAGTAAAATTGAATTTACCCAAAATTCTAGATAAAAAAGTGATTCCCGATCACCACTTTTCCGCTTCTTCTTCCCGCATTGCCTACTCAAAAACTTTCTCACGAATAGAAAATTTGTAGTAAAAAAGAGCTCCTTGGTATATACGAAACGCAAACATCCACAGAGATTTGAATATTCCTGCAGTAAAAGACGAAATTCCTAAACTTACCTCGAAGTACAAGCAGAAGCTCATGTTTCACCCAAACATTCTAGCTAGAAACTCACTAAGACCGCTGAATCCCTCACGTCTTAAACGAAACTAGTATATTCTCCAAATACTAGCTACGACAAATACGCATTGCCTAACTCAATGGATATATGGCAATCAAAATAAAATCAAAATTGGTTTTAAGCTGAATTTATAAAATAAGCTGAATTATTCCAATCTACTGAAAAATCAATGTTTGACCTAAGTTATCGTTAGGTGATCCAAATCAATAAATAATATTAAAAAAAAAAAAAAAAACTTTCTACAATCCGCACTACTACTTTTCGAATTGCCAAGTTTTTGAAAATTGAAAAAATCTCACTCAGGAATCTCTAGGCTTGGTCGCACACAATATTTTTGCGCAGCTTCGTAGGTCCACTGGTGGATTCAGGAGAGCCACTATATCTGATACGCCCATTTTTCAAAACTGCCACGCCCCCTTCTGGAAAATCGAAAATCCGGCTTGAGAGTGCATAGGTTGGGTGCATAGGATATGAGTGGATTTCCGCCTTCTATGTGAACTGGGAGCTTCTGGAAGGTGAGGACAAACAGACCAACAATGGGATTTTATATATTATAATGATGATGATTTTGGTAGTTGTAAAAAATCCTTAAAATATGCCCTGTCTCACGCTATGCAGAAGCAGAAACGAGATCAAATTGCAATTTCTGTTTATGAATTGTGAAGTCTGGCAGAGTTGGCCTGGACTTCAAATCTGCATTCCTTTAATTATTGATGAATTAGCAATTTGTTTGTGTTTAAGAAATTATTTTATTAAATAATTTATTTATTTATTTATTTATTTATTTATTTATTTATTTATTTATTTATTTATTTATTTATTTATTTAAGCTAATGATTCAACTTAGGATCTACAGGCTAGATTTACAAAAAATAGTACTTATATATTAAAATTTAAAAATATATGTACATAAAACTAATGGTAATTATTATTTACACGCTCTTTAAACATGAGTTTTGGCAAAGAATAATCTATTTCAATACTTAAAGCTACTTCATTAAATTCAATAAGCGACCTCATAAGCGGTTGATTCGCATTATAATTTGTTTTATAACACTTAATAGCAAAAATCTTATTCTGACGAGTAGTTCTGATTGGAACAAAAAAATTGATTAGACTTAGCAACATTGAGCAATCGATATTGCCACAAATGATATCGTAGACAAACATCAAAGGATTGATAATGCGTCTACTCTCTAACGATTTCAGATTAATGAGTAAACAACTTATAAGAAAGAATCGGTTCTTGGAAATTTAATGAAAAAAGTGCAAATTTTAAAAATTTCTTCTGTACCCTTTCAAGGCGATTTGTATGAATAGCATAAAACGGATTCCAGATAATTGCAGCGTATTCAAGCCTTGATCGTACAAATGCAGTGAAAAGAAGCTTATACGTGTAAGGGTCCCGAAATTCGGAACTATTACGACTTACAAATGCTAACATTGCATATGCTTTCGGTATTATGTAATTCAGATGATTAACAAATGTTAACTTAGAGTCAAGCAGAACACCCAGATCCAACATTTAATTTAAAAACTTTAAACGAGAAGTCCCAATAAAAAACGACGATATAATATTGCTGTTTAATTTAGAGAAAGTGACGTGAAAACACTTTTTAACATTTAGAGCTAAACAATTTGTAAGGCACCACGCATTTAACCTATTTAAATCATCTTGTATTAAAAAAGCATCGGTTACGCAGTTAGCTTTTAAAAATATTTTGAGATCATCCGCATATAAAAGATAATTACATTTATGAAAGCATGAACCAATATCATTAATAAAAAGAAGGAAAAATAGCGGGCCAAGAATACTTCCTTGGGGAACACCCGAAGAGGCAACAAAAGATTTAGATTTAGTACCCTCCACAAGAACATGGCAAAGCCTATCGCGCAAGTATGATTCTATCCATTTCAAAAAAGCAGAGTGAAATCCTAGTTTTTTCAATTTTAACACCAGAATTTTATGCGACACTTTATCAAAAGCTTTTGAAAAGTCAGTATAAACAGTGTCAACTTGGCACCGCTCTTCAAAGGATGAAAAGCAATACGATGTGAAAGCCATCAAATTTGTAACAGTCGATCGTCCAGCAACAAATCCATGCTGCTGGGGAGAAATAATTCTAGCAAGAGGAAAAACCAGACTTTCCTTCACAATAACTTCAAACAGTTTCGAAATAGTTGAAAGTTTTGAAATGGGGCGATAATTCGAAATAACATTTTTACTACCACTTTTGAATACAGGGGTAATGTGCGCAATCTTCCATCTATCTATAAAGACACCAGCAGACAAAGACAGATTAAAAACATGGCACAATGGATTACAAATTGAAGAAGCACAATTTTTTAAAAACAAAGGAGAGAAACCATCACAATCAGCCTTAGCAGACATTTTTAGATTTTGTATGCCTCTCATTACGTCACTTTCACTAATGTTCAAAGAGCCAAAATCAATAGAAGAACAAATATTATCAAATATAGAGAGAATTGAAACGGTATCAGATTCAAAGTTTGACATAAAAAAATTTGCAAAAAGGTTTGAAATACCAACAGCAGAATTAGAGGTATTTCCATTGAAAGTCATCATGGATGGAATATCTGAACGTGATTTTTTCGATTTGACAAACTGCCAAAACAATTTTGGATTACTTCTAATGCTATTCTCAAAATTCAAGATGTAGTTCTTGTACAAAAATTTTTCCAAGATCGTAAACTCCTTCATATAATGCAAATATTTGATTTTATCGTTTATATCATATGTGGCCTTATACTTATTGAAAAATTTGTTCCTTAAGTTTTTTAGCTTTTTAAGGCCTTTAGTATACCAAGGTAGCTTGTATACCTTTTGTTGAACCACTGGAACATATTTAATGCAAATGTCGTTAATTTCAGTACAAAACAAATCAAAACAACCAGCAGTATCACAGTTAGAAAATTTACAGCTCCAATCAGTACTATCGATAATAGCGTTTACATTTTCAAAATTACATAAATTAAAATTAAAATTTAGTTTATCATAAATTTTAGGCAGACTTAAAAACTCATAAAACTCAACATGGAGAACGAGTGGAATGTGATGCATGTCCGAAGGAGAGATCGGAAACATACACTCCTCCAATTTATATTTGATAGTATCGCTAATGAAAATTAGATCCAAAATACGATCCAATTTATTAACAAAATGGTTAATTTGCAGAAAAAACTATCAAGCACATACATTTCATTTGCGGCATTAACATTAGTTGGAGTAAGATTAGACTCATTTGCAATATACGACCAAGAGAGTTTATTGAGATTGAAATCACCTAAAACACAAAAATAAGCGTTGGTTTTATCTACATCCGATAAATTCAAAATATTATCTACATGAGCAAAATACAAAAAGTCTGAGCTATTAGGTGGGATATAAGATACGCAAAAAATAAATTCTTCTTTAGATCCAAAAACAGAAACACATAGTTGATCAAGCAAAGTATCATCGTTACTTAGCTTATGTACAGATGAACGCAGTGTCCGGCTTACCGCAATCAGCACACCCCCACCTCTTTGGCACCCCGTCTTAAGAGCGTCTCTGTCCTTACGATAAACTTGGTAAAGAGAGGAATCAAAAAATTCACCATCGCCGAAATCTTCATTCAGCCATGTTTCCACGAAAATAACAACATCATAAGCCATTTGAGATGTAGTAGGCAAAACAGTATTTGATTTTGTCCTAAGACCTGATATATTTTGAAAGTAGACCTTCAGGGACTGTGTTTTAGATATATTTGTAGTTAAGTCGCTTGTTCTACATTCGTCGCCTTTTGAAAAAACTCGAATGGGCGAACTTTAATATTAGCCGGCCACAAAGTAGGATCGAAGAGCTTTTCATAAAGAGTGGAAGCTACACCCAACTTAAAGTTGATGCTTCGTAAGTTGACAAAGTTCGCATCTCTTTTCGTAAGACTGTAGCAAGCCAATTGATTTTCGTTAATATTAGCATATTTTTGAACATAAGAGATTATTTGGTCGCTTGTAACTGATGACTTAAACGATGAGAGATGCACCCACTTCTTTTTTACAACAACATCCAACTCATTGTTTTCGTTGCTCCCAACAACAACATTTGCATTCTTCTTTGTTTTCCTTCGGCTCACATTCTTCCAAACAGAAGGGAGAGAAGGAGCAGTGAGCGAGAGAGGACCAGTGGCACCTGCAATGAGCGAGTGCGGTCCGGCGACGACAGGAGGGCGAGAGGGCATCATAGGCAAATTAGCAGCAACGGTTTCTGCGTAGCTAGTAGGAACTCCAACAGTACGATTGACAGAAGTAGCAGGCGATGTCGGAACAGGGGCCAGAGCGGTGCATGACGTTGAAGCATCAGCAGAGATAGTAAGAGCAGCGGAGTGCATGCCAGTTTTATTTGTCGGCTCAACAGCAAGTGGCGGAATAATATTGTTGTTGTTTTGAATTATTGAATTGTCGTTTAACAGCTTGGCCTTATCATTTAAGGCATCAAAAATAGTGGAACAAAGATCTTTCACTTCTCTTGAAAGAGAAGAAATAGCAGAAGAAACTTCATTTTCGTTCAATTTTTTTTTTCACCGAGTGCAGTTCTAATTGCATGTTATCAATTTTTTGAGTTAAGATTTTTTTTTCATCCACTAGAGAGCTTATCATTTTGAGCGCACGGGCATTTTCACGTTTAAGAGAAGTCATTTCATTAAAAAGCGATTGAAGAGTTATTTGATTTGTATTGTCATTAGTAAGAGATGAAACCGGTTTAGGCTGTTGGGATACAGTAGCTGACGGAAGGGGCGAACGAAGAGAGTCTCGCCGCTCGACCGCACAGGCATTGCAAAAAAATGGACTGTTTGAGCTTTTCAAGAACTCCAAATCTCCTTCCAAAATATTTACACAATTTAAATGAAATATTTCATTGCACTTTGCGCACTGCACCTTGGGTTGTATACGATCAACCTTTTGGCCACAAACACAGGGCATTGTTTTTATTCAATTTCCTCCGTATATTTACTTAAAAACGTCTGTTTCGTTATTTAATTAAGAATACTTTTACAAATTACAGGAGCGAAAGAAAAACACGACCGTTCATTACAAAGTTCAACTCTTCTTGGTCTCAAGACCCCATTTTGACCCTTAAATATGTGGTTTTGGAACCTCGGACCATGACAAAAATAAGTTTCTAAACATTTCCAATCGAATGCAGCAATAAAAAAGACTTGAAAAATTTTGAACTTTTTTTTCGGTGTATGGGAGCTACGCTCAGTTTTTGTCCGATTTGGCTGATTCTCGAACTTGATCTCAGTATTCACGAGAAAAACATGTACCCAAAGTTTCAACTCGATATCTCCAAAACTGCGACTGCTATCGTGCGGACGGACAGGCGGACAGACAGACGGACATGGCTAAATTGACTCCGGCGGTGATGCTGATCAAGAATATATATACTTTTCCATACCGGACATGCCCCCTTATGGGCGTTACAAACGTTGTGTCAAAGTTAGTATACCCTGCCAAAGTGAGTGTGGGGGTATAAAAATTACATTTAAGAACTTATTGTACCATATTTGCAATAATGTAGCAATTTCTATCAAATTCCGACATTTCTGTTGTATATATTTTCGTTTTTAAGTTTTAAGCGAAATAATCCACTCTAGCAGAAAATGTTTCAATTCAGATCTTTCTGGCAACGTTGGCTGCCAGAAAAACGTAAACAAAGAACAGCTGTTCGAGTGACAAGAAGTATCTGCTGACGTCACGACAAAATGGCGATCCTAACGGTAAACGTCATGTCGTCACCTGTGTTTATATCCTTCTTGCTCTTTACCACTTATGTTTTTTCTGTATAAGTTCAGTTTTCAAAAATACCTCCAACAAAAACTTTGCTGAATTTCCTGGCCCGTAGCATATTCAAATAAATTTGTCAGCATATTGACAGTTATCGACGTATTTGACAAACATATTCATTTTCCGATATTTTACATTCATTCGTTAAATTGACAACGAAACGTCAACCTGTTTTCACTTAACTGAAAATATGAGCCATTGATTATGACGTATTCATTTAAAGGCCTGCGCACACAGAGGCGATATTCGCTATCTAATTTCAGAACCATTTCGATATTTAAAAAATCTAGCTTCGAAAACGCAAAGTACCTCACACAGGCAGCGATTTCGCAGCAGTAGATTTTTTTGTTATTTATTATATTACTATGGAAACAACCAAAAAGTCTGTTTGAAATGGTTCTGAAACTGACTATTTTGTTTGTTATTTATTATACCCCCACACTAACTGTGGCAGGGTATACTCACTTTGACACAACGTTTGTACCGCCCAGAAGGAGGCGTGTCCGGTATGGAAAAGTATATATATTCTTGATCAGCATTACCGCCGGAGTCGATTTAGCGATGTCCGTCCGTCTGTCCGTCCGTCCGTCCGCACGATAGCGGTCGCAGTTTTAGAGATATCGACTTGAAACTTTGGGTACATGTTTTTCTCTTCAATACTGAGATCAAGTTCGAGATTCAGCCAAATCATTGTCCGGGCTCCAAAACTATTTATAGGTGGCTCAAAATGGGGTCTTGAGATCACATAATTTTATGTTCAATGTACTTCTTCCTACTGTGTGGGGGTATTTCAGCTTCGGTATAGCCGAAGAAAGTCCACCCTCTAGTTCTTTACTATGGATACAGTAAAAATGTTTATTTTCAAACTGATTCGAAATGGTTCTGAAACTGGCTTTTTGTGTTTGTTTTTTATTGTATTGCTATGGAAACGGGCTGTAAAAAAAACCCTCTATTTTCGAAAAAACAATGATTTTTGACAAAATTTATTTCGAAACCGCCTGCGGCACGAATAACGCCTCTGTGTGCGCAGGCCTTAAAAGTGGAAGTTGTGCAGTTGGTGATTTGCACAGTTTTCCCCAGACAATTTCATGAAATTATTTGAAATTATTTGTGCAGTTCTTTTGATTCTGCTCCTTCTTCGATTTTTTGACAGCTGCTGTTTAAAGTGAAAAAATGCCTAAAGTAAGAGGAAAAAGAAAATTAATTAAGTTATTTGAAGAAAATAAACAAAAGAAGCTTTTTTTTATTAATTGTTACAAATTTGTTTTCTTACCTCCATTTTCGAAGCAAACTAAATTAGTGTTGTGAGCATACTCACTAAGACAACAAACGAGTCATTTTTTTTAAATTTGCAGCCGCATTTTATTACTTTTGATAATTTCTTTTTTAATTTTACTGTTCGACATCACTAACAATCGCACAACATTTGTGCAGTTCTTTCCACACCAAAATCGACGCGGAAAGTTTTCCACTTTGTGCAATTCACTTCTCATGACAGTTATTGTCAACAACTGAACCACTTCGCGTTTCCCAGGGTTTTCCCACTTTGAATGAATACCCTTAATGAAAACCTGGAAGAAGAATCGAACAGTTAACTTTGCAATAATACCAATCTACATTTGCCATTTTTTTGGTTTTTTTTAATAATAGGAATGTTGATTCCAAGAAATCTAGAGGTAATGGGGCAAAACGGAGCACGTGATCAGAGACCCCGATTTACCCTTACACTACTTTCAAAACTACATCATAGTTAAATTCAGATTTTATCGAGCTCATCGATGAAGCGAGCCGACTAAGGCTTGGGCTCATACTTGGATGTGGTGCCAAAGCTCACCACACTGTCTGGGGTAGCACGGACATAAACGAAAGGGGTGAGTCACTTTTTGATTACATTATATGCACTAACCTTCTCATCTGCAATAAGGGTAACGAAGCAACCTTTATTACTTCCAATAGGCAGGAGGTTTTGGACATATCCTTTGTCTCTTGATTTCCTGTTTGATATGGTTACGGATTGGAAGGTGTCCAACGAACACTCCTTTTCTGATCATCGATATCTGCAATTCGGTTTAAGCGACCTTCCCTCAGTCCAAATACCTTTTAGGAATCTTAGAAGAACGGACTGGGAAACATATAAATTAATAGTGGCTGAAATGCTACCTCCTTCTCCACCTATTGAGGAATTGACAAGATCAAATCTTGATAGTATGCCCTGCAGGCAAAACCATCGGTAAGAGCAGACTACGATGGTGGTCTGAGGATGTCAAAGCTATTAGGAGTCAGTGTAGGAAGCTCTTCAACAAGGCAAATAAGTCAAGAGCTGCTTGTGACTGGGACTTTTACAAGAATGGTCTTAGGGTTTTTAAAAAAGAAGTAAGGAAGGCTCAGCGCGACTCTTGGAGACTCTTCGTTGGCAGCATAGAAGACACATCTGAGGCGTCTAGACTTAGGAAAGATCTTGATTCGAATCCGTGTCCCACGGGCTATCTGAAAAAGTCAGATGGTTCTTGGAGCTCTAGTGAGGAATCTCTCGACTTATTGTTAGACACTCACTTCCCAGGATGCTCTAGATCAGATATTTTTTTTTTTCTTTATAATGTACATTCATTTGAATCACCCAATATTAACTTAGGTCTAACAATGATTATTCAATAATTCTACTTAATTCTAAAAAAAAGAAAAATTCAGCCTAAACTATGCTATGAGATGTAAAAATTGTCCTACATCCATTGATTTAGGCAATGTGGAGTTAGCGTATCTAATATATGAGATATATATTAGCTTCGTTTAGGACGTGAGGGATTCATAGGTCTCAGTAAATTTCTAGCTAGAATGTTTGGATGAAACATAAGCTTCTGCTTGTACTTCGAGGTAAGTATCGGAATTTTGTCTTTTACTGCAGTGATATTCAAATCATTGTGGATGTTTGCATTTCTTATAAACCAAGGGGCTCTGGCAATTTGTCGCAGGATTTTAGATTGAACTCTCTGGAGTTTTTCCACATTAGAGGGAGAGGCTGTACCCCAGAGTTCCATTCCATATGTCCATATGGGTTTTATTATACTTTTGTATATTTGGACTTTATATGTGAGATTAAGCTTTGATGCCCTTGCGATTAGCCAATTTAGCTCCAACTGTTTTAACTTAATCTGAGTGTTTTTAGATTGGATGTGCTTGTGCCATGTGGATGTACTTTCGGGCACAACTTGGCCGTTTATCTTCAGAGCAGGACAAGTGCCCCTTCTTAGGGTGATTTGGATTCGTTGACTTTGATTTTCCATCGTGATAGCCAATTGCTTAGAGAGTCCAAATGTTTTTGCACGTGAAGGTTGTAGATCAGATCTGAGGAGCATTCCTGATACCCGGATATCGGGTAACTCTAGTGAAATAATATCTGAAACCAAAATAAATTGGGCAATTTATAGCTTCAAACCCTTCAAATCGCCGGGCCCGGATGGAGTTATTCCTGCGGAAATGCAGAATGCCTTGGAGATCATCATGCCCTGGCTTAAAATGATCCTCGGTGACGACATTGAACTCTCCTACATTCCCTTAAAATGGCAGGAGGTAAAGGTTGTTTTCATCCCGAAGGCGGATAAAATATTTCATACTGGTCCTAAGAACTCATCGACACTCATATTTGCCGCAGTATAGACAAACTTCTGTCGGCTTCGCAACATGCTTACTTCAATGGAAAGTCTGTGGAAACGGCTTTACATTCCTTAGTAGTCACCATTGAACAATCTCTTTTTAATAAGGAGTACACCATGGTAGCTATCCTCGACCTAGAAGGAGCTTTCAACAATGTCACCCCCCTAGCTATTACCAGTGTACTAACAAATCTAGGTGTCGATGCTTCAATCAGAGAATTGATATTTCAGCTACTCACGAGCAGGATTGTCAATGTAAGGCTGGGCGATGCGGAAGCTAGGAGACTTGTTAGTAGAGGCAAACCTCAGGGTGGGGTCCTCCCTCCTCTTCTATGAAATGTAGCGGGTAATGAACTACTACTAATACTGGAAGGGGAGGGGTGCAAGGTAGTCGCCTATGCGGATGATGTTGCGATTGCTGTGCGGGGTAAGTTCCTGGCAACCCTGAGAGATTTGTTACAACATGCTCTCTCAAAGCTCTCAACTGGGACCTCTAACTGCGGTCTGTGGGTTAATCCCCATAAGACCTAATTGGTTCTCTTCTCTAGGAAATACAAAGTTCCGCCGATAGACCCTCCCTCTCTGAATGGTACACAGTTAGTTTTTCTAGATAAAGCCAAATACTTAGGTCTAATTTTGGATAGGAAACTTAGCTGGAAACCTAACATCATCGAACGAGCTGGGAAGGCCACAGTTGATTCTAGTTGGCACTAAATCCATTCCTGATACAACCGACGATATCCTTCCCGAAATCTCCTTCACAAGAGACTTCCATACCACTATCCCGTCCCGTTCCGACTGGGGTGAGCAGTGGCCACGAAAGAGGGATCAAATTCACTTTTATACGGACGGTTCCAAGCTCGATAACAAAGTCGGTGGAGGAGTCTTCTCTGACGAACTCAATGTAGGTCTCTCATTTCGCCTTCCCGACCACTGCAGTGCATTTCAAGCAAAGATGATAGCTATAAAAGAAGCTATGAACTGGCTGCGGCGGAACGTAATATCTGCTCAGGATATTACGATTTTCACAGACAGTCAGGCCCCAATCAAATCCTTGGAATCTGTCCTCCTAACATCAAAGGTAGACTCGGACTGTCGCACATCTATTAATGAGATGGCTAAGCAGTTTAACATCCACCTCGTCTGGGTGCCGGGGTGTAGGGACATTTCAGGGAACTGCAAAGCTGATGAACTCGCAAGTCAGGGGAAGGGAATATGGATCATTGGCTCTATACGGCTATTGTCAGGCCTATCTTATTATATGGAATTCTTCTATGGTGGCCAGCTTTGGACAAAGTCATATATCGAAAGTTGTTGACGAAAGTCCAGCGTATGGCCTCCATATCTATCAGTGGGGCGTTGAGATCCACTCGCTCAGACGCATTAGATATTTTATTACATCTGATACCCTTAGATCTTCTTGGCAAACAAATGGCTGCGATGGCGGCGGTCAGGCTTTGATCCACAAATCAATGGGGCAGCTCTACTGCATCTTCAGATGCAGTAGAAAGTGATGCATCTTCTCTCCTCCTGCCCAGCACTGTCTCGAGCACGGAGGACCCAGTTGGGGTCATTCTTCCTGGACAGTCTAGGTGATCTCTCTACGGCTAGCATATCAGGCCTTCATAGGTTCATCTTGAACTCCAAATGGTTTGGGGCATAGGGGAAGGGAATATGGATCCTGTGGTATCACAATGGACCTCTTTTGGTATCGGCGTGCCGATAGCCAACTTAACCTAACCTAACCTAATACTCAGTTTGAGTTAAGACCGTGTGGCCATTTACAATTCTAATGTTATTTATTATTATTGCTACTAACAAAAGACCCAAACACACAAAATTATTTTACGACCGATCAACGGATCGGATTTTACAAGCTAATAAGGGATCGGGATTTTCCCACCTCGTTGTTAATAATACCCACACACAGTAGGAAGAAGTACATTGAACATAAAATTATGTGATCTCAAGACCCCATTTTGAGCCACCTATAAATAGTTTTGGAGCCCGGACAATGATTTGGCTGAATCTCGAACTTGATCTCAGTATTGAAGAGAAAAACATGTACCAAAAGTTTCAAGTCGATATCTCTAAAACTGCGACCGCTATCGTGCGGACGGACGGACGGACAGACGGACGGACATCGCTAAATCGACTCCGGCGGTAATGCTGATCAAGAATATATATACTTTTCCATACCGGACACGCCTCCTTCTGGGCGGTGCAAACGTTGTGTCAAAGTGAGTATACCCTGCCACAGAGAGTGTGGGGGTATAATTACACTGTGCTACACGAAAAATGTACAGGCATTCCCACCTATATAGTTGGTTTGACACCTTAAAATAATGACTTCCTGCGTTTACAGAATGTTTCTATCACATCAACTTTTTTTTTGAGTGTATTTTTAAGTCGAGACTATAGAATTGGCTACTTCTGGTTACTCTGATGGTCGTAGCTTATCTATTTTTGATCCGATTTTCAAGGTTTTGACATTGTTTCAAGTCCAAAATGTATAAAGTTTTGAAAACCGGTTGAAAATTGACCAAGTTATTAAAAAAAAGATGATAAGAATATTAAATTTTTTTCCAATTTTTAATTTTCTATCACTTTGGAAAAATACTTAAAAAACATAAATCATCTATGTTTTTCCATATTTTTTTAGGAAATTTTATTACCTTTTCAAAAATACTAATTTCAAAATTGGGAAAAAAAACGGCTGATTTTTGGTCGAATTTAATCAGTGGGTACTTTATTTAAATTTTTTTCGATTTTTCGGTACTAATTGGAAAAAATCGTTTAAAAAAAAAAGGTTAATGTACAGGCATTCCCACCTATGCAGTTAATTTGGTGCTCAAAAATAACGACTTTCTGCGTTTACAGAATGTTTATATCACATATATTTATTTTTGAAATTAATTTTTAAAATTTTTTGTGTTATTTTTAATTTTTTTACTTACGGAAAATGTTTTTTAAACCGAAATTAGCTAGGGTTTCCTATCTTTTTCGAGGAAATTTAATTACCTTTCCAAAAATACTAATTTCAAAACTGGGTACTTTTTTATTTTTTTTTTCCATTTTTCGCTACAAACTTTTGAAATCTTCTAATCTCTTAAATCTTATAAACATACACTAAAAGAAAAATTAAACGTATTGTTTTTTAAAAAAAGGCTAAAGACGGTAAAGAACAAGATAGCTAACCGTTATTCACACGCTCTCTAATCAGATTCTCTCAGTGTAACAGTAATTTTCTCTTTACATAATCTTAAATTTTAATAAAAAGAAACGAGAAATAAAAAATGTTGAAGAAAACTAAGCTTAGATTACAATATATTATATATTGATGATTCTGTAAATGCAAAAAACAACAAATTTAATTTTAATAAGGTTGTTTTTTCCACAAATAAAAAGGGGTTCAAATTTAAAGTAAAGGAAAAAGAACAGAGTAGTATTTTTTGGGGTTTATCAAATGGGTTTTATTCTAGTTAGTGACCGTGACTTTTATGTGTTTTTGTGCATACAACTCTATGTGTTTTTTAGTTATTAAAATTGTACAATTTTACTTTTTTGTTTAATATAAGTTTCTTTTGTGTTTTGTTAAGACAAAATTATTGTACAAATGTGACGGTAAATGACAATGTAGAATTAACTTGTGTGAAATGTTATTTGTCGGTAGGACTGAATTGTGTCCGTTTATACGGAATCTATATGTTGTATTTCACTGTTGGGTAGTTGTTCTTATGTGATGTCTTCTATCTATCGTCGCTGTTGTCTTCGTTTATGGGTGGGTTTCGGGTTGACTGATGCTGTTGCTGCTGATGCTGTTGATGCGGCTGCTGTCGATCGAATGAATAACTCCTTTCTATTGTTCTTCTATCATCCTTCTGTAGTCGTTCGTCAAGTTTGTGTATTGTGTGGATGTTGAAGAGAGCGACTGGAATTGTGGATCTACAGAGTCCGTGCATGAACATTCCGCCCGCCTTGCAATATCTGCAATTAGAAGACATGTTAATAGGGTCTCAAGTATAAGTTGACAATAGGGTATAAAAAAGAGTGGCTAAGCCGTTGGAATTATACAGTTCATTTTTTTTTATTCATGGGGTAAATTCATAACAATTCAAATATGTACAAATATATATATATCTTCTCTTATGTGTAGGTTGTTAGAACGAGCCAGACAAAGTCCAACCGTAGGCAGTATTTTGCGCCACTGTCTGGCCGCTGACACTCTTAATGGATGAGTTTTTTATCACCCGAGAGTATATGTCTGCCCCGAGCTCCATTTGGATATCTTGGGCAGACGAGAAATTTGGATCTGCATACACCAGGTTTTCGAAGAGGGTCTTCGCGGACGGACCTTTCTCTGTCGGGTACGGTTTGCGGGGCAACTCATCCGTTACGACCGCGGTCACACTGAGTTGGTGACTGTCGTCGATCTTCGAGGCGATGATAAGTTTGCAGAGCCGTTGTGAGCCATCGCTTGTTGTCCTCAGTCGCCATTTACGGGTCAAATTGTTCGATATGAGAGTATTTGGACGGCCGGGGTTCACCAAAACTCGTACCGTTCTCCATTCTCCTTCGTGTTTAACCCGAACAGATGCCGTCGGAATGAGGGTCTGCTTTAGCAAAGAAGGGGTCACTTTGTGATGGGTTTTTGTGGAGCGCTCACTCTTACCAATTCCTTCCAGCAGCCTTGGATGTCCGTGTAGGGTTGTGTGGTGTTTTGAAGAGCATACTGTGCTGGTCACCTTGCTCGTGCAGTTGGCCTCTCGATGAGAACGTGCGAGACAATTGCTGCAGTAGTGCATCTTTTGCACCGTCCCATACTTTTGCGTCAAATTCATCTCGACGAATCGACTGCAGGTAAGCAGGCGGTGGTCTTTTTTACAGAGCCCGCATGCCACGTGTCGGCTTTGGGAACTACGCTTCGATGTTGTTGACCGATCGTCTTGGGGTAGTGCCGGAAGCGGTCGAGACGTTCTTGCAGACGGGAACGAGTCGTCTTCTCTGGTCTGCGGGTCTTTATTTTCAGCTGGGCTTTCCGGGTTAAGCGGCGTTCGGGTGAGGCAGCTATAGCTCCTTGACAGTGACAATTAGCTTTGTCGCAGGGTTTGAATGGAGCCATAGCTGAAAGAAGAGTGGGGTAAGAGAGGATATTAGTAATAGTAAAGTATAAAGAGAAAACATAAAGAACTAAATAGATGGCAAAACTACAAGTTTTGTAATGGGTCGAGTCGTGGTACCATTTGCAGTTCTTATGTCAACTACTCGGGTTCTAGCATCTGCTCCTAAGTACGTTTTAAGGCTTCGCGGAGCTAAGAGTGGCATTCCGATGAGGAAATGTCCTGGGGTCAGTATAGCTAGATCGCTTGGGTCTTCACTTGATGGACTTAAGGGTCTGGAGTTTAAACATCCTTCAATTCGAGCAAGTAAAGTTGATATTTCTTCGAAGGTAAATCTTTGGGTGGGTGCGATCTTTTTTAAGTGGGTCTTAAAACTTTTTACTCCGGCCTCCCAGAGCCCGCCCATATGTGGAGCTCCTGGGGGTATAAAGTGCCATTCCAAATTTTGATGACTTTGGGTCGTTATCACCTGATTTTGAAGGGATCTTAATAATTCCCGCCGCTCTTTCTTTATCATCTGACTAGCTCCTACAAAATTCGTTCCACTATCGGAGTACAGAGCGGCGGGGCATCCGCGGCGGGAGAAAAAACGTGAAAATGCTGCTAAAAACGCTTGAGTGGAGAGATCGCTGGTAGGTTCAAGGTGAACCGCTTTTGTAGCGAAACACACAAAGACGCAAACGTAGCCTTTTGTTATTAAACATGCTCGGCCAGTGTAATTTTTTATTTCGATGGGTCCTGCAAAGTCTACTCCGGTGTTTGTAAAGGGTCGTGTCATTTGGGTGCGTTCTGGGGGTAATGCGGCCATGATCTGAGTCTGTTGTTTCTTTTTGTGTAAAACACAAACCTTGCAGTTAAGAATTATGGATTTGATGAGGGTTTTGAGCTTCGGTACCCAAAATTCCGATCTCATTACACGCAAAACTACTTGGTTTCCCCCATGAAGAGTGACTAAATGGGTCATTAGGGTCAGAAGTCGTGAAAATCTACTGTGGTATGGTAACAAAATAGGGTGACGTTCATTATACGAGAGTCCAGTGGTATTGGCTAATCGTCCGTTCGCTCGTATAATTCCATTTGAGTCGAGGAATGGGGTCATTGTGAGCAATGTACTCTTTCGAGATAATTGGGTCTTTTTATTCAAGCTGTCATACTCATCGGAAAAGTATCGCTTCTGACATATCAGAATCAGTCGTTCTCTCATCATTTTTATCTCGTTAGAGGATACATTAACTGTGCTGTATGACTCTGTAAAGTGTGAGGGTCTGGTACGACGACAAAATCGCATAACATATGGCAAAACTCGAAGTGCTCTAGACAATGAAGAAAATCTGTCCAGAATGTCTTCTTGGGCAACGACGGCGAAGCATTTTTTTTGTTCGGGTATAATTGGGGATGGTACATTTGGAACTCCCGTGGGTCTCGTTGTTTGAAAGGTTCTCCAGTCATCATGTGGTTCTTGTAACCAGGCTGTCCCATACCACCATAGAGGATGATTTTTGAGTCCGGTCGGATCACAGCCGCGACTGGCGACATCAGCTGAATTATCGTGAGTGTCGACATGGTACCAATGGTCGGTGCCTACTTTTTCCACGATTGCTGATATCCGATTCGCGACGAACGTTGTCCATGTGCAGGGTGGTTTCTTCAACCTTGCTAATACGATGGTGGAATCGGTCCAAAAATGAACTTGATACTGGGTCAAATTTAGCTGGGGTAAAAGGGTCTCTGCCATGTCAGCCAAAAGTACAGCTCCACAAAGTTCTAAGCGTGGTAGAGATATAGTTTTCATCGGGGCTACTCGAGTCCTTGCAAACATTAGGGTCGAAAAAATCTGTCCATCTGTCTGGGTTACACGCATATAAAATGCTGCAGAATAGGCTTTCTCCGTGGCGTCCGAAAAACCGTGGAATTCGATACTGGCCCTGGGTGAGTAGTGGGTCCATCGTGGCATTTCAATTTGGTTGATCGAGTCGTAGTGAAGGGTCAGAGCTTTCAATGATTCATCCCAATCCGTTTTGTCAAGCCATACTTGTTGCATGATGATTTTTGCGCTCACCACAATGGGGGCTAACCATCCAGCAGGGTCGAAAAGCTTGGCGATTGTAGATAGTAGGGAGCGCTTGGTGGCAGCTGATGATCGCTCCAAATTTGGAACTGAAAAGAAGAATACATCTTGTTTGGCGTTCCAACGAATTCCTAGGGTTTTAGCGTTGCATGCTTCAGACAGATTTAAGAATCCTACATCTAACAGATGACTATCGGGTAGGTGCGCTAAAAGCTCGGGTGTGTTGGCTGTCCATTTTCGGAGTTCAAGTCCGGCTGACTCCAACGTGGTGATTAGCTCTTGTTGGGCTTTCTGTGCTTCAGGTATGGTATGAGAACCATATAGTACGTCGTCCACGTACATGTAATTGCGCCATATCTGTGATGCCTGCGGGTGGGTGTGATGCACTTCGTCAGCCAGTTGATGAAGGGTCCTTATAGCCAGGTATGGGGCACAGTTACCTCCAAAAGTTACTGTTTGCAGCTCAAAGTCCTGAATGGGGTCATCTATGCTGCGGCGAAAGAGTATTCTTTGATATGGTGTATGGGTCGGATTTAGACGAATTTGCCTATACATTTTTTGTATAGCTGCATTAAAAACATACTTGAAAAAACGCCATTTTGAAATAAGTAAGACTAAATCGTGCTGTAAGATAGGTCCAGGGTAAAGGATGTCATTCAAACTTTTACCGTTGGACGTGGGACTGGACGCATTGAACACTACTAGGACTTTTGTAGTCACACGATCGGGTTTTATTATTGCGTGATGTGGCAAATAGTACGTATTTGATGGGTCTTGATTCGAGTAGATAGGTGGTACCGGTTTCATATGACCAAGGTCGATATACTCTTGCAGAACTTGATCATACTCAATTTTTAATTGGGGTCGTTTGGCAAGCGCAGATTCGTTACGAATATATTGCGCCATCGCGATGTGTCTGGAATTCCCAAGAGTGGAGGGGTCCGTTGATTTAAAGGGTAGGGTGACTACATAACGACCGTCGGCGTCACGATGTGTTGTTTTTTGAAAATTCGCTTCACAATTTTTGTCTGCTTCCGTTTTTAATGGGTTCCGAGGTATTTCTTCAATTTCCCAGAAGCGGGTCAATAAACTGTCTAGGGTCACAGTGTTTAAAAATGAAACGATTATGTTGGGTCTAGACGAGTCTGGGACCGGACCTGTAAGGATCCATCCAAATTCAGTCTCTTGCGCCAAAAGAGTTCCAATAATGTTCTTTTTAACCCCATTACAAATTATTTGTGGATATAAATCACTACCGATGATCATATCCAAGGGTCTCGTTTGATAGAACTTGGTGTCTGCTAGGGTCAGATCACCAAGATTTCCTATTAAGGCGGGGTCAATTGTATAACTTGGCAATTCTGATGTTAACGTCTTTAACACCAGTGCTTGGGTCGTCACCTTGAACTGGGAGTTCAGGTTGGAACTCAGTGTTAACGGGCAAGACTTCGATGGATTAGCAGAAACGGTTTGATTTAAGCCTGTAACTTGTGCCGTCACGGGTTGGGTCGGCAGCGTCAGTTTTCGTCTTAACTGTTCCGAGATAAAGGTTGCTTCTGAACCTGAATCAATTAACGCTCTTGCCAAAAACTGCGAGCCTTGATGCTCTACTCTAACCATTGCCGTTCCTAAAAGAATATTTGTTGATTGGGTAAAGGGTGGGTCTCGATTAGTGGACTGTATCATTGTGGTAAAAGCCTGCCTAGAAGTAGACCTATCGTCATCCTTTATAGGTCTATCGTCATCCTTTATTGGGGTCGTACTTGGGTCAACGCTGTGTTTGTGCAACAGTGAATTGTGTCGTTTGTTGCAATAACGACAGCTGAACTTGCTTTTACAATTTATTATGCCATGTGATATGGCTAAGCAGTTAAAACAACATCCAGCTTTCTTGACTGCTTCTTGCCGTTCTTCATATTTCATGGCAATGAACTTGGGGCACTCGTATTTTTGTTTGTCTGTGCTACGTTCACATGAAACGAGTTAACACGTGGGTTATTGGGTCGGCTGATAGCTCCTTGGTGAATGGGTTTACTAGTTGGAGCTTTTATATCCCCAACTGCCTCAAGGGTCTTATATTTCTGGGTCAAAAACGTATCAAACTTTTCCCACTTTGGGACTTCCGAGCTGTCGCCTAAAGTACT
The DNA here is from genome assembly GCA_951394025.1 of Heteromyza rotundicornis. NCBI lineage: Eukaryota > Metazoa > Arthropoda > Insecta > Diptera > Heleomyzidae > Heteromyza > Heteromyza rotundicornis. The sequence continues at coordinate 56,606,023 of OX596011.1, read as the reverse complement.
TTCGAAATCTTCTAAAATCTCCTTGGGTAATTTTGTGGAACAGGTGTACACCAGGATAGGGTCCCAAGTGCTTGTGTCTACCCCTAATTGTTCCAAAGTAAATATGCAATTGCCAATGTACCTTTGCAATTTTTTTATTGACACTCCTGAAGCAGTAGAGACTTGGGGTAGATTAAGAAGGGTCTTAAGCTGCGCATTGATTTGCATTCGCTTATTTTCATATTGGCCTGACAAATTATTCCACGCTAATACGAACCCATCGTTTGTAAGAGGTGCTGTTTTAACTATGTCCAGCGCCTCCCCTCGGGTCTTTTGATTCAAATAAAACAACTTCTCTATCGAACTTAAACGGGTGTTATTTATATATAGGGCCGTGAACATGTCTCTGAATGTTGCCCATTTGACATAATCCCCGTGGAAAATTTCCATGTCACAAGGGGGGAGACGAACAAATGGAAAAGAGTCGACAAGAGGGGTAGAAGCGGGGGCTACCTGTGCGGGTGACTTGCTAGTCGATGACACCGACATTAAGGCATCGATGCGATCCTGAAGGCAATTCATGCCTCTCGCGTACGCATTGAACACCTTCCGATATTTAGCCTTCAACTTCAACATGTCCGCCTTCTCTTCGGGTTTTCGGGGTTTTCTCCTCATCAAATGCCTCCTTGGGCTTCTGAAATATGCATTCCAGCTCCGTCCTCTCTATCTTTATGGTTACGATAGTTGCATTTGTATGGGGTTTTCAGTGCTTTGTGTCTCGAACTCTAAAACGTCATTCGAAAACCGAACAAAGTTCGCTACAGCCAGGGTCAGTTGCGACATACTTAATCAGATGTAAGAAAACCGAAAAAAAGCAGCCAAAAAAAAAACTTGTAAAAATTGCTGGTTGGGTTATTCCAACAAAAAAACAATATAGGGTATTTTCAATTGCCACAAGAGTCGCGTGAAAATTGAAAAAAAACGTTTGAATTAAAAAATTGAGGGTCTACTCAACTTTCCGCTTGGGTTGCGAATATTTAAGAGAAAAAAATTAAATTTTTTTTGTAAAATAAATTTCAGTTTGAAAAAATTCTAAGTCTTTTTTTATTTTTTTTTTTATTTTTAATCCAAAAACTTTGGGTCACTTAAAAATTTCGCTGGGTTCGCAAAAAAATTTATAAAAAATTTCAAGAAATACCAACTGCAAATAAATGCTGGTTGGGTAAATCCAACAAAAAAACAATGTAGGGTAGTTTCAATTTCCACAAGAATCGCGTGAAAATTGAATAAAAATGCTTGAATTAAAAATTGAGGGTCTGCACAAAATTTCCGCTTGGGTTGCGAATATTTGAGAGAAAAATTAAATTTTTTGTAAAATAAACTTCAATTTGGAAAAAATTCCGGGTCTCCTTTCCACACAATTTTTTAATTCAATCACTTTGGGTTACTTCACGAAATTCCGCTGGGGTCGCGAAACTTCAGAGAAACAAAAAAATTTTTATAAAAAATTCCAAAAAATACAAATTGTAAATAAATGTTGGTTGGGTTAATCCAACAAAAATCACAATGTAGGGTAATTTCAATTTCCGCAAGGGTCGCGTAAAAACGGAATAAATATTGCGAATATTTGAGAAAAAAAAAATTAAATTTTGGTAAAATAAAATTTTTCTTATTTTTTAATTTGGAAAAAAATTCCGGGTATATTTTTTTCTTTAACAAAATTTTGATTCAAAGCTTTGGGTCACTTTCACAATTCCGCTTGGGTCGCGAAACTTTCGAGAAACAAATAAAAATATTCCGCTTAAAACAAATCAAAAGTTGATGGAAAAATTAATTTTCATTTATTAAGTTAAAAATTTTTAATATTGTAAAAAATTTCACTTGGTTTATTTCATTTGGGTAAGAAATAAAATTCTTATATACAAGATAACTGATTTGGGGTCAGTGACCATATATGTACATATGCCTGTTTCAAAAAAGGGTACTGAATAAATGAACTAAAACCAACGACTCACTCAGACAAAATTGGTTTTGTTGTTAGTGTAAATGTGTTCTCTCGTTCAAATTCCTCTGTAGTGCAGGTGTTGATTTTGTTGTTTTTTTTTCTCGTTTGTCTTCCTTCGGGTTTCGATTTGGCTTTTTTTTTTATATATGCGCTCACTTCGTTATTTGTAATATGTAATTTTTGCTTTAATTATTTTTTTTTGCTTCTGTTAAATGTAACTTTTCAAAATTCACATTTATTTTTTCACTTTCACTTCACTTTCACTTTCACTTTTTTTTCACTTTCGATTTCTTTATATTTTTTTGGAAATTTTTTTCTTTTACTTTACTCTAAGGTTCGAAGGACCAATGTTTTTTCCACAAATAACAAGGGGTTCAAATTTAAAGTAAAGGAAAAAGAACAGAGTAGTTGATTTTTTGGGGTTTATCAAATGGGTTTTATTCTAGTTAGTGACCGTGACTTTTATGTGTTTTTGTGCATACAACTCTATGTGTTTTTTAGTTATTAAAATTGTACAATTTTACTTTTCTGTTTAATATAAGTTTCTTTTGTGTTTTGTTAAGACAAAATTATTGTACAAATGTGACGGTAAATGACAATGTTGAATTAACTTGTGTGAAATGTTATTTGTCGGTAGGACTGAATTGTGTCCGTTTATACGGAATCTATATGTTGTATTTCACTGTTGGGTAGTTGTTCTTATGTGATGTCTTCTATCTATCGTCGCTGTTGTCTTCGTTTATGGGTGGGTTTCGGGTTGACTGATGCTGTACAGAGTCCGTGCATGAACAAAGGTTTTAGCAAATAACTTGCTTCATTTCGTAACTGTTTTCACAAACTTATACATTTTGGGCTTGTAAAATATTGTATTTCTCAAACAATGCCAAAAACTTGAAAATCGGATCAAAAATATATAAGCTACGGCCATCAGTGTAACCATCAGTAGCCAATTCTATAGTCTCTACTTAAAAATAAATTTAAAAAATAAATATATGTGATATAAACATTCTGTAAACGCAGAAAGACGTTATTTTTGAACGCCAAACTAACTGCATAGGTGGGAATGCCTGTACATTAAACTTTTTTTGTATACGATTTTTTCCAATATGTACTGAAAAATCGAAAAAAATTTAAAAAAAGTACCCACTGATTAAATTTGACCAAAAATCAGCTGTTTTTTCCAATTTTGAAATTAGTATTTTTGAAAAGGTAATTAAATTTCCTGAAAAAATATGGAAAAACATAGATGATTTATGTTTTTTAAGTATTTTTCCAAAGTGATGGAAAATTAAAAATTGGAAAAAAATTTAATTTTCTTATGATTTTTTTTTTAATAACTTGGACAATTTTCAACCGGTTTTCAAAACTTTATACATTTTGGACTTGAAAAAGATTTCACCTTTCAAACAATGCCAAAAACTATTTTGCGCCACTGTCTGGCCGTTGACACTCTTAATGGATGAGTTTTTTATCACCCGAGAGTATATGTCTGCCCCGAGCTCCATTTGGATATCTTGGGCAGACGAGAAATTTGGATCTGCATACACCAGGTTTTCGAAGAGGGTCTTCGCGGACGGACCTTTCTCTGTCGGGTACGGTTTGCGGGGCAACTCATCCGTTACGACCGCGGTCACACTGAGTTGGTGACTGTCGTCGATCTTCGAGGCGATGATAAGTTTGCAGAGCCGTTGTGAGCCATCGCTTGTTGTCCTCAGTCGCCATTTACGGGTCAAATTGTTCGATATGAGAGTATTTGGACGGCCGGGGTTCACCAAAACTCGTACCGTTCTCCATTCTCCTTCGTGTTTAACCCGAACAGATGCCGTCGGAATGAGGGTCTGCTTTAGCAAAGAAGGGGTCACTTTGTGATGGGTTTTTGTGGAGCGCTCACTCTTACCAATTCCTTCCAGCAGCCTTGGATGTCCGTGTAGGGTTGTGTGGTGTTTTGAAGAGCATACTGTGCTGGTCACCTTGCTCGTGCAGTTGGCCTCTCGATGAGAACGTGCGAGACAATTGCTGCAGTAGTGCATCTTTTGCACCGTCCCATACTTTTGCGTCAAATTCATCTCGACGAATCGACTGCAGGTAAGCAGGCGGTGGTCTTTTTTACAGAGCCCGCATGCCACGTGTCGGCTTTGGGAACTACGCTTCGATGTTGTTGACCGATCGTCTTGGGGTAGTTGCCGGAAGCGGTCGAGACGTTCTTGCAGACGGGAACGAGTCGTCTTCTCTGGTCTGCGGGTCTTTATTTTCAGCTGGGCTTTCCGGGTTAAGCGGCGTTCGGGTGAGGCAGCTATAGCTCCTTGACAGTGACAATTAGCTTTGTCGCAGGGTTTGAATGGAGCCATAGCTGAAAGTAGAGTGGGGTAAGAGAGGATATTAGTAATAGTAAAGTATAAAGAGAAAACATAAAGAACTAAATAGATGGCAAAACTACAAGTTTTGTAATGGGTCGAGTCGTGGTACCATTTGCAGTTCTTATGTCAACTACTCGGGTTCTAGCATCTGCTCCTAAGTACGTTTTAAGGATTCGCCCTAAAACCCATTCGTTTGGAGGAAGATTTTCATGGCGTATGACTACCAAATCATCTACAGCGACATCTCGTTGGGGGTGTTTCCATTTATATCGCTTGTGAAGTTCGGTTAAATACTCAGCTTTCCATCTTTTGCAGAAAGTATGGTGTAGAATCTTTAGCTTTTGCCACCGATTTACAATGCTGAGATTTGCATCACTTAGATCGAGCTCAGCTGGAGCTAAGAGTGGCATTCCGATGAGGAAATGTCCTGGGGTCAGTATAGCTAGATCGCTTGGGTCTTCACTTGATGGACTTAAGGGTCTGGAGTTTAAACATCCTTCAATTCGAGCAAGTAAAGTTGATATTTCTTCGAAGGTAAATCTTTGGGTGGGTGCGATCTTTTTTAAGTGGGTCTTAAAACTTTTTACTCCGGCCTCCCAGAGCCCGCCCAAATGTGGAGCTCCTGGGGGTATAAAGTGCCATTCCAAATTTTGATGACTTTGGGTCGTTATCACCTGATTTTGAAGGGATCTTAATAATTCCCGCCGTTCTTTCTTTATTATCTGACTAGCTCCTACAAAATTCGTTCCATTATCGGAGTACAGAGCGGCGGGGCATCCGCGGCGGGAGAAAAAACGTGAAAATGTTGCTAAAAACGCTTGAGTGGAGAGATCGCTGGTAGGTTCAAGGTGAACCGCTTTTGTAGCGAAACACACAAAGACGCAAACGTAGCCTTTTGTTATTAAACATGCTCGGCCAGTGTAATTTTTTATTTCGATGGGTCCTGCAAAGTCTACTCCGGTGTTTGTAAAGGGTCGTGTCATTTGGGTGCGTTCTGGGGGTAATGCGGCCATGATCTGAGTCTGTTGTTTCTTTTTGTGTAAAACACAAACCTTGCAGTTAAGAATTATGGATTTGATGAGGGTTTTGAGCTTCGGTACCCAAAATTCCGATCTCATTACACGCAAAACTACTTGGTTTCCCCCATGAAGAGTGACTAAATGGGTCATTAGGGTCAGAAGTCGTGAAAATCTACTGTGGTATGGTAACAAAATAGGGTGACGTTCATTATACGAGAGTCCAGTGGTATTGGCTAATCGTCCGTTCGCTCGTATAATTCCATTTGAGTCGAGGAATGGGGTCATTGTGAGCAATGTACTCTTTCGAGATATTTGGGTCTTTTTATTCAAGCTGTCATACTCATCGGAAAAGTATCGCTTCTGACATATCAGAATCAGTCGTTCTCTCATCATTTTTATCTCGTTAGAGGATACATTAACTGTGCTGTATGACTCTGTAAAGTGTGAGGGTCTGGTACGACGACAAAATCGCATAACATATGGCAAAACTCGAAGTGCTCTAGACAATGAAGAAAATCTGTCCAGAATGTCTTCTTGGGCAACGACGGCGAAGCATTTTTTTTGTTCGGGTATAATTGGGGATGGTACATTTGGAACTCCCGTGGGTCTCGTTGTTTGAAAGGTTCTCCAGTCATCATGTGGTTCTTGTAACCAGGCTGTCCCATACCACCATAGAGGATGATTTTTGAGTCCGGTCGGATCACAGCCGCGACTGGCGACATCAGCTGGATTATCGTGAGTGTCGACATGGTACCAATGGTCGGTGCCTACTTTTTCCACGATTGCTGATATCCGATTCGCGACGAACGTTGTCCATGTGCAGGGTGGTTTCTTCAACCATGCTAATACGATGGTGGAATCGGTCCAAAAATGAACTTGATACTGGGTCAAATTTAGCTGGGGTAAAAGGGTCTCTGCCATGTCAGCCAAAAGTACAGCTCCACAAAGTTCTAAGCGTGGTAGAGATATAGTTTTCATCGGGGCTACTCGAGTCCTTGCAAACATTAGGGTCGAAAAAATCTGTCCATCTGTCTGGGTTACACGCATATAAAATGCTGCAGAATAGGCTTTCTCCGTGGCGTCCGAAAAACCGTGGAATTCGATACTGGCCCTGGGTGAGTAGTGGGTCCATCGTGGCATTTCAATTTGGTTGATCGAGTCGTAGTCGTCTACAAATTGAAGCCATTTGTGAAGGGTCAGAGCTTTCAATGATTCATCCCAATCCGTTTTGTCAAGCCATACTTGTTGCATGATGATTTTTGCGCTCACCACAATGGGGGCTAACCATCCAGCAGGGTCGAAAAGCTTGGCGATTGTAGATAGTAGGGAGCGCTTGGTGGCAGCTGATGATCGCTCTAAATTTGGAACTGAAAAGAAGAATACATCTTGTTTGGCGTTCCAACGAATTCCTAGGGTTTTAGCGTTGCATGCTTCAGACAGATTTAAGAATCCTACATCTAACAGATGACTATCGGGTAGGTGCGCTAAAAGCTCGGGTGTGTTGGCTGTCCATTTTCGGAGTTCAAGTCCGGCTGACTCCAACGTGGTGATTAGCTCTTGTTGGGCTTTCTGTGCTTCAGGTATGGTATGAGAACCATATAGTACGTCGTCCACGTACATGTAATTGCGCCATATCTGTGATGCCTGCGGGTGGGTGTGATGCACTTCGTCAGCCAGTTGATGAAGGGTCCTTATAGCCAGGTATGGGGCACAGTTACCTCCAAAAGTTACTGTTTGCAGCTCAAAGTCCTGAATGGGGTCATCTATGCTGCGGCGAAAGAGTATTCTTTGATATGGTGTATGGGTCGGATTTAGACGAATTTGTCTATACATTTTTTGTATAGCTGCATTAAAAACATACTTGAAAAAACGCCATTTTGAAATAAGTAAGACTAAATCGTGCTGTAAGATAGGTCCAGGGTAAAGGATGTCATTCAAACTTTTACCGTTGGACGTGGGACTGGACGCATTGAACACTACTAGGACTTTTGTAGTCACACGATAGGGTTTTATTATTGCGTGATGTGGCAAATAGTACGTATTTGATGGGTCTTGATTCGAGTAGATAGGTGGTACCGGTTTCATATGACCAAGGTCGATATACTCTTGCAGAACTTGATCATACTCAATTTTTAATTGGGGTCGTTTGGCAAGCGCAGATTCGTTACGAATATATTGCGCCATCGCGATGTGTCTGGAATTCCCAAGAGTGGAGGGGTCCGTTGATTTAAAGGGTAGGGTGACTACATAACGACCGTCGGCGTCACGATGTGTTGTTTTTTGAAAATTCGCTTCACAATTTTTGTCTGCTTCCGTTTTTAATGGGTTCCGAGGTATTTCTTCAATTTCCCAGAAGCGGGTCAATAAACTGTCTAGGGTCGCAGTGTTTAAAAATGAAACGATTATGTTGGGTCTAGATGAGTCTGGGACCGGACCTGTAAGGATCCATCCAAATTCAGTCTCTTGCGCCAAAAGAGTTCCAAGAATGTTCTTTTTAACCCCATTACAAATTATTTGTGGATATAAATCACTACCGATGATCATATCCAAGGGTCTCGTTTGATAGAACTTGGTGTCTGCTAGGGTCAGATCACCAAGATTTCCTATTAAGGCGGGGTCAATTGTATAACTTGGCAATTCTGATGTTAACGTCTTTAACACCAGTGCTTGGGTCGTCACCTTGAACTGGGAGTTCAGGTTGGAACTCAGTGTTAACGGGCAAGACTTCGATGGATTAGCAGAAACGGTTTGATTTAAGCCTGTAACTTGTGCCGTCACGGTTTGGGTCGGCAGCGTCAGTTTTCGTCTTAACTGTTCCGAGATAAAGGTTGCTTCTGAACCTGAATCAATTAACGCTCTTGCCAAAAACTGCGAGCCTTGATGCTCTACTCTAACCATTGCCGTTCCTAAAAGAATATTTGTTGATTGGGTAAAGGGTGGGTCTCGATTAGTGGACTGTATCATTGTGGTAAAAGCCTGCCTAGAAGTAGACCTATCGTCATCCTTTATAGGTCTATCGTCATCCTTTATTGGGGTCGTACTTGGGTCAACGCTGTGTTTGTGCAACAGTGAATTGTGTCGTTTGTTGCAATAACGACAGCTGAACTTGCTTTTACAATTTATTATGCCATGTGATATGGCTAAGCAGTTAAAACAACATCCAGCTTTCTTGACTGCTTCTTGCCGTTCTTCATATTTCATGGCAATGAACTTGGGGCACTCGTATTTTTGTTTGTCTGTGCTACGTTCACATGAAACGAGTTAACACGTGGGTTATTGGGTCGGCTGATAGCTCCTTGGTGAATGGGTTTACTAGTTGGAGCTTTTATATCCAGAACTGCCTCAAGGGTCTTATATTTCTGGGTCAAAAACGTATCAAACTTTTCCCACTTTGGGACTTCCGAGCTGTCGCCTAAAGTACTTTCGAAATCTTCTAAAATCTCCTTGGGTAATTTTGTGGAACAGGTGTACACCAGGATAGGGTCCCAAGTGCTTGTGTCTACCCCTAATTGTTCCAAAGTAAATATGCAATTGCCAATGTACCTTTGCAATTTTTTTATTGACACTCCTGAAGCAGTAGAGACTTGGGGTAGATTAAGAAGGGTCTTAAGCTGCGCATTGATTTGCATTCGCTTATTTTCATATTGGCCTGACAAATTATTCCACGCTAATACGAACCCATCGTTTGTAAGAGGTGCTGTTTTAACTATGTCCAGCGCCTCCCCTCGGGTCTTTTGATTCAAATAAAACAACTTCTCTATCGAACTTAAACGGGTGTCATTTATATATAGGGCCGTGAACATGTCTCTGAATGTTGCCCATTTGACATAATCCCCGTGGAAAATTTCCATGTCACAAGGGGGGAGACGAACAGATGGAAAAGAGTCGACAAGAGGGGTAGAAGCGGGGGCTACCTGTGCGGGTGACTTGCTAGTCGATGACACCGACATTAAGGCATCGATGCGATCCTGAAGGCAATTCATGCCTCTCGCGTACGCATTGAACACCTTCCGATATTTAGCCTTCAACTTCAACATGTCCGCCTTCTCTTCGGGTTTTCGGGGTTTTCTCCTCATCAAATGCCTCCTTGGGCTTCTGAAATATGCATTCCAGCTCCGTCCTCTCTATCTTTATGGTTACGATAGTTGCATTTGTATGGGGTTTTCAGTGCTTTGTGTCTCGAACTCTAAAACGTCATTCGAAAACCGAACAAAGTTCGCTACAGCCAGGGTCAGTTGCGACATACTTAATCAGATGTAAGAAAACCGAAAAAAAGCAGCCAAAAAAAAAACTTGTAAAAAATGCTGGTTGGGTTATTCCAACAAAAAAACAATATAGGATATTTTCAATTTCCACAAGAGTCGCGTGAAAATTGAAAAAAAACGTTTGAATTAAAAAATTGAGGGTCTACTCAACTTTCCGCTTGGGTTGCGAATATTTAAGAGAAAAAAATTAAATTTTTTTTGTAAAATAAATTTCAGTTTGGAAAAATTCTAAGTCTTTTTTTTTTTTTTATTGTTAATCCAAAAACTTTGGGTCACTTAAAAATTTCGCTGGGTTCGCAAAAAAATTTATAAAAAATTTCAAGAAATACCAACTGCAAATAAATGCTGGTTGGGTAAATCCAACAAAAAAACAATGTAGGGTAGTTTCAATTTCCACAAGAATCGCGTGAAAATTGAATAAAAATGCTTGAATTAAAAATTGAGGGTCTGCACAAAATTTCCGCTTGGGTTGCGAATATTTGAGAGAAAAATTAAATTTTTTGTAAAATAAACTTCAATTTGGAAAAAATTTCGGGTCTCCTTTCCACACAATTTTTTAATTCAATCACTTTGGGTTACTTCACGAAATTCCGCTGGGGTCGCGAAACTTCAGAGAAACAAAAAAATTTTTATAAAAAATTCCAAAAAATACAAATTGTAAATAAATGTTGGTTGGGTTAATCCAACAAAAATCACAATGTAGGGTAATTTCAATTTCCGCAAGGGTCGCGTAAAAACGGAATAAAAGAAACGTTTGAAAACAAATTTAGGGTCTGCCCAAATTTCCGCTTGGGTTGCGAATATTTGAGAGAAAAAAAATTTTTTTCTTATTTTTTAATTTGGAAAAAAATTCCGGGTATATTTTTTTCTTTAACAAAATTTTGATTCAAAGCTTTGGGTCACTTTCACAATTCCGCTTGGGTCGCGAAACTTTCGAGAAACAAATAAAAATATTCCGCTTAAAACAAATCAAAAGTTGATGGAAAAATTAATTTTCATTTATTAAGTTAAAAATTTTTAATATTGTAAAAAATTTCACTTGGTTTATTTCATTTGGGTAAGAAATAAAATTCTTATATACAAGATAACTGATTTGGGGTCAGTGACCATATATGTACATATGCCTGTTTCAAAAAAGGGTACTGAATAAATGAACTAAAACCAACGACTCACTCAGACAAAATTGGTTTTGTTGTTAGTGTAAATGTGTTCTCTCGTTCAAATTCCTCTGTAGTGCAGGTGTTGATTTTGTTGTTTTTTTTTCTCGTTTGTCTTCCTTCGGGTTTCGATTTGGCTTTTTTTTTATATATGCGCTCACTTCGTTATTTGTAATATGTAATTTTTGCTTTAATTATTTTTTTTGCTTCTGTTAAATGTAACTTTTCAAAATTCACATTTATTTTTGGGTTTTTTTTTTTAGGGTTGTTCCACTTTCACTTTTTTTTTCACTTTCGATTTCTTTATATTTTTTTGGAAATTTTTTTCTTTTACTTTACTCTAAGGTTCGAAGGACCAATGTTTTTTCCACAAATAACAAGGGGTTCAAATTTAAAGTAAAGGAAAAAGAACAGAGTAGTTGATTTTTTGGGGTTTATCAAATGGGTTTTATTCTAGTTAGTGACCGTGACTTTTATGTGTTTTTGTGCATACAACTCTATGTGTTTTTTAGTTATTAAAATTGTACAATTTTACTTTTCTGTTTAATATAAGTTTCTTTTGTGTTTTGTTAAGACAAAATTATTGTACAAATGTGACGGTAAATGACAATGTTGAATTAACTTGTGTGAAATGTTATTTGTCGGTAGGACTGAATTGTGTCCGTTTATACGGAATCTATATGTTGTATTTCACTGTTGGGTAGTTGTTCTTATGTGATGTCTTCTATCTATCGTCGCTGTTGTCTTCGTTTATGGGTGGGTTTCGGGTTGACTGATGCTGTTGCTGCTGATGCTGTTGATGCGGCTGCTGTCGATCGAATGAATAACTCCTTTCTATTGTTCTTCTATCATCCTTCTGTAGTCGTTCGTCAAGTTTGTGTATTGTGTGGATGTTGAAGAGAGCGACTGGAATTGTGGATCTTGGGGCGAGCGGTATTCATCACGTACAGAGTCCGTGCATGAACAAAGGTTTTAGCAAATAACTTGCTTCATTTCGTAACTGTTTTCACAAACTTATACATTTTGGGCTTGTAAAATATTGTATTTCTCAAACAATGCCAAAAACTTGAAAATCGGATCAAAAATATATAAGCTACGGCCATCAGTGTAACCATCAGTAGCCAATTCTATAGTCTCTACTTAAAAATAAATTTAAAAAATAAATATATTTGATATAAACATTCTGTAAACGCAGAAAGACGTTATTTTTGAACGCCAAACTAACTGCATAGGTGGGAATGCCTGTACATTAACCTTTTTTTTTAAACAATTTTTTCCAATATGTACTGAAAAATCGAAAAAAATTTAAAAAAAGTACCCACTGATTAAATTTGACCAAAAATCAGCTGTTTTTTCCAATTTTGAAATTAGTATTTTTGAAAAGGTAATTAAATTTCCTGAAAAAATATGGAAAAACATAGATGATTTATGTTTTTTAAGTATTTTTCCAAAGTGATGGAAAATTAAAAATTGGAAAAAAATTTAATTTTCTTATGATTTTTTTTTTAATAACTTGGACAATTTTCAACCGGTTTTCAAAACTTTATACATTTTGGACTTGAAAAAGATTTCACCTTTCAAACAATGCCAAAAACTTGAAAATCGGATCAAAAATAGATAAGCTACGACCAAGAGTAAAAAACAAGTTTTTTAAAATATAACCCTTAAACCGATAAAAAAGCAGAAAATAAATTCCATTAAAAGGGAATTTATTTTCTACTTTTTAGTCGGTTAAAGGGTTATATTTTAAAAAAATTGTTTTTACTCTTTTTTTATTAACAATGCAATAATTTTTATGGCACACGTGTATATGTCATTCACTATTCAAATTCACTTTATTGCACTATTAATGTTGATGCTGCTGATGGCTGTGAGTTATCCAAAGGGGAATGAAACGCTCAAAATCGCTGTTGACATAAGTGGAAATGGGGTTTGTGGTTTCTAAATAAAAAGTTTTACAAAATAATAAATATTATAAATACATTAAATGTGTGTAAACACATAGTATTTCTATACTTACTCGATTGGTCGAAACCTCTCACTTCAAAAGCCGAGAACAGTATGACTTTCAATTCAAATGTGCAGTTCTACCAACCGAAAATACAAATTCAGTTCGATGACATTTCAATGAGAAGATCGATACATATTACAAGTACAGATAAAGTCCATATTTCGAAGTCGGCCCCGTGAATTGACCAGCCAACTTCGAAACGGACCTTCTGAAAGCGCTCTGCGCGGTCTGAACGTCTGCTGTACTCATCAGGTCCGTAGTACAACTTCACTACACGACCTCTCTTCCATTGGGACCTTGGTAGATCTGCCTCGCGAATCCGGACCAAATCGTCGAAGTTCAGTGGCTTCGCTTGGCGGCACGGTAGATACTCGAGCGTCCACCGCTTCCAAAAATCCGTTTTTTAGCGCTTGTGAAATGCGCCACTGCTTGCGCATGCAAAGTAGTTTCCTTTCAAAAGGCGTCGGCGTCTGAGTAGAATTGGTTGTGTTGTCCTCTGGCGAAGCTGGTACAGTTGTTTCCGCTTAATTGTGTCCTGCTTAATTGATTTTTCCGCTTAATTGAGTCAAAAAATGTTCAATGAAAAGGTGCAAAATTAGATATACAGGGATTAAGCTGCTTTATTGAGTTCCGCTTTATTGCAACACTCTCTTAATTGAGTAGCATAATATATTAATTGTCATTTGAAATATGTACCCCTAAATAAATGTCCTGCCAAAATTGTTTAATGAGGAAAGGTGTCAACACTGCCTATCATATGTTTTGAATATTTGTGGCGCATTGCATTGAGCTCTTTAATTCTAACTTCAATATTGTTCATGTAATTTTTTAAGTTAGGAACCTTTTATTTGATACATTAAGTTACCTATTGACTCCAATAATAGTTATTTTATTGCTATTCATTTTCTATGAATATGGAGTGTTGGCAACGTAAAATTTTGAGGACATCAACACCTTTGGAATTTAACCTTTCAAAAAAATACAGTTTTTTTGTTAATAATTAATGTAGGTACTACTCTATGAGAAACTCCGTTTTGCACGCTACGCAATTTAGCGTATTTCTTTAACTTTTAATTGCGTCAATGAAACAATTAACCGAGTATCGCATAATTAATTTTTTCGGTTAATTGCAACAAAAGTTGTGCACTTTTGTCGACTGAATTAAGCGGAAATAACTGTATATGCGTGAGAGGCCTCGAATTCAGAATATTTTCTGCTTCAATCAAAAAACTATTCAGCGTATGATCTAGAGCACTTTTTTGACCGATTGCACAAGCCGTTCCCATACACCACCCGTACTCGGTTGGGCGGGCAATTACATTTCCAGCGACTGCCTAGTGGCGACAAACCTTGCTGAAAGCACCATGATCATCCACATCCCGCAGCTCCTTCGGTATATCGACAAAGTTCGTCCGATTGTCTCTTCTCATTTGAAGTTTCGAATACATAGCAAGCAGGCGTCGGATGACAAGTCTGTGGCAAGTTCCAGATGAACTGCACGTTTAGTCAAAGAATCAAATAATGCAACCCAACGTTTTTCTCACAAAGATCGACACCGCTGTATTTAAAGGCTCGCACAAAGGGTGTCAGCCGGTCAGCTGGCAACTGCCCCAAAACTGGTTAAATAGGCTCTGATTTTCGTATGCGACAGTAATTGCATTTCAATGCGATCCGCTTGACCAAAGCGCACAGTGATGGCACCCAGAATTGTTGCCGGATTTCATTGATTATCAAATTCGTACTGATGAGGCGCCTTTTGCAGTGGTACCACGAAACCAAAAGTTGTGTGAACCAATGACTCGAAGGCAAAATTATGGGTCTCTTTGCCGCGTTCGTCAAAAAAGGGGCATTCTTGATACGACTACTCAATCGCATAACACCCATTTCGTCCAGAAACGTATTTAACTGTAGCAGCGAACTATTTTTGTCGATTGGCTGCAGCCATGGTTGTTTGCCAAGTGAGCGAAGTGTTCTGGGTAGACCTCTTTTTGTATAACGCGACATAGATAGAATTCAGCTGCTTTTTTTTCTCCAGCGGTCAGACTCTCGTCCAGCCAAGTAGACCATTCGCGTCTGGAAACTCTTCATCCCATTGCAAGCCAAGCGTCCATGTCTGCTGCAGAATAGTTTTCGCCAATATTACAAAATTTGCCGGAATGGGATCAAAAATTGACATGTTTAGACTAACCAGTTCTCTCCGTTCGCTTACTTTGGCGCTTCAAGATTTCTGGCGGTACTCGATGAAACTTCAGCACAAATATAAAATCATCTGTTGTAGTTGACCAATCCATTCCAAGAATGCGCTCCAAATTGTCGCTGGTTGCTAGTACCTATGAACTAATCACCTATCGTACCGCAGTAGACAGAAATGCACTAATAAATTCACTTAAGTAAGAGCGAAACGAAGCTATCCATTTACGAGCTCCGCATAGCTAAAGCTATGCCGCTTTGTAGCTTCATGTTCAGTGTGATCAGAATGGAATATAATATTACATTTTCAAAATATTTTTTTGTATTGTTGCATATTTCTGAAATAAAAACATTCCACCATAAAAAGTGGAATATTTTTTTTAGCAAAGGAATATTTTATATGGTAGTTTTATTTCAGTTTCATTTTTTTCTTATAAAAGTGGAATATTTCGGCGGCATATTTTTCTTTATTCTATGGATTTCGATTGCGGCGGGCGTGCAATTTATTGAGTGAGGTGAAGTGAAAATTATAAAATAAAAATTGAATAAAGAAATATTATAAACAAAAGATTTATTTAATAATAGAATAATAGAATAATTTACATATGAGTGAAATTAACTGAGGAGAGAAATTCAAAGAGAAAAATGTCTAAAAAAAGTATAACAAATACAAATGACACAATTTAATGTGCGCCCAACTGCCCAGAGAAATAGAAAACTTTGTTGTGGAAGAGGTAGAAGAAATCGTAGTTGGTTGTGTTGGAGAGAGGACAAATTTAAACTAGAGAGTGGACTATCTTCGGCTATACCGAAGTTGAAATACCCCCACACAGTAGGAAGAAGTACCTCGAACATATAAAAATGTGGTCTCAAGACCCTATTTTGAGCCAATTATAGGTGATGTTGGAGCCCGGACCATGTCCAAAATCCATTTCTAAAAATTTCCAATTAAATCCACAAAAAAAAAAAAATTGGTCTCAAGACCCCATTTAGACCCTTATATATGTGGCTTCGGAACCTCGGACCATGTCAAAAATACGTTTCTAAACATTTCCAATCGAATACAACAATAAAAAATTTTTACCTTTTTTTCGGTGTATGGGAGCCACGCCCAGTTTTTGTCCGATTTGGCTGATTCTCGAACTTGATCTCAGTATTCACGAGAAAAACATGTACCCAAAGTTTCAAGTCGATATCTCCAAAACTGCGACCGCTATCGTGCGGACGGACAGACGGACAGACGGACAGACGGACAGACAGACGGACATCGCTAAATCGACTCAGGAGGTGATACTGATACTTCTGAAGTTATTCATCAAATTTAGGCTTCCTCGAAATTTCCTACGCGAGCTGGTTAGGATTTTAAGGCAAGAAGGATTAAAGGTAGACATATGTGCGTAAAATCTAAATCTAAAGCAATTATTTTTCACATTTCCCACTTCCAGTTCGTTGCAATGCTTGACTTAATGAAAAACGGTGGTGTGTTAAAGAACCTCAAAAACATTTTGAGTCCACAAATAACACATGCCTTCAACACATATGGCAATCATGGAAAAAAATTACTCAAAGATATGAGCAATTTCTACAATGCTTTGCTAGGTAAAAAATCGATATCTGTGATATCGAATTTGAGTCTATTTCGGTGCCTCGGGATGGAAAACACAACACTCCAGAGGAAATGCTGTGCCATGCCATTCAATGCAAGAAAAAGCGGGTTTTCAAGGCAAAAGCAGTCAAAAACAAAAGTCTTGCAGTGACTGCTGGTAATGAAAATGAAAATGTATGAACATGTTTTAAAAACTTTTACAACTTACCTCTAAGAAGCTACAATGCTAAAAGCGATGAACGCAAATTCGAAATACCTGAATATGTTACTTACTTTACTTATGTAACGTCGCAAATTGCTGGGGTATGAACTCGTCGGATGTCCAGGGCTTCGTACACAGAAAATTTGTAATTTGCAGAGACTTTGTATTAAAACAGAATTTTTATTCAATAATTTCAAGTAAGAGTTACAGATATAGTTATTCAGGGGCGAACAGCGGCGTCTGGTCGTCGATGATTGGCTATGTAGCTTCTCTGCGAGGTCGCTGACTTGGAGGATGTGGCTAGCACTCAGAGAAGATGGAACTTTGGGCTTGGCTGCGATGAAAACGATCTATCAGTGGGCGCTTGCGTGATGCGTAGACTTGTAATTATCGTAGGCGTAATGCGTCGAAAGCGTGATGTGCGTTCTTGATGCGTAGATGTGCGTGATGCGCGTTGTGGGCGCGTAGATATGCGTAATGCGCGTCGTTGGCGCGTAGATATGCGTAATGCGCGTGCTTGATGCGTAGAAATAGGCGTGGGCGAGGCTAATACAACACAGGCGTAGCAAGGCGTAGATGTGGGTGTAGCAGAGCATGAACAGCAGGCGAACTTAAGCGTTGCGATGACATAAACTTCAGGAAATCGCAGACCACCAGCGGGCACTCTTCAACCGCTTTCCGTGGGCTCGATTCAACTTAAACGTGGACTTCAGGAAATCGCAGACCACCAGCGGGCACTCTTCAACCGCTTTCCGTGGACTCGATTCAACTTAAACGTGGGACTCGTGTTGGACACTCGCAGATATGAAACGGGATACTGTACTACGTTCTCCGTGACTCGACGTGTCGCTAAACTACGACTTAAAGGGGACTGCCGGTTTGTACTCGGCGAATATTGATTTCGTTGACTTGACTTCGATGTGACTTTCGACTTCGGTGCGTTGTCACCCTGCTGGTTCATTTGCTCTCTACTTCGCCACTACCTTGCTGCTACGCCTGAAAGATATAACTTCCAAATCGGATTTTCTCGATAGAATTTCTGATTCGGAATTCCAAAAAGAGAGCTTTAATACCATTTTATACCAAATCCTAAATTTCCTATAATTTATTATTTCTTTACAAATTTCATTTACTCAAATTATTAATTATTTATAAATTATAAATTTCCTGTAACAAATTGTTAATTAATTATTTCACAAATTCTCTGTAACAAAACATTAATTATTTTATCAATTTCCTGTAACAAATCGTTAATTATTATTCAGTGTAGATTCAACAATTAATTTCTTTATTTAGTTAATATTTTCCTATTTTAGATGAGATATTGCCATGGTCAATTAGTTCTACGCGTAATGGTGCACTAAAAAGACCTTACCAATATCCACCTTCCCTATGCTTCTTGTTCCTTTACAAATTCTTCTTATCCCTATCAGGAATAATGCCATGGTCAATTAGTTCTACGCGTAATGGTGCACTAAAAAGACCTTGCCAATATCCCCTTCTATCTCCCTATCTGAAATAATGCCATGGTCAATTAGTTCTACGCGTAATGGTGCACTAAAAAGACCTTACCATTATTCCCTTCTATTCTTCTATGTTTATATTTACATGCACATTCTTCCTAGGTGAAATATTGCCATGGTCAATTAGTTCTAAACGTAATGGTGCACTAAAAAGACCTTGCCAATATCCCCCTCTATTTCCCTATCTGAAATAGTGCCATGGTCAATTAGTTCTACGCGTAATGGTGCACTAAAAAGACCTTGCCATTATTCCCTTAATAATTCTACTTCTACTCACTAGTTAGTGTTCACTCACCTGATTCGGAATTCCAAAAAGAGACCGAATCAGGGGTGCGCTGCTCTTTTATAGTCGTTTGGAATCACCTATCGTTGGTGTATTGTAGCCATATTTTCTGTAGTTTGATGTGGTGAAATGTTGCCACAAGGTTATGGTCACTATCTTCATGTTTCTATCGTCGTCTCTTTTCCGCTCATAGCCCTTTTATCCGTGTCGTGCGTTGGTGTTAAAGCCACTTTCGATTGTTGAAAGCTGGGTAGCCGTGTACCCCTTTGATCGATGTGGGTTGCCCTTTGACCACTGTTCGCCCCCGTTTAGGCGAATTAGTTCTTATTATTAGGAATCGTAATGCATATATTATCACATTTTACTTCAGAATTCATATGTGTGATGATTATATATCTATATAAATATATATACATATCATAAAAAATATATATATATATATATAGAACAAAATAAAAATATATATATATATATCAAAAAATAGAAAATATACGCCAAGATAAATCAAAGAAAATTTCAAATATTTCGTTAGCGTCAGCGTTGTGACGACACCAACACTTTTGGGTCGTTACACCCCCTCCTTACTTCGCGGGCGCAAAATGATGGTCACCTTCCCGGTGCGATCGATCCGAACTTGGTAGTCGGTGCCCGTCCTGCGGACCGTGAATCGGTGTCGTTGGCCTGGTCCTCTTTCCAACGCCTGTCGGATTCTCTGTTCTACCAGGTTAGGATAGCCCCTCGGGCCACAAGGCATCACTCCCGGTGCGGCCTGTTGCTGGTCTGTCTCTCGTGGTTGTGTATTCGGGGTTGCTTTCGGTGAACCCGTGGGTTGTTGTTGCAGCGTCTCTATGGCGTCGCTTGAAGCATCTCCCCAATTTAGTGATAGGACTGGGGAGGTTCCGCTGTCGGATGGGATTTCTACGGTGGCCCCTATCTCGTCTGTGTTGAGTCCGTACATGCCCATATCGTCGGCCGTAACGGGGATGAGGTAGCCGATGTCTTCTGCTAACATCTCGGAGTCCTCTGTGTCTTCGTGTTGGGGCATGGGTTCCCCTGACGCTGCTGCGTTGGGGCTGCCCATGTCCTCTCCTTGCGCATCCTGATCGCGCTGCTTCGGCCCGAGTATTGTTTCGGCCTTATTGTCGTCGTCGTTGGGCGCCTGATGGCCACTGGTCTCGCCAAGGCCTTCGTCGTCGCTGCTGTCTGTTGCCACGTCCGGCAATTCGATGGTCGGTGTCCATCGCTGCTCCTTTTCTGTGCGCTGCTGGATGAGTCCAGCTAGTCGCCGTCGCATGCGGTCTGCCGCGTGTGGTTTCCACCATGAGCCCGGCGGTGCTGCGGGGCCGTGGAAATCGTGTATGGGCGTCGTGAAGAACTTCTCGGTGTAGGCGAGGAGAAATGCGCCGCAGTCGTGTAAATTTGTCTGCTGCATTACCCGTAAGGATACCATCGGCATATGGTTTGCCTCGAATTGTTGCCCTCTGTCGCTGCTTGGATTTACGGCTGCATATTCGCACTGTAAGTAGT
This sequence comes from Heteromyza rotundicornis, assembly GCA_951394025.1. Lineage (NCBI taxonomy): Eukaryota > Metazoa > Arthropoda > Insecta > Diptera > Heleomyzidae > Heteromyza > Heteromyza rotundicornis. The sequence goes on along the minus strand of OX596011.1, from coordinate 56,585,899 downwards.
CACGAATTAGCTCAACGGCCGTCTCTCGTGGCTGACTGGCCAAGGAGTCTATGACTAGCAAGCATGGGTTGTGCGTGGATTCCGCTTCCGTTTATCGAACAGATCGACTCGTTTGGTCCACCGGCATACGTATTGGTGGCGTTGTTTGGCCGTGTGTATCCTCCTGTCCAGCAGCTTCTTGAACGGGAAACTGCTCATCACTTGGGTCTGCTTCCGTTGTTGTATGGTGAGGACTTCCTGCCATATATGCGTCAACCTCATGTCGATGAGCACATCGTTCAGCCATTGTCCGCTGGCCAGTCGTCGATAATCGTGAATGCTGATATTCCACCCACCAGTGGGTGCGGGGTAGGTGCACAATATCGTTGGCTGGCGGTAATCTGGCGGTATCGTGTCGCGAGAGAGCGTCAATAGTTCGTCCAATGGTGGACGTGATTGCGGTGTCGCCGTGGCCTGCACGGTTGTCAATGCGCTTGCTGCTGCCTGACTGGTGGATGGGCCACCATCTGCCTCCGCCGTGACTTTGCACATTCGAGGCAATGTTGCTCGGTGGCTGCTTCTGGCGGTTCCGCTTCGTGTTGATGCCCTCGATTGGTTGGTGGTCGTACCTCGCTGTAATGTCCGCGTAGGCCTGGCTTTCGGGGTGCCCGTTTTGCGGCGTTGTGTGCGCAGCTTATTCGGTCCTGCCATCTCCTCCTCCCAATTGTCGCTTAATCGGCGAGTCTTCCGCTGGCCTTCTGCCAACTCTCGATATTTGACTCGAGCCTTTTCGACGCTCTTGGTCCAGCGTTCTTCGTCGTTCATCTCCATTATTTTTTTTTAAAAAATTCGTTCTCGTTATTGCGTCTTAGAAATTTCGTATTCGGCTTGAGTGGCTACGTTCACTTTCGCTTTCGTCTACTGAATGGCAAATTTCCTTATTGTCGCTCGAGTCGTAGATCATTTCCACTCCTTCGAGTCTCGGAGTGAACCGTTACCCCAAGATGGTGATATGGATGCCACGTGTTTGTCTCCTTACGTTTATCGTTGCCAGGCTGCTCTTGCGCTGTAGCCCGCTACGGTTACACTGCACATCACGCTGTTGCCTGCTAAAGTGTTTCTGTTTCAAAAATTCAAATGTTATTATTTAACAGCAATTATCGTATTTATATTTATGTTCATAAAACTTGTTCATATATTCGTATTTCCCTCTTTTCTAAAAGAGACTATCATATTCAGCAACAGGTATTCTCCTCTGTCGCTGCTACTTTCCCTAGTTCCTTACCATTACTTCGCCTGTGTCGCTGCCTCTGGCCCCGACGCACTATCTCTCTCTTCGAATTATCTTAACTCGCCAACGTGAGCATTCCTCTCTTGCCCATCACGCTGTCTCCTAATCCTTGCGATTACAGGCGAAATGGAATTGACCACCTGATACGGTCCGTCGTATTTGGGCGCCAATTTAGCTGCAAAGCCGTCCACAGCCTTGGACCGGTGATGTTGCTTCACCAGCACGTTTCGACCTACCTCTGGCTGCCATTTCCGCCTCCTCAAATTATAATGGCGCGCTTGATCCTGCGCCGCCCTTTCCATGTTTCGGTGCACTATACTGAAAACTTCGCGTAACTTGTCTGCTCGCTCCACCGGTGTCTGCACCATCTGCCCCGTACCCACTGTGGTCTCATCGTAAAGAGACTTTTGTAGCCGTGGCTCTCGGCCCTGCACCAGGAAAGCTGGACTGTATCCTGTCGTTTCCGATACTCCCGTGTTGATTGCTAAAGTTATTTCCGGCAGGTATTCGTCCCACTGCCTCTGCTTTTCTCCGGCCAGTTGGGCCACCATCGTCTTAATGGTCCGATTGGACCGCTCTGTGGCGTTTTCCTGCGGCGTATAGGGTGCAGTAAATTGATGTCTTACCCCAAGACTTTCCAGGTATTTCTTGAACGCTCTGCTGGTAAATTGAGTGCCGTTGTCCGTTGCCATGACTTTTGGCACCCCAAATCGTGCCAGAATCCTCTCGCGGAACGCCTTTCGGAGCGTATCCGTCGTCGCCCTTCGCATGGGGATGATCTCTACCCATTTCGTAAATTTGTCTACAAAGACTAACATCATCGTATTGCCATGTGTCGATCGTGGTAGTGGTCCTACGAAGTCAGCACATACTATAGCCCACGGCTCATCTGCTATTTGTGTAAGCATCATTCCAGCTGGCTTCTGCTGCTCTGGTTTGTATTTTTGGCAACTCCTGACGTATCTGCTTACCTCTCTGAACATGCCTGGCCAGTAGTAACGATTGGCGACCCGTGCTATCGTTTTACGTATTCCCAGATGGCCGGCTGTGGCATCGTCATGGTTTTCCGCTAAAACTCGTTTCCGCTGATGCGTCGCTACGCACAACTTCCAGGGGGCGCAGTCTTCGTCTCCCACTCGACGAGGAATATGCCGGTACAGTTGATCTCCTTGGATAATATAGTCCGCGAACTTCTCGGGGTTTTTCATCACCTCCGCCTTACGCGCCTTCAACCACCGGCATTCCGTGTTGCTATCGGCGGTCACTTCCGTAGAAAAGAGTACATCCCGTGGCTGTCTTGACAAGGCGTCCGCTACTACATTGTATTTACCCTTCCTGTACTGTATCGTATATCTAAACTGCTGCAGCTCCAGCGCCCACCGTGCAATCCTTCCAGACGGACTTTCTATCGAATTGAGCCATTTTAACGACAGGTGATCCGTAATTATAGTGAACTCGTACCCCTCCAAGTACTCTCGCATCTTCCGCACACCCCAAACTATCGCCAGGCACTCCTTTTCCGTCGGCGAATAGTTTATTTCTGCTGGCGTCAGTCGTCTGCTGGCATATGCCACGACTCGCTCCTGCTCCTCGATGGTTTGCGTCAGCACTACTCCTAACCCCTGATCACTCGCGTCTGTCTGCAACGTGAATCTTTGCGAAAAGTCTGGGCAGATGTTTCATTCGGTTTCGGTTTCGGTTACGGTTTCGGTTGCCAACCCTGCTTTCGACACATATCAAAAACATCTGTTAGATTTTTCAACATATGTTTTTCTGTACGACCCAAAACAACTAAATCATCCATGTACAGGAAAGCTTGTGCGGGTGATAAACCAGCGAATGCAATTATCATCATTCGTTGGAATGAATTTGGAGTTATTTTTAATACATACGGTAACCGTTTGAAACGGTACGAACCTTTGTCCGTAGAGAAAGAAGTAATGTCTCTCGAGTTTTCATCCTATTTTGCATCATCATATTTTGCTCTGCCTAATTGGTCAAAGATATCATCTATTCTTGGTAACGGAAATTTATCTGCAATTAATTTTTTATTAATACTTCCATAGTCTATCACAAGCCGCCATCGTTTTTGACTACTATCTGGTAGTGATTTTTTTGGTACCAGTAGTATAGGGCTGTTGTATTCTGAAGCAGATGGTTCAACTATTTTATCTTTTACTAGCTTTTCTACCAGTCGGGAAATTTCTTCTTTGTGGGTATGAGGTATTCTGTAATTTTTAATGTAGGTTGGCTCATCAGTCTTCAATCTTAATTTTTGTTTGTAAAAATTATTTACTGAAATTTTATCGGTCTCTAGTGCAAACACATCTATGTAGTTTGTACAAAGTTCGGTTAGCTCACACTTAATGAAGCCTGGAAAATTTTTAGATAACATTTCAAATTTTATTTTATTATTTTGATTTTCATTTACTGTGATGGACTCATAGTCGTTAAGACTTTCGGTTTTTATTTGAATAATTTGTATTAATACATTTTTGTCTGTAGTGTTTATTAACCTTACAAATGCATTATTACTGGTTGTAATTGTATTTGCAGCAAACATTCCATCTTGCAACTCTTGATTTGGAATTAATACCTCTTTTTCTGAGTTTCTGATATTTATTTGTCTGATTACTTCAGACCTTGCAGGTATAGATATAGTACCAATTTAAGGTGAATGTTTCATTGGTATTGCTGATGGTATCGTGAAAATCATTTGGTCGCAAGATTATCCAATCTTGATCTCTTTGGTAATCAAGTATACAATTGTATTTCTTGATGAAATCAAGACCAATAATTCCATCACATGGAATTGGAAAATTGTCGTCTACTACATGATATTCGTGTTTAATTAAAATATTCTCAACTTTTAGGTCAGTTTTAACTTTTCCTAGTGTGAGTGTTACACCTTCATTGATGGCGTATAGGCTAGTAGTAGTATTTGCATTATTTCAATATTTTCTATTTGTTCGCATTTTATCAAAGATATGTCTGCACCAGTATCTACTAAAAATGTAGAGATTCTATTGCTCAAGGTTGACCTTGGTGTTATGTATGTCGTTAAGTTTAAATTGATATTGTAGATTTTACTGTGTTTGGAAGCATCTATTGAATACTTGAGGTTTCCTCGTTTTCCGAGTGTTGAGTTACGCGCACATTTCTGTCGTCGTTACGATAGACTTGTGGCCATTGATTGTAATTGCCGCGGCTGGTGCTGTAATTGTTGTAGTTACCACGTCCACGTGTGCCACTCTGGCCGCGTCCACGATAACCATTCTGATTACCACCACGATAATTATTTTGACCTCTGTTGTATGGTCTGCCACGACTATTTCCAAAATACAAAATTGCATTTGGTTGGCCGTTAGATTCGGTGCAGCTATTCACGAATTTGGCAATTACCTCATTCATTATGTTAAACTGCCCCGATTCCATGATAAGTTTGACCTTACCATTATTTGAATTTTTAATGATGGCTTTTATGGCCGACTCTGTTGCATAATTTTCTGCCAATTGTGGCGTTAGTCCGTCCGTTATGTATGCTGTTTGAAGTTTTTTGGTGAGGTCTTCTACCTCCTTTGCATACGTATTTGCAGGTTTCGAACTCTGCTTGATGTTCATCAGCTTGGCTGTAATGACATAGCGCCCGCCGCTATTAGTACGTTTTTCACGTGTTCATAAACGGCAGGGTCTTTGGCCAACACTTTTTAACTTTCTTCTTAATCGTTTTGTGTCCTGACCAAACATTAACTGTTAACTGTTTAATTTTTTTTTTTTTATTTATAGAATTTGTCTAGATTAGCAATTGAAGCTTGGCGCATGTAATTTTTTTTTATGCTATGTTTGTGTAGAGTATACAACTTTACAAATAAATGCGCAGCCAACAGTACGATCATTATTATTAAATATGTAGACGTGTCACTTTGGACGACCTCTATGTCATTAACTACATTGGCCTGTGGCCGTTCAATTTTGGACTGTTGCTTGCCCATTATATATTGTATGTTTTACAAAACCAAAAAAATCTTCAACTGGTTTATTTCCCGCTGGGTTAACTGGGAAGTAATTGGTAGCCTATGTTTCGGCTAATGATGAAATGAGAATAAAGGAAAATGTTGCATACTTTTGTTTGCAATAGCTTTAATTTATATTGGGGTGGTCCCCATTTAGAAAAGAATAATAAAAATTGCAAATAAATAAATTGAATTCCGCAGTTGGGGCACTGCGTAATTCATTTCAAATTAATTTTTATATATATTATTGTTTTTACATAGATAAAAAAGTGATATTGCATAAGTTAGTAAATTCCGCAGTTGTGGCACTGCGTAATTCATTACAAATTTTTTTTTTATATAGTTTTTATTTGAAGCTGTTCCTGCTGTTGTTGCTAGCGCCGTTCCTTAAGGCACTCCTTAATGTGGTCGGCTTCAGTTATTAAAATTGTCGCTTCCTCCCATGGTGGTGGCGGATCTGCATTTAGTAGACGTTTTATGTCGGACAAACGCTACTTCATATGAGTTTGTTATCCTCCCCTCTTTCTTTTTTTCGGGGGCTGTATTGGCGTTGGTAACTTATCTGCTTGTATAAGTTTTTTACGCGCTTGGCGCTTCTTGTATTCTTGTAAACTGAGGGTAAATTTATGTCTTTCCAATTCGTTATTCATTGTAATATCAGCATCGTGAGCACATGGTTTATAAATTTGTGTTGTAGATATTGGAAGGTCTGGATCACTACAGCATTGATGATGACTTGGTTGCTGTTGTAATAATAGCATTATTTTAATTTGCTTTTAGTTGACTGTTAGCGTAGAACTGTTGGGCGGACCGCATCAGCATGAGCACTTGAATGTAGGCATAATTCTTATATCATTAAATTAAATGTCCTTTTCAACTTTTGAACCTTATTTTTTCTATGCACATACCCTCGATAGCATTCGTAAGCGTGGGGTGTCATATATCCCTTGGCTCGAAAACGATACCGATGGTATGTGCCCACTCAGCATAAAGCCAAGTGGTTAAATAAACTTATATATATTTATTGTTATACCCTATAAACAGTGCGGTCATATTAGCACCACAATATTTTTGAATGCTCTATATGTAGATATAATCTGTGTATCCGAAACTGGGTTTGACAGAGAAAGTCACGCTGGGGGTGTTGCAATATATGTAAGCGATGGTATATCGTGTAAACTGTGTTGTAAGTCTTCGTCCACTAGTAAAATTGAATATGTGTTCATAAATGTTTTTGACAACACTAAAAAAGCTCTTGTTGGTTGTATATACAGACCACACCGTAATGTTGATTACATGCCTTTAATGCGATTGAAGCGTCTGTTTCTATTCTTTTCAACAAGCTATAGTTTTTGCACATCTATTCTACGCTTCTAAAGTTATCATTAAGAATAGTGTACCACCGACAAAAATTGGTTTTCCTCTTCTAACTTCAGATTTTGGTGTGAAATCAAAATTCCTGGTATGCAGTTTTAATTTTTTTGGACAGACCTAGAACGTGTATTAGGTGGCGCTCCAAATTCTGGGCGACTGTAACGCAGTGTTAGTAATGATAGCTATCATTGTAATGACAGTATATTTAATCCAGAACTTCCTTTGATTTTACTTGTGTTGACCAACTGAATGTGTTACAAGCTTTTCTTTCGGTCAAATCAAATGCAATTGGAATTGATGAAATCCATCCAATCTTCATTAAAGCGCTGAACCCTATTTTATTGCCCTATATAACACACCTCTTTAAACCCATTCTGACTACTTCGTTATTTCCGACAATCTGGAAAGATGCCAAAATTATCCCAATACCAAAACCAAACAAAGACTTTAGACCCATAGCAATCTTGCCATTCTTTCCAAAGTATTTGAACGACTAATGCATGACGAAATGAGTATATTTCTTTCTCACAATTCACTGATTACCAATTTACACTCAGGATTCAGACCCAAGCGAAGCTATGTAACAGACCTGATTGATGTTTCCGAACCAATTAGGATAGCACTTGATGATAGTAAATTAACATTTTTAACTCTACTTGACCATTCTATAGCTTTCGATTCGGTTAACCATAAAACCTTATTTGATAAATTAAAAAACCAATACAATTTATCTTTGACTGCAGTAAATCTGTTCAAATCATACTTTTCAGGCAAGCTGTATTTGCAGAAAACTTGGTTTATAGATTTCTTGAAGTAAAACGAGGCGTTCCCCAAGGCTCTGTAATAGGGCCGCTACTAGTCATATTATATATCAACTACCTTCCAAAAGTGCTTATGTTGAGTAATGCCCAGATTTATGCAGATGACGTTCAATTGTACACGAGTTGTAAATTAGGAACCTCTTGTGTTGCAAGCCTGAACGAAGATTTAAATCCAGTGCAGAAATGGGCAAACTAAATGACCTATGCATATATCCAACAAAATCAAAATGTTGTTATTTAAAAAAAAAAAGTATTAACCACTCCATAATACCAAAAATAGAATTAAATAGTTGCGAAATCAATTTGGTAAAGAGAGCAAGAAACCTAGGCTTAATATTCAATGGCAAGTTATCATGGAACAACCATATTTACGCTAGCTAAGACCTATCTTACATGGTTGCTAGTAGAGACCGACCGAAATCGCTTTTTTTAATTTCGGCCGAAACCGAAATGACCGAAATTTTTTATATTTTTTTTCGGCCGAAACCGAATTTAAATTTTTTTAATTTCGGCCGAAACCGAAGCCGAAACCGAAAAAATAAAAGAAACAATTGTGAGTTTTAATGTAATAAAATGGTACATAATTAAGCTTATCAGTAGGCTGAAATCCATGGCGCATATTCATAGTCAAATTTAGAACCAGCTTAGTAGCTGCCAGTTCAGTGTATTATCTGTCAACTTAGATTACTAAAGTTAAGTTGGAGCTTAATTTGGCTATGAATATGGGCCGCTCATTTTAAGTTCAGATCATGAATTAGATGAATTTAGAAGCAAACTATCAAATGCGTGGAAATCAAGTGTAGTAGAAATTACTGTCAGGGTAGTAGATTTCAAGAGAGGGCAGTTGATATGGGTTTATGCGTAGAGTACTAGAAATTCTACGAGAGTTGTAGAAATATCTGTCGGGGAAGCAGATTTTTAGAAAGAATAGTACTTTTGCATTGTATGAAACTCACATAATATTTTGAGGAGTAGATTTCTTACCATAGCAGTAGAATATATCTTGAGGGAAGTAGAAAAATCTGCTACAGTAGTAGAGGAGTAGAAATTTATAAATCATTGCGAGAGTATTAGATCTTTGTCGCTTCTGATTCTTCGAAACTATGATCAATGCTTAAATTTGTGTTACATGCCGCTTTTATCCACTTGGTTGTTCCTTATGTATTTTGATACGCTAAATCCAAAAATAATAATTTTATTTTTCCAGCACGCACCATTTTTCTGCAAACGCCACAAAAATTGCATTTTTGGTGCTGTAACAATTTCATTATTATTATTTTCGTATCCAGCGTGGCAAAATACATAAGAATTTGTCTATCAAGTATATTTAACACACAAAAAGTTCAGTTTTGTCGATCAGTGTAATCTTTGTTACATTTTTCTATCAAACCGAAATTTTCGGCGGAAATATAGAAATTTCGGCCGAAAACGAAATTTGGCCGAAAGCGATATTTTATTTTTCGGCCGAATCCGAAACACGGCCGAAACAGCTTTTTTTGGCCGAAAAACCGAAACCGAATTTCGGTCGGTCTCTAGTTGCTAGCTAAGACCTATCTTACATGGTTGCGAAATATTTATAAATTGTGATTGTTCGTCTAAAAGCAAGCTAAATGTGCAAGATACATATACGGTTTACAACATTCAGACCATATCTCACATTTTTCCAAAAAAATCTTTACAATTACTTTAAACAATCTATTAACTTTCAGGAAATTACTACAGCCACACAAAATTATATACACAAGATGAACCAAGTTACAACGTGGCAGCCGTGGTGCAGTGGTTAAGACCCCTGCTTCACGATCGGAAGGTATCGGGTTCGACTCCCACCTGGGGCAAGGCAGAAATTTGTTTTCTGTTTTTCTGTGTAGACCGCCACTCTCTCGCCAAGTACTGGCAATCTTGAAAAAGCTTCTTCTTTGGGAGTCCGCGGTTCGGAAGCGGCATTAAACCTGTAGGTCCACAATTTTCATATACACTTGCCCATGATAATTGCTTTAAGAAGCTCGGCCCAAACCCCTATAGGGTTGTAGTGCCAAAATATGTATGTATGAACCACGTTACTTGCATAACAGGCTAAGTTTAGACACGTTTACTTCGTATCTGAACTACAATTCCACATACATTCAATTCGTTTTTAGAACTCACTACCAGCCCATCTACAAATTATTAGCAGTGCAAAGCAATTTAAATCTAAACTCTTGAAATATCTATCAATTCAGCAATAACTTTAATCGTATCCAATAATTTTTTGATTTATTTCTTTACTTTTTTTACTTACTTTTTTTCTTTTTCTTTTGTAGAATTAATTAATTATGTTATTGTAAACTCCAATTATTCACATATCTGATCTAAATGCTCTCATATAATGACACTCCTGCTGGACAGGTAGTATTAAGTAGTTGGTGAAAGCGGATGGATGAGAATGTGCAGAGAGAGATATTTTTACTTGTCTCAAATATGTAACTTTTTTTTTCGTTTCTATGTTTTTTTTATATTATTATATTTATTTTCTACTATTTTTACTATTATTTTTGTAATGACTGACACATTATGAGCAACGCTAAAAATATTTAAGACTTTATATCTTATAGCGTTGGGATTACATCCCTAATAAATAAAATAAAAATAAAAAGATGGCCACTTGCACTAACGAGCACACGGATGCCTCAGAGATTTTCGGAAGCATTTTGAATACATTAAAAGTGCGCTACTTGTTGAAAATATTGAAACAAAGCTATCGTGAACTAAAAATTTCTTCCGACTAGGTTAGGTTGAACATTGTAATATAATTTTTCGATCTCTTTCTCTCTCTGAAATGAGAGCACTTGAATTTATTCTGCAATGGGTCGGCTCACATGTTTTTTAATATGATGATATGATATTATGAGACCTGTGATATACAAGTTATACAACATTTACATTTTAAGTTTACAAGAGCACCATTTATGTAAATACTTACGGATAACATTGGAAAAATTAAATATCCATGAAATTTATGTAATTTGTTGATTTTTTATTTTATTTTACCAACCCATATTTATAAATATTTTTTTATACCAGTAGGATGTCTTGAAAATCATACTGCATCGGGTAGCTTAGAAGAGACGTGTAAGTTCGCTTAAGTTTACCACTTGTTGACAACGACTTCAGGAACTATAAATATTGATTGTAAACCAAATTTTATTTGATTTGCATAGAAAATACATTAAAAGTTCAATAAAACACGAAAGTAAGCCAAGACTGAGAGTAGCTTGTAGGTAGGAAATTGTAGAATAGCTGTAAATAATTTTTACCAAAACTACTATATGGATATTTGGTTTCTTTTTTTGATTTCGTTTCTTACATGATTGATTTTAATTAATAATTGTAAATTTCAAATAATTTAAGAATTAATGGGTACTTGTAATAGGCCGTGGTGTATTGGTGGTAATAGTATAGAATGAGTAATTAGGATAGTTGGTAAAGATGCAAACTTTTCGTCTTTGGTATCTGCAGGTAGGTATATCTTAAGTACTTAGCTATCATCTTATGGAAATTGTTTTTTTTCTTTTTATGAATTATTAATCAGCGAACGTGTTAAGTATCCTTTTAATGGAAATCGGGATTGACTGTATGAAGAATATTAGAATAGGTATAAGATTAATTTCCATTTTTAAACACTGCACCAGCGGTGCGCAGCCATAAATAACTGTAAAAAAACATGAATATATAATACTAAAAATGCGGGCGATGCAGCAATTGTGAGATATTCAAAATGTAAAGAAATATTTTAAATAACTGAGAGTTTTGCAGCTTAACAACTTGTTATAATTTTAGTTGATACTTGTTTTAAGGTTTTAAAACGTTTTTAGTTTTTTTTAAATTTAAATATATATACATTATTATGGCATGTTAATAGCTTTAGACCGATTTTCACAGTAATCATTTAAGAGTAAAATGGCCAACATCGGCCATTGAAAGTCCAACTCACTATGAGAAAATGTCTATTGTGGACAGCAATAGCTCTTAAATGATGACTATGAAACCATAAGGCGGACGGCGGGCGCTTTATACTCAATCATTAAAGGTTTTTAAAATTATTTTACGAAATATTTCCATAGTTCTGTAAGAAGGTTTTTTCCAAGATTTTATTGATCTTTTGCTACTTATTTCATGCAATCCTGCAACGAGTGCAACTCTGTAATGTGATCTTCTGCCTGACTCACTTTTTATGTATTCACTTACTTACTATTTTCTTATTCTTAATAAAAGGGAGTTGTTGTTCACTAACTAACTAATAGGTTATGGGCCCCATTGTGAACCTTAATTATGCAACTCTGAATACGTAGTACTCGAGGAGCAACCTTGTTTTTTTGACATTGTCGTAATCCTTTTTGACTTTGTCTTAATCCTTTTTGACATTGTCATAAGTCCTTCGCCCTAATTGGCACACTTTATTAATTTCTAAACGCAATAAAAATTTTCTCATGTTCGCGGTGGTTTTTTTCTTTTGATTTCAAGCAACAGAACACAGTTTGCAAAGCTAGTGGAGTGGAAAAGAAGTCCGGGATTCGAACCAAAACTCAATAGAGGTCATTTTTTTATATTTGGAATGGTTTAATGAAAGAAAAAATGTAAATTTAATCAGATGTTCGCAAGTAAGATACAAATTAGATACCGCATTGCTCTGTTTGTTGTTCATTTGTTGCTGACGTCACACGGGTCATTTGCTTGCATTTTTCCTTTTTTGGCATTTTTATTGCTTGACAATTAGTTTTTTTTTTCTTATTAAAAAACCAGAAAACTAACAAACAATCAATAAGAACATACCAAAATAGTAATTTACGACATAAATGCGTCGCAGGTCCAACAAACATATGCGATATCAGTTGTCTATCACACCAAAATAACTACAATTCATAATAATGCATCTTATGAAGTTATCACAAAAATAGCGTACGATGATACATACATAAGTTTCATTTAATAATTTCCTTGAATAAATATTAAATTTTTATACTCGTACACGTGAAATAACATGTATTATTTTAAGATTTCTTTATACATATAATAAAAGTATATTACAAATTTTCTAAATATGTATCTGTGCGGAAAGCAGTAATCACTTAAGTCGAATTCAATTCTACGTTATTCTACTTAAAAATACGAAACTTTTCTTGTTTTACATAAAATAAAAAAAATAAAAAACACCTAAAAAAAAATTTTGAAGACCTTTCTAAAGCATACAAAACATTTTACAAAATGGTGAATATCTCGAAACTGTGTTTTTCGACTTCAGTGATTATTGCTTTTCGCCACAGATATCGATACCTTAAAGCACAATCATCCTATGTCCGTTTTCATGAACATCGAGTTTTTGTCATTTTGTCATTCACTCACGCGCCCATTTCTAGTCACGACTGCAACCTAGAGCAGTCCCTTTGCCTCATGTGCAGCCGATCGTGAGCGCGCGTGATTGTGAGCGAAATTCACTCACGCTCCCATTTCTAGTCACGACTGCAACCTAGAGCAGTCCCTTTGCCTCATGTGCAGCCGATCGAAGAAGCTGTGGATGAGCTCTAGCAAATGCAATCACAGTTGGTAAATTCACTGACACAAGCATTTTTTTATAGTATCCACACATAGCGAAGACGAATACGATCCCTCCACTGGCTCCACTCCCTCCACGAGGCTTAAAAGGATCGTGGAAGATGTCTGATTTCATGTCTTAAGAGCATCATAACTGTGGTGCATTTGTGTGGTGCAAAAGTACAACATGACCGTATAAGGGTTAAACTGTTTTGTGACATTTTTTGACAGGACTTACGTTATGAAACTTGACTTAGATCAAAATCGATTAATTGCATTCCAAAATCGATTTTTAACTATTTTGGCATCTCTAAAATCAATTCCGAAATAATCGATTCTGAAAGCCTAAAATCGATTTTCGATTAGAATCGAAGTCGATTTACCAAACACTAGCTCGAATAAGCGAGTTTTTTGAGGTCAAAGTTCAAAGGAGGTTACTTCCCTTTTGTTAAAACAACTTATTAACGGTTAGTGATATCGTGTTAGTATCTTCTACAAAAATATTGGCGCATATTCATAGTCAAATTTAGTAGCTGTCAATTCAGTGTTTTATCTGTCAACTTAGTAGAGTACTAAAGTACCGAACCGAAATCGCTTTTTTTCATTTCGGCCAAAACCGAAATGGCCGAAATTTTTTATTATTTTTTTCGGCGGAAACCGAAAAAGCCGAATTTTAATTTTTTAAATTTCGGCCGAAACCGAAAAAATTGTGATTTTAAATGTAATAAAGTTGTACATAATTAAGGGTATCAGTAGGCTGAAATCGATCATTTTAAGTTCAAATTAAAAAATTAGATGAATTTAGAAACAAATGCGTGGAAATCAATTGAATGAGCAGGGCTCTCACTTCCTTTCAATAGTAGTAGAAAATATCTTGAGGGAAGTAGAAAAATCTACTACCGTAGTAGAGGAGTAAAAATTTGAAAATCATCGCGAGAGTAGCAGATCTACTCTGATAGGAGAAGAGTGAGAACGCTGTGAAGGGGTGAATGGATGAAAACGGTATGTAACATACAAATTCTTTCAAGAAAATAAGTTTCAAAGTTTTTAATTTTTCTTTTTTTAATACAAATTGGGGACTTGTCTTCTTTGTCGCTTCTTATTCTTCGAAACTATGATCAATACTTAAATTTGTGCAACATACCGCTTGGTTGTTCCTTATATATTTTTCCACGCCAAATACGAAAATAACAATGAAAATTGCACAAAAACTGCATTTTTGGTACATGCTGTAAAAATTTCATTATTATTTTTGTATTCAGAGTGGCAAAATACATAAGAATTTGTCTATCAAGTATATTTATCACACAAAAAGTTCAGTTTTGTCGATCTGTGTAATCGTTGTTATTTATTTGTTACATTTTTCGTATCAAACCGAAATTTTCGGAGGAAATATCGAAATTTCGGCCGAAAACGAAATTTGGCCGAAAACGATATTTTTTTTCCGAATGCGAAACAAGGCCGAAACAGCTTTTTTTGGCCGAAAAACCGAATTTCGGTCGGTCTCTATGCTAAAGATAAGGTGGAACTTAATTTGACTATGAATATGCGCCATTATATTTAACCCTAGCTACAATGATGCTGAACACCTCAACCCAATTAAGTAAATATTTAGTGGTCATAAATAAACCAAACTACAAAAATGCTAATTTTCAGGAAAACCCTTTAAGGGAGTCATTATGTAGATAAAGACCTCTCAGAATATGTTTTCAGATCGGCAATCAGAAAAATTAACCCTAATTTTGTCGCATAGTGTAATTGTTAATTATTCGTTAGATTTCGTAAAAATTTTTTGTACTTGAACAAACCCAATATATTCTTCTCAACATATTTTTACACTTTTGTATTCAAGTTGCCCCTACAGTGGACACAATAATTTTTCGTACACATGATTTTCATGTACGGTGGTTCACAGACACATTTTAAAATATCGATATTAAATGTGTTTACATGTATCCCTACTGATACCATCTGTTTGTTGCATTCTGCTCAAAAGGTAGTTTAAAAAGAATTTTCTAAAAGAAAAAATTCCAATTTAAAAGTTAACTATTTCATGTTCAGTAGACCACCCACAATTGCCTGTGTTTTTTTTCGCTCTCCGCGCATTTTTGGAAAGGGTGGGATTACATCTGCAAAAAATTATATTTAATTGATTGTGTCACTTCCGTTTTGGCCGCCATGCTGGACGCATCGTTTTGTTAAAGCACATGTTTTTATAAAAATTTGAGCTTTCATGAAATTCTGATTTCAATGTGGTGGTTAAAACGAAAGTCAAGTTTTGATTAAATAAAAATGGACGATAAAAATATCAATTATAACTAATTGAAAGTGAACTAAAAAGAAAAATAAGAAATATAACACTATCGCATGGACATTTAAACATACCTAAATACTACACAAACTGTGGGATACCCTGGCAATATAGCTATCTGCTAGCCAAGACAATTTTTTAAAGTTAAAAAAAAATTAATTGATTGTTTTGATATGGAAGGGCCAACTTTTCATGCCATTTAAGCCAAATTGAACCACTGCATTTTCACACGCACCCACACCCACACACACACACATTCATTTCGGTCCTGGTCATGTACTGTTGACCATCATATTTCCAAACATGCTTCCGAAGACACATTTCCGCCTTCAAATCAATCCAAAAACATAAATTTTCTGACAAATCAAAGTTATTTCAGCCTGAAATATAGTGGGCGGATCTTAAAAAGTCAACTCTCTGCTTATTCACCATTCACCACCCAACACCAAATACAAAATTTCACCGAAATCCATTGAATAGGACCCGTGTTACAGAGCTACAAAAATTGTAGGGCGTGGAAGTGGGCGGATCTTAAATTTCCATAGTCAACATATTTTTTGATTACTTTTACTATTGGATAAGAAGAAGTAATACAATATATTACAGCTTATTACATTTTTATTTCTTTTTGGCCTGATTATCTTCTTTATGAAAAACAAAAGCTACTAACAGTTAGGCTTGACATCACCGGCCCCGGCTGAAAGGTTATTTTCTTTCGCATGGGCTCATCAATAGTCCCAGGCGACATGCACTTTCGGACAATAATATCGAAAAATTGGTTTTGCTAAAGGCTAATAAAGACTTCATTTAATTATACCCCCACACACACTGTGGCAGGGTATACTCACTTTGTCACAACGTTTGTAACGCCCATAAGGAGGCGTGTCCGGTATGGAAAAGTATATATATTCTTGATCAGCATCACCGCCGGAGTCAATTTAGCGATGTCCGTCTGTCTGTCCGTCCGCACGATAGCGGTCGCAGTTTTGGAGATATCGACTTGAAACTTTGGGTACATGTTTTTCTCGTGAATACTGAGATCAAGTTCGTGAATCAGCCAAATCGGATAAAAACTGGGCGTGGCTCCCATACACCGAAAAAAAAGGTTAACATTTTTCAAGTCTTTTTTATGGTTGTATTCGATTGGAAATGTATAGAAACGTATTTTTGACATGGTCCGAGGTTCCGAAACTACATATATAAGGGTCAAAATGGGGTCTTGAGACCAATTTTTTTTTTTCGGTGGATTTGATTGGAAATGTTTAGAAACGAATTTTGGACATGGTCCGGGCTCCAAAAGTACCTATAAATGGCTCAAAATGGGGTCTTGAGACCACTTTTTTTATGTTCGAGGTACTTCTTCCTACTGTGTGGGGGTATTTCAGCTTCGGTATAGCCGAAGATAGTGCACTCTCTAGTTTTTATTGTTTTTGTGTATAAATTTTGTACACAAGGTTAAATTTAAAAAAAAAAGTTATGTTTTTTAATATTTTACTGTTCTATATTTCACTAAGTTCTGATATTTCATATTAGGTTGAACCGAAATAAAAATGTAACACTTAATCCAATAAATATCAAGCAATAAAATATTTTGTAATCAATTACTTGGAATCGTACTCAAAAAATTTTGTAATCAATTACATGTAATCGTACTCAAAAAATTTGTAATCAAATGTTTGAGTACAATTACAGTAATCAAATATTTTTAAGTACGATTACAGTAATCGTTATCATGAAATGCCTATGACGAGGTCAACGAAATTACCTACATTTTGATATGTGTTTCTTTAAAATCGGTCAAGTATTTCTTGAGTTATAAGGGAACAAACATACATACAAACCTACAAACAAACTCACAAAGAATTTTATATAAGTGAAGATTTCTAGAGGAGGTCATGCTGCCCCATGCTGATTGGGAAATGAAACTACAATGGCAATTCCAACTGGACAATGATCCGAAAACATAAGGCACATCTAACCAATAAGTGGTTTTTGGACAACAAAATAGACATATTGGTGTTGTCATCGCAATCCCCGGACTTGAATCCATTAGAATATTTGTGGAAAATTATGGACTTTTACCCCTTATAGAGGCGGTATTGGATTACCAAATTTGCCGAAAGAGAGCTATTGAGGATTTTGTGGTTAAAATCCAAGAGTGCTGATGAGGATTTCGTGGTTGAAATACGAAACAGCTGTACATTCGGCCAAGGCTGGTTTTTGCTTATTGTTGTAACAACCCATTTTAAAATGAGCTAAAGCAAAAAAAAAATAATAAATGAAAAAAAAGACCATGCCGCTTGGTACTCTATACAACAAGGACTTGTCAAGCTCTGGTGGAGTCCATGCCCAGCAGATGTAAAGCGGTTTTAGCTAGTAAGGGAAATACAACCAAGCACAAATTAAATAACTTTTTGTTCGTTTGTGATTTCATTTTAATCAATTTATCTTATATTTTAAGTGTTTGAAGTCTTCGCTTTTTTTTTTACAAATAACACCGTCCGACACTAAAAAACGCACATGATCGGGATTGACAGATTCTGTTAGAGGGGTTTAAAAAAGAGTACCAGTGTCTCCCAGTTTTTCTGGATCAGTTCTTAAAACCGTTTAAATCGCATTTATGCATTTTGCATTTTTCTCATTCACATAATAATTCGTCAAAAATAAATTTTCATTGAATCTTAAATCTGATAGAGGAAAAACATACCTTTAAAAAACATGTAAACTTTTTACAATCGGATGTAAACTCATCACGCTAGACTAGAAACAATCCTGAAATTTCCAATTTTTTTTACAAAAAAACGTATGTTACAATAGAAAAAATGTAACAACAAAAAAAATGTCTCTTGGACTTAAAAAAAATTTTTCTTCTAGCACCTGCAATCGTTTTTACAAGAAAAGAGAACGGACAGATGGATAGGGCTAGATCAACTCGGGCGGTGACGCTGATTAAGAATATAGGTAAATAGTTTTCCATACTTATCACGCCTCCTTCTTGGAGTTACAAACTTCAGACCAAAGGGGATATACCCATACCTCGTGAGGTATACAAATCCAGGCCGGCTAGATATATATACATAGTAATAATATTATCAAGCGTAAAAAATTCAATACTAATCGCAATAAAACAATTGGCACGATTTCGCTTTCCACATGAAATCACGTCAGATAGGTTTTTTCTTAATCGATTGTGAGCTACAAGTTTCTATGAAGTTGATTTTATTCGATTCTAAAAATACAAATTATTGGATGCGAACTTGGGACCCTATGAATAAATTGTCCTATAATAAATTGTCTTTATGTATTTAAAAATATAAACCATCGATACTTCACGTAAAATTAATTTATACTAAAAAGCAAATGTTAGGCAATACTCTCTGTTCAAAGAGATTTGGTTGTTTGGATTGTTGTTATATGGACTAAACTTTCAATCCGTCAATAGCAATTTGAAATAACACTTGTATTATGGTATTTTGGTATTTGTTAGTTGGAATTTTTAATTTATACTAATAATGCCGTAATTTCAACGAATAGTTATCTGCCAGTGTATAGATATCTTTCGTGTAAAACTTGTTTTCGTAATTTCAAGACACATACATCGTACTTAATAGGTGCAGGCAGTGTAAATCTACATCAAAGTTAAGCATGGTGTATCCAAGATTTGGTGACGATTTTTGATATATCAAAGCGGAACAACATTTTCAAATTTTTTTTATATAGTATATCGTTAATTTAATATAGGAAAGGCGAAACTCGATTTTTTATGAAATCACGTTTTAAACATATTGAGTAACGCCTTTTCTATATTAAGCCATATACATAGAGATATTAACGTACGTCAAACATAAACCATAATTAATATTACGTTGTAATAATTATGTTTAATTACAAATTATTATATTTTTCATTAGAGAATATTTGCTTTAAAACATCACAGGTGACGAATTTAAATATGAAAAAAATTTTTTATTGTTGTTTTAAATTACTCACACATTTTTTCTGATGTAATCCTTAGCAATAAGTGAAAATTCGCTGTCCTTGTAATGAACTATAAAGCCGTTAGGGCACATCGAATCAATCACTTCTATTACTTCATTTAATAAAAAAAAGGGTGACAAATTTCTGAAAACGGTGACAACATAATACAGTGCTTAAAAGCGGGACTATCCCGCCTAAAGCGGGATGTCTGATTACATTTTGTATCCCACACTTAATAGGGGCATACATATCGACGGGTAGATATCTATTTGCAGAAATTACGGAAATAAATACATTTTAAATAAAAATCTAACTAAAAACGCTGTTAAATAACAAAAAATTCCTGAAAGTCTCTTCGTCATTCACGTTTTTTTAATCTATTAGGAAGATCTATTATAAATTTCAAATCAGTGTGCAGAAATTTCGGGGAGGGATAGTTTGACATCGTCCGTATACATTTTTGATTGTCAAATCTCTCATTCCCTTCGAAAACTAGTGACACGCAAAATGGATATGATTTTTATAGAAATTACAATTCAAGTATATTGCCAGATAGTGGTAATAATTCAATGAATACCACAATATCTTGAGCCTAATTTGCACATTCCAAACTGTGATTGACGGTTAGAAAACTTTAGATGATTTTTTCATATTTTGTTTCGAAATTAATGTATATTTGTTTTTAATATTTTCTTAAACTAGATTTTGTTAATTGTAAAGGTTTTTTAAGCTTATTCAAAGCGACATAGCATACAAAAGGCCAAAGAATACGGCCCACATCAACACAATCCCATGCATTGTATAAATGGCGTTCTCACCATCAGCGATTTTTCTAGCAGCAAATTTCAGCGTCTCATCTAATAACACCACAGGAATTGAGAATTTCATCACAGTTAACCATTCTTCGGTAGACAAAGGAGTCACTTGGAAAACGGTCTAAAATGGAAATGGAGGAAAATATTAAATTAATTCAATTAAATAGTCACGATATCAGCAATTTCGTGCCAGGAACTCAATCAAAAACATAATGCTACTATAAATGAAGCACTGCTGTGAGAAGGGCGTTATGATATATAACGCATCAAAATGACTAATTTTTTACATAGGATAGGTTTTGACACGCCCTCTTTTACCGCCCACAAGTTAGTGAAAACTGGGGCCGGTTCGCGTAAGCCGATAGTAAGGCATTCAATCCCGAAGTGTTTTTTAAAATCCCGGGATTTCGGGATTTGAAATTACAATCCCGGGATCCCGGGATTTGTTCGGGATTTTCCAATTAAATACAATAGTTTATATAAAATTAAAGAAAAAATTGTTGCAATAATATTTTAAGTTTAATTCGACAAAGAAAACATATTTAATAAATATTACATTAAACAAAACAAATTATATTTAAATAAATATAGTCAAACAAAAAGTAATTCTTTTTAAATTAGATTGATCGAACAAATTATTTCTTTTGCCACGCTGAATCCGAATATAATTATAAAATTCTGCCAGCTCCATTTCATGCTAAACGGTCAACAATATACGGTCAACAAAATAATTTTAACATATATTTTTTTGAAAAAAAAATAGTTTAAATTGAAAAAATTTTATTCAAATCGATAAAAATTGTTTGTTAACCGTTATTGACAAAAAACTTGTAAATTTTTGTGTGTTTGAGCACTAAATTTTTTGTGGAAAAACGTCAAAAATATCTTAAACAATGCTTAAAAAAATGCATTTTTGAATCCCGGGATTCCGGACTCAAAATCCCGGGATTGAGAAAACTTCCGGGATCCCGGGATTTCGGGATTCGGGATCCCGGGATTGAATGCCGACCCGGGATTGAAACCGACAGTGTGAGTATCGGTTTTGGTTCGCGTAAACCGATACTCGACAAAAAAGTATGAAAATTACCGATAGTTGAAACCGACACCTTTTGATGTGTCGATTTCACTGATTTTTCAAACAATTGACAAAAAAAACTTTTGCGCTCGCAAAAAAAATTAAAAAATGCTGGCAAAAAGTCATTTAATTTATCTAGTAATATTTAACCACATTTTTAATACGTCCAATTGAAATTTTTGGTTTGGACCGACCACAAAAAAGTAAAAGTCTCCTCAAAACCGGCGGCGGACCGTACGACGTTTTTGCTTTTAAAACCAATTCATTTCAATAAGCCGTATTTAAGGCATTCAATCCCGGGATCCCGAAATCCCGGGATCCCGGACGTTTTCTAAATCCCGGAAACCCGGGATTTTGAATCCGGAATCCCGGGATTAAAAAAATTTATTTTTTATGCATTGTGTATGATATTTTCGGCGTTTTTCCACAAAAATACAGCAGTGCATTTACTTTCAATCTAATTGGTAACTACAAAAAGCCCACTTTTATAGATTTAGTGCAAAACACACACACAAATGAACAACATTCTTGTCAATAACGGTTAACAAAAAATTTTTATTAATCTGAATATAATTTTTCCAATTTGAGGAATTTTTTTTTTGTTCGACAAAAAAGATAGATTTAATTGATAAAATAAACTCGTCGCTGTCAACATCCAATAGAACATTCCTTAACGGACACATTTCTTGATCACTTTCGTGTTATTTTGTTATTTAAACTTCTTTTTTTTTCAATTTAAAATCTGTCATTTGACAGTTGTCAGCTGTTTAAATGACTTGTTCGCAAATAATGTAATAAATTTTGTGTGCTTACGCAAATAGCACTCGACTTTTATTTTATCGGCTTACGCGAACCAAATTTGCACTATCGGTTTGGTTGTGTCGATTTCAACTATCGATTCTGTGATAGTCGAGTATCGGCTTTCGCGAACTGGACCCCGGTCCCTGCTATATCAGACGTTTTTGATCACAATTTGCCATGAACATACTATAAGACCGCAGCCATAATCTGGGCTGCAAATGGACGGGATTAGACAATGGGGCGTGGCACCGCCCACACAAGTCAATATTTGAAAATGCTGTAATAGCGCTCCCACACAATGTTTTCCAACGAAATTTGGCAAATGTCTTCATGGTTTCAACTCTAAGCTAAATGCAACATATCGGCGTAATTGAACAAAGGGGCGTGGCACCGCCCATACAATTCAATACTTCAAAGTGCCATTCTTTTGATCCCATTGAATATTCTTTTATGGGAAATGGTTCTATGCCTTCAATGTAACATATTGGAATTGAACAGCGGGGAGTGGCACTTCCCATACAATTCAATATTTTAAAAAATGTTACACATGGGCTCCCAATGAACATTTTTCAACGGGACATGGTTTTATGCTTTCGATTCTAAGTTCAATGTTACATATGGTCGGAATTGGACAGCGGGGCGTGGCACTTTTCATACATTCAATATTTCAAAATGCTACACTTGGGCTCCCAATAAAAATATTTGACAATTGTTTTCATTAATTTATTATGACCTTAAAGGCAAAAAGAACTTTTTTAGGGCCAGCAAAGCGGACTCTGCTAGTATTTAATAAATATTACATTAAACAAAACAAATAATATGTAAGATAAATAAAGTCAAACAAAAAGTTTTAAATTTTACATTACATTGATCGAACAAGTTTGACATTTTATGTGATAAATGGAGATTTTTTATTAATTATTTTGCCACACTGAATCCGAATATAATCACAAAATTCAACCAGCTCCATTTCATGCTAAACACGAAAAACTCACTTTCAGTAGTTTTAGTATTATAGCGGATACACCAATCTTAAAAGTTTTTCAAAACTACCCTGTCGGAATTCAATCAACTGGTTTACAAAAATAGCTAACTTATTTCTAAATATTTAACAACTAATTTCCAAGTGATTGAAAAGTCGTGCAGAGATAGTTTGATAATAGGATTTCTGTGTTGTGCTTAATTTCATTTCTATTCGAACGTAGTAAAAATTTGCTTTTAGATATCTGAAAAATACTGCTTCTATAGCCTAGAGTGTAGGCGTCGGCTTCACATTGCAAAGGTCGTTGGTTCAAGCCCCGGAAAATTCAATTAAAATTAGTATAAATACAAAAAAGTTCAAAAAGTAATTTATAGAAATGAGAGAAAGATGAGAGAAAAATAAATTCGAATAAAATGTTTGTGAAGTCTAAACTCAACTGACTATAGCCTAGGACATGCCCATGTTAAAAAAGTGAGTTCGTAACAAAGGGAATGGTGACTTTATAGTGTGTACTGATTATTACATAACTAGTTTATAATTAGAAATAAATGGGTTCAATTTCTGACAGGGTATTGAAGTTGGTGTCCATTCAAAAGTTAAACCCACACACAAAACCTTCTTCTGCGTATAATGCCTTCAAGTTAATAACAAAAATGATGAAAGCAATTGTCAAACATATTTACTACATCTTCTAATCGAAGTGGGTATAGGCTTTATATTAAAAAAAAACAATATGCCGTTGAAAAATATTCAATCGGAGCCCAAGTGTAGCATTCTGAAATATTCAATTGTATGGTCCTTTGTCCAATTCCATGCGTCATGTGCAGTTGAAAAAATTTTTATCGGAGCCTATGATAGCACTCTGAAATATTCAATTGTACGGGCGGGGCCACGCCTCTTTGTCCAACCTACGTTTTTATATATTTTTGGATAAGATATGTATATGAAATTTCTAATGGCTTCTGCGCGCGCTACTTGGAATTCGAAATAGAACAGAATTCACTATTATTTGGCCGACTCTTTCATCCCTAATTTAAATATTGCTGTGACGTCACCTGCAAAAACATTGCATTTTGTGCACTCACACCAGAGATCCTCACTGAAAGACACTGTTTCCTGAACCACAGTAAAAATTCATTGCCTTTCTTCAAGTTCAGACACATTCCCATTCACAACTTTGAATCTGAACAGACATTCGCGCACAGCACACAAAGGCAACGAGCAAAGTGAATATTCATCAAAGGCAGTGAATATACACTAAATGCAGTGAATATTCATTGCCTTTTTGATGTCTCATTGCCTTTGAACGAAAGCAACGAACTCGAGAGAATTATTCGTTGTTCGTCGAACGTTGCTCGTTGCTTCAAGAAAGATTTTCACTCAGTGTTGCATTGGAGATTTGATGAATGGCACTTTAAGTAACCAATATTTGGAATAATATACAAACATCATACAAAAATTCAGTCATAAAATGCTTAATTAAAAAAGTTTAAATTCATGTGTGATAATTTTAGTGGGTATTTTTTGTTGTCCGTTGAGGGAAAAAAGGTTTTATTTTGTGGGAAATTCCGAGCGAAGTCCGTGGCATCACTGCCGAGAAGTGATGCAAATGCATTACTGCGTAGTATTGCAGTATAAAATTACAAGAGTCCGCCTTCATGATTTTTGCAGTTGTTATTAAAAATCATATTGTCGCGATTGTGTAATCAAATTAACAAAAATATAAATATTTGATAATTAAACTTAGGTCATTCGTTTTTAAATTTTCGTAATCCGCTTCTTTCTGGCAGAAAAAAGTAAACAAAAAACAAGAAGTCTTCAGTGACGTCACGACAAAGTCACTGTTCACACGAAGGCGGTGGAATCTTAGTGTATAACCATTTTTGACGCATCAGGTGTGTAGCCTTGAAGTATGTGAAGTATTCTATGCCTGGGGGCTCTATAGTCCAACCGCGGCCTGTTAAAGTACATGCGAACTGTGAAACTCGATTTGACATTTAAGCACAATTTAAATAAGAAATGCCATTTAATTGATGACTGTGAAACCGAACCTTAAAGTTTTATTCATCAAATCTCCAATGCAACACTGAGTGAAAATCTTTCTTGAAGCAACGAGCAACGTGCGACGAAGAACGAATAATTCTCTTGAGTTCGTTGCTTTCATTCAAAGGCAATGAGACATCAAAAAGGCAATGAATATTCATTGCCTTTAGTGTATATTCACTGCCTTTGGTGAATATTATGAATATATGTTTCTGGTGAGAGTGAACTTCGGAAGCATTCGCGTTGATGAGCCTAGTGCTTGCTTGCCTTTTCGGTATGTATGCGTAAGGCACATTCTCATTCATTTTTTGATAGTGTGGCTCAAAACTAGAAAAGTGAGCATTCATGCCGTTCACTGACTCACACACACAGCGAGTAGCATGCGAAGAGACAAAATAAGCTAAGCTAATAGCTGAGAGAGCTACGCTTTGCGCGTAGTTATTTTCTCTATTTTGTGTTTTCTCTTGTTCTTAATTTCAGTTTTCCTTTTGTGATATATTCTTATGACGTTAGCAGCGTAGTTTCTATGGTAATTTCAATGTACTGTATATCCACTCCAAGTGCTCGCGCAAGTGGCATCGTTTATCATCTTTTATTTTCAGTACGCAAAGCATTACGCGTACGCTATAGGCCAGTTGCGTAATTACGACCTTGCCTGTCGCAAAATTTACAAATTAGGCTATTTTTAATTTTGAATAAATTAAATTAAATTTTTTACATAAATTGTTCGAATAAAAAAAAAATTTGTAAGACTTACAAGAACTCAGAAACATTACGGCCAGTAGAAAAATATTTCCGTGTGAATTTAACGAATTATTAGATTTTTATAAAGTGGAGCATAAGGAAAGATTCACAAATCATAACAAATACTGACTGCATTTCTGGCACTTTTTAATGGCGACATTCAGAAAATAAAAAGGAATCCACATTTGAGTCTTACGTGGAGTTTCTTGACTACCCGTCATCAACGTCAGTTACTGAAGTAAGACTATAGAAGCAATATATTAGCCGCAAGGGCGCGTTACCAAAAAATGCTATTGAAGCTATGGATATGTGTCAAAAATAGTACGGCTGAGAGCGCCTTTTCCAGCATGAAGCGAACCTTAAGAAATATTCTTTTTCAAAATTATACAAGGCAATGTTAATAGTCTGTTGAGCAAATTAAACATTAAAGTACCTTCGCGCGCAACAAGAAATTATAATTTGAACCGCTCAGAACAGCGTGTGATGATTTCAAAAATATCTACAATGCAAATAATTTCAACTATTCAAGTCAAAAGACAAAATTGGAAATTCTTCTTTTCCTAACAAATAATAATTCAAATACCTAAAATTCAATAAATAATTAAAATATCTTTAACTTTTAATTACTCCGCTATAACCCTAATGCTTAGCAGAATAAACACAGCTAAAAGTTCTTTTTGCTTAGCTTAACGTCGATCTTTAAAATTACTTGCGCTTTAGCCTTCATGCTTAGTGAAATAAAAAATACTTGAACGTGGAAATGCTCCGCTACAGACTTTATGCTTAGCAGAATCTGTAATCAATTATTATTACCGCTAGAGCCCTAATGCTTAGCAGAAGCTAAAAGTCCTTTTTGCTTAGCTTAACGTCGATCTTTAAAATTACTTACGCTATAGTCTTCTTGCTTAGCGAAACAAGGAATATTTAATTACTTCCACTATAAAGCGTTTAGTGGAATATTCCCAACGGGGGACTCATCCAAACGCCTGACTCTTCGATGCAGAACAGTCCGGACTGTTGCGGTTCGGTCACTGGTCCGTGCGTCATACGGATGAGCCCCTCAATCGGTCGGGCGAAAAAAAAATTCAACTGAACAGATATAGTTTTGAATTTGAATTTATTTTATACATTTTAGGTACTCAATGAAGGCGATGCAATATAAATCGGCTTTATATGTAAATATTCACTATTTGTTATTGTGTGCACAAGCGTTAAAAAACGCTTAATCAAAATCGTTTTTAGATACAAATTTAAAATTGTGTTCATCCCCCCGCCCCTTTGGCAAATCCTAGTTACACCACTGCTATAGGCTATAAAGAGTTTTTGTGGATGTTGATTTTGGGCATGGTTCGTATGAACCTAGGATTAAAAAATCAACGAACTATATATGGGGTCATGAAACTAAATTGTTTTTATATCCGAGGTACTTACAAATGTAAGAATACCGCCAACACAATATCCTAGGTTCATACAGTTTTTTGAAATATTGTTTTAGAAAAATTTTTTATACTTACGGAGAGGACTTCAACGTGCAGGATGACGAAGTGAAGTGTGAATGAAAGAGCCATTGAGCCGATCAACCACAAGTTACACCATGGAGGCATGGTGATTAAGGACTGATTTTCCGACAAGCTACGGACAATAAAGACATTCAGTATACTTTCATATGCAGGTTAATATTCTTTACTAGCGTAATTGAAAATTACCTGTTCATGGCATTTAACATTTCAATTGTCACGAGAACGGACAAGGCCATCGTCATAGCATGTGGATCGCTGAAAATCTTGCAATCGACACCCTTGAATTCTTCGCCTTCGCCCAGGCACGACAGATGATGTGTAAGTTGCCAGTATGTGAGATGGGGACCTGTCTCTGCGAAGATGAACCACCAGGTTGCAGCTCCTACTGTTGCAGCGCCCACATAACCACCAATTGCCATGTACCTAAATACACAAACATTAAAAATACATATACAACTCATACAAGAAATTGTAAGTAAAAATATAAACTTAACTAACCAAGCTCAAGGTTTTTTTTTTAAATTCTGGAAAAATTTAATTTGAGTGACCTTTTAAGTTAAAAAGATTTTCCGCAGACCAACTAATTTACTCGGAAATACAAAATTCCACCATTTCACCAATTCTTTTGGTAAACAGACAACATTTCTAGGGGTCATTCTTGATGGAAATTTGCGGTAAAAGAACGCAAAAAAAGGAGAAAAATGTCTACAAGGCGTGTAAAAAAACGTTCGGCAATCAAACTGACTTATTGGATCTACACTTCTATAGTAAAGCCTATCATACTTTGTGGGGTGGTGGTCTGATGAAATGCTCTCAAAACAAAATCAACAGCAAAGATTTTGGAAAAACTCCAGCGTTAACCTTGGACTGGTATATGGTATTGCACTTAATAAAACATACATTTTTGTTTAAAAAAAAAAAATAGTTTATAAAACTGCAATGCTGCTCAAAGAATCAAATTGTAATCAAAGGTAATACCTACATCTCTTTGCAGGAACTCTTCAATTTATTTCATTCTAGGTCTCTTTATATTTGTCATCTAGGTCTCTTTTAATACATATATAAACAAGAATTCCTAGATTAGCAAATTTTATTACTGCCTTCCGCATTTTAGTAATATAAAATGCATCTGAAAACTTTTTAGGAAATATTTTTATAATAGAGATTAAAAAAATCATTATTCTGAGCGTATATTTGTGGCCAAATCGCAACCACTCTAACCTATACATATGAATTTTGAGTGACGCCAGTTTAGTTCTAAATATAGAGTACTAGCTGGGCCCAGCCCGCTTTGCTGGGCCTAAAAAACTTTTATAGTTGCATTGTTAAACTTATCCTATAAGCAAATTTTTTCCCTGAAACCGAAAGGTAAAAATTTCACCGAAGTTAAAACCCGCCGATATGGGAACACTGTTTGGGTAGGGAGAAATTAAGTCCTAGGAGGCAACCAAGTTGATTGTTGATCTTGTGGTATTTACTATAAAAAAAGTTTCTGCAAAAATGTGAGAGAAATACGTATTTTCTAACTTGTGGGCGCTAAAAATGGGAGTTTCAAAACCTATCCTATGTTACGACTCACGACCCTTAGAACACATATATAAATTTTGGTGAGAATCGGTGCTGTAGTTTTCGCGGCTACTTGTAACAAACATACACGTGCATCAAATTTACCTAAAGAAAAGCCATCCAGAAATTAGGCCCTCATCAGCCCTACGCGGTGGTTTTTCCATGATATCCAAATCGGGAGGATTGAAGCCTAAGGCAGTAGCTGGCAAACCGTCAGTGACCTATTTAAATTAATAATATTATAATAGATAATATAAAGAATTACAAATATTTAAATTTACCAAGTTAACCCACAACAGCTGTACTGGAATAAGAGCTTCAGGCAGACCAAGAGCAGCGGTGAGGAAAATCGAGACGACCTCACCGATGTTGGATGAAATAAGGTAACGAATAAATTGTTTCATGTTGTTATAAATGGCACGTCCCTCTTCAACAGCGGATACGATGGAAGAGAAGTTATCATCAGCGAGTACCATTTCAGCAGCTGATTTGGCGACGGCAGTACCGGAACCCATAGCAATACCAATCTCAGCCTTCTTAAGTGCTGGTGCATCGTTCACACCATCTCCAGTCATAGCGGATATTTCGTTCATGCTTTGCAGATATTCAACAATCTTCGATTTGTGTTGAGGTTCAACGCGGGAGAATAGGCGAGCGTGGCCACAAGCCGCCTTTTGTTCGGCGATCGAGAGGTCATCGAATTCGCGGCCAGAATACGATTTGCCAGTAGTATCTTCCTCTTCAGTGAACAAACCAATACGGCGACAGATAGCCTCGGCTGTTGCTTTATTATCACCAGTAATGACAATAACACGGATACCTGCTGCGCGGCAGCGAACAATTGCATCGAAAACTTCTTTACGTGGGGGATCTAACATGCCAACAACCCCGACAAATGTTAGGTTTACTTCGTATTGATAGAATTTATTTGAGTCGGCCAGGTCCATTTCGTCCGGTCGCATTGGGCTGTCGGCAACGGCGAGAGCGAGGCAGCGCAGAGTGTCGCGTCCGGTGCCGTACTGAGCGGTAAGTGCGATTATTTTACTCTTAAGGGCAGAGGTAAGTGGTACCTTACTGGTGCCAACCCTAGCATGTGTGCAACGGTCCAAGACACCTTCTGGTGCACCCTTGACAAAAAGTTTGGGACCTGTGCCAAGGCGCGAGGCCTTAAGTGGAGTACAGTACGATGACATTGACTTGCGATCACGTGAGAACTCTAGAGTGAACTCCTTCTTCCATTTGGTCTCGATCTCCTGGCGCACAGCGATAGCAGCTGAACGACGATCTAAGCCCGTCTTACCGACGCCGAAAGGATTCAATTTTTCAGCGAGAACAATTAAAGCCGTTTCGGTGGCTTCGCCTACCTTTTCAAAGCACGCCTTGAATTCGTTGTAATCGATGGCGGAATCGTTGCACATTATACAAATGGTAGATAGCTCTTGAAGCGCCTCATAGTCAGCCGATTTGGCACGTTGTCCACTAAGGAAGAGCTCTCCAATTGGTTCATAAGTTGAGCCCGTCAATTCAAATTCCAGGAAGCTGCTGTCATTGCCTTCGACCTTATCAAAAACGAACAACCGTGAAACGGACATCTGGTTTGTAGTAAGTGTGCCTGTTTTGTCTGAGCAAATTACAGATGTGCAACCAAGAGTCTCGACTGAGGGCAACGAGCGCACGATTGCATTTTTCTTTGCCATGCGGCGAGTACCAAGGGCCAAGCAAGTGGTAATTACGGCGGGCAAACCTTCAGGAATGGCGGCCACAGCCAAAGCAACGGCGATCTTGAAGTAGTAAATAGCGCCTTTGATCCATGAGCCACCATGGGCAGGGTCATTGAAATGGCCAATGTTGATGGCCCACACAGCAACGCAGATAACGGAAATTACTTTGGATAGTTGTTCACCGAATTCGTCCAATTTTTGTTGCAATGGTGTTTTAATGTCCTCAGTCTCAGACATTTCGGTACGAATTTTGCCGATAGCAGTGCATAAGCCGGTGCCGATGACAACGCCCTTTGCCTTGCCAGCAGCTACATTTGTGCCTGAGAAAAGAATGTTTTTCTTATCCTGATTAACAGCGCGAGGATCTGGAATAGCATCGGTGTGCTTAATGACGGAGACAGATTCGCCTGTCAGAATAGATTGATCGATTCGAATGGTGGTAGAATATATATGCGTTAGACGAATATCTGCGGGTATCTTGTCACCAACAGACACCTCAACGATATCACCGGGCACAATTTCTTTAGCTCTGATCTTCTGGATACCAGACTTGTCTTGCCGAACTACCTTGCCCATCTCAGGTTCATACTCCTTAAGAGCTTCAATTGCAGATTCCGCATTTCGCTCCTGCCATACACCAACAACAGCATTTGCTATGAGAATAAGTAAAATAACTAGTGGTTCTACAAATGCTGTGAACGTTTCTTCGTGTTCTTCAAAAAGTGCTAAAACCTAAGAGAGATTATAAAAATATCATATAATATCGACAAATATTAAAAATTGTAATAAATATTAAGATGTAGCGATTTCTTTTTTGCAGATATCGCTAACGGGAAGTGCGGGATGGAAACTCTAAGGAATATAAGTAATTACGATTTTTGGTTCCCCCTATAACCACCCATCAATTTAAGGGGGCAACAAACAAATTGTTTTTTCCTGTACTTTTGTACTTTCGTAGACAGTAATGTAGACAGTAATGTGGATTATGGTGTCTTACCATAGCCACTCCCACCAGAAGATGCCACCATTGTGTCATATGCATACACGATACTTGCGTCAGGGAAGGATGTAATAGAGCTCTTGAGCAAGCTGAATGAGTAATTGGTCGGAGTCTTTCACTTCTACACCACATTTCGGTCTATATCATTTGAAGCTAATCATTCTACTAAGCGCTAATGAACTTAATAGGCAGAAAGAATACATCCCCCTTCGAAATAATATTATTGTTTACGATATTATCAGTTTTGTTATAGCATAACCAGTGTGTGGGAATAGCTCACATCCATATCGTAAGGGGTATCACAATTGGTTTTTACAGACCTAAGTCGGAACTTCTATTTCAGTTAAGGCCAAATTAGTCAAGACGTAAAATCGCTGCGCAGAAAACAGCTGACTCAAGCTACCTTACCCGAGCTCCATACAAACGATTATTCGAGCGTATGCAAACGTAAACATAAGCGCAGAAACCTGATGAGATTTTTTTTTTGCGTAAGATTGTGTCAGCTGTTTGCTTTGCTGAAAAGTGGGTTGCCACTGTGCAATAATTGTACTCAAACTAAAATAAACAATTAAAATTGGTAAAACTATTTAGAAAAACCAATATAAAATCAAATTGTGGCAATAAAAAATATTCTGCATAAATAATTGGTTGAATATTCAATTCAAAATATAGCCCAAAAAAAGTTAAATGTAGGAATTGTTATTCTGCGAATAGACATATCGACTGGTTTCTGACTCAATCTCGTAACTCAGATTTGGGCCAATTTACGTTTTTGATGCCAAAAGTTGTAATAGTGCCCTACGCATTCCGTGAGAATTCGCAAAAAAAAATGTTGTTAGAGTTTAAGCTCTAACAACATCTTAAATCCAAATTTGATAACAGCTACAACCTCGTATAGTATTTTGAATTTTGTTTCTTGCTAAAAAGTAAATAATCCTTACTGAAAATGTTAAGTGGAAGGCGCGTGCATTTTGCAAAGTGGCCAGATACACTTAAGAAATTTTTACTTGTAAAATGTTACCCTGAAAACACGTTGCAGAGGCCCAAGGACTTATTCAATCGGAATGAAATTTACAGCGTTTCCTATTGAAGTGAATACTTTTGAGACCAACCTCGATTTTAACGGACTCTTTTGCTCCAGCCAACAGCATATTCGG
Source organism: Heteromyza rotundicornis (assembly GCA_951394025.1). NCBI lineage: Eukaryota > Metazoa > Arthropoda > Insecta > Diptera > Heleomyzidae > Heteromyza > Heteromyza rotundicornis. The sequence goes on along the minus strand of OX596011.1, from coordinate 56,553,137 downwards.
TAAATATCACAACCAAATTTCCAATTCTAAATTTAAATTTTCCTAAAAGTCGCAACCTCGTAAGTTACTTACAGCTCTTTTAAGTGTGAAATATATTACATTTCGCGTGGATTATTCTTTACATATACTAAAAATTGTCCTCTTTTCTTTTTTTTTTTAACTTTAAAATTTTGTTGGCTAGCAAGACAGCTATATTGCCAGGGTATCCCACAGTTTATGTAGTAATTGGTATGTTTAAATGTCCATGCGACAGTGGTTTCTCTTATTTTTCTTTTTAATTCACTTTCAATTAATTTTAATTGATCTTCTTATCGTCCATTTTTAGTCAAAAACTTGACTTTCGTTTTAAACACCACATTGAAATCATAATTTCATGAAAGCACAAATTTTTATAAAAACATGTGCTTTAACAAAACGATGCGTCCAGCATGGCGGTCAAAACGGAAGTGTGTCCTCTTTTCTATTTTTAAAAAGAGGATGGTCAAATTCGTGCATCAGAAGCAGGGTTGGCAACCGAATCGAATAAAGGTTTCGGTTTCGGTTTTACTCCCACTTGCCAATCGGATTTGGTTATCGGTTTCGCTCCTTGATTTTGAAAAGGTTTCGGTTGGTTGGAGCGATTGAAAAGGTTTCGGTTTAGGTTTTAAAAGGTTTCTAAATGGCCCAATATTAGGAAATTTTATATCAATTCAATATAAATCAAGGATGCTGAATCTAACTACATTTACCGAACTTCCTTATCTAATCGCATTTTCAAACAAATTTCTGCTTAAATTTTTAGTTTTTATACCCTACACAACGTTTGAAACGTCCATAAGGACGCATGTCCGGTATGGATAAGAATATATATTCATGATCAGCATCGAAAACAGATTTAGCCATATCCCCGTCTTTCTGTCACCATACAGGCTGGAATGTTTTTTTTTGAGACATCGATGTGAAACTTTGGGTTTACGTTTTTATCTCCGAATTGAGATCAAGTTCGAGAATCAGCTAAATCGGACGAAAACTACGAAAAAATAGCGAAAATGTTCAAAGTCTTTTCAAAAACCATAAAAATGCCTGCGCACACAGAGGCGTTATTCGTTCCGCAGGCGGTTTCGAAATTAATTTTGTCACAAATAATTGTATTTTTGAAAATATAGCGTTTTTTATACAGTCTGTTTCCATAGCAATACAATAAATAACAAACACAAAAAGCCAGTTTCAAAACCAATTGGAATCAGTTTGAAAATAAACCTTTTGACTGTTTCCATAGTAGTCTAATAAATAACAAACAAAATAGTCATTTTCAGAACCATTTCAGTCAGACTTTTTGATTGTTTCCATAGCAATATATAAAAAAAAAAATCTACTGCGACGAAATCGCTGCCTGTGTGAGGCACTTTGCGTTTTCGAAGCTAAATATGGAAATGGTTCTGAAATTATATAGCGAATATCGCCTCTGTGTGCGCCGGCCTTATAAAAAGATTTATTGAATATTTAAAAAAATATTTCCTATATTTTAAAAATATAAGAAATAAATAAATGAAATACGATGAGTTTTCTCTTAGGAAAAAAAAACTTCAAGTCAATTTTGTGTACGAAAACCTTTTGAAAACCGATTAAAAACCCGTAACCTTTTCAATTGGTTTTGGTTGAACCTATTCAATCGGTTACGACGAATCGGTTTCGGTTTAGGTTTCGCTCCCTAAAATGAATCGGTTTCATTCGGTTTCGGTTACGGTTTCGGTTGCCAACCCTGATCAGAAGCTTGCAAATTGGTTTTTTGCATCTCCTGAAAACCTAATATTTTTCCGTTACGAGGTTGAGTCAGAAACCAGTCGATATACCGCAGCACTGTTAATAAATAAACCAACAGCACAAACAGCTGACTTCTGCGATAGCTTAGGTTTGCAGACTGTCGAGTAATCGCTGAAAATCTACGTTTACGCTGCGTTTACGTCTGGACTAATTGGGCATTTATCCTCAATCCTAACCTAACCTAAATGCATACATAAAACACGTTAACGTTAGTTTAACTTACAAATGATATAATGGCTGCCAATAACAAAATTTTGACAAGAAGATCGTCGAATTGTTCTAAGACCAGTTGCCAAATAGTTTTTCCTGTTTAAATAAAAAGATTATGTTATAAATACCACAAAATATTTATATAATAATAAATGCATACAAATACCTTCCTCAGTTGGTAGCTCTGAAAAAAAAAAAGAGTAATTTTTTAAAACATGAATTTTTATATATTTTTTTTATATAAAAATATTGTTGGCAGAATTGTGAGTTTTCAGTGCGCAAGTATTATCAACGCAGAAAGCTGTATTCCATATGAACTATTCAATACAATTATTTCTATTGTGAATAGCAAGGATAAGTCTATTTTTATTAAATTGCTTTGGGTTGACTATATATATATATATATATATATCCTCAAATCTGCGGCGAGCTTTTTCATACACTTCCACATGAGCTAGCATTCTATTCAATTTTGGGGTCCATCAGAGGCGTAGGGGGCCTTTGGGGGACATGGCATAACTTCCAATTCCTTCAAGCTACAATGATGAAATGTGGGGGCAAAGGGGAGCGGGATGGAGCCAATTTAAAGTTCTAACTTTCGTATTTTGTAAGCTAGAAGGTTGAAATTTTTTACTTAGGTTCGCATTCGGGAAATAGGGGGAAAAAGGGGGGGAAACGGGGAAAAAGGAGGGAGAACAAAATTTTTTTTTAAAAAAGAGGAAAATAAAAAGGAGTAAAAAACAAGTTTTTTAAAATATAACCCTTTAACCGACTAAAAAGCAGAAAAAAAATTTCCTTTAAAATAATTTCAGCAATTTCAATTTAAAATTAAGGGTTTTTGGCGACTTTAAAATCTGCAATGATATTCGGAGGAAAGTACCCAAAAACCCTTAATTTTAAATCGAAATTGCTGAAATGAATTTAAAGGAAATTTATTTTCTGCTTTTTAGTCGGTTAATGGGTTATATTTTAAAAAACTATTTAATCTATATTACCAGGGACGTAACCAGAAATAAATTTCGGGGGGGGTTTTCATAAATTTTTTTTTACTTATACTGTGAAAAAAACTACGAAATGCAAACCAAATTAAAATCAACAACAGATCGCTTTTTTTCAAAATATATCTTTTGATTTTTCTTAAAAAATGTAGATTAAAAAAATTTGGAAAACACTCGAAGGGGAGTTTATGAAAAAATCGACGTATTGTGTTCATATATTTTGGGGTTTCGGCACCCTAAAGCCCTCCAAACCCCCCCTCACCTTCATGGGTACGTCCCTGCTTTCATTTTAAAAACAATTTCATTTGATTCACAGCAAAATTTCGAATAACTATAAACTTTAATAAGGTGTTTCACTTAATAACGAATGCTAGAACTGGAATTTTCCAGTTCTTGGTACACAAAAATAAAATATCAAGGAGTATACGGAAGTTTCTCTTAAATTCTGCTGAATTTCATAACAATTCCATACATTTTTCTATTACTTCATAGATTTCGGGGGGGGTTCGAACACCCCAAACCCCCCCCCTGGTTACGTCCCTGTATATTACCAAAGCTGGGCATTAACTAGTTAATAGTTAATTTTTTAATAGTTAATAGTTAAATTTTTGGTTAACTTTTAACGTTTCAAAATTAACTTTTTCATTTAGTTAAGTTTAATTTCTTCGATTAACTAGCATTAGTTAACTTTGAAACGAAAAAAATGTGTAGTTTTTCAATTTCTATTATTTCATAAAGTTTATTTGACCCAAAGCAATATAAAGAAATATGTGCATGTAAAAAACATGATTTATAGAGGGTTTTTGTAAATTGTCCAGCTCACGGATTACAGTAGCTAGAGCCGAATATATTTTGAGAATCACCATAAAATAGACCAAAGTACATTTCCAGGGGGTGACCCGGGCCACTTTTTTTTCGTCCATACAACGTGAGGCGGTTTAATGTACATACAAATAAAACAAATGCCGCTACAATAATATTTTTCTTATTATCAGATGCAAAAAAACCCATTAGCGCATAGAAATTGTAAATCGCATCAAACTATGCACCAAGAACCAAAACAACAAAAAACTAGAGAGTGGACTATCTTCGGCTATACCGAAGCTGAAATACTTCCACACTGTAGGAAGAAGTACCTCGAATATAAAAAAATGTGGTCTCAAGACCCTATTTTGACCCAATTATAGGTGGTTTTGGAGCCCGGAACACGTCCAAAATCCATTTCTAAAAAATTCCAATCAAATCCACCAACAAAAAATTTTGGTCTCAAGACCCCATTCAGACCCTTATATATGTGGCTTCGGAACCTCGGACCATGTCAAAAATACGTTTCTAAACATTTCCAATCGAATACAACAATAAAAAAGACTTGAACAATTTTTACCTTTTTTTTCGGTGTATGGGAGCCACGCCCAGTTTTTGTCCGATTTGGCTGATTCTCGAACTTGATCTCAGTATTCACGAGCAAAACATGTACCCAAAGTTTCAAGTTGATATCTCCAAAACTGCGACCTCTATCGTGCGGACGGACAGACGGTCAGACGGACAGACGGACAGACAGACGGACATCGCTAAATCGACTCAGGAGGTGATGCTGATCAAGAATATATATACTTTTCCATACCGGACACGCCTCCTTATGGGCGTTACAAACGTTGTGACAAAGTGAGTATACCCTGCCACAGTGTGTGTGGGGGTATAAATATGTGAAATGTATATAAAAAAACAATTGCCACAAATCTTAATTTTTACAAGTATATCAAAAGTTTATCAAAAACCGTATTATCCAAAATTATTTTGTAAAAAAAATCCAAACTCTTTTGAGAAAAGTACAATATTCTTTACCGAAAAAACAAAAGAAGTCAGCGTAAAACAGAAATAATTCGAGTTCTTTCTCTTTTCCCCTCAGCATTGTTTTATTACAAGTTCCATATCGTTAAATTGGTTCTTTTATTTTTCGTTCAATTGTTTCTCCTTTTTTTCAAATGTTATATGTATTACACTGTGTAACACATTTTTCCGACCTGGTAACGGTTAAGGTGGGTCGAAAGTATTCAGCGAAACCCTCAATGGATTTTTTAAAGTTTTCTTTCAAAAGATACCAAACAAATTATAACGTGTTAGCAATTTGGTAACCAAAGCTAAAAAAACTGTAATTTTTTTACTTTTTCACTTAAAAATTTTCTGTTGGATTTTCATTTTTGTTCTATAAAAAAGCATTGCTATTGTTAAAATAAGTTATGTTAGAGGTAACAATGGCTTTAAATCAGAGATCGGAAAAGCACCTAGCGGACAGCCCTCTTTTCGTCAAAATTTCCCATTTACATTGCACAAACATTTCTTTGCAGCATAACAATTTCCTGTTAGCAAATCACTGTCACTGAAGAACAGCTTGCATACACTCAATACACACGCGCGTACATACATACATAACAGTGGCATTTTGTCTATTCTGTGGAACATTTTTTACTACAAATTTGAGTTGAGGAAATTGATGAATTAGTTTTTCACATTAAACTTAAAAAATAAATTAATGCATTTAAATTATCAAATTGGTCAAAATTAAAAAAATTATTTTGTCTATCGCCGCAATCACACTGTCTTCAATATATTTTGCCAATTGAACTGCATTTGTAAAAATAATTTTGTCTATCACCGAAATCACCGTGGGCAATTTCGTGGGCTGTTGCCCGCACCTTATTTTGACAATTAAACCATTAACTTTTTGTTGAAATTGTTTGCGCATAACAAACCACTTTTTTCATAGAGCGTCAAACAGGCGGCGCGGGTTTGCTTGCAGTCTACGAGAAAGCGCGCGCCCGCTGCCGGCACTCAACATGTGACTTTGAACTGCGAAAGTGGTATCTGCCATTGTTCGTTCGTCGAGACAGACTGACGGCGCGGACTACCACACAATCCACGAGTAAGGGCGCGCAATCACACTCAATGCGACGATGCGAGCACAGTATAGCGAGCTGGTGGTTTTTCCCATAGTCCGCGCAATATGCATACAAGATTTGACCAACACGTGCTAACATGGCACTTGGAACTGCGAAAGTGGTATCTGCGAACCGAATTTATTATTCGGCGCTCGTAGTATGCCTTTCAATCGCTAAACGACACTAGCGCATTTGGTTTGAAGAGTAGAACGTGACCAAATTTCACATGACCAAGGGCAAGTGCGGGCGGGCTTTTCAGCACCCTGCTTTAAATCAACTCTTTTTGATGCAGTTGGGAGCTCAATACCGTTACCACTTATAAAAGTTGCAAGTTGTGGCCGAAAAATTAATTTGAAAAATACAGCAAAACATGCAAACTTTTAACCGCTATATCTTTGGAAAGGAAACTAACTTTGCAAAACTCATTGAGGGAATTGCTACTCTATATGAATACTTTCGACCCATCTTGACCGATACCAGGCCGGATTCCATAACAGACTTGCCAACAGGGTCTTTTTGACCCGGAGACACCGGGTTTGGAATTCAATCTCCGGGCTCCGGGTTTGGCAGAATTTTCTCCGGGTTTCACAAGTGTTCATCTATTTTGGGAACATTTTTTTTTAAAAGATATTAATCAAATAATGCATTTAATAATCTTTTCTGTCAGCATTTTATATTGCTATATTTGTTTGCATTTTGGTTTGATGCTGTTCAATAAATACAAGTTTTAAATTATCAAGGTATTGTGAATACCTTCCCCTAGGGTCCTAAAATGATGTTAAATTATGTCAAAAACCTTGGGGCAATAAACCCTCAATTTGTTACTATGGTGGATAATGTGTATTAAGCTATTGGCCTGCTAGGATCACCCAACATTTTCGGATTCGATAACAACAAAGGAAGAACTGGATAACCATGAAAAACGGTCTACGTGAGCCAAATCTCCAACACTTTAGCCCAACCTAACCCTTGGTCCATACAATTGTAGCACCTTGTACACCTTCAGAAATATATTAATTTTTTTTTCGACACCATGGATTATATTGCACAAAGAACAACAATAATTTTAAAAATGTATGAGATATATTCATGATGCAATAATCAGAGATCCATGTTAAAATAACATGAAGTATTTTTGGTATATCTAAGTGACAAAATTGACTTTGGAATAGTGAATATTTCAGCAGGCATCGTTTCGATATGATAATTTTGGAAATTTACGATAGAATGGTGGGTAAATCTATATATATAAAAGAGACGTGTATGTTTGTCACCAGTAGACGCGAAAACTACAGCACCGATTCTCACCAAAATTTATATATGTGTTCTAGGGGTCGTGAGTCGTGACATAGGATAGGTTTTGACACGCCCACTTTTACCGCCCACAAGTTAGTAAAAACTGCTATATCTCAGACGTTTTTGATCACAAGACAATGAAATTTGCCATGAACATACTATAAGACCCCAGCACTAATCTGGGCTACAAATGGTCGGGATTAGACAATGGGGCGTGGCACCGTCCATACAAGTCAATATTTGAAAATGCTGTAATAGCGCTCCCACACAATGTTTTCCAACGAAATTTGGCAAATGGCTTCATGGTTTCAACTCTAAGCTAAATGCAACATATCGGCGTAATTGGACAAAGGGGCGTGACACCGCCCATACAATTCAATACTACAAAGTGCCATTCTTGGGCTCCCATTGAATATTCTTAAACGGGAAATGGTTATATACCTTCAATGCAACATATTGGAATTGGACAGCGGAGCGTGGCACTTCCCATACAATTCAATATTTAAAAAAATGGTATACTTGGGCTCCCAATGAACATTTTTCAATGGGACATGGTTATATGCTTTCAATTCTAAGTTCAATGTTTCATAAGGTCGGAATTGGACAGCGGGGCGTGGCACTTCCCATACAATTCAATATTTAAAAATGCTACACTTGGGCTTCCAATAAAAATATTTGATAATTGTTTTCATTCATTTATTATGACCAAAGGCAAAAACAACTTTTTTAGGGCCAGCAAAGCGGACCGGGCCCTGCTATTTACGAAATAAAAAAAACATAAACGAATACGACGACCGATCGTTTTAAAAAATGTTACCCTCAAAATTGGTTGAAATTTGGTTAATTTAACAAGATTTTTTTCTGGGAGTACTCAATTTCCTAGATATTCTCAAAATTTACTTACAATGGACCACCCAAAAAATGTTGTTTTTCGAATCTGGAGGTCTGAGCTCTTCGAAATTTGGTAAACCTGTTCCATCTCCTTCAAATTGTCGCACAGTGTTGTTTAAGCCACTGCAATAAAAATAGATTTTGCCAGTCATCCCTTTGCCCATTCACTACTGAACACCAAATACAAAATTTCAGCGAAATCTCTTAAATAGAACCCGAGTTACAGAGCTTTAAAAATTGTAGGGCGTGGAAGTGGGCGGATCTTAAATTTCCATGGTCAACCCTCTGCCCATTCACCTCCTAGCACCAAATTCAGAATTTCAGCGAAATCCCTTAAATAGAACCCAAGCTGAGAAGCTTCAAAATTTTTAGGGCGTGGTTGTGGGCGGGTCTGAAATTTTCATAGGTAACTCTGCCCATTCACCATTCACCACCCAGCACCAAACCCAAAATTCCAGCGAAATCCCTTGAATAGGACCTGAGACCTTTAAAAAAGTTAGGACGTGGCAGTGGGCGGACCGCAAATTTCCAAATTCAACCTTCTGCAAATTCACCGCCCAGCACCAAATACAAAATTTCAGCGCAATCCCTTGAATAAAACTCGAGTTACAGAGCTTTAAAAATTTTAGGCCGTGGCAGTGGGCGATTTGGAAATTTTCAGAATCAACATGTTACCAATTCATTACCCAAAACCACATAAAATTTCAGCAAAATCGGTTAAACACTGCATGAATTATAGCATTTTAGAATAATATTTGCCACGCCCACCTCAAAAGCAAAAAGTTTATGAAATAGCAAGTTAATGATATGTGTTTCTTTAAAATCGGCCAAGTATTTCTTGAGTTATAAGGGAACGAACATACATACAAACCTACAAACAAACTCACAAAGAATTTTATATAAGTGAAAATTTATAGAGGAGTTCATGCTGCCCTATGCTGATTGGGAAATGAAACTAAAATGGCAATTCCAACTGGACAATGATCCAAAAACATAAGGCACATCTAACCAAGAAGTGGTTTTTGGACAACAAAATAGACATATTGGTGTTGTCATCGCAATACCCGGAATCCATTAGAATATTTGTGGAAAATGGTTAAGGCCAAAATAAAGCCAGTTAAATCGAAAAATAAGGACGAATTATGAAAAAAAACTTCATGCCGCTTGGTTCTCTATACAAGGTTTGTCAAGCTCTGGTGGAGTCCATGCCCAGCAGATGTAAAGCTGTTTTAGATAATAAGGAAAATACAACCAAGTACTAATTAAAATAATACATTTTTATTCATTTCATGACTCATTAAGCAACTTTTTGATAAAAAATCGTTTGTGATTCTATTCTTGTCCCATGAATTATATATGTAATTTTCATTTTAATCAATTTATTTGCAAGTTTTGGAAATCTTCGCTTTTATTTTTATAACCCTTATTTTAAGTTGCTTTGGCTTGACTATATACTGTTATTCGCATACATGATTTTTATGTACGGTGGTTCACCGACACATTTAATAATATCGATATTGGTATCAATGGAGAGGTTTATTCCATACGAATAAGTAGCTCAACTTCTTAATCCGTTAAGTACACTTCGAAAAATCTTGTTTAAAAACCTATTTTTCGAACTTTTTTCCTGGGGGCCATACATTATTTTGGCATACAATTTTAAGTTGCACTGAGCTTGAACCCGACTATACACAATATTTATTTACTTAGAGCTCGGTAAATGTAAATCAGTTGCGTTTTATAACATTAATGAAAGAAACTTTTAGTGATTCTTTTGTTTTGTCCGTCACTGTACATGTTTTTATCCTCAAAACTCAGATCAAGTTCGAGAATTATTACTGTATTCGATTGGAAATGTTTAGAAACGGATTTTTGACACAGTCCGAAGTTCCAAAAACATATATAAATGGATCAAAATGGGGTCTTGAGACCAACATTCCATTGAAAATGTTTAGAAAAGGATTTTGGACAAGGTCGGAAGTTTTAAATCCACATATCGAGGGCTTATATTCAATACTGTCTATCAACTATTTTGGACGAAATGAGTTTTTGATGCAAAATGTTCCCTGATCGCAGATGCATCTATGATATTAATTTCGGACCAAAAAATTAACGCTAAAGCTATTTTGTTCACACTTTTGTATTATATGTATTATATGTATTATGTGTTATTTAATTGTCCATCAAAAGCGGTATAGTGCTAGCAGTGGCGCACTTAGGATTTTTTTCGGGAGGGGGTTTATAAAGATTGTTCAATTTAGAAAATTATCATATTGATATTCTTACTAATTTTATTAACTACTTTTCTTGAATTGGATAAGTTAGTAGCTAGTATTAGCTTGAGAATTCAATCCTGAAGGTTTTTGGTAATCCCGGGATCTTTTTTTGCAATCCCGGGTTCGGGATTTTTTAAATATATTTTTTTTTGATAAAAAGAAAAACGTATGATGTAAGTCTTTTTCATGCAACTGAAAACAAAAATAGCTTATTACTTGTATTATATAAAATTTTGGATAACGCAAAAGCTTGAAAAATAGGGGTACATTTCAGTACAAACAAGATTAAAAATGCTTTTTAGAATTGGTCGGCCACCGGAAAACCATTCCAAAAGTAAACACCTATGCGGGTTCAAAAATACCGCAAAATGGTGATTTGTGGTTTCAGTTGCGAATAATATAATTTTCGACAAAATATTCCGATCAAAAGTTGGCCATGAAATATGAACCAATGACATCGTTTGAATTTTGAAATCCTCTTATCCTGCCAGGAAACACAAAATTCCAAACTCCAAATCGATTCCGAATACTATTTGTACTTATTTCATTCGATATTTTCTTTAGAGATTTTCATCCGTTAACTCTTTTTTAAGCAAGACGGTGGTTAACTTTAATTCTTATCACTACAGCAAATAAATGTTGTATGCTTCTGTATAGTAAAACAAGTTGCTCATGGTCCAAACTGAACAGATCGCAATCATAAAATGGATATTTTTGATAAATGGATAAATGGAATTCTTTTGTTTTTATTACCAATGTTTCTAATATTTTTCTTTTTTATTATAACCCTTATATTAACTTGCTTTGGGCGGACTATATATATATATATATATATATATCCTCAAATCTGCGGCGAGCTTTTTCATACTGAGCTGAAATTTGGAACACTGATAGAACTCCGGTGACAATGCATTCTATTAAATTTTGGGGTCCTTCAGAGGCGTAGGGGGCCGTGGGGGGACTCAAACCCCTTTTTTTTAAACATGGCATAACTTCCAATTCCTTCCAGCTACAATGATGAAATTTGGTAGGTGGGTTCTTATTGAAGTTTTATACCCTTTGGAAAGGGGGGTGTGTTGGCAAAGGGGAGCGGGATGGAGCCAATTTAAACTCCTAACTTTCGTATTTTGTAAGCTACAAGGCTGAAATTTTTTACTTAGGTTCGCATTCGGGAAAAAGAGTAAAAAAAAGGGAAAAAGAGGGGGGGAAAGGGGGGAGAAAAAAATATTTTTTTTTAAAAAAAAAGAGGAAAATAAAGAGTAAAAAACAAGTTTTTTAAAATATAACCCTTTAACCGACTAAAAAGCAGAAAATAAATTTCCTTCAAAAAAAAAAATTTCAAATGCAATACCGTCTATCAGACATAGCTGCTTGATTAAGACGAAATGTCAAAATGTTTTTGCATTAATCAATTAGAAGTAATTTTTAATTGTTATCGTAGAAGATGAGTTGTTTGATTACTTCTACCATTAGCGAATAAAACAGTTTTTTCGCTCTCCTGAACAATTGTGTTTTTGCTGATAGAGAGTATTGAATATAAGCCCTCGATATAATTGGGGCGAAATAGCGTTCTGAGAATTTTTTATATTCCAGGTACTTTTAAATAGGCCATATTGCGTAGGGGTATTTCAGCTTTGGCATAGACGAATTAACGCAATTATCTCAAAATTATAAATTTGCATCTGGCGATTTTTGTTAGAACGACGACGAAACCCAAATCTCAGATTAATCTCACTTCTTACAAGCCATTTAAATATCACAATCACTGTTATTCTGTAATTCTGCGAAAATTATGTTTACGTGAAATTTTTTGTTCATCAAAGAATGGTAAGGCCTAAAATCCCGGTTAAATCTAGAAATCCCGGTATTGCCAAAACGTCCCAAAATTGCAATCCATAGAATTTCAACGATGGCATGACAGTAGAACACGTCACGCCAAAATATTTTAACTTAAAACACCCTTTACAAAATGACTACAAGAAATCGGCTTTATTATTCATATATCCCAAATATAGGAACACAAACACATGTCTACGATAATTCAGAAAGCGCCTAACTTAACTTGCAAGTTTTACGACTAAAATATATTATATTTTGCTTTAAATTTACCATTTGGTCCATATTTGGCCTGGTTGGTTTTAACTTGCTCAAGAGTCAGTCCTCGTTCTCCGTCTGTTCCATAGAAGTTTAAAGCCTGTTCGACGGTTTTACTATGACCGTCTTCCATTGCTGTTTAATTATCGATACTCAGCACTTCTGTAAAAAACAAAAAATTATATTTAAAAATTTTCATTCTGGCATAATAATATTATGTAGTTGGTTGTTATAAACATAATTTGCCCAAAATTATGCAACGAGCAGTCAAATTTCAGAAAATTGTAGAAACAATTATAAAAATGGTAGAATTTCAATTTTATTCCATTTTGCATGATTGCATGATTTATTCCATTGTACTACCAACCATACAACCAATTCTAGTAGTACCTTTCAGTTCTTCGTTGTTTCTGGAAGTCAAGCCACACGTGTCACTTTCCTCAAAATATAAGTCCCTTATAGAAGTGCAAATGTTATGACCATGAGCTATTAAGATTACTTTACCACTTTTTTTTATATAAATTTTGTAGAATATGTGTTTGAAGATTGTAATAATTTCAATTATTAGACAAACTCAGTTTATATACCATCTCGTTCTCTGTTCTAGAGTTTTTTTGATGTGCCGATAAAACGTGTGAAAGATCGCCGACAAATAAAACTGAACGGCTTTTATTTATATTGCACGGAAACTTTCGAGCAACTTGTGTTTCACAAGAGACTTCCACGTCACTTTTGCAATCAAATGGAGCTGGTTAATGGTCATTGTGAAATTAATAAAGTTTGCGGATTAGGGAGAACGACTCATAAGACAGTTATAATGGACGGTGACGGGACGGCGACGGCCGCAAGAAATGTCACATAAACATCTGTTGTGTGAAAAACTATTAATAAAGCTTGTGCGGGTATAATGGACGGTGACGGGACATGACCTATCGTAGGAAACGTGGAGGTGGTTATAAGGCTACGTTCCGCCACGTTCAAACGAATGCACGGATGAAGCCGCACAAGCTTTATTAGTAGTTCTCCATATCTTTTTAAACAATTCATTTCAATTTGATTTGTTGAGATTTGTTTGCGAACTAACAGTTTAACAAGCTTTGGGTTGTCAAACTGTTAGCTGCTTACTGAAGTATCTAATATCAACAGATATTAATGACAACAACAGGTCCTGACCATTAAAACTGCTTCCATTGTTTTTCACACAACAGATGCTTATGTGACAGTTATTCCGGCCGACACCGTCCATTATACCTTGCTTATTATGACAATGTCAAAAAGGATTACGACAATTTTAAAATAACACAGTTGGTCCTTGAGTACTACGTATTCAGAGTTGCATAATTGAGGTTTAAAATGTAAATACTTTTCGAAAAGTGTTAATACAGTTAATAATATGGTTAATAAATGAAACGAAGGACGAATAATGTTATTTAAATTAATAAAAAGTTAAATAACTATGAATAATCAAAGAAAAATCGAATAATTTCGAAATAAAAAATGGTATTGAGTCCATTATTCGTTTCTACCCGTGGCAACACCATCCTCTCATTAAAATGAAAAATTGAGAGAATATCGGCCATATATGTAATACTTGCCAGTATAGTGAAAGTACATTCACTGATATCAAGAAACAAAATATATGAAAAAGTACATTCGCAGTTCGGATTTCTCTGTCAAACTAATACAAAACTCAATGCTTGCTATTTCGCTCTTACAGTGAGCTCAAAACACATTGCAGAGATAGGATACTGGCAGTATAGAAGTATTACATATATGATATCGGCCAATGAAAGGGGCAACATTTCTAGTTAGCACACTTTATTAATTTCGCTATAGTTACTGGTACAATATCTACTAAGGGCATATATGTAATACTTCAATGTGTTTTGAACTCACTGTAAGAGCGAAATTGCAAGCATTGGATTTTGTATTAGTTTGACAGAGAAATCCGGAATGCGAATGTACCTTTTCATATATTTTGTCTCTTGATGTCAGTGAATGTACTTTCATTAAGGGTATTCATTTAAAAGTGGAAGTTGTGCAGTTGGTGACTAGCGCAGTTGGTGACTAGCGCAGTTTTCCCTGGTCTGTTTCATGAACGCACCAGAAAATTATTTGTGCACTTCTTTTGATCCTTCTTCTAATTTTTGACAGCTGTTGTTTAAAGTGAAAAAATGCCTAAAATAAGCGAAAAAAGAAAACTAATCAAACTATTTGAAGAAATAGCTTTCGTTGACGGCGGTAAGTAAATTTGTTTACTTAGCGCCATTTTCGAAGCAAACTATATTAGTGTTGTGAGCATACTCACTTAGACATAAAACGAGTACCCACTTACAAGTACTCGATATCCTGCACAGCTTTTACAATTATAAATTCAATTAACTTTTATTTTGCAAACACTTGTTACCTATACTTCTTTTTTAAACTTCTATATATATATACTTTTGATATTTTTTTTTTAATTAATCGAATATCAATTATATTGGTCGACATCACTACAATCGCACAACATTTGTGCAGTTCTTTCCGCACCAAAATCGACACGCAAAGTTTTCCACTTTGTGCAATTCTCTTCTCATACAATTTTTGACTGTAAGAGCCTATTTACACAGTCATTCCCATGACGCATGGGCATGCCGTTTTTAGAATTTACACTGACATGGGCATGACGAAATTTGACAGTTTTTATATGAAAATGTAAACAAACAAAGAATGGAGTTGCCACCTTTTATGTTTTTTGTATGGAATTTAGGTGCAAAATTGTCTATCCCGTTTTCACTACCGCAGTTCTTATTAGCTCTTTGTCAGTTTTTTCTTCATGGAAATGATAGTGTAAATAGGCTCTAATAGAGTTCTTTAATTACATTACTTAACAAATCTAGCAACTAAAAAGAACACGAACACATTCCTGACAAGTGTTGCTTGCAACCAACAAAACTGAAAATATTAGCATTTCCTATGCTTTTTTAATACTTTTGCATTCTCGTTTTTGCTACTAAAGATTTGACAGCTACATTTTACTAGATGGCAACACTGTTTTGACTCATGACGCAGTGATGCCAGGGACTTTGCTCGAAATTTTCCACAAAAAAAAGTAAGAACCCTTTTTTTCCCTCAACGGACAATAAAAAATACCCTCGAAAATTCCCACACACAATTCCGTCACAAAATAACACAAATTTCATTACACAAACAATTTTTTTTTAATTTTATAAATTGTGTCCGGCATTGTGAACATTCCTCTGATTTTATCATACAGGAATTTATACTTATTTAAAGATGAAAATTGACCTTAATTTTGTAGCATTTCAAGAATGAATTTTTGAATAAAAAAATCAGATGAGAATTCACAAAATCGGATTTATAGGAACAAATGTTCATCGTAAATAAAAAATGATTAAAAGGTAGTTTGTAGAACATTTTCCACTGCATCGTTCATAAAAAATCTTATACATAACTATAAATAATTACCTTTTTTCTTCAGATGGATAAAAACAATTACCTATTTCCCTTTTATGCAAAATGCAACCAAAAAATCCATCAAAAAGGGAAATTACCCTCAGTTTGGCATCACTGCCATGACCTCAGCTCAAAGCTCAAACCCCTGCAAATATATTCACTCGCTCTCTCAAAGTATTCATTAGTGTTGGGTTGAGTCAATACTTTTGGGTACCGTAGTATCCGATACTTTTTTCTCAGAACTCGATACTGATTACTTGATGCATTTGTATGGAACAAATTCTTATTGGCATGCATTTTAATGGTAGCACCAACATGCAATATATTTGAAAGCTATAATTACCCATGATGAAAAAGCTCACTTGCAAAAATTGCATTTGGTGCTCTCGTTATCAATTGGCGCAAAGTATAGGAATATTTCACTCCTTTTTCGGCATTCAAAACAATGAGTGATATATACAACTTTGAGTACCAAGTATCGAATACTTTTACAAGTAATCATTCAATGAGTATCCTTTTTTAAGTTTGCCTTGGAAACAACAACACTTTGACAGCACCCGGGGTCAATTGAAGTCAATGTGTCATCCCCTATACAACAAAGTTGCATTTTGTGAAAACTTAATTGAAATACCTTTAGAGCTAGTTAATTATAAATAATCGAAACATAAAATGAGGCGTTTGGGAGCAAAGTGGTCCAATCCACAAAAATTCAAAATCAATTTTATGCTATTTTATGCTTCTACTGGGTTCACATTATTTAAAAAAAATCACCCCTTGCAGATTTCTGCATTCTCTAATTTATAATAAATAAAAGTTTCACTTTTGCACTGACAATTTAGGCAAATTTTTCAGTACAAAAGTGGTCCAACCCAGATTAAAAAATTTGTATGCCAAATATTAGCACACTATTTTCGGAAATGGATTGCTTCTTTTGTTCTTATATTTTGTTTGGTTTTTCTTTCATTAAAATAATATGTTTTTTTTGTTTAAAATTTTTCATTAGGTAGGTAGGTAAATTTTGCTAACAACATTTTAAATTACATTTTCTTGCTGAAAACTTCTTTATTTCGAAATATTATCAAAAAGGAATGCAATACCCCTAAATGAATTATTACTTAAGCGTCTTTCTAATGGTCGGCCAATTGATGAGCTAAAAATTAAAGATTTAAATGACTTGTTACCATGTATACCACCTGTTCGCTATGGATTTTATCTAGAACTATAATCTTCGGCCTTCCTTGTAGACGAAATTTTTGGAGAGTGCGAAGATGAAGGTAATGACGCTATTGTTTTATTTAAATTTATTGCTAATCCATTTTAAATATGTTATTTTAAGATTAATCAGTTCACCATATTTGTTCCGGTTTTCTTCTTTTTTTCGCATTGAAGCGACTTTTGTCTATCCTATTTTAAAAAAATTTAATGGTCTAACCCTAATGTTTGTTTGATCTATTACAAAATAGCACAGTGCAAAAGTGGCCCAACCCACAAAATTTTTTTTAATAAGCAACATTGACTTTGTTTTTTTAATAATATACGAAAGAGAATTCCATTTCAAAAACAAAAAATTTTTAAACATTTTTTAAAGATATTGCAAATATTAAAATCGATTTATCTCCGTTTTACCTCGATGTGGATTGGACCACTTTGCTTTCGAACGCCTCAAATGTAATGAATTTAAAATTGATTAAATTTTAAAATGAACAAATCGTAAATTTGAAGTATTAATTCAATAATTTTATTTGCATTAAATAAAAATTCAATGAACACCGCTTTCCCAAGTCTTTTATAATTTTCCAAAAATAACAAAATGTTAAATTTTGTGAATTTTGATTAAAAAGATAAAATTAGTAAATAAAAGCACAAAAGCTACAAAATTACATTTGCAACGCTGAGACATTTTTCTTCTATATTTGTGATATGTCAGAAATTTCAATTTCGTTTGGCACCCCTAAAATGAAATGTTAACACACCACGCGAAAATTTTGGTCGGTTATGTCAAGACAAGTTTTGTTAAAGGGAAGTTTCTAATTTCGCATTTGACAAAAGTACTTCTTTCGAAAGAAGTTGTTTTGTGAAAGGGAATTTGGAGTAAGTGGAGAGAGGTTGTTCTGTCAAATAGATGTAACGATTTTTTCCATTGAATTCCTGAAACATTATCACCTGTTCAAAAAAAATTAGAAAAAGGTCAGTGGCGTCATTTCAAATCTTGGATAAGGCAAGAACAAAAATTTTTATTCGAAGTAAATACATTTTATTTAGTTAAAATATTTTATTTTATAAGTACATGATTCAAGAAAATAAGGTAGAACGAGCATTTATTCACACTGTTGTCATTAACATTAAATGACATAAACGTTAAATCATCACCCATTGTGGTCCTCAAATTAGTTTTAATCGCTTTAACACATAAAAGAAACGATCATTTAATGTGGTGGGAATTGGAAAAGTTAAAACAATTTTAAATTTGTATAATTTAAAAATCATGAAAATTTGTCATTTTTAGCCAAAAACAATATGTTAAAAAGTTCTCAAAATTCAGGGGAATTCTTAAACTTCCTTTAGTAAAATAGTGTTTATTTTGACCAACGCAACTTTTTGCATCCCAAAAAAAGGTTATAGCCCCCAGAAAAAGCGTTTGAAAAGTAGGTAAATTTCAACAGGACATTTCGAGGTAGGTAATAAACGGATTACGGTATTATTCTAATTATACCTTTTTATATGCCAAACTAGTCTAATCGGACATTTCCTACGTTTTTTGTACATTTGTTTTTGACGCTGACTGTAGATAAATTCCTTCGCGAAATGTTCGGACTTTGTGCCGGGTGGGATATTTTACACATTTTTTCCGACATCAGACCTACTTTTGTTTGAATGCTGCAACGGTCCATGGTGCGATCATTAAAAATACAAATTATAATATTTTTCTTGTATTTTTTTGGTTTTAAAACCCTATTTTCTTTGGTAAAAATTGGATTTTAAAAAATGTAAACCTTATGTCTCTCTATTCTATTTCATTCAAAACATTTCTCAAGATACATACACTGGGTTAAAAAAGTTGACATAAACCTTTCTTTATGTGTAGTGGATCTCTGACACCATTTATTGTCGATATTGATATCAATAGAAAGGTCTATTCAATACCTTTCGAATGAGTACCTTTGACACCTTAAAAGGACAAACTTTTCGAACTTTTTTCCTGGGGCTATACATTTTTTTTGGGATGCAAAAAGTTGCTCTATTTCAAAACAAGATCCCCGAATTTTGAAAATTTTTTTAAAAGTTGAGTTTTTGGTAATTTTGTATAAAAATAATAAAATTTTGTAATTTTTAGCCCGAAATTTCACTTTTCAAAAAATTCTCAAAGTTCAGGGTAATTTTTTATCACAAAACTATCAAAGTTGCTTGTTTTTGAATAGCGCAACTTTTTGTATCCTAAAAAAATATGTATAGCACCCAGGAAAAAAATTCGAAAAGTAGGCCCTTTTTCTACCGGGGTTTTCTCGGAGTGTACTTAACAGATTAAGGTGTCAAATGTACTCGAAAGGTATTGATACCTTTCCATTGATATCAATATCGACAATAATGTGTCAGAGAGTCACCACACATAAAGAAAGTGGTGTATGTAAACTTTTTTGACCCAGTGTATATGTAGCCTTATGCAGTAAACAGAATTGCAGCAGTTGACGGTTGGGCGGACGACGGCTAGCCGCTGTCAAAATTAAAACACACTCAACTATATGGGAATGCACGGAATCGGGACGGAGACGGTAAAGCGGTAGCCGCCGAACTTAGATTTATTTCTATTTTCTGGTCGACGGCTGACGGCAGAGGGTTGCATCGAGGTATCAGTAAGGCTAATATTTTTGAAATTCGCTGAAGCGGCCGAAAAATAGGCCGAGTTAAATACAAAATTCCCTGATTAAATTTTAAATATTAAATCTTCTTTGTTATTTAATTAACTCCAATAGTATTTGAAATTCTGTATAGTAAGAAAGGTGTACCAAAATTTCAATTGGGTTTGTTTATTTCAGAGGTGCAATCATGTTTTTCGAATTGGCTTCGACAGCTAATATGGTGTCGAATGTGTTTCGAAAGTGTTCCGAGCAAATATCAAACCAAAAACGAAACTCAAATGATGGAATACTGTCGATTTTGTTTGATATCAAGATACGCGATTGCACCCCAGAAGTTTACAAGTATCTAAAATTATGTATGGCGATCTTATTGGTAAAAACATAGGTAATTGTGGATGCGAGTTGTGTTTGTCAACTACCTTTAATTGTATACACAACACAAATAAAACAAGCCTATTGTGTTTTTGAAAATGCCCAGAAAAATGTACATTACCCTTTTCAGCTAAAAAATTACACATTTCCATTATTTTCACTATATGACACCATTGATTTGCATCTGCCAAGTGATTGCCGCCACCGCCACAATTCTGTTCTCTCAGGGCGGATTTTGATACGACGGTAGCATAGCCGTCGTCCGCCCATCCGTCAACTGCTGCATTTCTGTTTACTGCATAAAACAACTATATATTTATATATTGCATACGATGAAATTGAGAGTTCGCATGCGATCGGCCATCGCTAATGTAGATGGGGGGTTAGATGAAAAATGTAATTGGGAAATGTTTGCTTCATACTCTACATTCTACACAACAAATTTTCAGAAGCAGCTTAACCGTTTTTGCTTTGAAAGAGGTTGTTTTGTCAAATGTCCACAGCATTGTATTCTATCTCAAAGTGCTTAAGCGTTGCAAAAGTACTTTTTTAGTTTTTGCGTTTTTATTTATGCCTTTTTATCAAAATTCACAAAATTAAACATTTTTCGAGCCATTACACAGACTTCTGACTAATTCTGAATAAAAAAAGAGTAAAAAACAAGTTTTTGAAAATATAACCGACTAAAAAGCAGAAAATAAAATAAAATTTTAAATTAAGGGTTTTTGGCTACTTTGAGTCCCCCCACGGCCCCCTACGCCTCTAATGAACTCCAAAATTTAATAGAATGCATTGTTCTATCAGTGTTCCAAATTTCAGCTCTTAGCTCATGGTAGTGTATAAAAATTCACAAAATCTGATTTATAGGAAAAACTGTTGATCGGAGAGAAAAAATTACAAAGAGGTATTTTGTATAGAATTCCCAAGGAAATCATAAAAAACTAAACAGTGTTGATAGGAATTTGACGTATTTTAGACCGTTGTTTTTGTTATCAAGTTAGCTTTCCAACCCGCTTAAGAATAGCTTTCTAGCTACAGTAATTCAGAAGTAAGAAAACAAACAGTGAAAACACTTTTTTTTTAATTTTTTCGCACAAATCACCCTATAACTCCTTACAGGGTCATTTGCGGTCCCCCCTCCCCATACGATTTTTTTCGTTTCTCGACCAGAGGAATCAACAGGCGGAGATTTATTGTCTTGTTTAGGGACACCCTGTATATATGTATATATAGGGGAGGGTGCCCATCTACTGGCACCCATCAATTCTGACGTTCGTGGCGATGACAGCGGCAATGTGCTTAGTATTAAAGTGTCATCTCATTAACCCGTGACTTTTCATAAATCATTGAGTTGTATGCACATGTTGCTGTAGTCGCGCGGTCGTCGAAACGTAAAAAAAAACGAAAAAATCGAGACTGATATAAAATTGTTCATCTTTGTTAAGTGAATTTTCAACTGTTTTTCATTGTTTCATTGTTTAGATTGTTTGTATTCTTCACGTTTTCGACAAACAATGGAACATTATTGTGAAGTGGGGATGAGGATTCTGGGATTTTGTCAGAATAGCAAAAGTGCCCACCTACTGGCACCCTTGACACAACATCGTGTAAACATCATGCTGTTCACTTCAAATGTGTCAACATGCAAAAGAATTCTTAGATTGCTTGTATTCTTCACGTTTTCGACAAACAATGGAACATTATTGTGAAATGGGGATGAGGATTCTGGGATTCTGTCAGAATAGCAAAAGTGCCCACCAACTGGCACCCTTGACACAACATCGTGTAAACACCGTGCTGTTCACTTCAAATGTGTCAACATGCAAAGGAGCTATTTCACTTGCAAAAACTAGGGTTCTGAATATTAGGGGGAAGCTGCCGGCAGCGAACCATAATTTTAACCCATTTTTTCATTTATTTCCATTTATTTTGCTAATAAAATCTCACGAATCCTTTTGTTTCAGTTCAAATGGTCAGAGTGAACCACTGAATGAATAAACAACACATAAAAATTGTATACTAGGGTTTATGCTTCATTTTCGATTGTTTACAGAGAATTGTAAATGGGTGCCAGTAGCTGGGCACCTTTTTTGGTGGGTCAATTTTGGAGACTTTTGCTAGATCTACTGCCAAAATCGTAGTTATCGGAACTGTTAAGTTCCATTGAAAATTCATGTAATTTATTGAACTCAGCTTTGAAGGCAACCAAAGATCTCCGCAAAATTATGTTTCTAACGAAAGTTATAGCCTCAAAACCTTAGGATGCCAGTAGGTGGGCACCCTCCCCTATATATAGTCCACCCAAAGCAAGTTAATATAAGGGTTATAAAAATGATTGAAAACTTAGAAGTGCCCTGTTCATTGAATTATTACAAAATGCAAATCAGGTTATTGAATAAATACTGCAAAATTTGAAATCAAATTCTTTTAAAATTGAATCAATTTAAAAGTTGAAAGCTATTAAATTTAGTTTTCACACCTTGCCGAAGACGAATTTAAAAAGTTATTAATTCCCAATTGTCAAAATTTGAAGCAAATGTTGTAATCAGTTCAGTTTTTGGTAAATTTGTATAAATATCATTAAATTTTGTCATTTTTACACAGAAAAAAAAGGTCCGTACAATTAACCGAAAAAAGTGGTTGACGTACAGAATTTCAAAATGTATGAAAATTGTAAATTTTTTAACCGAGCTCGTTGGTAGTTTTAACCGACAAAAAATGTTTAAAAAAATAGTTGAAATAACCGAAAAGATTTCTTGTTTTACAGAAATTGTTTGTTGTTTTACCGCAATTGGTGGTTAAATTTGAATTTTCACCAACTTGTGCATTTTACCATTCGCTCATCTTCAGTTGAATTATTGGGATTTAAAGAAAGAATAATTCCCAATCGTGTTATGAATGTTGCGCCTTATAGAGGCAGCTTGAGCCGAACCAAACAGAGTTTTTTTGCTTGTAATACTAATTTTGGAAAATAGGAGCTTGTGTCAGTTATGCGCCCAAGCTAATATTTATTTTTTTTAACATGCAATCTTGCATTTTGGAAATTTATTTTTGGGTTTAATATGTTTTCTTTATTTTCAAATGAAAAAAAAACCAATTCAACGAACAAATTTTTTTTACTAACAAATATGTATTGAAACAAATTTTTGTTGTATGTTTACAATTAAAATTGTAAGCCAATAAATTTTAATGGTTTTCTTACTAAAAAATATGTATCGAAACCAATTTTTGCTGTATGTTTACAATCCGAATTGTAAACCAACCAATTTTTAAAGTAAATCAACCACTTCCCGTCGGTTAGATAACCCGACGAAGAAGGGTTGGAGTGTTCTTAACCGTCTTTTTCGGTTAAATCTACCGAATTTTTTTTTGTGTGTAGCTCAAAATTACACTTTTCAAAAAATTCTCAAAATGCAGGGGAATTTTTTATCACAAAACTTTCTTCTCCGAAGTTACTTGTTTCTGCAAAATATGTATAGCCCCCAGGGAAAAAGTTTGAAAACAATTTTAGTTCGTTTTTTTATATAACCTCAAAGTCAAAATTTATTTTCCCAAAAAAGTGATTAAGAGTAATATAACTTTGTTAGTTTTGCCACAGAGTATACAATATGTTGTTGTAAAAATTCGCATCCTAAGTTGAATTAAGTTGCACTTGAAGTGGAACTTTAGAACCTTTTCATTGATACATAGTGTCATGTCAACATTGCTGGATTTGCTGGTGTTGGCTTAATAAGGGTATTCATTTAAAGTGGGAAACCCCTCGAAAACGTGCAGTTACTTAAAAGAACTGTCAAATTTCATATGTTTTGACTGCTCATCCTCACAACTGATATATTATGCGAATGAAAGATACAACTTTCTGAAATTGAAACCTTGCAAAAGCAAAAGTAAAACATCAATATTAAAACGTCGTTGATATTGACATCGATGCATCGTCACATGTTCGATGTTGGGAAATTTTTAACATCGATGCCAAAACATCGTTTTTTGGGCGATATTTCGATGTTTTCAAAAAATCGATGCAGGGACGTAACCAGGGGGGGGGTGTTTGGGGTGTTCGACCCCCCCCCCCCGAAATCTGTGAAGTAATAGAAAAATGTATGGAATTGTTATGAAATTCAACAGAATTTAAGAGAAACTTCCGCATACTCCTTTATATTTTTTTTTTGTATACCATGAACTGGAAAATTCCAGTTCTAGCATTCGTTATTAAGCATCCCGGTTTACATTTACATCAAAGTGAAACACCTTATGAAAGTTTATAGTTATTCGAAGTTTTGCTGTGAATCAAATGAAAGTGTTTTTAAAATGAAAGCAGGGACGTACCCATGAAGGGGAGGGGGGTTTGGAGGGCTTTAGGGTGCCGAAACCCCCCAAAATATATGAACACAATACGTTGAGTTTTTTCATAAACTCCCCTTTGGGTTTTTCCAAATTTTAATTAAAAGATTTATTTTGAAAAGAAGGTATCTGTTGTTGATTTAAATTTGGTTTGCATTTTCTAGTTTTTTTCTCAGTAGAATAAAAAAAAGTTTTATGAAAACCCCCCCGAAATTTATTCCTGGTTACGTCCCTGAATCGATGTATCGTTTGCATAATTAGTCCAGAGCCGAGTGTTTTTTCGTTGTGACACAGTGTTACTTGTTATATGCTGTTAGCTTTTCTTAAAATAAGTATTTCAAAATTGAAATCGTTCCTTCCAGTATTTGCACCTGGCACAGTAACGAAACATATGTACGTTTTCCGTTTAATCGAAAGAAAAAAATATTGTATTATATGCATAAGCATTAAATAAGAAACTCTTCCATTATACTGCCGTGCTAAGCATACAATACTTATCTGACATTCTGAGAGTTCCGAGTTATTTAACATTTTGTGTTTTGCAAAAGCGCGCTCACTTATGAAAGATTTTTTAAAGTTTGAGTGGATTTATATATGAATTATTGCAACACAATATTAATTCCTCAATAAAGAATTACATAACATTTACGGAAAGTAGACTTTTGGCAGATAAAGATCTTATTCTAAATAATTTAAAGAAATTAGCTACGATAAAAATACTCATCTACATACAAAACCAAGTTGCACTTTATATTTTCATATACATTTATTTAAGTAAATATATTTAAATAGAAAACGTAAGTAGATTATAAAGTATATAACAAAGTACAGTTCAAAAATACGGGAAGCAATAACAACCCCATAGGTTATTTTTTCAGTACAAAATTATACAAATATTACTAAAATTGAATCATTATGTGGCGGCCATGGTGCAGTGGCTAAGACATCTGCTTCACGATCGGAAGGTATCGGGTTCGACTCCCACCTGGGGCAAGGCAGAAATTCGTTTTCTGTTTTTCTGTGTAGACCGCCACTCTCTCGTCAAGTTCAGGCAATCTCGCGAGTGTAACTTGCCACGAAAAAGCTTCTTCTTTGGGAGTCGCGCCGTTCGGAACCGGCATTAAAACTGTAGGTCCACAATTATCATATACACTTGCCCATGATAATTGCAATAAGAAGCTCGGCTTAAACCCCTCGAGGGTTGTAGTGCCAAATATGTATGTATGTATGAATTTTGAAGTGACAGAAAAATATCTTGTATCAACCTTTTTTATATAATAAAGTATAGTTGAGAAAAATTCATATTTCCACTAAACATTTATTATAAAAGTACAGAACAACGAAACAGCATTTTTAATTATTTTTAATTACTAATTACTGGATCTTGAAAATGCATGCTTTTTAATATTTGTTTACATAAAATTATGTAAATCTTAAGATTTTTTTTTATTTTTTATACACCTTGTAAGCTTCAAGACATTTTGGAGCAAGCGGAAAAATAAACAAAAAACGACAAGTTTTCAGTCGCAGAAAAAAGAGTAAAATCTAGCTAAAAAATCGAGAGAAAGATGATGCGTTGCTGGCGGTGTTTTATTTAGCATTAATTTTTATTTCTCATTTCAAACTTCATGGTAACACTATATTACAATTCAGAGTATGGCCTAATTACAGTAAGCATTATATTCCAGTTGTGCAGGACAAAATGCAAATTACAAAATTATTGCAAATGAAAATAAAATGAGGTTATGGGCATTTCCCCAAACATTCCTTATCCACTAAACCATCTTTTATCATTATCTCAGCAGTTGCGCCAAGATATACATTACTTTAAAGATTCCAGCAGAACATGGAAACGTAGCGATTATGATTGAAACTCAAAGTTTATTAAGGGTATTCATTTAAAGTGGGAAACCCCTCGAAAACGCGAAGTTGCTTAAAAGAACTGTCAAATTTCATATATTTTGACTGCTCATCTGCACAACTGAATCGTTACCGAGCTGTTTCCCACTTTACGTTTAATGTACATGCCTAAAAATGTAAAAATGGTATTTATTTTTATTAATCAAGACTTTCAGAAATGTTTGATGCTATATCATGAAAGCGTAAGGGCTGGGTATAATGGACGGTGACGGGACGTGGCCTATAGTAGAAAACGTGGAGGTGGTTATAATGCCACGTTCCGCCACGTTCAAACGAACAGCTGTTTTCTGTTTACAATTGAAATTTATTCTCCAGATGAAGTGCAAAAAAGCGCGGGATGTAGTCGCACAAGCTTTATTAATAGTTGTCAATATTTTTTAAACATTTCATTCCAATTTTTTTTTGTGCTTTTTATCAAAGATTTGTTTGAGAACTAACAGTTTGACAAGCTTTAGGTTATCAAACTGTAAGCTGCTTACGGAAATATCTAATATCAACAGATATCAATAGAACGACCACGACAGGTCCCGACCAGATGCATATGTGACATTTCTTGCGGCCGTCGCCGTCCCGTCACCGTCCATTATAACTGTCTTATTAACCAAGTAGTAATACATCAAAGCCGGTCATTGCTCTAATATATTGCTATAAGTATTAAGAAATTGAAAAGCTTGGGCAATTTTTAGAATATTTGTCCACAGTTCACTTTAATTTTGCCCATATTCTTCCGCCGACTTTGTTTATGAAAAACGAATGAAATTTTTGATGAAAAGGGGAGTGTTTTCGTAAAAGATGAAGTGTGGCATTATAAATAGGAGGGAAAAACTCCAATTGAAGTGACAGCGACAGCACTGAAATGAATCGCCCTAATATGTTATTGGTATTCAAATGTCGCATATGTATACATGAAATAAAAAAAATGTATTTATATTCCAAATTGTAATTCTGTTTTCATTTATTTAGATGAATTTATATAGGAAGTAAATGTTGCGACATCAGATGTTGTGACAACAGATACTAGATACTCCAACTTCAGAAAGTAGATGTTGCGATATCAGTCTGTAGATGTTGCGACAACAGATATTATATGCTGCAACATCAGAAAGTAGATGTTGTGACAGCCGCTAACATTCGGTTTGCCGAAAATTCTGCTGCCACAACAAATTTTGTTTTCTGGGTGTACACACAAAATTTTCAGAAGCAGTTTAACCGTTTTTTTTCTTTACTGAAAAGTTGGCCAAATCGAAAGAGGCTGTTTTGTCAAATGTCCACAGACATGCATTTTTGAATTGATACTAAGAAAATATGCCGTTTTAGTTGGGAATGCTATGATCCGCCAATGTAATTCAAGTTGAGAACTAACATTGGAGATTGGAGAAACGTATTGGATATCAACTTTACCTCAAACCGATATCCAACAAATAGGTTTATTGGGTATAATTCTCTACCCGCTAGCGATAACATCTTTAATTCTGTTTTCCAATTCTTTCAGGATAGCAAAAAAATCGAAAAAGTGGGACACTTGAAAAATTTTACAATCAAATTGACTAAGGGCTAATTTCACAGTACTTAATTAGAGTTAAATGCCCAAAATCGGCAATTGAAATTCCAATATACTATGGAATAGCGTCTATTGTGAATGAAAATTAACTTAAATTCAACTTAAATGTGCACTGTGAAATTTGCCCTATGTCTTAACTGCTTTGAATAAAATTATTAAAGTTCATCTTACATACATTTTTTTAGCTATTCAAAAATGAAAAATCAAAGCAACTAATTGCAATAGGAGTAATATAAGACAGAATTGTAAGTACCCTAAATACAAAAGTGTTTCCACAAAATTCTCGATTTTTACTTATGTCGACATAAGATATTATCGCTAACGGGTAGAAAAAGGTTTATGAAGATTAATACTCTTTCTTACAAGTAATATTGCAATTAAACGCTTTCAACACTGGTTGCATGAACATGTTTCCTGAACGTAGCGCCCGTCGCATCTAGTCATGGTTGTAATATATAATGATTTGGGACAACAGCCCATATTAGGGCCTATATCGAGCTTCTTGGTGCAATTATCACGATAATGTATATGGTTATTGCGAACCTACAGTTCAATGCCGAATCCGGACGACCTGACTCACAAATCAAAGAAGCTTTTTCATGGTAAGTTACTCTCGCAAGTTTGCCGTTGCTTGTCGAGAGAATGGTAGTTCACACAGAAGCATTTATGCTTGCCACAGGCGGGAGTCAAACCCGATATCTTGCCCCACTGCCGTCACCATGTTTTTACACTAATATTTTAGGAAAAACTAATGTTTTCTGTCATTAATATGTTTTTACACTAATAATTTAGGAAAAACTAATGTTTTCTGTCATCAATATTGCAAGAGATTTATAACTGACAATACATTGAGAATGACTCAGTTCACCTTCAATTCTGTAGTTAAGTTATGACACTTTCAGAAGAAAAACATAAAAAATAAAAGTACTGACGCACAATACATTTAATTTCGTTTTTAATCTGAGTCTGCCATATTTTGTTCCCTGTTGTGTGTCTCAACTTTGTTTGCATTTTTGTAAGTGCAATTAAATGTTGAATACTGTACTTATTAAGAAATATTTTTATAAAATGTTTGTTCAAAACTTTTTAATCTGTCCTTTCATATTTAATAAAATATCTCCAGTTACATTTTTTTTTGGCATTTTTAATGTAATATTATTAAAATTTAACGAATTATCAAAAATTTCAACATGATATTCAAAACTCTTCAAATTTCGTGTCATTACTTCGTGTCATAATTTACGAAAACCCATTATAAGTGTTTTTGCTACTCCCCCATTACAAATCATATTTTATGACACTGTATATGGCGAACTGTGAATAATCTAGATTTAAAAAAGAAAACCACATTTCTGACATACCGAAAAATTAAAGAGAAAACATATTAATTCTAATCGACTATCTCCAACGGTCAACTGTCACGATTTAGTCATTTTAAAAATAATATTTGTAAAAATATTTTCAGTGAAATATCAGAGAGCAAGAATATGTAAATAGATATATATGTAGATATTTTCAATGTTTGAGTTTGCGCACGCTCAAATAATTAACATATATGACGAAATAAGAAATTTATAAAGTTTAATACAAATAAAATAAACAAATGTACATCTTGCCTTGAAGACCATGTGACATTTGCTTGATCTAAAAATAATTGGGAAATTCGTTTCAAATTCTAATTCTAATTCCAAACAATATTATCCATTTGTATAAAAAGTTTTCTTTGAAATATTGGAACTATGAAAAATATTACAAAGTAAACTGGATATTTGTATAGTTTGTTTATATTACACAGTTTTTAGAGTGAAATATATGTATATATTGGTATTATTTCACAGTTTGCCGAACTTATAATTTACGTTTCGTTTCGCACTATTTTTAGAATTTTTAATATCTTTTCTTTTTCAAATATAAGTTTTTATATTAATTGCATAACGCTTCTGGACACATGTATTTTTTAATTTAATATGGATTTTTCATGAGAATATAATATTGTATCAGCAATCCGAATTATGTATATGTGGAGAACAGAACGTTCCTGGGATTAAAAATTGATTTCAATCTTTTTGTACACATTTGATCCAGCACTAATTAAATATTAAATAGTTTTCACGTAATAATTTTTCATATATATTTAAATACTTATCACAATTAAACTATTGAAAATTTTAAGAAATTTTTTAATTTTTTGATTAACTTACAAATGTTGTTCTTTAAATGGCGTCAGTACCAAAATAAATTTAAAATTTTTAATTATATAAGCAATTTTTTGCCCAGCAAAGATCAAGAGCTAGAAAAAAGATCGCGCTTTTGAAACGATCGACGGCGACTGAATACAAGGAGAAAAATTCGTGCTGAGAGTATCTATTTGAATTACAGAAATCGTTGATTTTGGCAAAATTCCCAGACAGACATACTCTCTATTGCCCGGGAAAATACTTTTAGCACATAAACATTTTCGAACACTAAAACCACATATATTCTCATTCATATATGATATCCATCATAACAAAATGCTGCTTTTATGAACACAACATTTTCATAATTAAGCTGTGGGAATAATAATAAAATACACATAGTGCTAAAGAACGTCAATTTCATTGTAAAAATTTTTGAGATATGGAATGAATTATTCGTCCTACATCTACATCTACATATATGAATTTGCATAAGCCATTGTATTTATTTTATTTAAAAAATGTGATATGCTTTGTTACAGTGGCAAATCTTAATTCACATAACAACTGTTAGAAATGATACACGTGACCGTGAAGTGAAAAATGCTCTGTCTTTAATGTTTATAAAATCCTGAAAATACTACGAGTCCGATATGTACTTACATAGCTTATTTTTATTTGAAAGATTCTATTTGGTGTGTGTGTGTTTACTAAGGCATCCAATCACAAATGCTCTTTTTGAAATCCCGGGATTTCGGGACTGAGTAATTTCAATCCCGGATTTTCGGAATATAATTTTTTTTTCCAGTAATAAAAAAAAAATAACGGCAAAATTTAAGAAAATTTTGTTTTAAATTTAGTTATATTTTTATATTTAAGTTTGTCATTCTTATTGTTGCTAAGTGATTATACAAAATTATGTATCTCATTGCACTAACAAAATATTTGTAATTACAAATTATTTCTTTCCATTAATTACATAAACAAATTACTAGAAATAATAAGGGTCACTCTTAGTGTATTCTCTTTTTGTATGGGTATCATAAGAGCTCGGATCTTAATAACCATGGCAAAAATTTACCTTAAAAATTTACAAAATGTCACAAGAAATACTAAAAAATTACCTAAAAATGACACGAAAAAATATAATGTTTATTTATAGATCGCCAATTACCGGCTAAAACCGTTTTATATACACTCAAAGAATTAATGTGTTTGAGGCGTAATTGCTGCAAATGTTGAATACTTTTAAAGCAAATACGCTTGTATTTGTCGTAACTGAACTCATTGACCGCAAACGAAAGTAATTTGATGGAAACGTTTTTAGTCTCTCACACATGGAAAAAATGTTTCTTTCAAATACAGCCTCGTTTGTAACAAACTTAGTTAATTTGCTCTAATTTGTCAAATTGAAGTATTTTTTTTATTATCCAAGTTTTATTATCAAGGTCGAATTGACCCTCCGCCTGGGGCCATATAATGCGGCCGAACTATGTTTCTTTT
This sequence comes from Heteromyza rotundicornis, assembly GCA_951394025.1. Taxonomy (NCBI): domain Eukaryota; kingdom Metazoa; phylum Arthropoda; class Insecta; order Diptera; family Heleomyzidae; genus Heteromyza; species Heteromyza rotundicornis. The sequence goes on along the minus strand of OX596011.1, from coordinate 56,521,440 downwards.
AAAACCTGGGGCAATAAATCTAAAATTTATTTTGAGTTAGCCGTTTTAGCACCTGTTACACACTCAAAGAATTTTTTCGTTCGTAAGAAACGAAAAATTAGACAAACAAACATTCATTTGTTGTTTCTCGGATAGGATTTGAACGCGGGACGTAAGGTTTATAAGTTCCGCACATACAAGCTGTGCCACTGAGCTACTTTCTTATGGTCGATAAAAACAAAGCTTATATTGAATTCGATTTTTACAATATAAACGTTTATTAGAAATTAGTTTTTAATTTGCAGCAATTTAAAAACGTTTCCAATAAAAGTAAAATGCAATACTTTTATTGGAAACTTATTTAAATTGTTGCAAATTTATTTATTATTTGCGGCAAAACCACTTAATTTGGAGCAAATGTTTTTTGTTTGTTTTTCCGTTTAAGTTTGTATTCAAAAGTAGTATATTTGAAGCAAACGTTCTCCAAACATATTAATTCTTTGAGAGCACCTACACTCAGAAGGATAGTTTTTATTTTCCCACGATACATATTATATTCACATCTGGCCCGTGCGCAGTAAGTTTCTTTAGGGGCTGGGGTGTTTGCGCAAAATTACATTTTTTCAAATTTTTTTTATTTTGCGGTGCACGCGCTATAATAAAAAAAACTGTTGCTATTTCCTCTTAAAAATATCCCCATGGTATATTTTTTAACACCGGTCCGACACAACCGAAGTCCCAAGAAAAACTCCTAAGCAATCAGTCGTTTTTAATTGAAAACGTCTGAGATATACCAGTGTTTACAATAAATTTCCAAAGTTAGACTCCTACACAAAAAAAAAAAGTCGGTAGATTTAACCGAAAAAGACGGTTAAAAACGCTCCAACCCTTCTTCGTCGGTTAATCTAACCGACGAGAATTAGTTGATTTACATTAATAATTTGTTGGTTTACAATTCGAAAATGGTTTCTATACAAATTTTTTAGTAAGAAAATTATTAAAATTTATTGGCTTACAATTTTAATTGTAAACATACAACAAAAATTTGTTTCGATACATATTTTTTAGTAAGAAAATGTTTTTCGTTGAACTTGTTTTCTTTTTCATTTAAAAACAAAAAAATATATTAAACACAAAAAAAATTTCAAAAATGCAAGATGGCATGTTTAATAAAATAAATATTAGCTTGAGCGCATAACTGACACAAGCTCTTATTTTCCAAAATTAGTATTACAAATGCAGTAAACTCTGCAAAAAAACAACATTCATAACACGATTGGGAATTCTTCTTTCTTTGAATCCCAACGATTCAACTGAAGATGCGCAAATGGTAAATTGCACAAGTTGGTGAAAATTCAAATTTAACCAACAATTGCTGTAAAAGACCTAAAATTTCTGTACAACAATTTTTTTCGTTTATTTCAACTATTTTTCTTTACCATTTTTTTTCGGTTAAATCTACCGACGAGCTCGGTAAAAAAATTTACAATTTTCATACATTTTGAATTGCTGTACGTCAACCACTTTTTTCGGTAAATTTTACCGACCTTTTTTTTTCTATGTAGCATACATCTTTCTTTATACTGATTTTGGTAAAATAAACTTTATTAGCGTAGTTAGTTATGTTAGTTTAAGGTGGCTGCCGGAACCCTGACACACTTAGACCATATAAGATCCGTTGTGATACCACATGCTTTTTGCTGCAATTATCATGGGCAAGTTATGATAATTGCAGGGACCTACAGTTTAATGCCGGATCCAAACGGCGGATGGAAATTGAAGCATTCCTTGGCAAGTTATACTCTCGTAAGTTTTTGCCAATGTTTACGAGAGGTGGCGGTCTTTACAGAAAAAACATGTCACACACACTTTTTCAGTACACCGCGCCGGGTAAGGATTGAACCTTCCAGAACCACTTTTTTACATTTTTATTGAATTTTTTGTAGTTTTTTTTTGCGTTTTATGTTATGAATTGTCCCTGCAGCGTGAAGAACTAGTAAAAAACTGGTCAATCACTAATTCTCAGGAGACAGTTACTATTTCCAATCAAAGCCTACTACTGTCGCATTTGACATGGGCATGTCCGACCACTTCGTACCTTCCCGCTGCATATAGGACGTTTTAAATTTCCGGTTTTTCCACCGGTGGAAAACAGGACAAAAACACGGGTTTTGCTAAACACCGAAATTTTTTCTTTAACTCTTTAAAGGGCATGCCAGACAGGCGTCATTTGACCTCTATTCATTTGCATTTTTACACTCTTTTATGCTCTTTTACTATTTTGACGCCTGGACGTGCCACACGGAAAAATATGTGACGCCGGGTCAAGCTGCTCCCTTTTGTCTTTATATCACAAAAGGGTTGCAATCACTCATATTTTATGTGCCTAAATGATAAATGAGTGCAACCCATGTACATTTCAGCTCATGCAGAATATTTTTATAAAACAAAAAGTAAACTTAAAATAATTTATAATGGAAAGTTATTCGGACAATTTTGAGGCAATTGGCCTCAGTTTAATGGATATGGCTATAGAATACACCGGAAATATAACTTTCTTCCGTTGAAAGTCTGTCGCACTTAACCGCCATTTTACCTACGATTGTAGAATTTTATTAAAACATTCATGTTTAATTGTGTTATTTAATTACATTTCGTATTTCTTCAACAAATTTTATGATAATATAAGGTAACTATGAACCAATTCCTGACAAGTGTTACTTGCAACGAACAAAAACTGAAAATATTAGCATTTCGTATGATTTTTTTAATACTTTTGCAATCTTTTTTTTGCTACTAAAGATTTGAGAGCTACATTTTGCTAAAATGCAACACTCTTTTGATTCATGACGCCAGCTTCGAGCTGGGGTCATGAATCAAAAGAGACCTTTGAGACCCCTGAAAAAAAGTTCAGCACTCGCGGTGACGCCAGTGTGTCATCCAAGCATGTTGTATTTAACATATCTCCTCCTATAATTTCATACACTTAACAGAGGGGGTTAACAGAATTTGGTATCAATCGTCCTATAAAAATGGGAATAACTCTGTTTCAGTCATTCTAATATATGTTCCAATTCAAAATATTTCCATCTCTTTTTCATATGTCACAATTCATACGCTGTATCAACCAATTCATACAATGTAAATCGGCCTTTAAGGGGATGATTCTGACTACGGGAAAACTATAAGGATGTCATAGTCTAAAATCGTCTCAAATACAACATATTTCAACGTTTAAAAATGAATTTTCCAAAAATTAACCTACATTTTGGAGCCAAGTCATTTCAAATAAAAACATTTATTTATTTAAATTAGTGTATATATTTATGCTATATGAAATTTTATTTAATGTAAACCTTGGTACCTTCCTAAAGGACTAATCATGCGGAAATTATTTTATAGGAAATTTATTATCTGCTTTTTAGTCGGTTAAAGGGGTATATTTTACTCTTTTTTTATTATAACCCTTATATTAACTTGCTTTGGGTGATATATATAAGAGGAGTATCAGAACGTATTTGTGAGCACCGCCTAGTTTTTGTCCGATTGGGCTGATTCTCGAACTTGATCTGAGTTTGGAGGAGAAAAACATGTATCCAAAGTTTCAGGTCGATAAGCTCGAAAGAGGTAAGTGTTTGAGGTTTTTGGGGTAATGAGATTACATAACCTAAAAAAATGGGTGATTCCATATATTTAAGTATTTGGTTAAACATACGGAATCATGTCGTAGGAGTAACTAGGGAGCTTATGGACTTTTTGTCTGTGAATCATTTCAGGCGAGATTACACCTGCTACCGAAGGCGCCTTTGGAATTCTTTTGGATGGATCATGCCAGGTGGAATTATGCCAACTCCATAGGGAGTTCTTGGATATTTTTGTGTGATTCAAGCCAGATAGGATAATGTCAGCATCTTGGCGCGTCCTTGAGACTTTTTGGCATGATTCATCCAAAAAGAACTGACTGAGTAGCTACACTCTAAACGATTTCTGCTGAATATTAATTCTACTATCGTCGGCAACACAATTTTGACTGAAAATCCTTAAATTCACATAAGTGAATTTTTTACATTTTTACTCTCTTAGAGAGAGCGTCGCATTGGGCAAAAAAATGAGTCGCCCTAATATTACATTTAACCCATGTTTATAAAATGATACATTTAAAGGAACGTTCTAAAATTAATTACATTTTACATTTTAAATGTGAGCTGAAACACGCTAATTTGTTTGCCAATATGCATTTAAGTTCACAAAAATGTTATTACAAATATTACATTCACATAAATACTTATTTTATATAATTTAATCTCTACATACCTAATACGTATAACTTATTGAAATAAAATATAATAAATACACCCACTTCAATAAACAATCGCACTGTCAGGTAAGAGGACAGCTGGGAACTGAAAAAAGTGGGGGAATGTACACACAATCTGTCACGAATTTGTTGAGAGATAATTATTTTTTGACGCATATTTTAGTTTTGCATAGTTATGTATCTACAATTAGACTATTTAAAAATTTTTTAATTAAAAAAGCAAAAAATTAACTAATTTTAGTCAACCACTGAAAATTCAGAAAAAATTTAGTATAATTTCGATTGCAATTCTCAGCAAATATTTTAGAGTGTAGTAATCTTGCCCAAAGTAATTCACCCAAAAAATTTGACAAGAACGCAGTCGGGAGCTGGTGTAATCCTACACCGAGAGAAAAAAAACTGTATAATCAACGAAAAAGTAGGTAAATTTAACAGTTTTCGCGGTTAAAAACCATCCGATAGTCAAACCTGTTAAATTGACAGTTGACCCGCTGTTGATAACCGTAGCCTAGTGGGAAGATGTCCGACTGCCACCCGGGAACTCGCCATCGCTTTTTTTTTAATTTAAAAAAAAAGAAGAATTTTCACTGTAATTTTTATTTTTTTTCTTTAAATTTTTCTTTCAGTTCCATAAGTTTCACTTTTATGAACGTTTGTTCTCAACTCCAAAATCGCCCTGGTCAAGGCTTGAACCTGCGTGCTTCTGGTTGATAGTCCGACATCTTATCCATCGCGCCAATGATGCCATTCATGCGGGCATGGCAATAAATTAATAACTTAAATCTGTTGAACAGGTTCTGTTCTCTACTATCAGAGTAACCAGAGTTGCCAGCTAAAGGAACTTTCCTTGGTTCCCCGGGAAATATCCCATCAAAATGAGAAATGGGCAAGGAATTCATGAAAATGTGGGAAAACTTTAATAAATACATACATAAGTAAAACCGGGAAAATGGTTTAGTTGCAGTTTAACAAAATGGAGACGAATTTACCGAAAACCTGGCAACATTGTTTGTATCAGAAGAACAGAAAACCTATCTCCTATCTGTTAAACTGTCTGTTACACACTCTGCGGTTCATAAAATCATTTTGATGGTTTTTAAATCTGTTGACATTTGGACTAGTTGGTTGAAAGGCCATGTTACTACCCGGGATGCCTGGGTTCAAATCTCGCTGACTGCTAATTTTTTTATTTTTTCAATAGTGTTCTGAATTGACAGTTTTTTTTAACAGTTCGAGAAGTTGGAAAAAAGTTTAATTCTACAGCAAAAACTGTTAAATCAAAAAAAATTACTTTAAAACAACCGTTATTCTGTTGAAAACATAATAACAGTGAACGACTGTCATTTCTACTGCTATCTTTTTTCTCGGTGTACCTAGCATGATTCACCCAAAAAAAATCCAAAGATGGTAAACTCCACAAAAGTTCTTGGTATTACTTTCACAAACACATTATCTTGGAACACCCACATAAATAGCGCGATCGGCAAAGTATATGGTATGCTACGAGTACTTCTACTTGCAAAGTCGTATCTTCTCCCCCACTATTTTATATGGATGTGAAATCTTTGCTAATTGTGACGCTTCAATGCTAATTGAATTGACACTAATTGTGATGAAAACGTAAATTGAATGTAATATTTAATAATATCGACCGATATGACTTCTGTTTACGAAGTATTGACCATGTCTCCAAGTACGCTAAACAAATATATAATATGACTTTCGAAAATCTTTTAATGCTGCATAAAGTGATATATACTAAAGAACCAGAATTCCTATATAAATGATTAAAATTTTCACGATCTAACAGGGCAAGTTCTTTAATTCCAATTCGACACTTCTGTCTGACATCTGAAAGACAATTTTTTATATATGCTATAAGTCTTTCGAACGTTCTACCACCTAACCTTCGAACAACAACTACTACTGTGCAATACAAAACTGGACTTTTCTCCCTGTTGCAATAATATTTTTATACTTTTAATTTATATTTTTATGTCAATTATTACATTTTATTTATTTATTTGTACCAAATGACACATATTTAAGAACGTGTAAGGTTAATATGTACATTTGTCTATTATAGTTTAATTCCCCTGTGTCCCTCCCTTCCGTAGTTGTCATACAATAATTTTTAGACAACCCCTAAAAAAAACCAAATACCGGATGTTAAAGCATCGTTTTATGACCAAAATTCTCCACGTCAGCCTAAGCCTCCCCTTCCCCTCCTAAATTCAAATTAGCACTCCATCCTGTAATTTGATTTCCCAATAACAAATAACTTATTCAGATAGATTTCTCAACAGAACATTTATTTAAATTTTTTTTTAATTCAATCTTATTCTTATCTTAAACGTTGGATTACCTAAAAAACATTTTAAAAAAATAAACCGCAACCATATAAAAATAATAATTATGACATTTTTTTTTCTTACGGACATATACTAAATATGTAAATATGAATAAGGATAAATTATCTCTATAACATAAGGTCCATATACAGATTCGACCCAAAATAAATCACTAGAAACTCCCAATGCGGTATTGTGACTCGCATAAAAAATCAACAGAAACAAAATTCGAACAAACAATTTTACCTCCAACCTAACCTAAAAGAGCTCTTTGAGGTAGTTTTCGTTTTAATTAGTTACAAGGGGTCCGGAATCCATTAATTCCCTTTCATAATCCCTTTCAACCGCGTTGGGTATGATATGAACCTTTAACCAGGAATAACTTATCTGTACCAAGAAAAATATTCGAATCTATGTCATAAGAATTTTACAGCAAAAGTTAAATACTTAACATTTGAAGAACAGAATTATGAAATTACTTATATTATATTTAATCACAATAATACAAAAAAAACGTATTATATGGGTCTGCCAAGTGCGAGTCCCTAAATTTTATGTTGGTAGAAACGTGGAAAAGACAATGTTAATAAACCAGCAAGACACATTAAATTGGTGTTCGAATCAAACACCCAAAGGTTGCCATCAAACATACAAAAGCTGGAATTGCGGCACTTTAACTACGTCCGCCACACTAAAACTTTGTCCTGTGTAACGGAGTAAAAGAGTAATGTGTAAAATAAAAAATTTTCTGACAACAAAATACCTTGAAAAAGAAATTTAAAATTATACACTTATTTTTTTACTCCGTTGCGCCACTCACATTCAGTTTCTTTTTAATTTTTAAGTTTACGACACCACGCTGCGACATTGTTTTCTTACGCACGGAATTAACACCGACGACTTGACGGTGCAGAGTGATTTGGGCTTTTAACATGAACTGGCAATTTAAACTTGCAAATAACCAAAAAAAACAGTAAATTTTCTAAATTTTTTCCACATATGTGCACAACTGATCCAAATTGCAACCTCGAATTCGGTCATTCTCAGCATATGCCAGAAACTACTTTTTCCCTTTTCACTTATCGCGTCCCCTGATCGCTTCGGCTACCACTAATTATCCAGAATGTGGGATACATCTCGCCTTTAATACAAATTTCCACCTACTTACAAGCAAAAGTTCAGATCACCCTATCTGAAAAAAAGCTGACCCTCATTACACGAAAACTTCAAAATGAACTTAAGGCGAAAAACGAGAATGATCTGCATCATATCATGGAAAAGCTTACACCGACGAGCTCAACAAATTACTCACTTTGGCGTGCAGCAAAAAATTTAAAACGATCCATTATTGCAGAATCGCCAATTAGTGTACCCAACGGAGACTGGCTTAGAAGTGATGCCGAAAAAGGTACTGCTTTTGCAAGTCACCTACAAAATGTATTTACTCCAAACCCTCCAACAGCATATTATCCGTTACAGCTCGCAAAAAGGTCAAATTTTAACCTTTTTCTCCTCAGAAGAAAAGCACTTATGGTTGATATTGCCAAGATGAACCCAAAAAAAGCTCCAGGTCATGACTTAATAATGGCTAAAATGGTGAAAGAGCTGCCATCAATTGCTGTTACTCACTTATTACACATATATAATGCTATATTAAGAATAGGTCGCTACCCAACTGACTGGAAGCGGTCGCAGATCACGATGATCCCAAAACCGGGAAAGGACCCTACAAACGTGAGTTCATATCGCCCAATAAGCTTACTCTCTACCCTATCAAAAGTTTTTGAGAAAATTCTGATAAAAGTGATGTTACCCACAATACTCGCTAAAGGTGAAATACCCAATCACCAATTCGGATTTACAGAAAAGCACGGCACGATTGAACAGGTTCATCGCATTGTTGACTTGATCAAAAAAACAGTCGAAAAAAAGCAATACTGCTCAGCAGTATTCCTCGACATCACCCAAGCCTTTGATAAGGTATGGCATAGAGGACTAATATCCAAACTACAGAAACTATTACCCGCAAGCATGCACATTTTGCTTGACAACTACTTGACCCATAGAAAATTTGTAGTTAAACATAAAACTTTCGTTTCTCGTAGATTTGATATTCTTGCCGGTGTACCCCAAGGTAGCGTCCTCGGACCCCTACTGTATATACTCTATACAGCTGATATGCCCATTTATGACCAGACCCTCATCTCAACATTTGCCGACGACACCGCAATATTGTGCTCACACTCAGACCCCAAAATGGCATCACAACACGTGAAACAGCATTTAAATGCACTGCAAATCTGGTTATCTCAGTGGAGAATTAAAGTCAATGAGTCTAAGAGCGCCCATCTAAACTTCACCCTAAGGAAAGATACTTGCGCCACTCCTAAAATAAATGGTAATGTAATACCACAGTGTCGTGAAACCAAATACCTTGGTATGCATCTCGATCGTAGACTCACTTGGAAAAATCACAAAGTTACACATCTCAAATTGAAAAAACTGGCGCTGAATTGGCTCCTCTCGAAGCAATCAAAACTCAACACCACATATAAAATCCTTTTATACAAAAGTGTGATTACACCCATATGGACATATAAGATTGAGGGAACAGCATCTCCATCAAATGTTGAGATACTGGAAAGAATGCAGTCGAAAGTTCTGCGTCAAATCGTTGGAGCCCCATGGTTTATAAGAAATGCACAAATATATCTAGATTTACAAATACCGACAATTTCCGATGAGATCCCCAAACGTACAACAAAATATGCAGATAAGCTTAAATTGCATCCAAATATTCTAGCTAGAAATTTGGTCAGACCCACCCGACCCCTATGTCTAAAGCGTAACTATTATATTGCATTTGAATAGATAGCCCCGTGATCCTCAGCAATTCCAACATACCGCATATGACGCCATTCGGGCGATGCCAACATCCATCGATGTCAACATCGCCTTGATGACGCCTCTATGAACGAAACCTACATAGTGTTGTCCAAATCGTTGGATTGGGTCAACCAATAAATAAAATGAATTTAAAAAAAAAAAAACTTCCTAGTTCTGAACCCCATTCCAGAATTACACCAACAACAACCTTTATAGGGGACAAACTGGTTTTTAATGCAATGAGAATGTGAAATTCGTGGTTGCGCTCTCCTCTTCCTGACATTGATTCTCAAACAACCGCTCTCCTACCGAACATACATCTGCATACACATGCGTATGAACAAACAAAATAATTGCTGATTATGCCCTTCCACAATGAGATATACTTTTGAAGCTTTATTCAAATGGAAATGATAACGTTACTACTTTCGATATTACTCCAGTAAATAGTGTCAGAACCAAAACAAATCCACTGCATTTACCAATAGAGACAATGTCGCCACGCAGCGAAGGCAGTGTAACCGATGTTAATGATCATTATCCTACATTCCTGCACCCATTCAACTTGCGTTTAGATATTTAAAAAAAAAGGTTGTATGTTTTAGGCACAACGCCCAACGTAGGCTTCCCATGTCCCTGAGATTACGCGCATCATGCTCTATCGACTGAGACAGCCGGCCATAAAAAACTTTGCTTGTGTCATTTGAAAATCCATCCAGGCAGACTACTGTTTAATGTCTTTTGCATGAAACGCCCCAAAAGATTTACCATTCAGTGTTTCTAGTTCATACATATTATTGCCAATGATTTTCCTGATACGACACTTAACAAAGTTTTTACAAAATGTTGCATAAATATTTTTGCTAAAGTCGCTTAGCACGAAATTGCGTTTGAAAACTTCTTGGCCCGGAACAAAATTCACATGTCTCGCACGCTTGTTGTACTGCCTTGCACTACGCCATTAGCTTTATGAATATTTTCTTTGATTTTGTCCCTAATTAACGCAATTCTGATTTCCCTGGCAAAATTAGCAACTCATTATCATTCAGCGCCCCCAACTTCCTGGCCAGTTTGTAGTCTGCCCCGCTCGAATACATATTCTTCCCAAAAAGTCCAAAATAAGGCGTCACCCTTGTGGCGGCGTGAACTGAACTACGAAGCGCACAGTAAATTTCGGTTAGATATAAATCCCAGTCCCTATGATCTTTTTAAAGAAATATACTGCCAGAACTGATTGATTCACTCGCTCTGTTGCGTTTTACTGTGGCCAGTAAAATTCCCAGCTACGCTCCTCAAGTTCTGGGTCCCCGGAGTAGAAAAGCAACCGCTTGAACACCAACCCATTTTCTACCCTCAAGTCCTAAATTGACTTAATCAACTCTAACTACCCCAGCGATTAAAATTCTATGCTATCAATGTCTAGAATACTATCTTCCTGTAACTCTGCCTCTTCCACCGCGCGAGATAGCGTGTCTGCGACAACATTTTCTGTACCTTTCCGGTGCTCAATTTTGAAAATAGAAAGTTTGAAGCTGTAGCGACCATACGTTGCTTTTCAGCCGAGCGGGAATTGATCTCTGTGCCGCATTGCACAACCCAAATGACGATCCCTTACCCGCCAACCGTTCCCTCCACCAAATGAATTCTGTGTTTTCTACATGAGTGCGCCCCAAGCCATGTTTCTCATTGGTGCGAAATTCATTTTTTACCTTTTTCAAGCGCTCGCGCTGTTCTCTGGTCAGAACATGTTTCCTTAGACCCGGCGACTCATCCTCTTTTGAATGTGGCATGATTTGTTCAGAATTCAATTCCGCAATTCGTCTGGCGCGAGCTCAAACACTCTCCAGAAATCCACCTCCAGATAGACTGCTTGTTGCAATGACGGACACAAACAAAACAAAATATCGCGTTTATTTTGTTGATACCTGACAGGAAGTTTGACATTGCTCAGGACCGTATGATTTCGCCAGAGATGTGTTCACGTATGCCATCGAACACGACGCCCCTCTGATCCATCCTAATACGCCACGTACCCGGAAAACTACCTCTGGCCTCATCTGCCCCCTCGTTATACTGTTGGTATGCACCCGCATCCTGACCTTGACTATATATTGGCCTGGGCGGCACTGGCGACACAGGTCCCTTATTCCAGGACGAAATCAGCCTCGTAGCCCCCGGATCACATTTATGTGCTTCTGCCACAACGCCCGTGTACTCGCCTGGGTGACGATTTTTCCCAGATCCACTTTGGTTTACATTCATGGACACATTGCTTCCGTCTGAATATTTTTGTTTACTTTTTTGCAGGAACGGCGATGGTCGTTCGGAATTCAGTCGTGCGTTGGCCCGCGGCAGTCTGGTCCCGAAGTCATCGTCGCTGTTGCTGATAGGGCCCTCTGGTATTCTATGCGAGGTAACCCGACTGCCCCGTGGTGGTGACTCCAGATCTCGCTCGGTGGTTGTTGACTCAATATTGGACCATCCCAGACAGATTTCGGGTGCGGCGCAGCGGCTCGAGGGGCCTACAGATGGCGCGTCCAGGCCCACCGAATTGTTAGAGTTCTCGCGGCTCTTGGTGAGGGGTGGGTGACCCATTCAACCACACGTGATTCGTTATCGCGTGGGTGGCGTCGGACTGTTTCCGGTGGACGGCGAGCGAACAGATCCTCGTATTGACCCCGCGGTACCGCCCCCGAGTGTCTGACCAGGCTGTTGGTAATGTCCTCGAAAGTTCGCGGGGACCGAGGCGGATCGTCCGCAATCATGGTCACCTTGATGGTGCATTCAACCGCGCGCACCCCTGGAGCAATCAGGCTCTCCTCGTATTGTACGCTGTAGTGCCCGTAACGTCGATGTCGGCTCGCCGGTGACGGGGTCTTGAAGAATGGCGGGACTGTGTTGACGCCACCATCATCCGCGGTGGTGGTGGTGTTGCAGGCATGGTCGGCCTACCCATGGGTGGCGGCACCAGATTCGGGTTAGGTCCGCTTCGGCGTTGGGTGTGCGGATTCGGATTAGCTCGCGCCGCGACTGGCCTGTCGTCGTCAGAGAGTACGATAATCGTATTTGCTAGGAGGGGGCCCCTCTCGGCCCCTGGGGTTTTTGGCGGCGTGTCCTGCCCTTGTGTCTGTCGTTCCGGACGCGGTGTCAGCAGTGCTCCCGTCCATAGCTTTTGGTAGGGCCACGTCCGCTGCTTCGCCGTCATTGCCCAAGGGCGGCCCCACGGGCGTTGGGTACAACTCATTCTCGTCCTCCTCGTCGTAGGGGTTTACGGGTGCTAAAGCTGGCATCGGGTCATACTCGATGTCGTCTTAGCCTTCGCTGACGGGCGTGGGTGAGGGCATCTGGCTCCCTTTTCGGACTGTAGGGCCCATGGAAAATGCGGAGCGCCAGGCTGCGAATTTCTCGGTTTGTTCAGGATGAGGGCGTGGGCAGGCCTGCCGCCCATTCTGTCCGCCCCTCGTGCTAGTCGTTCCACAGCGGGTGCGGCTGCAAGTGGCGCCGCTGGCTCTGGCGGCTTGGCTGGTAGAGGGCCCGTCGAAGTTTGATGTCGTTGCTATGTGGCTCGAAGTTCCGAGCACTTGCAGGGGCTGCCAGTTTCGCCCACGTCGTCCAAAAGGAACTTCGGTTGCATCCTTACCGAGACGGATTGTCCGGCGATCGCGATTCGTTTCCTCTGCCAGGCGGCGACGGTAGCGCTCTCTGGAGGCTTCGTAACGTTGTGCCTCGTCAGTCATTGCGTCGTTTTTGGTTTGTTCGCTGTCACCTGAGGAAGAGAGAAGGAAACAGTTAATAAAATCCCATTGGTCTTGGGTGCCTACATCGGTCACCTGCTTTTGGCCGTGAAACGTTTTAAATTCGCTTAAATGGGCCGTTCGCACCCGTGGATCAGACGGACGATGACTGGGGAGGCGAAACTGATGACGACATACGGCCCTGCGTATTTTGGGGCGAGCTTGGCCGCAAAACTATCAATAGCTTTGAACAGCGGGTGCTGCCTTAAAATCACCAATTGTCCTATCTTGGGTTTCCACGGTCTTCTACGCAGATTATAGTGGCGCGCCTGATCTTGCGCGGCTTTGGCCAAATTGTGGCGAACAATGGCGAAAATTTCCTGTAACTGCGCGGCTCGTTCCGTGGGTTCAATGGGCGTAGTCCCGGTGCCAACCGTGACGCTATCATACAGTGCGCGGGGTAATCGAAGCTCTCTCCCCTGAGTGAGGAAAGCGGGGCTGTAGCCGGTGCTTTCGGACGTGCAAGTGTTGATGGCCAGTGATAATTCGGGCAAATGCTCGTCCCACGTTCGTTTATTACTTCCCGCGAATTGGGTAATCATGATTTTCACCGTCCTGTTGCACTTTTCCGTCGGTTTCTGTTGTGGTGTGTATGGCGCCGTGAACTGATGGCGTACCCCTATGTCCTCAAAGTATGACTTCATTAGCCTGCTGCTGAATTGGGTGCCATTGTCGGACAGGAAGACTTTGGGTACCCCATATCGGGCTAGGATTTTCTCTCGGAACGCCTTGCGTAGTCCTTCCGCTGTAGCGCTGCGAAGGGCCTCAAGCTCGGTCCAGCACTGGGGCTGTCGTGGTTTTCTTCCATCACACGTCGTCGCAGCGGCGCAGCGACACACAGCTTCCACGGCGCGCAGTCATCGTCGCCTGCGTGGCGTGCCAGGGTTCCGGTTTCCGACGAACTCATAATCCGAGTACTTATCTGGCTGTTGTTGTACTTCAGATAGTCGCTTTTGTAGCCATGCACAATCGGTCTGATTGTCATTAAACGTAGCTTGTAGGCACTACTCCACTGGTTGCCTGGAGAGTGCGTCGGCCACCACATTGAGCTTGCCCTTGCGATACTGCACGGTGAACTGATGTTGTTGCAACTCCAGTGCCCACCGCGCGATCCTGCCGGACGGACTTTCGATGGAGTTCAACCATTTGAGTGAGAGGTGATCGGTTATCACGACGAATTGGTAGCCCTCTAGGTAGGGTCGCATCTTGCGGATACCCCACACGATGGCCAGGCACTCCTTTTCCGTAGGCGAATAGTTCTTCTCCGCCGGGTAGTGGCCCCACGAAGTCTGCGCACACCGAGGCCCAAGGCTCCTCCGGGTTGGTGATCAGCATTTCTCCGGCTGGTGCCTGTTGACTCACCTTGTATTGTTGACATAGCTCGCATTGCCGCATGTATCTGCTGATGTCACGGAACATTCCCGGCCAGTAGTTTCGGTTGGTGACGCGTGAAATGGTCTTTCGAATACCGAGATGTCCAGCACTGGGGCTGTCGTGGTTTTCTTCCATCACACGTCGTCGCAGCGGCGCAGCGACACACAGCTTCCACGGCGCGCAGTCATCGTCGCCTGCGTGGCGTGCCAGGGTTCCGGTTTCCGACGAACTCATTATCCGAGTACTTAAATGGCTGTTGTTGTACTTCAGATAGCCGCGCGATCCTGCCGGACGGACTTTCGATGGAGTTCAACCATTTGAGTGAGAGGTGATCGGTTATCACGACGAATTGGTAGCCCTCTAGGTAGGGTCGCATCTTGCGGATACCCCACACGATGGCCAGGCACTCCTTTTCCGTAGGCGAATAGTTCTTCTCCGCCTGATTCAAATGCCGACTAGCGTAAGCAATGACACGTTATTGTCACAATTCGATGCATTGGTATTTGGACTGCTTAAGACAATTTGTTAACCACACAATTTCTCAAAGAAATCCTCTTCCATTGGTAATTTTAAAATTTAAAAGATAAAAAAAACCCGGAGAAAATTGTTTCACTTGAATACACTCACACAGATTCTAACTGATTCTACGGAGCGTCCCCAGTAAATTACTTAGAAAGCTTACATTCGCTAGCGACTCTGTTACATCGGCCTGTTTATGGCTTAGACAAGCGGACAACAGAATACCCTACAATTTAACGACACGATGAGCTACATGAACGCTTGGAGCTATCATGGCCTCTCGCCTTAAACTCACGAATTATTAATACATGTGTACTAAAAACGACAAATAGATAACATTAAACAATCGTACGCAGTGGTGATCGATGGTAACCAAAAATAGTTACCAAATACAATATATTTTTAATGATGTAAATTAATGTAAGTGCAATATTAATAAGTGTAAACAAGTGTAATTGAGTTATTGTTCTTTTTTGTTTATATCATTGCTAGTATAATAAAATTTCAATCGCTCGCATTACAGTACAGATATATAGTTATCTGAGCAAGAAAAACTACTGCGTATGTGTCAAAAAGTGAAATATCAGTTTGAAGAAAACAAAGGGGCGGCTGAATAATTTTTTGAGTGAAAACAAAAAAACAAAAACTTTAAAAATTTTATATATTTGTGTGTTGTTTTATAATTTCTGCTATGAAAATATTTAACACAAATTACCCTTGGATTCTTTCAAAGTGAACAAAAGGAATAAATCAAATAATATCGTGCTGCGCGCAAATTTATTTCAAATCCGCTCCTGGAATCAGTCGACAAATTGTCGCGGCATAAATTCTCGACAGAATTTTGTTTGTTATTGTTGTTTGTTTGTTCTTGTTTTTGTGTTTTCCCTTTGTTCTGGGCGACGGGTGAATGCTTTCGCCTATACATACATGGGTGCCGCCAATTTGAGTATTTTCATTTTGGTGGGTGCGGGGGTGTATATGTAAATTTGGCAAACACACTCTAGAAAAATCTGAGAAGATCTTTCACATATAGTTGTGGGCAAAGCCCCGACTGCGAATACTGGCTTCTGCGTAGGTCGCGCTCATGTGTGTGGGGGGGGGGAAGATGTTAGAGAAATGGAAAGTGAGCGCCATATATGCGTTCATATAGACAAGATTCTTTTTTTAGTTCTTTTTAGGCAAGGAAAAGAGTGCGAATAGTTTAGTGGACTGGCGATTTTAGATTTTTGAATTTAAATTTAAATTTTCGAGTAGTGTTTAAAAAAACGATTGTGGTTTTTAATTTTTAAATTGTGTTTTTGGTGGTTGCTGAGGACCTCGTCGGACCGTGGAGCTGAGGCAGGAGATATTGTGGCGTCCCGCACCTGAGCCAAGTTGTTGCTGGACATCGATTTTATCGAAGTCCAGCTGGTGAATTGATTCTGTAAAGAATCGTGCGAGGGATTTCAGGCAGGTCGGTCTGGTCCCGTAAATCAAGTGCACATAAAACAAAATTTTTGTCATTAGTGTTTTTTTTCTAAAATGCTCTCGTTTGTTACAATCTTAACTGCCTTTATTAACTCACTTTATTAACTAACAATGTTACAATCTGAACTCACTTTATTAACTAACAATGTTACAATCTGAACTCACTTTATTAACTAACAATGTTATAATCTGAACTCACTTTAGTGTGTTAGTGTTTTAACACTTAGTATTTTGTTTCGGTTGCTGCCAACCAAGCAAAAGTGCTGACCCAACAATCTCGCAAGTGCATTGCACCTCGATCGAGTCAAAGCCCTCAATCGCTCATTTTGCTATTGGAGACTTAATTGTGTCAGGTCTTGCTTGGCTGACAAACTTGCTACAGAGTGATGTTGAAATGCGCGGCTCATGTGTTTAATGGGCCACAACATTCCTCACCACCCGCAGAAAATAAAGGATTATTTTGGAAACGACAATAATCCTTTCTTGACACCATGTTAGCAAATTTTAACTAGGTATATATTACATATTTTAATGAAACTTATTATCAACTACTATAACATTCGCATAACTCTTAGTATATATGTAGTTTATCAATTTTAATGATTTATTTATTTATCTACTATTTATTTATTTAACTACTATAAAATTCACATAACTCTTAGTATATATGTAGTTTATCAATTTGAATGATTTATTTATTTATTTATTACAATTTGGCACTTAATTTTAAAATTCTGAGAAAACACAATTTAAGCAAAATATTCATAAATCTTCTAATTTATTTTATAGATACCTATACTACTCCCATTGTCGGTCCTGATGATATTACTGATGCCTTCCGCTGTAGTTGTATTGTACGTTTTCCTGGTTCTATATTTGTTGTTGTTTCAATCTGTCGCCTCGATCTTTCTTGAACTATCCTAGGACTGTTTCTCCGCCACGTTGCTTTTGGTAAGGACGGCATGTGCACAGATAATTTCGTAGGCTTAGTTCTCCTGTGCTGTATGGTGATTTATTATCCACGGAGAGTCGGGCTATCATCGCATCCACGTCCTCCTTGACAAGTATGGTTGGGTGTAGACTTCCTTTATATAAGTCATCCAGTATCGCCAATTCTACTTGCTGTTGACTTTGGATATCAAGCAGGTGTGAGTTTAATGTCGCGTCCATCCTTTGAATCTGCAGCGATAGTTCGATAGTGAAAGTTATTGTTGTGGCTATTGGACTCTGCCGCTTGTTTAGTGACTGTCTCGTTCAGCTTGGTTTGCAACACCTCAATTTCACGTATTGTTGTCAGCAAAGGCTTCGATAACTTTTTGTAATTTGTGGCCATTACCGTTACTTGTCTTTTCATGACATCAAACGTTTCGCTGCCTCTCTCTTCGATATCATTCAGGTTTCCGTATATTCTATTGGCGTCGTTTTAATCCATGACTCCGAATGCCCAATTGAACATTTCTCCCATGAAGTTTAATGACCGTCTAGGTCGCCGAATTTTGAACGTGCTTTGAATAATCTCTTCAGTATCGCGGAGCTTCGATATTATGGAGTTTGTCACTTGCAGTGATGCCAAGCAGGATGCTGTAAAGTCGACGTTTGGAAAAAACAAGCTTGGTTGTAACCTCTCGCACATGTCTTGTATTTTCTGCTGGAAGCTGGTTATCTGCTCCAAGAATTCCTTCAGCTCAATTGGCTTGAACTTTGTCATAATTGTCCACTCGTCCATGTAGAATATCGTGGTGCCCACATTATCAAAGAATAGCGGCGTTTCCGATAGTTCGGAGATCTCTACCGATGCCGCTGCGCTACCTGCTACCCAGCTTAGGATCAGGAAATAAAACTACTACTAGTTATGTATAATGATTAATGCAAAAATAAAATTGAAGTAGTATCTGTATAAAAATAAAATAACTATAGTTTGTGTGCATATATATGAATTTATATTACAAAATATTATAATTAGTACTTATCATTTTACTTTTATTTCAATATTATTTTGTCATAAGCTTATTTAGAATCTTGTAAATACAAGATTAAAACCATACTATTTTCTGTAAATCTATATAAAATTTTATTCTCTTTTTACTTATTTATTTAATTATTTCTTTGTTTTTTTTTTTTTTTTTTTTTTCATTGTCCGTAAAAATTATTTTTAGTTTCATTGTCCATAATTTTGAGTTCGTCGGTACGAATAGCTCAGTCATGTCTTCGCCTTAAGAGTATGTCCCCTTCCGACAGTGGAAAAGCTTCAACAAATTGTTGTGAATTTTCTTTTTCTTTCTCTTCATCAAAATCACTGTTGTCACCGGACTAAGTACTTCAATTACCTCCTATGGCCCTGACCAAATTGGTGAAAACTTTTTTTTTCTTAGCTGTTTCTTCATCACAACCTTTTAGCCCACCTTAAACACGATAGAATGTGTTGTATTATCGTAAGTTTTCTTTGACACCCGCTTAGCATTCTCTTGGTTTTCCCTAGCTATTTCATGAGTCCTCTGTATCTGATATTTCAGTACCTTAGGATAATCATCTGCGTTGTAAACCGGCTGACATTTTCGGCCCAAGCTAGTGGGCATTTCAACATCGAACCCGTAGAGTGTTCGGAATGGTGTTTGTTTCGTAGAGGTAAGCCACTGGTCCCAATTAGACCCGTCCTCCTTTGCGAAACTCCTAAAATATTCCGCTAATGGTCGATGGCTTCTTTCTAACGAACCATTTGCCTGTGGATGGTATGGTGTTATGTGTAATTTCTTAATATCAAGCATCTTAAATAATTTTGATGTAAAATTACTGCCATTATCGGTCTCTAAAATTTTGGGGACCGGATATCTCGTTATAACTTGGTCAAAGAAAACTTTCGCAACTGTGCTTGCCTCTCCATCTGGCAGGGCAGCACAAACAAAATATTTCGAGAAATCGTCTTGGAACTATCTTCAACTATCTTCTAGACTCTGTTCTCGTTGCATTCCTCGCTGGCAATGACATCTGCCCCTTCTGCAACGTAGCCTCAGCTACAATTACCTTCCCCACAAGGTCATCTAAGGTACCGGATGTGATACCCAACAAAAATATCTTCAAAGTTGGGTCCTGCATACCCACTCTAAATGTCGTACACACTGACATATCTAATTCTTCCAAAAGACCCTTATTACTGTCCACTGAATATTTTCCCCTTATTATTCCCTGTGCAATTGCTCTGAGCGCCCCCAGACGTCTGGAGTATGGCCTTATTTCCTCCCCGGCCATTGGAAAGTCTGCCCTATCTCCTGAAGTGCAACTCCTCTAATGTAGTAAACTGCTGAGGGTTTATTAAATTAAATGCATCGCCGTACAACCTCTGTTTGACGCGTGCCATAAAATCTTGAAACTACTTGCCCTTCACTCCCTTCCTAGCTAACTCACTCCCCTGAATAAATTTGTGCACTGCCGCCTGTAAGTCTGGCGTTTCTACTCCCGCACACAACGGTACCACACTGTTGACTAGTTTAGCTATCTCATGCACATTCATCTTGACTTTATATTCTGGAAACTGTCACGTACTATGTAATTCTCGGGAGTCGGGAATTGTTGCCTCTTTGTGCACAAACGAATTAACTTGCGCTATCGTCAACTCCTTTTTCAAAAGTCTGTTCTATGTCTCTAAATCTTCGATCTTACGATTTGCTCTGTCCAAGGTATGGAACTCCTCTCTACTTCTTTGACTTATTGTTTTCTGTATAGTCTCTTCTGATATATTCCGCACCCTAAGCTGTTTTCTTAAATTCTCGTTTTCCAACTCAATTTCCTCCCCACTTCTCAAACTGCTATCCAACTGACTATTCAATGACTTGTAGCTCCTTTTCAGCTGTTCTATTTCTTTTCTCAAATCCTCAATTCCCTCGTCCGAGTCTTTCCAATGTGTTTCTACAATACGCAAAAGTTCCTCGAGAATCGAATCCGCTACTTCTAGCGCCGTAAGATTTCCTAAGTATCCCTCTACCTTATCCTTGATCAGAATATACTGTTCCTTAGACCCGCGGAATAATTTCAAAGTTGCCCACAACTTTTGAACAAATCTCTCTGCCTCAGCACTTAACCGTTCTAGCTCTACTTCCGCATCACTAGATTGCGCCATTAATCGACTCAGGTGCAGGACGCCACAAACAAAAATTGGAAATGAGGAAGAAGGGGGTGAAACGACCAAACAACATCTCAAAGAAAATCACGACTTTACAATGGTCGACGAAAAACACTTCACAAGTCCAATTTGGACCGAACACTACCAGACACAATTTATTAAATCGACCAAACTAACTGGCCGACTGCCACCAGAAAACACAAAAACCACGAGCTGAAAAATATTCCCTTGATGGTAACCTGCTGCCACTCAAAAAAAAAAAACACCCACAAATCAAAAGAAAATCAAAAATATCAATCTAAAATTTAATGACCACAACACTGGCCCAAACCAAAATTTGAAAAATTTTAAAATCCAAAAAGAAAAGGAAAGTATACTTATTTGTTGGTAATTGCGTGAATTTAAAATTTTAAGTCAACTTGAATGCGGATTAAAAACTACCCGGCTGCGCCAATGTTACAATCTTTACTGCCTTTATTAACTCACTTTATTAACTAACAATGTTACAATCTGAACTCACTTTATCAACTAGCAATGTTACAATCTGAACTCACTTTATTAACTAACACTTAGTATTTTATTTCGATTGCTGCCAACCAAGCAAAAGTGCTGACCCCACAATATCGCAAGTGCATTGCACCTCGATCGAGTCAAAGCCCTCAATCGCTCATTTTGCAATTGAGGACTTAATTGTGTCAGGTCTTGCTTGGCTGACAAACATGCTACAGGGTGATGTTGAAATGCGTGGCTCATGTGTTTAACAAATTTAACAACACGTTTGACAAATTTCCGTTTTGTGTGTCAGTGAGTGGTCCCGTGAACCAGGTGCACATAAGAACTTGATTTTTGTCATTAGTATTTTTTTTCTAAAATACTCTCGTTTGACAGATTTCCGTTTTGTGTGTCAGTCGGTTTTCGTTTCCATTTCACTTTCGGTTATTTGCGGTTTCCATAGACGTGTATATTTCAGGGTAGGATTTGAAAAGTTTAGTTATCGGGTTTTCGCGTATTCGAGTATTTCGTTCGGTCGGGGATACCATTCCGCGAGGGTCGGCTTTAATCCCACGCGTCGCGATTGAGCTAGCGGGCAATTGGGGATTTTAATTATCGCGTTGGAATTTATTTTTGATTTTAGTTTAAATAAAGTTTTAAGACAAAATAGCGTGATAAGCGGGCGCCCAACGTGGAGCTATTTTGTTTTTTTAATAAAAATATTTTTGTTTTTTTCAATAATTTTTTTTGATTTTTAAAATTATTAAATAATTTTTTTTGGTGGTGTTTTTTGTGTTTTTGTATATTTTTTTTATATATTTAAACTAATTCTTTTTTTATTTATTTAGCTTTTTTTTGAATTGGTCGGAGCAGCGGAGTTCGCAATTTTTAGTTCGGTGAGTCCGTTCCATTTTTGTAATTTTACGTGGTGGTGTCGTCCGCCTTTAGCCAATTACTGTTTTGTTTTTTTAATTTTATTTTTAATAATTTTTTTTTTGAATTTGATTTTTTTTATTTTTTATTTAATCTATGTTATTTATTCATTTATTTTTTTTTTATTTATTTAATTTTTTTTTGAATTCTGTGAGCGTATTTTGCTGGTTTATTTTATATATATTTTTTATTGTTTTTTTGAGTTTTGGTTTTTTTTTTGAGTGGTTCAGTGAGGAGTTTGTTGGGGTAGTTTCGGTTCATTTCGAGGTAGAGGGCAAGTCGGTCCATGCCTCGTGATGTCGGATTTTCGCCCCAGTCATTGATTCTTTGAGTGGACTTGTGGTTTAGGGCCGGTGTTGTGCCAGATTTGGCCAAGAATCAGTGGAGTTTTTCCGACCAAGTCGAGGTCTCGTCAGTAGCGGCGATAGTTGATAGGTGGTTTGCTTTGTCAACTAAGGAAGATTTGGTTTTTCAAGAGTCAGAGGAGTTTTCCAGGCCAAGGCCTCGTCAGCAGCGGCGATAGTTGATAGGTTTGCTTTGTCAACTAGGGAAAATTCGGTTCTGGAGGAGTTGGTAGGGGAAGTTTTTCGACTTATGCCTGAGGGACTTGGGACTGACTTAGAACTCCATATTTTCGTGTATTTTGACGATATTATTATCGTTACTAATACATTTGATAATCCTCTTGAGGTCCTGAGGAGGATTTGTTGGCAGGGCTTGTTATGAATAGGGAAAATTTAATTTTTCTGTTTCTTCGCTACGGTACTTAGATTTGTTTCGAATTTCGCTGATTTGGTAAAGCCTCTAACTGGTCTTCTAGAGACGAAGAACAGGTTTAGGTGGCCGTCGGAGTGTGAGAACAGCTTTTGTTATAGGGGACAAGGAAATCTCTTATTTGAGTAGGTCGTTGAGTAGGAGCGAGGGAACTAACAAATTAAGACCACTTTGAGGGCGTATGTGCCGGAGAACCACCGGACGTGGGATTCTCGTCTCTCAAAGGTGGCATGCTGTAATCGAACAGCGCAGTGTGAGATTATGGGGGCGTCTCCATACTTCGTGAGTTTTGGCCGGATAGGGAGTATAGACGAGTGAGGGACTCAGACCAACCGGACAGTAGTAGTGAGGACAGGGCCAAGAAAATGGCCGACTTGAGTGAAGACATACGGAAAAAGTTAGAAATGGCAAGTGCCAAGACAGCAAAGACGTACAATCTCAGACGTAGAGATGTACAGTATTTACCACACGAGTTAGTATGGAGACGTTATTTTGGGTTTGTCCGATGCTGCAAACTATTTTGAAGTGAAGTTAGCTTTTTAGGACTTTTTAGGGTTAAATGTTTTGGAAGACGAACGAGAAAATGGGACTCAGAGTGATTTTCTCCGGTTAGATTCGAAAGTTGGCTGGTCTCAGGATATCAAGCAACTTTCGCGGAGGTGGAGCTGTCGCGGCATAATTTCGCGACAGAATTTTGTTGTTGTTTGTTGTTGTTATTGTTGTCTTTTTTGTTCTTGTTTTGTGTTTTCCCTTTGTTCGGGGCGGCGGGTGAACAAAACCGAAGGGGAAAAACACAGACCGAAGGCGCGCACTGACACTTTTTATTGTATTATTCTTTTTTTTATTATATTGTTCTTTTTATTTATGTTATTTTGGTTTAATAAAACCAAATTGGACACTCGCGGGTGGAAAGCAGCCGGACGGAGAATTGACAAATGCTGTCAAGATCTCTTATTCCCTTTTGTTACGACTTCGTTTTAGAAGTTTGTTGATGAGCTTTTACGATGCGATGTTAGGGAAGGCATTGCTCGAAACTATACTTACGGACGAAGACATAATATGAAAAAAACTAGACTAAAGCTTTTGTACTCTTTAAACCTGTTTGAGGGAGGGGAATCCGTCGACATTTATGCTTTCTCCTGTACATACATGAGTGCCGCCAATTTGAGTATTTTCATTTTGGTGGGTGCGGGGGTGTATATGTAAATTTGCCAAACACACTGGCGTCCCGCACCTGAGCCAAGTTGTTGCTGGACATCGATTTTTTTTTCTGTTGTGGTGTGTATGGCGCCGTGAACTGATGGCGTACCCCTATGTCCTCAAAGTATGACTTCATTAGCCTGCTGCTGAATTGGGTGCCATTGTCGGACAGGAAGACTTTGGGTACCCCATATCGGGCTAGGATTTTCTCTCGGAACGCCTTGCGTAGTCCTTCCGCTGTAGCGCTGCGAAGGGCCACAAGCTCGGTCCATTTGGAGAATCGGTCGATGAAAACCAACAGCGTGGTGTTCCCATGTTTAGAGCGGGGTAGTGGCCCCACGAAGTCTGCGCACACCGAGGCCCAAGGCTCCTCCGGGTTGGTGATCAGCATTTCTCCGGCTGGTGCCTGTTGACTCACCTTGTATTGTTGACATAGCTCGCATTGCCGCATGTATCTGCTGATGTCACGGAACATTCCCGGCCAGTAGTTTCGGTTGGTGACGCGTGAAATGGTCTTTCGAATACCGAGATGTCCAGCACTGGGGCTGTCGTGGTTTTCTTCCATCACACGTCGTCGCAGCGGCGCAGCGACACACAGCTTCCACGGCGCGCAGTCATCGTCGCCTGCGTGGCGTGCCAGGGTTCCGGTTTCCGACGAACTCATAATCCGAGTACTTATCTGGCTGTTGTTGTACTTCAGATAGTCGCTTTTGTAGCCATGCACAATCGGTCTGATTGTCATTAAACGTAGCTTGTAGGCACTACTCCACTGGTTGCCTGGAGAGTGCGTCGGCCACCACATTGAGCTTGCCCTTGCGATACTGCACGGTGAACTGATGTTGTTGCAACTCCAGTGCCCACCGCGCGATCCTGCCGGACGGACTTTCGATGGAGTTCAACCATTTGAGTGAGAGGTGATCGGTTATCACGACGAATTGGTAGCCCTCTAGGTAGGGTCGCATCTTGCGGATACCCCACACGATGGCCAGGCACTCCTTTTCCGTAGGCGAATAGTTCTTCTCCGCCTGATTTAAATGCCGACTAGCGTAAGCAATGACACGTTATTGTCACAATTCGATGCATTGGTATTTGGACTGCTTAAGACAATTCGTTAACCACACAATTTCTCAAAGAAATCCTCTTCCATTGGTAATTTTAAAATTTAAAAGATAAAAAAAAACCCGGAGAAAATTGTTTCACTTGAATACACTTACACAGATTCTAACTGATTCTACGGAGCGTCCCCAGTAAATTACTTAGAAAGCTTACATTCGCTAGCGACTCTGTTACATCGGCCTGTTTATGCCTTAGACAAGCGGACAACAGAATACCCTACAATTTAACGACACGATGAGCTACATGAACGCTTGGAGCTATCATGGCCTCTCGCCTTAAACTCACGAATTATTAATACATGTGTACTAAAAACGACAAATAGATAACATTAAACAATCGTACGCAGTGGTGATCGATGGTAACCAAAAATAGTTACCAAATACAATATATTTTTAATGATGTAAATTAATATAAGTGCAATATTAATAAGTGTAAACAAGTGTAATTGAGTTATTATTCTTTTTTGTTTATATCATTGCTAGTATAATAAAATTTCAATCGCTCGCATTACAGTACAGATATATAGTTATCTGAGCAAGAAAAACTACTGCGTATGTGTCAAAAAGTGAAATATCAGTTTGAAGAAAACAAAGGGGCGGCTGAATAATTTTTTGAGTGAAAACAAAAGAACAAAAACTTAAAAAATTTTATATATTTGTGTGTTGTTTTATAATTTCTGCTGTGAAAATATTTAACACAAATTACCCTTGGATTCTTTCAAAGTGAACAAAAGGAATAAATCAAATAATATCGTGCTGCGCGCAAATTTATTTCAAATCCGCTCCTGGAATCAGTTGACAAATTGTCGCGGCATAAATTCGCGACAGAATTTTGTTTGTTATTGTTGTTTGTTGGTTCTTGTTTTTGTGTTTTCCCTTTGTTCTGGGCGACGGGTGAATGCTTTCGCCTATACATACATGGGTGCCGCCAATTTGAGTATTTTCATTTTGGTGGGTGCGGGGGTGTATATGTAAATTTGCCAAACACACTCTAGAAAAATCTGAGAAGATCTTTCACATATAGTTGTGGGCAAAGCCCCGACTGCGAATACTGGCTTCTGCGTAGGTCGCGCTCATGTGTGGGGGGGGGGGGAAGATGTTAGAGAAATGGAAAGTGAGCGCCATATATGCGTTCATCTAGACAAGATTCTTTTTTTTTAGTTCTTTTTAGGCAGGGAAAAGAGTGCAAACAGTTTAGTGGACTGGCGAGTTTAGATTTTTGAATTTAAATTTTCGAGTAGTGTTTAAAAAAAGGATTGTGGTTTTAAATTTTTAAATTGTGTTTTTGGTGGTTGCTGAGGACCTCGTCGGACCGTGGAGCTGAGGCAGGAGATATTTTCGAAGGGAGTATTTTTCCGCGCTGGTGTTATTTCCACCAGCGGATGACAATAGTGTTTTTTTTATCTGTGGCAGTCGGCCATTTGGTTTGTTCGAAATATGTAAAGGAAGAAAAGTGTTAATGGAGTTTGTCCAGTTGTGGCAAGTCGGCCATTGGTGTTTCGAGATTTTAATAGTGGGATTGGTCTCCGTCGGTTTTGTGGTCCTGGTTTCCCCTTTCCCATCCAATTTTTGTTGTGGCGTCCCGCACCTGAGCCAAGTTGTTGCTGGACATCGATTTTATCGAAGTCCAGCTGGTGAATTGATTCTGTAAAGAATCGTGCGAGGGATTTCAGGCAGGTCGGTCTGGTCCCGTAAATCAAGTGCACATAAAACATAACTGCCTTTATTAACTCACTTTATTAACTAACAATGTTACAATCTGAACTCACTTTATTAACTAACAATGTTACAATCTGAACTCACTTTATTAACTAACACTTAGTATTTTATTTCGGTTGCTGTCAACCAAGCAAAAGTGCTGACCCAACAATCTCGCAAGTGCATTGCACCTCGATCGAGTCAAAGCCCTCAATCGCTCATTTTGCAATTGGAGACTTAATTGTGTCAGGTCTTGCTTGGCTGACAAACTTGCTACAGGGTGATGTTGAAATGCGCGGCTCATGTGTTTAATGGGCCACAACATTCCTCACCACCCGCAGAAAAGAAAGGATTATTTTGGAAACGACAATAATCCTTTCTTGACACCATGTTAGCAAATTTTAACTAGGTATATATTATTTATTACAATTTGGCACTTAATTTTACAATTCTGAGAAAACACAATTTAAGCAAAATATTCATAAATCTTCTAATTTATTTGATAGATACCTATACTACTCCCATTGTCGGCCCTGATGATATTACTGATGCCTTCCGCTGTAGTTGTATTGTATGTTTTCCTGGTTCTATATTTGTTGTTGTTTCAATATGTCGCCTCGATCTTTCTTGAAGTATCCTAGGACTGTTTCTCCGCCACGTTGCGTTTGGTAAGGACGGCATGTGCACAGATAATTTCGTAGGCTTAGTTCTCCTGTGCTGTATGGTGCATATTACTATCCCTATAATTGCAATAAGTAATATACCTGAGAGTCCGAAAGATAGACTTAATGTTCTGGCATCAGTCTGATGGTAATGGATGCTGTTAGTTAGTTGTCGTTGTTCCATTTCCGACTTCAGGTCGTCGAAATTTCTCTCGCCATCTGATAACATTTCCTTTATTCTCGTGTGATCTGATACCAAGATGGTGGTAGGAATAGTTCTTGTTGCGTTGACGTCCAACAACTTCGTCCAGTTTGCTTTCAAGCCTTCAATTAGTGTTGCGTGGTTGTTTGGTCGAGTACTTATGTTGTGCCTGCTCTCGTGATGGTACTCGTACAGCAGTCGATCTGTAAATTATTCAAACTGTATTTTCCCTTTATCGTTAACTCTCCGAATCCCGAAAGTGTAACTGTATGCACATCGTCCTCACAAACAGCATCAAAAGTCTCCCTGTTCCGCAATTTGAAGATCCATCTATTCGCTCTTTCTGTCTTTATAAGGATCCCGTTGCTTGCTGAAACCACCACATGTTTGCATCTGTCATCTCCGACTGGGGTGTGCTGCATCATGAAGGACCTCACAATTTGTGTTCATCCGCGTGAGGATTTTACCAGGGTGCTTGCACATTGTGATTTCCGTTGTTTCGTCCACTTCCAGTTGTCGACAATTTGAAACCTCGTGTAACGAGAGGCCGATGAACTCTCTACGATCTTTGGACTCTACCATGTAGTCGTGAGTTGACTTTGTCACTATATCCCATTGCTCATAAAGGAAAAGTGGAACCGGGTACTCCTTGTACAACGTGAATTTTGTTTGGTCTGGTAGCGGTATTTTAGCCACAATCACCATGCCGCCATCTATTGGAAATACCTTAACTTTCGCGGTCCGGTGAACATCGAAATTTCGGGATAGAAACCATTTTGATTTATTATCCACGGAGAGTCGGGCTATCATCGCATCCACGTCCTCCTTGTCAAGTATGGTTGGGTGTAGACTTTCTTTATATAAGTCATCCAGTATCGCCAATTCTACTTGCTGTTGACTTTGGATATCAAGCAGGTGTGAGTTTAATGTCACGTCCATCCTTTGAATCTGCAACGATAGTTCGATTTCGTGAAAGATCTTGTTGTGGCTATTGGGCTCTGCCGCTTGTTTAGTGACTGTCTCGTTCAGCTTGGTTTGCAACACCTCAATTTCACGTATTGTTGTCAGCAAAGGCTTCGATAACTTTTTGTAATTTGTGGCCATTACCGTTACTTGTCTTTTCATGACATCAAACGTTTCGCTGCCACTCTCTTCGATATCATTCGGGTGGCCGTATATTCTATTGGCGTCGTTTTGATCCATGACTGCGAATGCCCAATTGAACATTTCTCCCATGAAGTTTAATGCTTTGAATAATCTCTTCAGTATCGCGGAGCTTCGATATTATGGAGTTTGTCACTTGCAGTGATGCCAAGCAGGATGCTGTAAAGTCGACGTTTGGAAAAAACAAGCTTGGTTGTAACCTCTCGCACATGTCTTGTATTTTCTGCTGGAAGCTGGTTATCTGCTCCAAGAATTCCTTCAGCTCAATTGGCTTGAACTTTGTCATAATTGTCCACTCGTCCATGTAGAATATCGTGGTGCCCACATTATCAAAGAATAGCGGCGATTCCGATAGTTCGGAGATCTCTACCGATGCCGCTCCGCTACCTGCTACCCAGCTTAGGATCAGGAAATAAAACTACTACTAGTTATGTATAATGATTAATGCAAAAATAAAATTGAAGTAGTATCTGTATAAAAATAAAATAACTATAGTTTGTGTGCATATATATGAATTTATATTACAAAATATTATAATTAGTACTTATCATTTTACTTTTATTTCAATATTATTTTGTCATAAGCTTATTTAGAATCTTGTAAATACAAGATTAAAACCATACTATTTTCTGTAAATCTATATAAAATTGTATTCTCTTTTTATTTATTTATTTAATTATTTCTTTGTTTTTTTTTTTTTTTTTTCATTGTCCTTAAAAATTATTTTTAGTTTCATTGTCGGTAATTTTGAGTTCGTCGGTACGAATAGTTCAGTCATGTCTTCGCCTTAAGAGTATGTCCCCTTCCGACAGTGGAAAAGTTTCAACAAATTGTTGTGAATTTTCTTTTTCTTTCCCTTCATCAAAAGCACTGTTGTCACCGGACTAAGTACTTCAATTACCTCGTATGGCCCTGACCAAATTGGTGAAAACTTTTTTTTTCTTAGCTGTTTCTTCATCACAACCTTTTCCCCCACCTTAAACACGATAGAATGTGTTGTATTATCGTAAGTTTTCTTTGACACCCTCTTAGCATTCTCTTGGTTTTCCCTAGCTATTTCATGAGTCCTCTGTATCTGATATTTCAGTACCTTAGGATAATCATCTGCGTTGTAAACCGGCTGACATTTTCGGCCCAAGCTAGTGGGCATTTCAACATCGAACCCGTAGAGTGTTCGGAATGGTGTTTGTTTCGTAGAGGTAAGCCACTGGTCCCAATTAGACCCGTCCTCCTTTGCGAAACTCCTTAAATATTCCGTATACATACATATATCGGAAAATAATTTTGATGTAAAATTACTGCCATTATCTGTCACTAAAATTTTGGGGACCGGATATCTCCTTATAATTTCGTCAAAGAAAACTTTCGCAACTGTGCTTGCCTCTCCATCTGGCAGGGCAGCACAAACAAAATATTTCGAGTAATCGTCTTGGAACTATCTTCAACTATCTTCTAGACTCTGTTTTCCAACCGCTCAATTGTGCTGTTCTAAAAGGATTATTCGAATTTGCTACCTGACTACCCTTATGAGGTAGTGCCGTTGAAACGTTTATCCCATATAGACCCCCTTCTGCGCTCATGCCATTGTTAGAAATGCTCGTTGCATTCCTCGCTGGCAATGACATCTGCCCCTTCTGCAACGTAGCCTCAGCTACGATTACCAACCCCACAAGGTCATCCAAGGTAGCGGATGTGATACCCAACAAAAATATCTTCAAAGTTGGGTCCTGCATACCCACTCTAAATGTCGTACACACTGACCTATCTACTTCTTCCAAAAGACCCTTATTACTGTCCCCTGAATATTTTCCCCTTATTATTCCCTGTGCAATTGCTCTGAGCGCCCCCAGACGTCTGGCGTATGTCCTTATTTCCTCCCCCGGCCGTTGGAAAGTCTGCCCTATCTCCTGAAGTACGCTATCCAAAGACTGTGGGTTCAGGTATGTATTTCTAATCAAGAGGTGCAACTGCTCTAATGTAGTAAACTGCTGAGGGCTTATTAAATTAAATGCGTCGCCGTACAACCTCTGTTTGACGCATGCCATAAAATCTTGAAAGTCCTCGTTCTTCACTCCCTTCCTAGGTAACTCACTCCCTTGAATAAATTTGTGCACTTCCGCCTGTAAGTCTGGCGTTTCTATTCCCGCACACAACGGTACCACACTGTTGACTAGTTTAGCTATCTCATGCACATTCATCTTGACTTTATATTCCGGAAACTGTCGCGTACTATGTAATTCTCGGGAGTCGGGAATTGTTGCCTCTTTGTGCACAAAAGAATTATCATGCGCTATCGTCAACTCCTGTTTCAAAAGTCTGTTCTATGTCTCTAAATCTTCGATCTTACGATTTGCTCTGTCCAAGGTATGGAACTCCTCTCTACTTCTTTGACTTATTGTTTTCTGTATAGTCTCTTCTGATATATTCCGCACCCTAAGCTGTTTTCTTAAATTCTCGTTTTCCAACTCAATTTCCTCCCCACTTCTCAAACTGCTATCCAACTGACTATTCAATGACTTGTAGCTCCTTTTCAGCTGTTCTATTTATTTTCTCAAATCCTCAATTCCCTCGTCCGAGTCTTTCTAATGTGTTTCTACAATACGCAAAAGTTCTTCGAGAATCGAATCCGCTACTTCTAGCGCCGTAAGATTTCCTAAGTATCCCTCTACCTTATCCTTGATCAGAATATACTGTTCCTTAGACCCGCGGAATAATTTCAAAGTTGCCCACAACTTTTGAACAAATCTCTCTGCCTCAGCACTTAACCGTTCTAGCTCTACTTCCGCATCACTAGATTGCGCCATTAATCGACTCAGGTGCAGGACGCCACAAACAAAAATTGGAAATGGGAAAGAAGGGGGGGAAACGACCAAACAACATCTCAAAGAAAATCACGACTTTACAATGGTCGACGAAAAACACTTCACAAGTCCAATTTGTACCGAACGCTACCAGACACAATTTATTAAATCGACCAAACTAACTGGCCGACTGCCACCAGAAAACACAAAAACCACGAGCTGAAAAATATTCCCTTTATGGTAACCTGCTGCCACTCAAAAAAAATCACCCACAAATCAAAAGAAAATCAAAACTAGAGAGTGGACTATCTTCGGCTATGCCGAAGTTGAAATACCCCCACACAGTAGAAAGAAGTACCTCGAACATAAAAAAATGTGGTCTCAAGACCCTATTTTGACCCTATTAGCCAAAACCAAACCATGTCCAAAATCCATTTCTAAAAATTTCCAATCAAATCCGAAAAAAAAAAAATTGGTCTCAGGACCTCATTTAGACCCTTATATATGTGGCTTCGGAACCTCGGACCATGTCAAAAATACGTTTCTAAACATTTCCAATCGAATGCAACAATAAAAAAGACTTGAAAAATGTTTACCTTTTTTTTCGGTGTATGGGAGCCACGCCCAGTTTTTGTCCGATTTGGCTGATTCTCGAACTTGATCTCAGCATTCACGAGAAAAACATGTAAAAAAAGTTTCAAGTCGATATCTCCAAAACTGCGACCGCTATCGTGCGGACGGACAGACGGACAGACGGACGGACAGACAGACGGACATTGCTAAATCGACTCAGGAGGTGATACTGATCAAGAATATATATACTTTTCCATACCGGACACGCCTCCTTATGGGCGTTACAAACGTTGTGACAAAGTTAGTATACCCTGCCACAGTGAGTGTGGGGGTATAAATATCAATCTAAAATTTAATGACCACAACACTAGCCCAAACCAAAATTTGAAAAATTTTAAAATCCAAAAAGAAAAGGAAAGTATACTTATTTGTTGGTAATTGCGTGAATTTAAAATTTTAAGTCAACTTGAATGCGGATTAAAAACTACCCGGCTGCGCCAATGTTACAATCTTTACTGCCTTTATTAACTCACTTTATTAACTAACAATGTTACAATCTGAACTCACTTTATCAACTAGCAATGTTACAATCTGAACTCACTTTATTAACTAACACTTAGTATTTTATTTCGATTGCTGCCAACCAAGCAAAAGTGCTGACCCCACAATATCGCAAGTGCATTGCACCTCGATCGAGTCAAAGCCCTCAATCGCTCATTTTGCAATTGAGGACTTAATTGTGTCAGGTCTTGCTTGGCTGACAAACATGCTACAGGGTGATGTTGAAATGCGTGGCTCATGTGTTTAACAAATTTAACAACACGTTTGACAAATTTCCGTTTTGTGTGTCAGTGAGTGGTCCCGTGAACCAGGTGTACATAAGAACTTGATTTTTGTCATTAGTATTTTTTTTCTAAAATACTCTCGTTTGACAGATTTCCGTTTTGTGTGTCAGTCGGTTTTCGTTTCCATTTCACTTTCGGTTATTTGCGGTTTCCATAGACGTGTATATTTCAGGGTAGGATTTGAAAAGTTTAGTTATCGGGTTTTCGCGTATTCGAGTATTTCGTTCGGTCGGGGATACCATTCCGCGAGGGTCGGCTTTAATCCCACGCGTCGCGATTGAGCTAGCGGGCAATTGGGGATTTTAATTATCGCGTTGGAATTTATTTTTGATTTTAGTTTAAATAAAGTTTTAAGACAAAATAGCGTGATAAGCGGGCGCCCAACGTGGAGCTATTTTGTTTTTTTAATAAAAATATTTTTGTTTTTTTCAATAATTTTTTTTGATTTTTAAAATTATTAAATAATTTTTTTTGGTGGTGTTTTTTGTGTTTTTGTATATTTTTTTTATATATTTAAACTAATTCTTTTTTTATTTATTTAGCTTTTTTTTGAATTGGTCGGAGCAGCGGAGTTCGCAATTTTTAGTTCGGTGAGTCCGTTCCATTTTTGTAATTTTACGTGGTGGTGTCGTCCGCCTTTAGCCAATTACTGTTTTGTTTTTTTAATTTTATTTTTAATAATTTTTTTTTTGAATTTGATTTTTTTTATTTTTTATTTAATCTATGTTATTTATTCATTTATTTTTTTTTTATTTATTTAATTTTTTTTTTTGAATTCTGTGAGCGTATTTTGCTGGTTTATTTTATATATATTTTTTATTGTTTTTTTGAGTTTTGGTTTTTTTTTTGAGTGGTTCAGTGAGGAGTTTGTTGGGGTAGTTTCGGTTCATTTCGAGGTAGAGGGCAAGTCGGTCCATGCCTCGTGATGTCGGATTTTCGCCCCAGTCATTGATTCTTTGAGTGGACTTGTGGTTTAGGGCCGGTGTTGTGCCAGATTTGGCCAAGAATCAGTGGAGTTTTTCCGACCAAGTCGAGGTCTCGTCAGTAGCGGCGATAGTTGATAGGTGGTTTGCTTTGTCAACTAAGGAAGATTTGGTTTTTCAAGAGTCAGAGGAGTTTTCCAGGCCAAGGCCTCGTCAGCAGCGGCGATAGTTGATAGGTTTGCTTTGTCAACTAGGGAAAATTCGGTTCTGGAGGAGTTGGTAGGGGAAGTTTTTCGACTTATGCCTGAGGGACTTGGGACTGACTTAGAACTCCATATTTTCGTGTATTTTGACGATATTATTATCGTTACTAATACATTTGATAATCCTCTTGAGGTCCTGAGGAGGATTTGTTGGCAGGGCTTGTCATGAATAGGGAAAATTTAATTTTTCTGTTTCTTCGCTACGGTACTTAGATTTGTTTCGAATTTCGCTGATTTGGTAAAGCCTCTAACTGGTCTTCTAGAGACGAAGAACAGGTTTAGGTGGCCGTCGGAGTGTGAGAACAGCTTTTGTTATAGGGGACAAGGAAATCTCTTATTTGAGTAGGTCGTTGAGTAGGAGCGAGGGAACTAACAAATTAAGACCACTTTGAGGGCGTATGTGCCGGAGAACCACCGGACGTGGGATTCTCGTCTCTCAAAGGTGGCATGCTGTAATCGAACAGCGCAGTGTGAGATTATGGGGGCGTCTCCATACTTCGTGAGTTTTGGCCGGATAGGGAGTATAGACGAGTGAGGGACTCAGACCAACCGGACAGTAGTAGTGAGGACAGGGCCAAGAAAATGGCCGACTTGAGTGAAGACATACGGAAAAAGTTAGAAATGGCAAGTGCCAAGACAGTAAAGACGTACAATCTCAGACGTAGAGATGTACAGTATTTACCACACGAGTTAGTATGGAGACGTTATTTTGGGTTTGTCCGATGCTGCAAACTATTTTGAAGTGAAGTTAGCTTTTTAGGACTTTTTAGGGTTAAAAAGAGGGTGTATCCGTGGGCAAATGTTTTGGAAGACGAACGAGAAAATGGGACTCAGAGTGATTTTCTCCGGTTAGATTCGAAAGTTGGCTGGTCTCAGGATATCAAGCAACTTTCGCGGAGGTGGAGCTGTCGCGGCATAATTTCGCGACAGAATTTTGTTGTTGTTTGTTGTTGTTATTGTTGTCTTTTTTGTTCTTGTTTTGTGTTTTCCCTTTGTTCGGGGCGGCGGGTGAACAAAACCGAAGGGGAAAAACACAGACCGAAGGCGCGCACTGACACTTTTTATTGTATTATTCTTCTTTTATTATATTGTTCTTTTTATTTATATTATTTTGGTTTAATAAAACCAAATTGGACACTCGCGGGTGGAATGCAGCCGGGCGGAGAATTGACAAATGCTGTCAAGATCTCTTATTCCCTTTTGTTACGACTTCGTTTTAGAAGTTTGTTGATGAGCTTTTACGATGCGATGTTAGGGAAGGCATTGCACGAAACTATACTTACGGACGAAGACATAATATGAAAAAAACTATACTAAAGCTTTTGTACTCTTTAAACCTGTTTGAGGGAGGGGAATCCGTCGACATTTATGCTTTCTCCTGTACATACATGAGTGCCGCCAATTTGAGTATTTTCATTTTGGTGGGTGCGGGGGTGTATATGTAAATTTGCCAAAAACACTCTAGAAAAATCTGAGAAGATCTTTCACATATAGGTGTGGGTAAAGCCCCGACTGCGAATACTGGCTTCTGCGTAGGTCGCGCTTATGTGTGGGGGGGGGGAGATGTTTTAATTTTGATTCTTAAATTGTGTTTTTTTTGTTGCTGACCTTCGTTGGATTTCCAGATTTTAATAGTGGATTGGACTCCGTCGGTTTTGTGGTCCTGGTTTCCCCTTTCCCATCCAATTTTTGTTGTGGCGTCCCGCACCTGAGCCAAGTTGTTGCTGGACATCGATTTTATCGAAGTCCAGCTGGTGAATTGATTCTGTAAAGAATCGTGCGAGGGATTTCAGGCAGGTCGGTCTGGTAAATCAAGTGCACATAAAACATAATTTTTGTCATTAGTGTTTTTTTTCTAAAATGCTCCCGTTTGACAAATTTCCGTTTTGTGTGTCAGTGAGTGGTCTCGTGAACCAGGTGCACATAAGAACTTGATTTTTGTCATTAGTATTTTTTTTCTAAAATACTCTCGTTTGACAGATTTCCATTTTGTGTGTCAGTGGGTTTTCGTTTCCGTTTCACGTTCGGTTATTTGCGGTTTCCATAGACGTGTATATTTCAGAGTAGGATTTGTAAAGTTTAGTTTTCGGGTTTCGTTCGGTCGGGGATACCATTCCGCGAGGGTCGGCTTTAATCCCACTCGTCGCGATTGAGCTAGCGGGCAATTAGGGATTTTAATTATCGCGTGGTAATTTTTGATTTTAGAGTTTTAAATAAAGTTTAGATAAAAATAGCGCGATAAAATGTAAACACATACAAATGAAAAATAAACAAAAATACTAATACATATAAAACCTGCGCATGCGCCCAATTTTCACTAGTATTCAATTGAATTGAATTCGGAGTTCAAGCACATTGCGCAGATAGGTTGCTAGCAATATAGAAGTATTAAATATATGGTTTATATAAAGTATTATTGTTCTTTTAGATTTAATAAAGAAACAACCCTGAAGAAGATGCCAATAAAGCATCGAAACGTTAAATAATGAATTAAATATTTTTAATTGCATATGCATCTACGACCAATAAGCCCAAATTGAAAAAACTATAAATAGAAATTGGTCAAAAACACAAATCAAAATACTTTGTTGTTTGTCACAAAATTTCACAGTATCTGTATCCGATATGGCCACCTAAGCGGTGCAGCGCATCCTTCACCCAACTGCTCGACCGCCTTTTCCTCCGAATGCAATTGCTATCGACTCCATTACTCAGAGCCGAGTCACTTGAACTTTGATTCATCCGAGCACCGAAACTGCGCTGTCGAAACCGCGACTCAAACATATTACTTCTACTAAACGTGAGTATCATATCATCACTATAACCACACCTAAATATAAAGACACCATTAGTTGGTTTGCGGCCATAGTTTACGAGAGGTCTCACAGGTGGTAAGTTGTCTCCATCTGATGTTAGACCGCCTCATGCATTTTTTTTCTATTCGTTCTCTAATACTACAGAGTGGGGCCGATCCTTTTACGATCCAATTCATCAGCTGCTTCATTTCCTGGTATCCCCTCATGCCCAGGCACCCAGCAGAGCCTAACGCGATGCTGCGAGCCAAGAAGCAGAAGCTCTTCGCGGCAGCGCCTGACAAGCTGTGACTTGATGTATACGGCAGATAATACTTTTATTGCTGCCTGGCTGTCAATGAAAATGGTGATATCATCTTGTGGTATCACCACCATTGAGTCAGCCTTGGCCGCCTCCGCCACTGCCAGGATCTCCACTTGAAAGACACTGCTGGTGTGGGGCAGACGGATGTAAAGGATGTACCCCATGATTCCTAATCTGTCACAGGTGTAACCCGGCCCGGTACCAATGTTCATTTTAGACCCATCAGTGAAGACTGATATGGGTACGTTTCTTGAAAGGTCATTTCCCTCCCACTCTTTCCTGGTGGGAAAGTGACTGGAGAAAGGAATAAAGTCTAGGTATGGCAACAGGTAGCCAGAGCTGATGTCGTTCCCGATGCCAGGTTCTATGCCACCGATGCCAGGGGCCCCACCTTCGTCCAAAAATTCTGCTACAAGTATAGAAGGCAATTGACGCTTTCCTAACTCTCTCTTCTACGTTCAATTTCCCGTTCAGTTTCCTATCTAAAACGAGACCCAGGTAGCGGGCGCATACTGAGACTCTGAGAGGGATCCCCTCTATAGATGGTGGTCTGAATTGCGGAATCGTTCTTTTGTTCGTGAATAGGACAAGCTCAGTTTTTTGGGGGTTAACCCCCAAACCTGCACTGCTTCGTCCAGTCGCTCAGTTGCTTCAGTGCTACTTCAAGTACTTCGCTAATAGTCGGAAGGAACTTACCCGTTGCTAGTAATACAACATCGTCCGCGTATGCGGTCACCCTTATCCCTTTCTTCCCAATTTTCATTAGTATTTCATTTTGTACAAGGTTCCACAGAAGTGGCGAAATGACACCACCATGTGGAGTACCCCGAGAGGCCGTCGCCTCCATGTTCGTGTCCCCAAGTTCCGTTCTTATTCTCCGCTGGCTTAACATGCTAGCGATCCAGTCTCAGTATCTAAACCCTCAGGTATAACGTTACTCGTAATTGATGTTCTACTCGTGTCCGCATCCTCCTGATTTATAACACAGCCTGGGAAGTGCGTTTCCAGCAGAAGCTCAAGAGTTTCAGAGCACGATTCGGTCCAACGCCCATCGTTTCGCTTGAGGAATCCAGGCATAGTTGGTGCTTTCGAGAGAAGTTTTCTAAGTCTAACTGAGTTGGAGGAATGTTCTAGACCACTACAGAAGTCCTGCCAAGACGTTCTCTTGGCGTTTCTTGTGTCGGTTTTGAAGTTCCTTGTACTCGTTTTGTAGTCATCCCAGTCAATTTGAAGATGTGGTCCCGGGATCATCAGCCTAAACTTCAGTTTAGCGAAGTCCAAAATCGCCTTCTTGTCGGCAAAACGCAGGCCGGCATGGGCCCACGGTGCGGTTGCGTTGGCGACAAATGCCTCAAGCCATTTTCGCGTGTACGCATCATCGCATTGGAGCAGCTTAAAACCCTTGAGAGTGGTCAGCTGTCCGAAGAGAGGGATGTGCCTCTCCCTCTTCAGGATAGCATCATTCATACCTTCAAGGATTCTCAGCTCCATCAGCTGCCATTGGTCCTCTGTCAGTCGACGTTCGGGGTTCCCGTAGTCCACCACAGCGACCCTAAGTTTTTCCGCTTTTTGTTGCAGTCCAGTGGCGGTGAGACCGTATCGTCATGCCTGCCTCTTTTCAGGGTTCCCAGAAAAGAAGCAGACCACCAGTGCGCCAGATCAATCTGGTGGTCTGCCTAAGTTTACCCTGCCGCAGAGGACGGGGGCAAAGGGCCTCCATTCCTCGCAGAAAAAAGGTGCCTTCACCGTCTCCTCAGCCGCATTTAGCATCAGACGCTCCCTTTCCGTGTAGGAATCCGAGTCACGCTTCTTCAGCCGTCGTATCAAGCGTTTGGCGTTCAGCCTCTGCTTCACCTCTGTCCCGCACCGACTGCTGCGTTCCCCTCAGCGACCAATGGAGCATCGAGTTTCCCCGAGCCATGGTGGAGTTGCTTCGGGTTGCCTGGCAGGGTGCCATGGCAGTGCATTGGTTTGCCAGAAAAAGCGAGTACCGTACAGCAGCTGTCTAAAGTTGTATCACCGTCCGGGTCGCACACAGGTCCGCTAGCGCCGGACGCAGGTTGGGAGTTAGTGAGCGGGGAGCTCATTACACCGTTCGAGTTTGGATCCAGTGGTGTCCGGTCGCTTCCGCGGCGGTCCCATAGGTCCCACAACACGTTGGCCTCCTTCGTGGCCGTTTTATTGGTCGCCAAAGATTACCCCTGCAGTAAACGCAAGCCGCATAGGCCGTTTCGAATGCATCGGAAAATCCACATAATTACAGTTTTGAGTCAGACCTAGACTTAATCCATCTGCGGATTTGTAATTTGTTAAAAGCACTGTACTCTTGCGGAAATGTAAGCCAGCTTTGAGAGATCGCCGTGGGAATTCGTCATCCCAGTCGTAGGGATGCAACCATAATTTTTGAAACATGACTTTGATAACCACTGTGCAAGGTGAGAGAAATCCCAGTGGATCATAAATTTTGCTGATTCCTACAGAATCGCGCGTTTGGTGCATACTGTGCTAATGGGACTGATATGAAAGGTGAAGCAGTCATTGTATGGATGCCAACGAAGACCAAGGATTTTTACATTATCTTCGGTATTTAATTCAGCAAAATTTAGATCAGTTGTTGTTGCTGTGGGGCTACGAAATAATTCAGCAGCATTTGAAGACCATTTTGTAAGAGGGAAACCTCTGCTCTCAAGCGTTGAGATAATATGCAATTTTAACTCCAAAGCCTCCTGCACTGTGTCTGCTCCAGCAATTAAATCATCAACATAGAAATTATTTTTTATCAATGAGCGTATATGTGGTTGCTGTGCTTCTTCTCCTGAATGACGAAGACATCTAGTGGCAAGGAATGGAGCGGAACTTGTTCCGTAGGTGACTGTACATAGCCTATAATGAGAAATAGGTTGCCCTGGTGCATCTCTCCACAAAATACGCTGAAAGTCACGATCTTTTTTATTGACAAGTATTTGCCGATACATTATGGCAATATCGCCACATAATTCAATTCGGTAACGTCTGAAGTTTAGTAATAATGATGTTAAATCACGCTGATTTTGCGGAGCCATTGAACATCACCCGACACTTCGTAGATCTGCTGTCGGGTTTCAGCACAGGATGATGAGGGAGATAAAAACAATTTCTGGCATCAGAATGAACTGCTGTCGTTGGTATCTTTTCCATGTGGCCCATGGCAATGTATTCTTTGATAAAATCATTATATTGGTTGAAAAATGCAGTATCTCAAGAAAACCGCCGCTCAAGACACAAAAATTGCTTGTATGCCGATTGAATTGAGTTTCCAAGCTCCACATGCCGTCCAGATTGGTCGTAAGTATAATTCTGTTGAAAATGAGATTTGCAAAACTGTTCTTCTGGAGTGTGACATGTTTTAGATATCTGTGGCTCGTGCTCAGTTTCCCAAAAGCGACGCAGAGTGGCATCAAGCATCAGCTCAGATGACAAAAATGTTGTCGAAAACGCACATATGTCCTCACCGCCGTTATGTACTTTGCCGGATAGTACATAACCAAAGATTGTATTTTGAGCTGTAGGAAAACCAGATTCGCTTATGAACTTCCCATTTGAAAGAAAATTGAAAAAGTGTTGTGATCCAATAAGGATGTCTATGGATTTATTATTAAGTAAACCATCGTCTGCCATACATAAATTGTTATTGCGATAAATCTGCAGCATTATTTTGGTGAGAAATTCGTTTTAAAATAAATGCCTCAATGACTACCGACGACGTTTTGGCAAATCTTGAGGTGAGACGAATGGTAACAACGCCACGTGTGAAAATAGGGTATTCACCACCAATTCCGGCTACCTTGATGCGACCGTTTCTCCGTCGAAGACGTTGAACGATATCCTCTGACAAAAATGTTCCCATTGAAGCAGAATCCATGAGTACCTTGCACACGGCAGCGCTTCTGTTGTTGACGTCTGAGGCCTCTACCACTGTCGCGGTATAAATTAGCGGCACAGTTGTTGTTGTTTTTTTTGTTTTGTTTTTATGTTTCCCTTTTGTTCGGGGCGACGGGCGAACAAAATCGGAGGAACAAAATCACACACGCACTAACCGAAAGAACGCACTGAACAATTTTGTTAATTGTTATTATTTTATTCTATTATTTGTTTTGCTTAATTTGTAAGCAAAACAAATTCGCCACTCGCGGGAGAAATGCGGCCGGACGGAGAATTGACAATTACTTTTTTGAGCTGTCAAGATCTTTCCTTCTCTTTGGTTACGGCTTCAGTTTCCAGCGTTGTAGACGGTATTGCCAGGCGCGAAACTATACGGACGGTACGAGGGTAGGAAAATGTCATAAACTAGACTAAAGCTTTTTGTACTCTTTGAACCTGTTTGAGGGAGGGGAATTTGAAAACATTGATGCTTTCGCCTATACACACATGAGTGCCGCCAAATTTGTATATTCATTTTGGTGGGTGCGGGGTGATATATGTAAATTTACCAAACACACTCTAGAAAAATCCGAAGAGATTTTTCACGTATAGGTGTGGGTAAAGCCCCAAATACTGGCTTCTGCGTTAGGTCGCGCTTTTGTGTGGGGGGAGAGCAGAAAATGGAAAGTGAGCGTCATAGGCGCTTACATATTCTGATTCTTTTAGTTCTTTTTGGACAGGAAAAGGAGAATGTGCGAATCTTTAGGAGTGACCTGCGATTTTAAATATAATTTTTAAAAATTAAATTTGACTTGTTTTTTTACCAGTGGTTTTTTTTTGATTTTGATTCTTCAGTTTTGGT
This sequence comes from Heteromyza rotundicornis, assembly GCA_951394025.1. NCBI lineage: Eukaryota > Metazoa > Arthropoda > Insecta > Diptera > Heleomyzidae > Heteromyza > Heteromyza rotundicornis. The sequence continues at coordinate 56,479,111 of OX596011.1, read as the reverse complement.
AATTTTGTTTCTTTGAGTGGCAGCCGATAAATCGACGTTGGTTTGTGGAGCCGAGTCTGGAGACAATTTTCAAAAGGAGCTGGTGTTTTAGTTTTTTTATTTGTGGCCGTCGGCCACTTATTTAGTTTCGTTTGGAAAGAAAAATATTGATAAAGTTTGTCAGGTCGTGTTCGGTGAAATTTTGATATTTGGTGAAGTGTTTTCCTTTCCAAAATTGTAGTTGTGTTTTTGGGATTTTGTTTGGCCGTTTCCCCCCTTTCTTCCTCACCCATTTTTTTTGTTTGTGTCGTCCCGCATTTGAGCCAAGCAGGTGAATTGATTCTGCAAAGAATCGTGCGAGGGATTTCAGACAGGTTGGTCTGGTCCCGCAAATCAATTGCGTTTACACAAATATAAGTTTTGGTATATAAATAATTTCTTTTGGGTATTTGTCGTTTTGTGTCAATTTTGAAAAGGGTTTGTGTTCGGTATTACTTTCTTTGTGTCGGGAAAATTTCCGTTTCTTTTTTTTTATATGTATATATATATACATATATATATATATTGCGGCAGTTTCGGTGTAGGTTTTTAAAAAGTTTAGTTATCGAGTTTTCACGCGTTCGTGTTGTTCGTTGTTGTTCGCCCCAATCCCACGCGTCGCGATTGAGCTACCGGGAAATTAGGGATTTTAATTATCGCGTTGGGATTTTTGGTTTTAGAGTTTTTTAAAGTTTAGTTAAAAAAAGCGCGATACCACTGCTGTGGGAAGCAAAATTTGCTGATGCACATGTTCGCAGCCTGTTTCAATCGAGAATGTAGGGTTACCAGACGTACTCTTTTAAAGAGTACAGTACTCATTTTTAGGCTCTCCCCTTTTTTACTCTCACTTTTTTCCAGAAAGTACTATTAAGTACTCTTTTTCTTATTTCTGTGACTTTGCCATATAACAACTGAATATATCGGCTCAGTTGTGTTACCAATTTTTATTATTCGTTAGAATTAAAATAAAAAACTTCAAATATTATTTTTATTAGCTTGAAGCTCCTTTCGTCACATTGAATTCAAAATTTTACAATAATTCTTAAATGGTAGGATTAAAACAAAAAGTTTAGTATGAAACCTATCACTTTTTTAACCGCAATATTAAAAACAATCTTTATCGAAAACAATTCAAATATATATCTAAATTTTTCAATTTCTTGAAGAAGGATCGGAACATTAGCACCCAGACTCTAAAATTTAGTGTTATACCTTTTATCAGTTTAATGTGTTTGTCACCTAGACCCTTTGGAGTTTCAAATTTAAATTCATTAACGCCTAAAGAAACCTAAGTAGTAATTTTGAATCAACGTATACGTTGGTACTTGGCGAGTTTTACAAAATTTTAAATTGATTTTTTTAGTACTTATGCCCAATAAAATTTGGGCATAAATTATTGTATTTTGTTACTTATGCAAATACTAAATACATTTATTTTTTTATATTTTTGAAAAAATTGTTTTTTTTTTAATTTTAAAAAGGTTGGATTCTAAATTTTTTTAAAGAATTTTTTTAAATTTTTTTTGTCTTATAAAAAATATGTGGTGAAAAACCGAGGAGTTTGGGACCCCCTGCAACTGTGTACTCTTTTTTACTCAAGAGAATCTGGTAACCCTACGAGAATGTAGAAAGTGGATTCTGAGCAGAAGTGTCTGAGCTGAAGTCTTTCGGATCATTGTTATCGATATGTAAACATGAGTGATGCAGATGTCCACAGTGGTGACATTTTTGTTTTGACTGACAGTTATTGGCTCTATGCGTCGGTGAGAGACAATTAAAACATAAATTGTGCTCTTTTACAAAATCACATTTTTGAGAAACGTCAAGCGATTTGAATTTGAAACATTAAAAAATTTGATGAGCGCCACCGCAGTAGGTGCATTAGAAAACTGAGTTATTTGAATCTGTTGCCACAAAACAGCGAGTTCGAGTTGAAGTGAACTGAGTGCTTTTGTATGATTGGATACTTTCGAGCGCTGACCACCGTTTATTTAAAAAATCAAGAAATTGTCCAACCGTTGGATCATCTTCGCTGCCTTCTTTGCTTTCAGCCCACTGCCGCTGTGTTTCGAGATCAAATTTTTTCAGAAGCATAAAAATTATCCAAGGATCACGCTGCTCCGCTTTGTTGCCCAATGCTTTGAGGCCGCGAACAATGCGTCAGTGCTGTCTGATATTGTTCGAATAGCTGCTGCAGACGGCTCATTGATGGTATTCAGCGCAAAGAATGATTTCAAATAAGAGATAATAATAGGTTTTTGTTAGTCATACCTGTTGCACACCTTACTCCAGGCCTCCACGTAGGCTTCGTTTGAACAAACCATACCTGAGATTACTGCCTCAGCCTCGCCCTTAAGATACTTTTGCAGATATTGGAACTTTTTAGAGTTGGAAATCGATGTGTCATTGTGTACGGAGTTTATAAAGAGATCTTTTAAAGCGGGCAAGCGGGTGGTTTCATTGTGTTGTTGCTCGAAAATTGACCGATTTGTTTCTGTAAATCTGTTAAGTGTGGTATTCAATTCGTCGAAACCAGAGGTTGATTTGATATTTTTCAGTCTACCGCAACGAACTCTTCCCACAATGAATCTAGCCGCTCACTTCTTAACTTTAAAGCTTGTAAAGTGGTTTCACTTGAGACCATGTTTATAAAGGTTTTATATTTACTGAATGAACCTTTAATATTTCCGCGCGTGCGACACAAATTGGTTAGTTCCGACATAATTGCTATAAAATTGTAGAATTTATTTCTTCACAGCAATTTGTCTTTGTCGAAATTTAATTTTATTTGTAACGGTACAACAGATTAGACCAACTAAAATCACTTCTCACTTTTGTAGTTGTATTATCGGTTTTTAAAAAAAGGAAACGGTTTTAAGTTTACTGTTAAACACTTGAAAATTTGTGAATTTTATTTGTTTTCGTGCCGATATCTGTATTCGAGAACATAAGAACAAAAATTCACGAGCTGGAATGTTGAAGCAACGAGAGAGACGCACTGGAAAAATACCGAAAGAATCAAAGGACCATAAAATGGAGCAGAAATGTCCGAATGCTCTTAGAATTTGTAATATTGTAAACTAAGCCGACTGAGAACACGAATGTAAAGACGTTTGATCGCTTCGGTTGTTAGTGCAAGACTGGCTTTATTGTTTACGAATATTGACTTTGACAAGTAGAAAGTCAATGTTGCAAATTGACATGTTGCGGGATAAAAGGTTAAAATAAGGGAAATTAATAACAGATGCAATTTGACAATACCATTTTAAATAATAAATCAAAACAAATTATAGAAAAGTTAATAAATATATACATATACATATAACAACAATACTTGAAATTAATCTGGAACAAAGAGCTATTACACATATCAGCTCAAAAGCTTCAACGGACTCTCCGTTGTTCTGAAAGGCATTGACTCGTTTGTTGAATGCAATGAAATTATAAGCGCTTGAAACGAATTGAAATTCCAAGTAAAATCAGTTTTCAACATACAAAATCGAGATAAAATTCCGCAACCACTATTCCGAGTGAACTGGAATTTGTACTCCAAATCATATAGAGCAGATTCTAAAAAATAAGAGAAAAATACAGTTAAAAGAAATCACCCAAAATCTACAAAAACAGCTTAAGTGGAAATCCGAAAGAGACTTTCAACAACGCGTTGAACATCTCGCACCCACAAAATCAACAAATTACTCTCTCTGGCGAGCTGCTAAAAATATAAAAAAATCGGTACTGGCAGAACCTTCCATACGGCTGCCAAACTGAAACTGGGCCAGAAGCGATGCCGAAAAGGGTGCAGCTTTTGCCAACCGTCTAAAAAGCGTGTTTACCCCAAACAACTGGTGATATCCCATTACCAACATTAATCCCACACAATAATTCTAGTACCCTTGCGATTAAAAAAAAACGAACTTATGGAGACAATAAACCAATGCTTGGATCCAAAAAAGCACCAGGATCAGACCTGATAACGCCCACATTGATAAAAGAACTGCCAACAGTTGCAATAACTCAATTATTGCACTTATTTAACGCGATCCTTAGAACATGTCACTACCCAGATGAGTGGAAACTTTCTCAAGTTACAATGATTCCCAAACCTGGAAAAAATCCCCATAAGTTTACTCTCTGTGTTATAGAAACTCTTCGAAAAACTACTAATATAATTGATTTCACCCAAAATTACAGAAAAACTACCCCCACACAATAGGAAGAAGTACCTCGAACGAAAAATGATGTGGTCTCAAGACCCCATTTTGATCCATCTATAAATAGTTTTGGAGCCCGAACCATGTCCAAAATCCGTTTCTAAAAATTTCCAATCAAATCGACCAAAAAAAAATATTGGTCTCAAGACCCCATTTTGACCCTTAAATTTGTGGCTTCAGAACCTCGGACGGATGGACGGACGTACGGAAGTAGTGTTAATATGGGGTTTCTGGGTTTAGTGAGAAGGAGAAAAATTCCTCCAGTGTAAAAACTGAAAGATTTTAGCTCTTTTCGGTATTTTTTGCTCCTCCCCTCGAGCTCTCCTCCATCAACAAGCTTGTTTCGGACTAGTTGTAAATTAGCAATTTTTAAAACATGTTGTTATCGCTTAAAATTAAAAAATTTTTGGATCAATATAAAGATATTATTATGTAGGAACATTGGACAAGACTTGTGGATGGTTTAATTTTGGTTACTAATGTCGAGTGTGTTGGAATGTGTACATCAAAACATGGAACACATATTAGGAACTGTTCTTGGGGCAACGACAATTGTACAGTAGTAGAATATTTTCAATATAATATGTTCTTAGTCTGTTGGCCCTACTCTATTAGTTGGATGTTTAAAGCGGTCCTCCGCTGTAGTTTATACTTGGCGAAGTCGCCGCAATTAGTGAATGAAAGATGTTTTTAGTTTTAAAGCCAAAAAGTATCTCTGCTTTATTTCTGAATCGCCATGGATTTTATACCCTGGCGACCCTTTCAATTTCTTTTCAATTTTCTTTCAATTACATTCAATTCCTAAAAAATATGCTTACATCTACAATTCTATAATACAAACATCATTTCTACATTCTGATCAATATTTTATTACCGCTGCCAGAAGGGCATTGGCCGATCGCATTTATTGCCAAAGCCAGGATTCAAATTTCATTCTGCCTCGCGGTGACAGAAATGCAAACGAAGAGAAAAGTGACAAAAGCAAACAAACGTTGGTTTACGTACTATTATGCTGCGCTCCTATTCAGGCCAGCAGCGTATGCTATTAATGCAGTGTTCGCTGCAAGTGTTCGCTGCTAGCGGTACTTTTTCGTTTGTATACTCTTGTGGGCTAGTGCGCTACACTGTAGTATATGCATATACACCACACCCTTTAGATACAAATTTTTTGGAAAAACGAAAAATGAAATTTTAGTTGTGTAGAAATAATTTTCAAAAAAAATAAGAAAAGTTATCAAATAAAATATTAGTATGATTGAATTAATTAATATGAAAAGAAATTTAAAAATATATAATGTAAATGTTTACACTAATTTAATTAAAATTAACAAAATTGATTTTAAAAATAAATGAATTCCTTAAAAATATTACAAATTCAGTTAAAATGAACATCTAGGTATAATTAAAAGTATTGTAAAAATAATGATATATAATATTTGGTTTAAAAATTATATATAATGTTAAAAATTGAATATTGTTAAATATAGTCTTTAAAATTAAAAAAAATTTAATAATTAGTACATGGATATATAGGTCTATGTTTCTACGATATATTTTTTCAAGTTATTTTTATGAATTTTCTTAATATGTCCCTTAATCTCTACAAGGCAATTTACCCCATCTACTTCTACTACTTTATAAGGTCCATGGTAAGGACTCTGGTTTTTCCTTCTACCAGCTAACTTTACTATAACTAAATCTTCTACATCTACGACTAATGGATTTATTTTTGTCTCGCTGTCATTTCTTCTTTTCAATTTAACTCTATTAATGATTTCTTTTGTCTTTTCTATAGATGCCTTCAGCCTGAAACTAACTTCATTCGCGTAATTTTCCATGTTATACACAGACTCACTTTTCATAATGTCATCACTCGGCAAATACGGTAATTTACCAAAAACTAATTCAAACGGCGTGTACTCCGTATCAACATTTGGAGTAGTGTTATACGGAAAAGTGTAAAATGAAACCCACTTGTCCCATTCTTGGTCATCGGCAAATGCAAGCATATATTCGTTAAGTACCCTGTAGTTTCTTTCTACACCACCGATAATTTCATGATGATATGGTGCCGAAAATACTTGTTGCATTTTTAAATGTTTACAAATGTTGCCCATGAGCTCATTTACAAATTCGGTTCCTTTGTCGGACTTTAGCACTTTAAAACAACCGTACTTGAGAATAAATTGATTTACGAGAGTGTGTGCTACAGTGTCTGCATCTTTGGTTTCCATGGGAAATGCCAGAACGAATTTTGTCAATTCACATTGGGCTGTCAAAATATAGCGATAACCATTAGAAATTCTAAATGGTCCCACAGTATCAATTTGAACGATTTCAAAACTTGTGCTTGGCGTCTTTGTGACTATCAACTGTTCCTTTGTATGTCTTATTTGTTTATTTAACGCACACTTTGTGCAACTTGACACAAAATTTTTTACCATTCTGCACATATTCTTCTAAACAAATCTTTGTTTTAATTTTAAAATGGTTTTTCTGATTCCGAAATGCCCTCCGCAAGGCGAATTGTGATATTCTTCTATCAATTTATTTTTTGTTACTTCATCTTCTATTCTTTGGGGACTTTTATATATTAATATCTTGACTCCTGAGCGTTTATTCTTTAATCTATCGTGCAACACATTATATAAATTCTTAAACTTTTCCTTTGACATATACCGAAATATCATGTCATTTTCGTCTAGCGCTAGCTCTTTAATATTTACTGTATTCATCCTCGATGATAGCTTCTCTAAAGACAAATCGAATTTTTCAGATTATCACTACATCGTACCAGTATTAAATTATTTAATATTTCAATTCTTTGGGGGCTCCTAATATTCAAATCGCTCTGTATAATAAATTTCAACTTTTTCACATTTTTAACGTCAGAAATGGACGTGCAGTCCCAACAATGAAGTTGATCAGACTTCGATTGAGACTCGCATTTCTCCTTATCTACGTTCTTCTCTGCAATGTCCTTTGTAGTCATGCCCCTTGTCATTACTAATGTTTTCTTCGCGGACTTATCTTCCGTTTTCGGAATCATTGTTCTTAACAAATATAGTCTAACTAGTATTCTCGTCAGCTTTGAAGATGGATTCTTGTGCGAGAATAAAGAAACTAATGGTCGGTGATCAGTAACCACAATAAATTGACGTCCAAATAAATATGGTTTAAAGAAATTAATACCCCAATGTATCGCCAAAAGTTCCTTTTCAATAACTGGCTTATTTCATTCATGCTTATTCAAAGATTTGCTGGCATATGAAATTGGTAAATCTTCTCCGATTTCTCCTTGAGAAAGTACAGCACCTAACGCATAATCAGATGCGTCTGTTGTCAACACAAACGGTTTGTCAAAGTCAGGATATTTTAAAATGGGTGGGTTTATTAATTTTTCTTTCAAAAGTTCAAAAGCTAATTGACATTCATCTGTCCAAACAAAGGGTGGTTTTTTCTTAAGTAGGTTATTTAAGCATTTGGCTATTTCTGCAAAATTTTGTATGAACTTTCTGTAATAATTGCAGAAAGCGACGAATCTACGTACATCATCAGCATTCTTGGGTACAGGATATGAGTGTATCGCCTTATATTTATTCGGATCGGTTTTTACACCCTCACTAGTGATCTGGTGACCAAGGTAAATGACTTCTGGTTTCAAAAAACAACATTTTTTTGGATTCAACCTCAGGTTGTATTTACTCAGTCTGTCAAAAACCTTTACCAAATTACTATTGTGGTGTTGCAAACTACACCCAAAAATGATGATATCATCAACGTACAAAAATGCGCCTGAGCTCAAACCACTTAATGCAATAGTTAACATGCGTTGAAAGCTATTGGAAGATATTGTCAACCCAAATGGTAATCTTTTAAATTGGAAATGACCCCTTGACCCCTTGAAATGACTCTTCTCCGATTTCTCCTTGAGAAAGTACAGCACCTAACGCATAATCAGATGCGTCTGTTGTCAACACAAACGGTTTGTCAAAGTCAGGATATTTTAAAATGGGTGGGTTTATTAATTTTTCTTTCAAAAGTTCAAAAGCTAATTGACATTCATCTGTCCAAACAAAGGGTGGTTTTTTCTTAAGTAGGTTATTTAAGCATTTGGCTATTTCTGCAAAATTTTGTATGAACTTTCTGTAATAATTGCAGAAAGCGACGAATCTACGTACATCATCAGCATTCTTGGGTACAGGATATGAGTGTATCGCCTTATATTTATTCGGATCGGTTTTTACACCCTCACTAGTGATCTGGTGACCAAGGTAAATGACTTCTGGTTTCAAAAAACAACATTTTTTTGGATTCAACCTCAGGTTGTATTTACTCAGTCTGTCAAAAACCTTTACCAAATTACTATTGTGGTGTTGCAAACTACACCCAAAAATGATGATATCATCAACGTACAAAAATGCGCCTGAGCTCAAACCACTTAATGCAATAGTTAACATGCGTTGAAAGCTATTGGAAGATATTGTCAACCCAAATGGTAATCTTTTAAATTGGAAATGACCCCTTGACGCTGAAAACGCCGTCAGTGGTCTTGATTCTTCATCTAGACCAATCTGATGAAAGGAACTAGTCATGTCCAAAGTGGAAAAATACTTCGCTCTACCTAATTGGTCCAAAACGTCTTCCAACCTTGTCAACGGAAATTTATCGTTAATTAGTTTCTTATTTAACTGTCTGTAATCAACAACTAGCATCCATTTCTTCTCACTATCCTCACTCTTTTTTGGTACTATTAACAGTGGTGAATTGTACGCACTAACAGATGGCTCTATCAAATCCTTGTCAATTCATTTCTTTACTTGTTTGTCAATTTCCTCATTCTGTGAATGCGGTAGTCTATAATTTTTAATATATACAGGAGTATCATCATCCAACCTCAAATTCTGAGTATAAAAATTATTAACAGACCAATTTTCATCCTCAAGATGGAATACGTTGTAGTGTGCCCCTGTAAGTCAAAAACCAAAATCCAAACGGGTAAGAAAGCTCGGAAGGGTGGGGACGATCGAATGCGAATGGACGTGGAGAAGAAGAAGACTTTTTTTGACAGCAGGACGATTTCCGCAAATTGAACTATAAATACCACAATGTGGTTTCGCCAGCTTTCTTTTCTAATTGGACATTCAAGGCGTATAGTTCGGCAAGCACATAAAATTAAATACAACAAGTCGCCCGTCCAAGTCTTACAACTTTGGGCTCGAATCCTCACGAAGGATTCCCCACCACTAAGCAAAGCCGCGCGAGCGCTGACGAAAAGCCAGGCCGTGTGGACGGAGCAAAGATCACCTGTAGCGGGACAGCTGCCATTTGAACATTCCACAAGAACACTCAACAAGAGCACTCAACAAGAACATTCAACAATAATACTCAACAAGCAAGTACAACCCTAAAATGAAAGTGAGACGTCCAATAGAGGCGATAAGTTTCTTTACACAATTGTCAATATATTTTATACATTAAAGTAACGTAGAACGCTGAACAAAAGCGATACAGTTCTATACATGAATTAAATATATATCGAAGTAAACTAGTATACATATTTACCGCCTATAAGGGCGTTTAAAATTTTTTATATATATGCATATATATTCATATTATTAGTTTTTCGTGATTTTAAGTGAGTGTGAACCCTTCCCCTCCAACACGCGAGAGAAAAAAAAACAATACTTTTGACCGACTTTTCGGGTCTAAATAGGTGCGTAGAGAAAACCTGAGCTCAAGTTGTCTAGGCCATATATAAAAAAAAAAAAAATTCAAAAATATCGTCGAGAAGGGCTGAAAGATTGCCAAAAGAAACGAGAGTAAGGGGGAAAATGAAGTAAAACCATGTAAAAGAACAAGAAGTAAAATTAATGAAATTATGTAAAAGAAATTCGCTTTGAATTGACGGGAGAAGCCCGGAAATAAATTGAATTTGTATGCTTATCAACTTAATTTTGTGTGGTTGTATTTGGAAATGGAAGAGTAAGAGAAATAAACATGGTTGAGTGAGACACCGGAAGTGACGAAGAAGGCACAGGGGTAGCGCAAAAACTAATGGGCGAAGGGTTACCATGGTGGACCATAAAGGTTCAGAAGTGGGAGGGCCGCCAAACGACAGGCAATTAACACCAAATTAAACCGGTCGGCTGACGACGAACAAGACAAAGAAAAAACCGAATTCAAGTTTCCAAACGCATGGGTACAGACACCTTTCTCCTTTTTTATATACATTTATCATTTTTTTCTCTTCAAAATACACTGGTACGAAATATTTCGTGTCTCCGCTAAATATATATATATTTTATTATTTTTCGTTACCTGGCAAGAACTGCGCCCACAATAGCCGCGAGCCATAGCCGTGCCATGCCGCAATCGTACCAGGACCGCTAGGTACCAAAAATAGGGTGCAAAAAGAATCGCACCGGCTGTTGTTCTGACACCATACAATATCGAAACGGTTGAGGAACGTCAGTAAAAACGAGTAGGGAGGGGACAGAATGGCGCCCAACCATTGGGGCTCAATTTTGAGTTCCAATTAAAATTTCAGTTTAATGTTCAATTTACCCAATTTCAGTTAAATTTTCATTTTTTTTTTACAAATTCAACTAAAAATTCAGTGCAGATTACGTTTGCTGCCGATAGATTGTTAGTCCCGCTATTAAAATCCCACGGTGGAATTAGCGCGTTGCAGAAATAAAAAGGGCAACAAGTGTGAGTAGGAGCGAAAAACAAAACCATTTAACGTTAGACGTACAAGCAAAGGTCAGAGAACCAGCATTGTAATTGCAACAGGTATGGAGTGTCCAACTAGACACGTAGCTTAAATTCAGTTTAATAAAAAACTATAATATGTTTTCTCACGTTAGTACGGCGTTCTGCAAGTGAAGACTGAGTGAGTCCTGGTAACAACGACCAGTAGGGTCGATATCAGTAGCGACTAGTCGCATTGCACGAACGAGCGTAGGAAGCGTGAGCCAAAGTTTCAAGCTGATCATGCGTTGGGAAAATTTCAAAAATCGAATAAAAATCCGATAAAGAAATTTGTCGTAAAACAATATTCGGTTAGTTCAGTTTTAGTTTAGTCAGGAGGGAATTTGTCACCAAGGGATATCATGAAGCCATAACCTTACACAAACAAAGATTACTAAAGTTATTTTGAGAAAAAAAAATTAAAAACAAAAAAATAAAACAAGGAAAAATATAAATTGTCAGTTTGGAATTACAAATCGAATAATTATTCATAGATTAACCAGAATATGGTGAACACAAGAAGCATGGCTTCGAACGAACAACAAGACGAATTAGTAAGGGGGACAATACCGACGCAGTCCGAGACTATGACGACATGTACAAATACAGTAACGGGAACTATTCCAAAAACTACGAACGTCTTACAGATGGGAACAAGCAACACAACAGCTTTAGGACCCAATACAAATTCGTCGAACGAATCATTCAATGCATCGCTCAATAGCACTCTGGTATCGCCGCAATATAGCAGCATAACAGCGCAAAATGTCCGTCAACAATATCAACAGAACCGGCAAGATAAGGGAGCATGGAAGAGGACACAAATCCCGAACTATACGCCAAAACCGATGCCGAAAGACAACCTCCATTTGCAGGAATATGTCAAATCGACAGTGGGACTAGCCCACGCGGAAATAATGCGCGGCGTAGAGGAGCGCATGAAGCAATGGATACCCCAACTGGTACAAGAAAGTATCCGTTCGATGACACCGACACAGTCAGACGACAGAATACCAACAGACAGCAACCAAAGTCAGCAACAATCACAACCGCCTCCTCCGTCGGCAAACGCGCAGGCTTGGCAAGCTCCAGCACCAGTACAGCAATACGCACAGCACGGAACGGCTTACGAAGTACCCGGTTACGATCAGCGACGAGAAAGGCGTAACAACTACAGCAGACCACCGGTGATGCCGCAACGGTTTTCATATCCACCCCCAAGCAATTTTCTGACGCATCAAAACGTGAACCAACAGATTTATACGGGTCAAAGAGGTGTGAGAATTGACAAATGGGGCATCAAATTTGACGGAACAACAAAGTCAATGAGTGTAGAAGATTTTGTGTTTCGAGTAGAGACCTTAAGAGGGGACTATGATTGCCCATGGACGGACGTAATTCGGAACTTTCATCATCTGCTTCAAGGGAATCCATTGGAATGGTTTTGGATGTATCGACGGTTGAACAGACTTCAACAATGGCCTGACTTGCGTGAAGCGTTAGTTACCCAATTCAGACGATTCGAAAGTGACTTTGACATACAACGGAAAATAATGGATAGGCGACAACTTTCTCAGGAATCTTTTGACGATTTCTACAACGCAGTCCTTAACTTGAGAAATCAGCAAAGAATTCCACTCGCAGAACAGGACCTGGTTGAAATTATGAAGGATAATCTGAAGACCGCGTTGGCACAGCTGATTTTCCCGATACGCATATATGGTTTCACACATTTCTGCACAGAATGTAGGAAGGCAGAGACTTTGCTTACCAATCAGCGCGCAGCATATCCACCGCGACAATACGGGTCCCATCGCGTAAATGAATTGGAGTACAAAGAGCCTGACCGGAGACCAGAGTATGAGGTGGACGCGATGCAAGCTTCGCGTGGTGTTTGTTGGAAGTGTAAACAACCAGGACACAACTTTGCAGATTGCACATCTCGTTCACGCAAAGTGTTCTGTTACCGATGTGGACAAGACAATGAGGTTACACCCAGCTGCCCTAACTGTCAGGAAAACCGACAGACGAACGCGAACAACGAGGGGTTAGAATCGCGTTCGACACAAACCAACACCCTATAGAGACACCGATGAACCAAAAGTTCGACAAGAAACAGAACGAAGACGACAGTAGTAACGATACAAACCAAACATATGACAATGGACGAACAAATACAATTGAAATTTTAACAAATAGTCAACATCATGGCACCTATAGTGATGTTAAATTAAGAGAAATAAAACCTTTACATGTTAGAATTAGAGAGTATGATCTAGCGAGAAATAGAATATTTTCTGAAAAGCCAACAAAAATCGAAAAGACGCGCATTCGATACAAGCAGCGCAAACAAACCAGAAGGGAAATTTCGTCTGCATCTCTGTATGAAGGCAAGGACACAAGATTCTATACTAAAATTGAAATAAATGGTCACGCGATAGAGGGACTGCTCGATAGCGGTGCCACCGTAACATGTTTAGGAGTAAATTGTTTAGAAGTTGTGGAAAAGACCAAATTGCCCATATTTAGATTTGACTCGCATATCAAAACTGCTGATGGGCGTAAGCACCAGATGATAGGACGAATAAAAGCAAATATAAAATTTAATAATCTATCACAAGAAATAGTATTCTACCTGGTACCGTCGCTAAAAAGAGAATTGTTTCTGGGTATAGATTTCATGAAAGCCTTTAAATTATTAAATTTCAATATGGACAGTCTTACCACGAACGAAATAACGTTAAGTGAAGAAATCGAAACGCCAAAACAACCTAAAATGCACCAGCTCTCAGATGAGCAACAACACCGACTAAATTTAGTAGTAGCAAAATACCCATGCTGTACAAAAAAGGGCTTAGGGAAAACCTCTATGGAGGAACATTCAATAGATACAGGGAATTCAGTGCCATTCAAGGACAAGCCATATCCTGTGTCACCCCCAGTTCAAAAATTGATGTCGACGGAGCTGGATAGGATGCTTTCACTGGGAGTCATTCAACCTAGCGAGAGTCCGTGGAACAATCGAGTAGCTTTCGTGCGCAAAGGCGAAAAATGTCGCTTATGTTTGGACGCGCGAAAGTTGAATGCACTCACGGTGAAGGACGCTTATCCACTTCCGCACATTGAAGGCCTTTTGAGTCGATTAGGGGACACCCACTACATTTCAAGCGTGGATCTAAAGGATGCCTTCTGGCAAATTCCACTGGAAAAAAGTAGCCGCGAGAAAACAGCGTTCACAGTGCTAGGGCGACCACTTTATGAGTTCACAGTCATGCCTTTTGGATTGTGTAACGCAGCCCAAAGGCTATGCAGGTTAATGGATAAGGTGGTACCCGCCCACAGACGCGACAACATCTTTATATACTTAGATGACTTACTTGTAGTTTCCGCCGATTTTGACAAACATCTCGAATTGTTGACGCAAGTGGCAACACTTTTACAGGGCGCAAACCTAACAATAAATGTAGCCAAATCAAAATTCTGTTGCAGGGAATTGAAATATTTAGGTTACCTGGTGGGTGGAGGCGAGTTGAAAACCGATCCCGAAAAAGTGATGGCCATTGAGCGGTATCCGTTTCCAAAAAGTTCAAAGCAGGTTAGGAGTTTTATGGGTGCCACCGGTTGGTACCGCCGCTTTATCCAGGACTATGCAACCATAGCTGCGCCAATATTTAACACTTTGAAAAAAGGCAAATCGTTCATGTTCAATGCAGAAGCTCAGGCGGCCTTTCAAAAATTGAAAGAGGCCCTCACATCAAGTCCGGTGCTAACGCACCCCGATTTCGGAAGGCATTTTTTCGTCCAATGCGACGCCTCAGATGTTGGAATAGGCGCCGTCTTGTTCCAAAAAGATGATGAGGAGGGTGAACACCCAATCGCGTACTTTTCACAAAAATTGAGCGCGGCGCAGAAGAATTATACGGTGACTGAGCGCGAGTGTCTCGCCGTAGTAGCAGCCATCAAGAAATTCCGTCCGTATATCGAACTTTTGCCATTTTCCGTAATTACAGACCACTCAAGTCTGAAATGGCTGATGTCACAGAAAGATTTGAGTGGTCGACTTGCTCGATGGAGTTTGCTTCTTCAAAGTTTTAATTTCGATATACAGCACAGGCAAGGCTCGAAGAATGTCGTTCCAGACACTTTGTCCCGGTATGACATGGATGCCATTGGGGGGCATGTCAAAGAAATGATAAATTTAGAATCAGAAGTTTTTAAATCGGATGAGTATCTAAATCTGGTCAAAACTATTGAAGAAAATCACACCCAACTGCCCGATATAAAAGTAATAGAGGGATTCGCTTACAAACGTACTTCAGCAAACGATGGAACTGAATTGAACGAAGATTTTGCGTGGAAATTATGGGTGCCGGCACCGTTGACGCACGAAATTATTGTTAACGCACATCAAACCACTGAAGCCGCACATGGCGGGTTAGGGAAAACACTCATGAGAGTAAAAGAATATTTTTACTGGCCAAATTTAAATGCGCAGGTTAGGAATTACGTATTGACATGCGAAACTTGCAAAGAAAGTAAACCGGCCAATATTACCCTCCGACCACCAATGGGTAAAGAATCGATAGTAATGAGACCGTTCCAGAAAATATATATAGATTTTTTAGGCCCCTATCCCAGGTCTAAAAAAGGGTAATTCATTAATCTTTATAGTCCTAGACTATTTTTCAAAATTCGTGTTACTAAAAGCGATGCCAAAAGCAAATGCGAAAGGTGTGGTGAACTTTTTAATATCGGAAATATTCCATAAGTTCGGAACTCCCGAGGTAATAATGTCCGACAACGGAAAGCAATTCACAGGAAAAGAATTCGCCGTAATGACAGACACGTTCGGAATAAATCACGTACGCACAGCAAATTATGCGCCTCAGGCCAACGCCTCGGAAAGAGTGAATCAGTCGATTCTAGCCGCGATTCGATCCTATTTGAACGAAGACCATAGGGAATGGGATGCCTACCTATCAGCGATCGAATGCGCTTTACGATCCTCCGTACACTCGGCCATTGGAATGACTCCGTATTTCGCGCTATTTGGGACGAATATGATAACCCACGCCAGTGTGTATAGATTGGCACGCAAACTAGATTTATTGAGGGAGGCAGAAGTAGACGTTATCCCAAAGCATACACACCAAGACCTGATTCGCACGCGAATCCGAGACAACTTACATAAAAGCTATGAAAAGAATGCAAGAACGTACAACAAACGTAGTCGTGAAATTAGGTATATATATATATAAAGTTAGTAATTGACAATCTTCTCTGTGTCAAGCCAGACAAAGAAGTGTGTAACTGCTGTATAGTCACAATTTTCTTATACGCCTCCGACAGCCTTTTCTTAAGTGTCTCAAAATCTTTTGGTACCGATACCGCGCCCAAGGTTGTCCTAACAGATGCACTGCATTTCACGTAGTAAACGAAATCTATAAGTTGTTCTCTTGCTTCAGTTGACAAAGTGCTATTCATGATTTCAACAATTTTCAAAAATGCCTCAAGCTCCTTCTTGTTGCCATCAAACAAAGGGATCGCCTTTATGGCAGTTTCCATATTAAATGCAGACATTTTCGAATATATACATGATGTACCTTGATTTAAAACTTCTAAAAGCTCGAAAAGTTCGTCTTTTTCTGTGTAAAGTGTAAAGACGACAGGGAGGAACCTCCCTGTCGTCTTTACACTTAGCTAATTCAATTTGTTCATTTATTAGTTTTTTTAAATTTTTGTAAGAAGAGTTGAATTCTATTTTTAGGGAAATTACTTTTTCGTCCTGTTCGTTTTCGCTAGCTAAAAGGTCGAATTGATTTTTTATTTCATTTATTTCTACCAATTTTGGCAGCAATGTTGCTTCTTTGTAACCTCTTTTTGAACTCTTTTTTAGATTACTTAAAATCTTATCTACTTCCTGAACTAATTTCTCCATTTATATTGTGGTTTATTTAAAAGAAAAATAATTTTTATTTAATTATACGTTTGTGACGTAAGGCCTACTAACGTTATGCTTATGCACGTAAGTTTTAATATACTTATTAATTTTATAAGCTGATATTAAAAAAATAATTATTATAATCAGCGTTATCGCGTGCTCCGGGATTGCTGTTGCTGTCATCGTCTCTGAATTGTTGTTATTTATTACAGTCTCCTGAAGCTGCGGCTTGCTTTGTTGCTTTCCCATTCTGCTTCCTTTTGTCTTTTGTTTGCTTGGTTGTTGTCTATTGCTATGGATGAATGGCGCACAAATTGGTGTCCGCAAATAGATTGATTAAATAGGCCTCTGAAATTTCATGAAGTATGCCAATGGTGGACTTTCGGTAGCGAAGGATTGGAGAAGGCACAATGTTTGGGCGATGACGACGGGTTTTACCATGCAACCGGTGCAGCTTTGAACGGTAGTTGTCGAATTTATCAAATTAAAAGTTATGCTTAGCAGACTCAAGTTGTATGCGATCATTGTCGATACTCGAAATCCGTTCTTTGGAGGAAATGTATTTGGTTACATGAAATTCTGCCTGTATTTATTCTCATAGCGCAATTTGAATTTCGGTTTGTCAAAAGAACAATTCCAAGGTTGGAAATTGGCTGGATCGCCATATAATATTTTCAATATAATATGTTCTTAGTCTGTTGGCCCTACTCTATTAGTAGGATGTTTAAAGCGGTCCTCCGCTGTAGTTTATACTTGGCGAAGTCGCCGCAATTAGTGAATGAAAGATGTTTTTAGTTTTAAAGCCAAAAAGTATCTCTGCTTTATTTCTGAATCGCCATGGCTTTTATACCCTGGCGACCCTTTCAATTTCTTTTCAATTTTCTTTCAATTACATTCAATTCCTAAAAAATATGCTTACATCTACAATTCTATAATACAAAAATCATTTCTACATTCTGATCAATATTTTATTACCGCTGCCAGAAGGGCATTGGCCGATCGCATTTATTGCCAAAGCCAGGATTCAAATTTCATTCTGCCTCGCGCTGACAGAAATGCAAACGAAGGGAAAAGTGACAAAAGCAAACAAACGTTGGTTTATATATACTCCTCTAAAGTGCGGTATATTCACAGCGAATTTTCGTAAATCAACATCAGTTAATGCTCTTTTGGGTAGCTTACTTAAGAGATTTTTGAATAGGGTTTATAATAGAATCCAAGTCCTTTTCTATATGGTTTAAGATGTAAACCTTTGCCGATTGCAATCGCTTCCATATTTTTATTATGCCTAAGAGCTTCATGCAATTGTTCTTTTGCTGCTTTCGCTTCATTAATGGTCTTTGCAATTGACGAACCTCCTGAAGCTAATGCACCGATTGCAAACCAGGTTAAATATCAGATCAGGTTAAATATCAGATCAGGTTACATAGCAGATCACAGGTTAAATAGCAGATCACAGGTTAAATATCAGATCAGGTTAAATATCAGATCAGGTTAAATAGCAGATCAGACAGGTTAAATATCAGATCAGTTTAAATATCAGATCAGGTTAAATATCAGATCAGGTTAAATATCAGATCAGGTTAAATAGCAGATCAGGTTAAATAGCAGATCAGACAGGTTAAATATCAGATCAGGTTAAATATCAGATCAGGTTAAATATCAGATCAGGTTAAATATCAGACCAGGTTAAATAGCAGATCAGATCTGATCTGATCAAAGTTTAATATATTACTAGTGGGTGAATTTCTATAGAGCGTCCTTTTATAATATAATAAATATATCGAATCCCTTTCGATATCTACCATTCTCAATGGGGTCATCTTTATTTATAACAAGAAATCCGTGTTTATCTCGCCAACATTCACTACACATTTCCATAAAGTTTTTAAAACTCATGTCTGTACCCACATGATCGTTATATATATGTTTAATATTTATTTCATCTTGTTAAAACATTATAATCATATTTGCATTGGCTCGTATCAAATGTTTGGGTATTCGTGTATACGTTTGACATAAATAGAAACTATCAATATTGTTATGTCGACCCATACAAAAATAAGATCGTATATTATTTTGTTTTTCGCATGCAACATCATCGAATATCATTATCGAATTACTTTTCTCCTTTTCTGGTAGTAAAACTTCATCATTCTCAGAAAATGTAAAATATCCCATTCCCTTGATCGGTTTAATCAATTTACTGAGATATTGATATTTCGGTTGATGCAATGACTTTGAATATATGTAAATATTTCCAAATTTTAGTCCATTCGGACTCTCTATTAAACTCAACATTATGTTAGTTTTTAAACAATTCGATGGTCCCACGATTAATGTTCTCAATGTATTCGGTAGAAGTGATCCATGTCTTGGTTGCTGATTTGATAAGTGAGGCTTTAGCATCCAAATTTTGCACAACAATCTGTTTTTGTTGTTTTGTGAAGCGCATCTTTATATCAACTAAAAAATTTTATATATAAACGAAAACTTTTATATAATATTTTTAGTCAAAAAAAAAATATATATATAATGGGAATGACATACATCAAACGTTTTAGTAAAAAAACCAACCATCAAAGGGTATGGTTTACTTGACACAATTATAAACAAGTTACCCATACAATTACATCTACCAGGATATCAGTTTTGTGGACCAGGAACAAAATTACAAAAACGTTTAAAACGTGGCGATCAAGGTATTAATCCACTCGACGCTAGTTCCAGAGAACACTACTCAAAATCTAAAGAATTAAATCAACGTCATATAGCGGATAAAATATTAGCTGAACGAGCTTCGGAACGGGTAAAATCTAAAGAAAGCAGCATTGGTGAACGTGCAGCCGGTTGGTTCATAACAAACGTCATGAAAACTAAAACCAAACTAGGTATGGGGTGTGTAATGAGAGGGTCGAAAAAACGTGGATAGAAAGTTAAAAAAACATTTTCTTCAGCAATAAAAAATGCGACTAAAATGTTAAAGAAAGTTAAGCCAGACAACATTCAAGACGCTATTAAAATTGCTCAAAAATGATCTAATTGATTTTTGACCATAGGAAATAAAAAACATTCTATAAAAATTCCTCGAGTAATATCTGTACCCAAAGTAGGAGGGTTTTTACCACTTGTACCTATACTAACAGCACTCGGTGCAATCGGTGCATTCGCATCAGGAGGTTCGTCAATTGTAAAGACCATTAATGAAGCGAGAGCAGCAAAAGAACAATTGCATGAAGCTCTCCGGCATAATAAAAAGGTTTACATCTTAAACCATATAGAAAAGGACTTGTAAACCCTATTCAAAAAACTCTTAAGTAAGCTACCCAAAAGTGCATTAACTGATGTTGATTTACGAAAAATCGCTGTGAATATACCGCACTTTAGAGGTGTATTTATGCTAGATGAACTACCAAAACGCGTACATCAAATTGAAAGCGGTATTGTGAATCTGGATTCATCTAATGGAATTGGTACACATTGGGTAGCATATTACAAAGACAAAAATCGGAAGGAATATTTTGATAGCTTTGGGAACTTACCTCCTCCGAAGGAAATCATCAAATATCTTGGAAATCGTAACCTAACGTATAACTATAATCAATTACAAAACTACAATTCTTTTAACTGTGGACATTTATGTCTAAAATTTTTATTTGAATTTATTTAACAAAAACAAAAGTTTTTTGAACATATTTTTCTTGTTTCAATTATATAATTTTCTTATATTTAATATCCGAAGAGGAATATTGATTGTCATCATTCTTCTCGTTGGTGTTCTTCTTAAATGGGTTTTGAATTATTTTATATTGTTGCTCCTTCTTTTTACCGTCCCCAATTAAACACTTTGATTCCATGCTGCGTGTTGTGGTATTTCTTTCAAAAATATAAAAATGTGTACTCGACTTCTTTGGTATAATCCTCAAAACAGAATCTAAAAACTTCAAAATATCGCCTTGTACAAAATCTAATGATTTTCTTTTGTTTATAAAAATACATGTTCAATCACATATTTATTTGTTTTGTTTCTTTTTTGAATATGCATACATAGTTAACAAATGTTTGATATATACACAAAAATAGCTGAATATACAAATTTAAGAACTATTCATATATTTTTCGAGGTCTTGTCTTCTACATTTGTCAATTTGTAGTGCTGGATACAGCATCCTCTTGGACTGCGTTCCTCCAACGAAACCAGTCGTCGTCGTTGGTGCAGCAATAATACCGCAATCTTCCCGAGTCATCGCAATATGCTGCGATGCCCGGCACTGTTGTTAAAAACGAAGTCATGATAAACGGAACCCGTTCTACGCTTCTTTCGGTGATTGGAAATTCCCTCTGGAATATGTCAAAATAAGCCCCTGCAAAGAAAAAAACAAAAAGGAAACAAAATTCATTTAATAAGTTTTGTCATTGTTTAAATTTTGATTAATATAGCTTACTTTAAATATAACTCGCATCAACTGCCTGGTCAGGCCTCCGTGCATGACGTAGGACATATTGGACATTATCGTCCAAATCCCACTCAACTAACCTTATTCTCCAAAATAATCTTTCCACGTTATTCATGCTGCCAGTTTCTTTTAGCTATCGAGTATGTTAAACTCTTTTTCTGTTACTCCCTTTATATATTTGTGTTTGGGAGATAGCGAATTTCAAACCACATGAGAAAATATTTTTAACTTTTTTGAAAAAGCGATCCGCTGTTGTTGCTTTAAACTTTAAAGGCATCGATTCGTAAACAAATGCATACTCCTGTTAGAATATGAAAAGCGTCTGGACCGTTGCTAGTTTAAATAAATCCAACGTATTTCGTTAGGTTTTGTTTGTACATTTTATGCTACAGTAAGTATGCTAGAGTATAAGCGATCCGCTGCTGTTGCTTTAAATGAATCAAACGTAAACAGATTCATACTCCTGTTAGAATATTAAAAGCGTCTGGACCGTTGCTTGTTTAAATAAATCAAAAGTCTTTCATTGAGTTTTGTTTCGCTTTGTTAGTATAAACAAACTACACTACTACATTGTGTGCTACAGTAAGTATGCTGGAGTATTAAATGAATGTCTGGCTTTCGAAACTCACCGATCGGCGATCGCAAGAGGGCACTTCAGGTGGCTGCCTCTATCGACATAGCACCGAAACTCACCGATCGGCGATCGCATTCATCCAGAGAGGAGAGCTCGAGGAGGAGAGCTCGAGGGGACGAGCAACAAAGACCGAAAAGAGCTAAAATCTTTCAGTTTTTACACTGGAGGAATTTTGCTCCTTCTCACTAAACCCAGAAACCCCATATTAACACTACTGACGGACGGACGGACGGACAGACAGACGGACATGGCTAAATTGACTCCGGCGGTGATACTGATCAAGAATATATATACTTTTCATACCGGACACGCCCCCTTATGGGCGTTACAAACGTTGTGTCAAAGTGAGTATTCCCTGCCACAGTGAGTGTGGGGGTATAACAAGTGATTCCCGATCACCAGTTTGGCTTCCGTGAAAAGCACTGCTCCACTGTTTTCCTCGATATCACCCTGGCCTTCGATAAAGTCTAGCACGAAGGACTTATTTACAAATTACAGCATATTCTTCCCGCTAATATGCCTTGCCTACTTGTCGCTGAAAGTTCCTGTTCCAATTCTAATTTTATTATTGCCGAACGGCGTATAAATAACGCCTAAATCTAAAAACCTTATCATCTATTATAAGCACAAGAAAACCAGAGATAGGAATACGCGTTGGTCTTCTTGTGTACATTTTGAAATGTTATCAGTTATGCTCGCAACCGAATACCATATATAGTATTAGTATCCGTATGCTTTCATTTGGAGATAACAACTTACAATTTGATTTTACGATCGCATGGCTACATGCGCGATTCGATAAGAAATGCAATTCAAATTTCCTACAACATGTAGAAAACAATGTGACCAGGTTTTGACATTCAGACAGCCGGCTATAGCCCATCAGACTGAAAGTCGCAATTTAAGTGTTCTTGTATTACATTTCTATCTTTTAAAATACTAAATTAAAGTAGTAAATTTTAAAGATTCTGGCGAGCCCTGTCTAAAGCCACGCTGGAAAAGTCCAGTTTTACGCATTGCGTGCTAGTACATTTCGATTTTACATACAATATAATTATGATAATTAATAACAGAGCAATAAGTATAAAAGGCGCATGGCCACTAAGATGATGAAAGCTAATATTCTTTAGCTCGATGTTCTCCTTCTTCAGCTGATCTAAATTCGTTTTTAGATTCTCGATGTCCCTGCTATTGTTTATAAACACCGCGTCAAGTGGCTTAACCTGGTCATCAGTTATGCTATCTACGTTTTTCACCCATGACGTTGAGATCGTGCCTTCGTTGGTCTGCTGTTCAAAATGTTGATTGGCTGCAATCGTGACGCTGTTGTGCCTTGCTGTGCATCCAGATTCCAGTGGCAGTATTCCTTGTGGTGGTATGTCCATCCAATGAGTTCGAGTGCCGCATTCCAGATAGATTGTAGAATTTTCGAATACCTTGAAAATCCGCTTGTTGCCATCGCGCAGCTTGGTCCACATCTCATTCGTGGAGACTTGTTCATATTCACCGCTTGAATGTTTCGCCTATCTCAGTCCTGAGATCTCGCAAGAATTGTCAGTTGCTGTTATCCATGGTCTATTCCCCAAGCATGGGAAATCACCATTCAAACAAATCTTGCTGTTATGCAATTCTGATTGCGTCATCGTAAATACCTATTCAAAGTTGTAAACGATAAACTTAACTTTAGTTTTTATAACACTGCCAGGTAATGGAATTATTTTGTATACTGCAGAGGTCTCCTTGTATACCAGCGGGATCTCTGCTTTGATTACGAGGCGATGTCCCACTATAGTTCCCTTAGCCTTTAAAGAATTGTACACCTCTTTAAGTTCGTTGCCTGTAGACTTTCCAGGCATCTTGAATTTCATCGGCAAATTTTCCAGAATCATTAGTATTTCTTGACGTAACTGTGTTGGTCAAAGAAGTTCAGGATTAATTCAGCCGTGGTTTACATCGATTAGCAGGTTCATTACTGATTCTTGGATCTTAGTGCATTCGTCGATCATCATATTCAGATGCGTGGTCATCATTTGAATCATTAATGCCATTCGCTCAGCATTTTGGTTTTTTTGTTATTTCACTATAATATGAGTTCAGCTGGCCGTTCATATTCTGCAAGCTTGCATTGACCTCAGTCGTAGTCTTCTTCAAAATATTTACCGTGGAGTCAATCAGCGACGTCTGGTTCTTCATGTATTTTGCCAAGCTTTGTTGATTCTGGAAGATCTTTAGCATTTCAGTCTCCATTTCCTCTCTGTTGTCAGCATCCATCATCCCAAAGAGAACATGATAGATAGAGCCCACAAACTCAAATGGTGCTCGTCATTGTCTTCCGTTCACTTTATCGATTGCTAATAGTTCGTTGTTAGATTTAACGTTTTGGTACCGTTTCTCTAGTGACGTGGTTACCAGGTCACATGCTTGTTCAAAATATGTCAAAATGTGGCACCGCTTTTTTAACCGAATGACATAACTTCTGCTGCCCTCCACTTCTTCGAAGTAGGAACTTCTCACCTCTGTCTGCAAGTCGTTCACTGTTATGCTGGTACACAAAAAAGCTTCGAAAGCCATTCTCCGACTCTTACGTCCGTTGATCTTGGTATAGGCTTTGTCTGTGTTAAGTGAGAACTTACTGTTTCAACTTCTGGTTCTACAGGATTCGCCGTAATTTCCGATGGACAGATTTTGTGCACTGGTCTTTTAAAATTCCCGCTTTTGGCTCAGTAGGGTCACCACTCTAACTCTTCCGTCCTTTCCTGGGTGGTCTTCAAGTATGCTTGGGTGATCCACTTTGCAGGAGCAGTACTTTCATCCTTCACTACCACTATTAAACCTTTGGTAAGATTGCTCTGCGAATTTTTCCACTTATACCTCTTCTGAAGTGTGGTAAGATATTCGTTCTTCCATCGGTTCCAAAAATCTTTTTTCATCTTCTGGATCAGCTTCCATCTATCAAGTGAACTAATCTTTTGTTCATTCGATGACTCTGCGGCATCGAGTATTGGGTGTCCAATCAGGAAATGTCCTGGTTAGCACATCCATTTCCTCCACGTTGTTGCTGATTGCATGCAATGGTCGGAAATTCAGCACTGCCTCAATCTGAGTTAATAGTGTACTTATTTCTTCGTATGTTAATTTTGTATCACCAATTACTCGTCTAAGATGATGCTTGACGGCTTTTACTCAAGCTTCCCATATTTCTCCGAAGTGAGGACTTGCCGGGGGAATAAAATGCAATTGAACTTTTTCAGATTCTAAAATTGGAATCACTGAAACATTGTTTTTAATGGCTTCGTTAAACTCTGCCTAGTCACATACGGACTACCCGATTGCACATTCTCCATTGGCTTACTACCACGAACAGCAGACGCTTGGCCCCCTCCGAGGTTCGGTTTCAAAGTGTTCCGGCCAATCGCTTCAACACTTGCGTGTGCCACTGCATCCTCACACTCTTCCTTCGCTATCCACCCTTCTATCGCATTAACTTGCCTAATTCTCGTCCTTCCCTCTTTCAACAACATATCCGCCCTCTTTACTTCTTTCTTCAGGTCCGCAAGCGTATCGATTTTGGACGAAAAAGTTAAGCCCGCCAAACTACTTTTCAAATTTCCCCTAATTTTTGATGGTTTTGATGGGCTATAGGTCCAAATTAAAAAATACTCTTTTGTTGTATTTTTAATTGTTGTTTTTTTTAGAGACCGACCGAAATTCGGTTTTGGTTTCGGAATTTCGGCCAAAAAAAACGGTTTCGGCCGTTTTTCGGATTCGGCCGAAAAATAAAATATCGTTTTCGGCCAAATTTCGTTTTCGGCCGAAATTTCGATATTTCCGCCGAAAATTTCGGTGTGATACGAAAAATATAACAAATAAATAACAAAGATTACACTGATCGACAAAACTGAACATTTTGTGTGTTAAATATACTTGATAGACAAATTCTTATGCATTTTGGCACGCTGAATACGAAAAAAATAATGAAATTTTTACAGTACGCACCAAAAATTAAATTTTTGTGCAATTTTCATAATTATTTTTGGATTAGGCGTGGCAAAATACATAAGGAACAACCAAGTGGATAAAAGCGGTATGTAACACAAATTTAAGTAGTGATCATAGTTTCGAAGAATCAGAAGCGACAAAGAAGACAAGTCCCCAATTTGTATTGAAAAAATAAAAATAAAAAACTTTGAAACTTATTTTCTTGAAAGAATTTGTATGTTACATACAGTCTTCACCGCTTCACAGCGTTCTCACTCTTCTCCTATCGGAGCAGACCTACTACTCTCGCGATGATTTTTAAATTTCTACTCCTCTACTACTATTGTAAGAAATATTCTCCTCAAAATATTATGTGAGTTTCATACAATGCAAAACTACTACTCTTTCTACAAATCTACTATCACTGCCGGAAATTTCTACTACTATTGTAGAATCTCTACTACTCTACGCAGAAACCCTAATCTACTCCCCTCTCTTGAAATCAGCTACCTTGACAGTAATTTCTACTACTCTCGTAGAATTTCTACTACTCTACGTAAAAAAATTAAATCTACTCCCTTTCTTGAAATCTAGTCCCCGTAGCAAAAAGTGAGAACCCTGCCCTTTCAATTGATTTCCACGCATTTGATAGTTTGCTTCTAAATTCATCTAATTCATGATCTGCACTTAAAATGATTGATTTCAGCTTAATTACATATGTACAACTTTATTACATTTAAATTCACAATTTTTTCTTTTATTTTTTCGGTTTCGGCCGAAAACTAAAGTAAAAAATTTCGGCCATTTCGGTTTCGGCCGAAATTAAAGCGATTTCGGTCGGTCTCTAGTTTTTTTATTGTCCAATATTTCGACTTTCTTCGAAAGTCATCCTCAGGGACTCTACACATAACAAATAAGGTTTTTTTTTACAATGATATTAAAAATTACATTTTCATATTACAAGCAGAAACTTACACAAAGTTGAATAAACAAATAACAAATAACAAAAAATTAAATTAACGCAAGTTATTTGGTATACTAAATTAGATTTGTCGTCCTTGTCCAATCTTCTTTTTAGTCTGCTGTATATTTGTTTCATTGTGTTGTTGTTTTTATGTGTAATCGTGTATTTATCGTTGTTGTATATATCTGCCCTGGCAAATTTCTCGGAGTAGTCCGGTATATATGTTATTGATTTGTATATTCTTGGTTCCTTATTCTTCTGTTGCTGCGTTGTTCCTTTTTCTTCTCGCTTTATCAAGTCCGTTATAGTTTTCTTGGGGAAGTCATTGTTGTATAATATTTGTCTGATTCTATTTTTGTTGTGGTTTTTAAGTTCTGTGTCACATAAGTTTAGAACTCTTCTAATAAAGTTGCATGCCGTGTTCATGATTATTCGTTTTGGGTGATTAGAATAGAAATTTATCAGACGTCCAGAGGCCATTGGTTTTTGGTACCAGTCAAGTGTTAATGTGTTTTTATCATTTTACTTCCTCCATATGCATTCGGGAGAGAGTGTCCGGTACCACATTTTAAGACCCCTTGCGGTGCTCTATGTTAAAATTGTATCCCTGCAATTTTAGACTCCATCTGGCTAATCTTCCAGCCAATCTTTCTGGCCCATAAGCCACTTCAGGCTTGCGTGGTCCGTAATCACAGTGAAGGGCAAACCTTCAATGTAAGGACGAAACCGTTTTACACTTAATATTGCGGCATAACACTCTAGCTCAGTGACACTATAATTCTTTTAAGCTTTATAGAGCTTAGCCGACATATATGCTATCGGGCGCTCTCCTCCCTCATCGTCTATTTGAAACAAAACACCC
Organism: Heteromyza rotundicornis; assembly: GCA_951394025.1. Classification (NCBI taxonomy): domain Eukaryota; kingdom Metazoa; phylum Arthropoda; class Insecta; order Diptera; family Heleomyzidae; genus Heteromyza; species Heteromyza rotundicornis. The sequence continues at coordinate 56,451,290 of OX596011.1, read as the reverse complement.
CCTACACCATACGTTGACGCATCACATTGAACATAAAAATGACGATTAAAATCCGGATTGGTCAAAACCGGAGCCGTACTCAAACTAAGTTTAAGTTTTTCGAATGCCACCTTGACTTCATCCTTTCTTCATCCTTTCTTTCGTCAAACAATCATGCAACTGGGCGGCTATGTTAGCGTAGTCCTTAATAAATCGACGGTACCAGCCCGACATTACAAGAAAACGTCTTAGCTGCCTTGGACTCTTCGGTTCAGGAAATTCGTTTATTGCGGCTATCTTCCCTGCGTCCGTCTTAATACACCCGTCACTGACTACAAAACCCAAATACTTCACTTCTCTAAAACAAAATTTACATTTTTCCACATTTATGGTTAATTTCGCCCTCCGCAAACAATTCGCGACCTGCTCAAGAAGATTCAAATGCTCCTCAAAATTGGCTGATGTAATGAACAACCTAAATAGGTCCACGTCGTTCATCAATTTAATTCAAAATTGACAATCGAAGGAACCTATCTCTTGAACTTGTAGTATACGAAGAAGATGTTAAGCAGTCGATATGTGTGTAGCGGAAACGGATGCACGCGAATTACACTTTCGTGCTTAATGAAACAATTTAAGTTATTTATTTTAGTGTATTTTATAATATGCAACCGAGTTCTTCGGATGTGATCTTAAGACTAAATTATTTTCTAGCTCTAAATTATTTTCTAAATACTTTGCTTGTTTTAAAAGCTTAGTAAGCATTTTTGGCGAGATCGTTCGTCAAAGGCTAAATGTGTAGAATTTGGTGCACCGTGAGAAAATGCAAAGTAAGCACTTTCTGTTTTGGACGAACCTTGTTCGTCAAAAGCAAAAGGTGTGGAATTTAGTGCACCGTGGGAAATGATAAGTAAGCACATTTTGCCTTAGACGTAACTCGCGCTGGCTCCAGCTTTTGCTCGTCGGTGGGGTGGAGTCTTGTTTCTCTACATCCTGTTGAGAAGCTGCACTACCAAGTTCGTACTGTTCAGTACATATATCGAAATCTATTAATAAATGATCCCTTATACATTTGTCAACACGAGCACCTACCCGACATTGTCGAAATCAAAACCAAATATTATTTTATCCTGACATTATTATAGCGATAAATTTATTAAAAAGAAAAACCAAAATATATTCATTAGAAAATTTATACATACTTGAGTACATCAACTCAAGAAAGGTTGAAATAATTCAAAACAAAATAAACTAATAATAATCATTTTCACAATTCATTATTTATATATTAAGTTAATTTTAAGAAAAATATATTTAAATCAAAATATTTTATTTATTCCCGGTTGAATTCAAAACGAATATTTTTTTTCCATCCAAAATTATTTAAAACTTATTTAATTTTCATTCTTAGCATTATCAGTCATTTATTCACTTCCCATTTTTCACAGTTAAATTTAATCAATACAAAGAACCAACACACATTTTTGTTCAAAACAAATTATAAAATCAAAGCGTATTTATAATTTAGGTAGCGACCAAAAGTGTGAGATGGTAACCTTAAATCGTTTGGTTATATTTGCAAGAGAGAGATTAACAAGTATGAATTACAAATTGTTTTTGGTTGCTCCCTCGACGAAAGATCTTTCGTAGACGTGCTCTCCCATGAAGATTTACGGCGAAAAATTAGGCTGTAAGAAAATGCACTAAGACGAAATTGCTAAAATAACATGCTAACACCATGTTAAGAATTCGCTTTGAAACCACTAAGAATATTTTAGAAAATAACAAGCTATTATAAGCTTTTAGCATTTAAATAATTATAATTATTTAAATTTACTTAACCTTTTTTTTTTTTTACACTTATAAAACTATTTTAGCTTACGAAAGAAAAAAAAAAGAGAAATTAGCAAGATTGCATACATAATCATGTTATGTTATTAACAGGGAAATTATCTCTTCACTAATTTAACAGAATAAAAGAATGTTAAGCTAAGCTATTTTTTTAACATAAACGCTTAAGAGTAACATGACTTTTTCTTTCTTCTTTACATTAATTACACTAGGTATCAAAATTTAACTTTTTCTAATCCTTTTAAATCACTTATTAATTAATTTTTCTTTTTTTTTTTCATTATTTAAATTTTCAATTTCAGATTATAACTTTGTATGACTATATCAACTTTTTCCATTTTTAATTTAGCATTATTCAAGTTATTTTTTTTGCTATTCTTTTCACAGATTAAAATTTACAGATTTCTTGCACGGCCTGACAAATTATTGTGTCTTGCGGGTTTTTTTTTTTTTTTAAATGGTTATTACCACGACTGTTCAACATTTGCACTTTTAGCACATTTTTTTAGAATTTTTGGACCATATAAAAAAAATTACTGGGCGACGAGATGGTTTTTTTTTCCTACGTCCATGCGGCTTGAAAATTTCCGATAACTAATTTGCGCCAATCTGCGACTGTACTTAGTTAAGTTAGGCTTTGGATTTTGTCATTTTTCCTTTATGCTCGTTCACGATTTTCGTTTGTAGCAACAAATATAAGGTGCCAAATCTATGAGCATATTAATAAATCAAAATGTGAATTTGATAAAAGAGACTATATAAAAAAAAGAAATTACCCTTTTGGAGGAGATGGCACCAAGTATATATTACTAGCTTGATCAAACAAATTGAGAGTAATTCTCGCAAAGTAATGCTCCATGCAAATATGTTAAATAATAGATTTGGATTTTTCTAATTTTAGGTTGGAAATTTAATTGTATGTAGAAATTTTTGTGTCTAAAACAAAAAGTAGAAATGAAAATTTTTGGTTTTTTTAAATAAGCATTGCTCTTGAAGAAATGTGAATCAATTCAAGAAAAATTTGGGAATTAAAGTTACAAAATTATAATAAAATACTCACTTGAATATATGTATCACACAAAAAAAATTTAGCACTCTAGTATTTTTTTTTTTTTTTGCATACTATTCAAAAAATGTTGCGCTTAAAAATTTAACTATATATTTCGGCGGCTGGATCAGAAAAGACCGATATGATTTTCTTGAAATTTAAGAAAGGCTCGGGTATAGCCATTGAAAATCATATAGCAATTTTACGCTTATTAAACGCAGCGGCAGCCAACAGCGACTAGATAGGTTAAATTCACATATAGATAGCGGGATACCGGAAATAACAAAATTCAAATAAAAGGTTTAAAAAAATTTCGCTGCTACAAGCACCATTACAAATTCCCCCCCCACCAAAATCAGATTTGGGGTGAGAAGCAGAACAAAACTGATACCGCTTGTAGCGAAATAATCACAATAATTAAATGGAAATGGACAAAAAAATCTAATTTAAATTTACTGTCGAATATCCTTAGCGTGATACGTGCCTATGAGTCGTCCTTGCAGATCTTCAAGTTCATAATAGCAATTTCCCTTTTTAGCTCGTACTCTTGCCTACACAAATTTCGGAGCCAATTTTGCATTATATCCCTGTTCAAAATTGCTTTGTTTAAAATTTCTTCGATATATTTCCTGACCAACATCATATGACACTATTCTTGATCGCAGGTTGTAAGCTCGCTCGTTTCGTTCTTGTTGTTTTCTCATCACATCACCTGCTCTGTTTCTAATGATTTCAAATGAGTCATTTCTATCAAAATGCTCGGATCTATCTTCTAACATATCCAATTTACGAAGCAAAAAACCATATAATAGGGCGAAGTACCTATTGCAGTGTGTGTTGCTGATCGCAAGGCGCAACAGATGCATTGAGAGCCATTGTCAGAGACAATGATCTCAGGAACTCCATACGTATGGAAAATTTCTTCTTCGAGATATTTGATGACTACATCAGATGTAAATTTTTTTACTGCTTTGAGAAAAGGAAACTTAGAAAAATGATCTAAAATTATAAAAATTCCGATATGTCCTGAACGAGAACGAGGATACGGCCCTAAAAAGTCTACATATAATTTCTGGAAAAATCTTTGTGTTGATGTTGTTTTGCCCATCGGAGGACGTAAAACTTGATTTGGATGCTTAGGTTAGGTTAGGTTAGAGGGTATATGGCACCATTGGAGCATAAATACTCCAGTGCCATCACACTTAGGCCAAAAAAGTTGACCCATTGTGATGCCTGTACTTTAAGAGGTGGGATAGGCCCACACTCGTCAAACCATAAGTTGGTAATCCAACCACCCAGAATTTCTTACAAAGGCGAGCATATCACGAAGGGGTTTATCAGATAACTCCGCCAGGTCATCGAAAAAGTATTCCCCAAGGGTTCTGCGCCTGAGATGTTGTAGACTTGGACATCGACAGAGGAAGTGGTGGGTATCTTCCTCGACTTCCTCGTCCCCACAGCCCCTACAAACGTCATTTTGGGTAAGACCCAGTCTCCTAGCATGAGCTCCTAAAAGGTTGTGACCCGTTAATGTGCCCATGAGGACAGATATGGATTTCCTATCAAACTGCAGGAGCTTGACCGTACGTCCCTCATTGCGTTGTGGCCATAGTTTGCGAGAGGTCTCACAGGTGGAGAGTTGTCTCCATCTGATGTTGGCCTGCCTCTCAAACTGTTTTTCTAGTCGTTCCCTAATACTACAGAGTGGGATTTTAACAGAGCGGTCCGCTAGGTCAGCACTGATTGCCGACCCTTTCCGAGCTAATTCGTCGGCTGCTTCATTACCAGGTGTTCCCTCATGCCCCGGCACCCAGCAGAGCCTAACGCGATGCTGTGAGCAAAAGAACCTGCAGCTCTTCGCGACAGCGCCTGACAAGCTTTGACTTGATGTAGACGGCAGATAACGCTTTTATTGCTGCCTGGCTATCAATGAAAAAGGTGATATCATCGTGTGGTATCTCCACCATTGAGGTCGCCTTGGCCGCCTCCGCCACTGCCAGTATCTCCGCTTGGAAGACACTGCTGTTGTCTGGCAGACGGATGTATCCCGTGATCCCTAATTTTTCGCAGGTGTAGCCCGCGCCGATACCAATGTTCATTTTGGACCCATCATTGAAGACTGATATGGGTACGTTTCTTGATAGGTCATGTCCCTCCCACTCTTTCCTGGTGGGAAAGTGACTGGAGAAGGGAATATTAAAGTCTTGGTATGGCAGCAGGTAGTCAGAGCTGATGTCGTTCCCAAGATGTCGTTGCATTATGTCTGAGTGCCCCGTCGAGTTTCTATGCCAGGTTTCTGTCTGGCTTATTCTTAAGGCACTTTTTGCTGCATATTCTTGTGTATATAGGTCTAGAGGCAGAAAATTAAGAATTGTCTCGAGTCCTGCCGTCGGTGAAGATTTCATCGCACTAGATATTCCTATACATGTTATTCTTTGTATTTTTGTCATTGTTTTCAGATTAATGGTCTTGCTGGCTGATTTCCACCACACGAGACAACCGTATGTCAGTATTGGTCTAACTGTATACAGGCTGTATACATCCATGAGATGATTTTGGGGCGTGGGCCCCACCTTCGTCCAAAAATTCTACTACAGGTGTAAAAGGCAATTGACGCTTTCCTAACCCTTTCTTCTATGTTTAATTTCCAGTTCAGTTTCCTGTCTAAAACGAGACCCAGATAGCGGGCGCTTTCTGAGACTCTGAGAGGGATCCCCTCTATAGATGGTGGTCTGAATTGTGGAATCGTTCGTTTGTTCGTGAATAGGACAAGTTCGGTTTTTTGGGGGTTAACCCCCAGTCCACATTTCTTAGTCCAGTCGCTCAATTGTTTCAGTGCTACTTCTAGTATATCGCTGATTTGGATGCTTAGTGCATTTACAAACTTCGCATGCATTTATATACCTTTTGACATCGTTTACCAAATTTGGCCAAAAATAAAACCTGCGAATTCTTTCCAAAGTTTTATTGACTCCACCATGTGACGATAAATGGTCATCATGTGCTTTTGCGAGGATTTCAGGCACCATACTTTTTGGTATCCATAATTTCCAACATAAATCATCGTGAAGTTGCTCTCCTGTTGCGTGTTCAGTACGTCTGTATAAGTAATTGTCAATACTCCTAAGATCTGGAAATTTACCTTCATTTTGTTGTACATTTTTAATCAGTTCGTTGTACTCTTCAGTTTGGAAATGTGTTGAATTTAAATCAACGAAAACCCCACTATCAAAGCGGACAAATCTTCGGTGTTTACCCTTGAAAGTGCATCAGGAACTATATTTAGACTTCCACGCCTGTGTTCAATTTTAAAAGAAAAACCTTGAAGTTTTACAGACCATCGAGCTAATCTCGAATTCAAGTCTGTTTGCGACATGAGCCACTTTAACGAAGCGTGATCAGTTATTACAGTAAATTCATGCCCTTCCACGTAAGGACGAAACTTTTGAATGCTAAGCAACGCTGCTAAGCACTCCTGTTCTGTAACAGAATAATTACGTTGTGCCTGGTTCAGTTTTTTGGACATGAATGCGACAGGAAGTTCTTCTCCATCCTCGTTTTTCTGACCCAAAACACCTCCTACTCCTGTTTTACTCGCATCGCAATGAATATAAAATGGTTGCGAAAAATTTGGACTGTGTAACACAGGAGCTGAATTCAAAATGGTTTTAAACTCATCAAAAGATTTTTGTGCTTGCTCATTCCAAGCGAATTTTCGATTTCCTTTCAACAAATCTGTTAACGGAGTCGTAACGGAAGCATAATTTTTAATAAATTTTCGGTACCACCCTGACATACCTAAAAATCGTCTGAGCTGTTTTACAGATCGCGGAGTCGGAAAATCTGAGCAATTTCGCGAAGAACGTTTAAATGTTTTTGAAAACTATCAGAAATTATTAGTAAGTCATCCAGATTTATAAATACTTCAGATCGGAGATGTGGTGGAACTACTTTATCCATGAGTCTCGACATCGTTTACGGCGCGTTACACAAACCAAATGGCATTACCTTATACTGGTACAACGGTCTGCCGGGTACAGTAAAAGCAGTTTTATCCCTGGATGCAGCATCCAAGTGAATTTGCCAGAAGGCATCCTTCAGATCTAAGCTCGAAATGAAGTCAGCCTTAGGGAGCCTGCTCAAAATGCCATCGATATTTGGCAAAGGATATGCATCTGTCACTGTAACTGCATTTACCTTACGACTATCGAGACACAGTCGCACTTTATTTGGCTTGCGTACAAGCACTATTGTTGAAGACCAGGCTGAATCTGACTCTTCAATAACATCCATTTCTAACATTCTGTCGATTTCGGTATAAATTAATTTTTCTATCGCTGGGGAAACTGGAAAATGGCGTTGTTTTATCGGTTTGGAATCACCAACATCGATAACCTGTGAGATTGTTTTTGTTTTTCCAAGGCCTTCCTTGGCGAAAGAGGGAAATAAATCGACAACAACTTTGAGCTGCTGTTTTTGTATTACAGACAAGACATGTGAATTTGCATCATCACTGCACATATCAATTTCATTTATTAAACACTTTGGTAATAGATCGAAAGACTTCCAAAAATCTATACCTAAATACAAATTTTGTGTTAAACTAGGGACAATAAAAATAGTAATAGGCTTCGAGATACCCTTAAACGATATTATTGTATCTACCTGGCCTAGAACAGATTGGGTTTTGCCATCAGCTGTACGAACAGAAGATCGAATTTTTTTATATTCTGAATGTTTCGCTAAAAATTCATTTGCTACTTCGCTTCAATGCAACTAATAGAGGCACCTGTATCTAAAAGACCTACGATATTTTTATTAAAAATCTTGACTTCAACATAAGGTCGAATATCAGATGGTTTCTCAAAAATTGAGCTTAAAAATTTCTTTTTAGTCGATTTGACATTTTTCCAAAATAATCGCGCACGTTTCTGTGAACGAGTAAGAACATTTATAATAGAAGAATTTTCAATAATAAGTTTTCTAACAGTGTTGTAATTCTCCAGGCTTGCTATTCGGTATTGGTGGTTTGGGTCTTGTTTGAATTCATTATTGGTTTGCGTGCACCCGTCTGTGCACTGTGGCTTCGGTTTTTTGACAAACCGCAGTTCTTACAATTTGGTTTGTATACATTCGGTACACCACAACCATAGCAGAAAACTTTCCGGTCCGCTAAACAGTCTTGGTATCTGTGACCAATCTTTTCACAATTCCAACAAGAGAAATTGCTGCGACATCATCATTGATACTACTACTGTCACAGTCTACGACATCAAATTCATTCGTAACAAAACCACTCTCACTAACTTCGGCTAAATGCTTACGCACTTGCTCTCTTAAAAACGTTATTTTTATTTTTCATATCCTGAAGAAAAATTTCTCTTCTCCTACAAACATCTCTCAATTGTGACACAGAAAATATTTGTAAGTTCAAAATCTCATGTTGAATTTCTGGTAATAAATTTCTTCGGAGAATTTCAACAATCAAATTTTCTTGCAATGGATGTTGAAGACGATCCGCAAGATTTATAATAGTTTCATAAAATGAATCAAAATTTTCATTCACTTTTTGTTTTCTATCCCGTATCATTTCTCTAATGTCCACATCAGTCCTTGAGTCCTTGTACTGTTTTCGTAAAGCTACTATTAAGTTTCCCCATTGAATTTCTTGAACGGACCTATGGTATCTCCAAAACAATAAATTAAAATTCCCTCCCAAAGTTTGATTTGTTAAGGCGGTAAATAAAATTACCGCCTTGTTTACGGTAAATAAAATTTCCAACGGACAGACCTTCGGAACCTCCTGAAAATTTAACTTTCCAGTTGAAAATTATTTGACCTACCTTATTAGATTGAAAGGATACATTCGAATCCATTGCTGGTGTTCGAGAAGCGGAACTATTTCGATTAACAAATGGTTGATTGAAATTATTATTATCGGATCGATTTCGAAAATCTGAATTATCGTTATCGACGATATTTGCATTCGACGCAGACGGTATTCCTAACAATTGTTCTAACGTTTGATTTTCAATTGTTGTCACACGTTGTGATTGTGAAAATTGTTGAGACATATTAACTTCATTTGTTGTAACCGGTTGAGTCTGAGAAATATTTCGTACATTTAGGCGACTAAACCCATTTTCGATATTCGTTTCTATGAGCCTAGTCAACTGTTGACTAAGTTCTGATAACATTTCTGCTTGACGTGCACCTACAGCTGCTGTTACCAAATTCCTAATCATATCACGTTGTTCAGTAGGAGACTGTAGAGATACATTAGAAGCTAACTGAGCTGAACCGCTTGCGGCAGATGCTATTTGTTCGGTATTTGAACGGAAAATTGAGTTAAATTTAACGATTGATTTTGGGTATTTAAACGTGTCTGATACCCGTGATCAGTTGATTTTGATTGCGATTGCGATTTCTTGGAAGTAGAGGCTAACTTTGGATCTAGAGGAGACAATTCAATATTACAAGTAGGACAATCTTGTCTTGTTGTTAGATGGCGAGCTAAACATGCCTTGTGAAACATATGACCACACGGTGTTTTTCTTAAATGTGCAACTACACTAATTGCATTATTGCAAAGGTTGCATACTGCCGGTGTCGATTCGACAAACGTGAGATCTTCATTGCTTTGACGAAGAGACATATTGAAAAGTCAATCATAACCCAAAAAAAAATTAGAAAGGCAAACAAAAAATTTTAAATAAATCAATAAAATTTTTTTCAAATATCAAAAATATTTGTGTATATTATTCAAAAATAAAATTCCCCAAAATTTAAAAAAAAAAATTTACAAAAATAATAAATAAAGAATTATCAATTAAAAATTTAATAAAACGATATATGCGGAAAATATTTAGCGAAAATAAACTTTACGATATTATGTTTTGATTTCTTCTAATCGGCGGTTACTCGTTATGACAAGCTCTTTTCCTAAAGACAACATGTTCTGAGTTTAAAAAAAAAGATGTCGATTACGTCGGTTAGATATTTAATCATGAAAATATCTACAATTCCAAACGCATCTATGTACGTAGGGTATCGCGGATAGATTTAGCTTAAAAAGTTATCCAAAAACTATTTCCAGCTGATACTAAAACAACCAACAAAAATTACAAAAGTTTTAAGTAGTACTGGTTAAGTTATCTTTAAAATGCCGGTCATTAGCAAATGCACTACTGCATATTTAGCTAATACAATTCCAATGCATCAAAAGAAAACTCATAAAAACAAAAAAAAATAAGATTAGAAAAAAATGAAAAGAAAAGTATGTTGCCAAACCCCATAATACTATTATGAAAAGTTATAAACTGTCCACAAAAGATATTAATAGTAGTTTATTAAATTTGAGGTTTGCCCCACGTTGGGCGCCATTTTTATAATGTTATGAACAACCTAAATAGCTCCACGTCGTTCATCAATTTAATTCAAAATTGACAATCGAAGGAACCTATCTCTTGAACTTGTAGTATACGAAGAAGATGTGTGTAACGGAAACGGATGCACGCGCTGGCTCCAGCTTTTGCTCGTCGGTGGGGTGGAGTCTTGTTTCTCTACATCCTGGTGAGAAGCTGCACTACCAAGTTCGTACTGTTCAGACATAGTACATATATCGGTAGAGGATAGAGGAGAGGAAGGACAAAATACCATGATAGATCGGACAAGGACAAAAAAAATATAGAATAACTCAGGAATAAGAATGCTTATGGAAAAGAACTACTAATTGTGCATATCTGGTACATACAACAATCTTAGCCTTAGCCCACCCAACCATAACCATTTAAAAATAATCCATGAAATCTATTAATAAATGATCCCTTATACACTTGTCAACACGAGCACCTAACCGACATTGTCGAAATCAAAACCAAATATTATTTTATCCTGACATTATTATAGCGATAAATTTATTAAAAAGAAAAACCAAAATATGTTCATTAGAAAATTTATACCTATACTTGAGTACATCAACTCAAGAAAGGTCAAAATAATTCAAAACAAAATAAACTAATAATAATCATTTTCTCAATTCATTATTTATATATTAAGTTAATTTTAAGAAAAATATATTTAAATCAAAATATTTTATTTATTCCCGGTTGAATTCAAAACGAATATTTTTTTTCCATCCAAAATTATTTAAAACTTATTTAATTTTCATTCTTAGCATTTTCAGTCAATTATTCACTTCCCATTTTTCACAGTTAAATTTAATCAATACAAAGAACCAACACACATTTTTGTTCAAAACAAATTATAAAATCAAAGCGTATTTATAATTTAGGTAGCGACCAAAAGTGTGAGATGGTAACCTTAAATCGTTTGGTTATATTTGCAAGAGAGAGATTAACAAGTATGAATTACAAATTGTTTTTGGTTGCTCCCTCGACGAATGATCTTTCGTAGACGTGCTCTCCCATGAAGATTTACGGCGAAAAATTAGGCTGTAAGAAAATGCACTAAGACGAAATTGCTAAAATAACATGCTAACACCATGTTAAGAATTCGCTTTGAAACCATTAAGAATATTTTAGAAAATAACAAGCTATTATAAGCTTTAGCATTTAAATAATTATAATTATTTAAATTTACTTAACCTTTTTTTTTTTTTACACTTTTAAAACTATTTTAGCTTACGAAAGAAAAAAAAAAAAGAGAAATTAGCAAGATTGCATACATAATCACGTTATGTTATTAATACAGCGAATGATCATTAAGAACTAATGCACTGTTATTAACAGGGAAATTATCTCTTCACTAATTTAACAGAATAAAAGAATGTTAAGCTAAGCTATTTTTTTAACATAAACGCTTAAGAGTAACATGACTTTTTCTTTCTTCTTTACATTAATTACACTAGGTATCAAAATTTAACTTTTTCTAATCCTTTTAAATCACTTATTAATTAATTTTTCTTTTTTTTTTTCATTATTTAAATTTCAATTTCAGATTATAACTTTGTATGACTATATCAACTTTTTCCATTTTTAATTTAGCATTATTCAAGTTATTTTTTTTGCTATTCTTTTCACAGATTAAAATTTACAGATTTCTTGCACGGCCTGACAAATTATTGTGTCTTGCGGGTTTTTTTTTTTTTAAATGGTTATTACCACGACATTTCAACATTTGCACTTTTAGCACATTTTTTTTAGAATTTTTGGACCATATAAAAAAAATCACTGGGCGACGAGATGGTTTTTTTTCCTACTTCCATGCGGCTAGAAAATTTCCGATAACTAATTTGCGTCCATCTGCGACTGTACTTAGTTAAGTTAGGCTTTGGCTTTTGTCATTTTTCCTTTACGCTCGTTCACGATTTTCGTTTGTAGCAACAAATATAAGGTGCCAAATCTATGAGCATATTAATAAATCAAAATGTGAATTTGATAAAAGAGACTATATAAAAAAAAAGAAATTACCCTTTTGGAGGAGATGGCACCAAGAATATATTACTAGCTTGATCCAACAAATTAAGAGTAATTCTCGCAAAGTAATGCTCCATGCAAATATGTTTAATAATAGATTTGGATTTTTCTAATTTTAGGTTGGAAATTTAATTGTATGTGGAAATTTTTGTGTCTAAAACAAAAAGTAGAAATGAAAATTTTTGGTTTTTTTAAATAAGCATTGCTCTTGAAAAAATGTGAATAAATTCACGAAAAATTTGGGAATGTAAGTTAAAAAATTATAATAAAATACTCACTTGAATATATGTATCACACAAAAAAAATTCTTTGCCACTTTGGGACTTCCGAGCTATCACCTAAACTACTTTAAAAATCTTCTAAAATCTCCTTGGGTAATTTTGTGGAACATGTGTACACCAGGATAGGGTCCCAAGTGCTAGTGTCTACCCCTAATTGTTCCAAAGTAAATATGCAATTGCCAATGGACCTTTGCAATTTCTTTATTGACGCTCCTGAAGCAGTAGGGACTTGGGGTAAATTCAGAAGGGTCTTAAGCTGTGCATTGATTTGCATTCGCTTGTTTTCATATTGGCCTTTCAAATTATTCCACGCCAATATAAACCCATCATTTGTAAGGGGTGCTGTTTTTACTATGTCCAGCGCCTCCCCTCGGGTCTTTTGATTCAAATAGAATAATTTTTCTATTGAAATTAAACGGGGGTTATTTATATATAGGGCAGTGAACATGTCTCTGAATGTTGCCCATTTGACATAATCCCCATGGAAAATTTCCATGTCACATGGGGGGAGACGAACAGACGGAAACCTGTGCGGGTGACTTGCTAGTTGATGACACCGACTCCATTTAGGCATCGATGCGATCCTGTAAGCGATTCATGCCTCTCGCGTACGCATTGAACACCCTCCGATATTTACTCTTCAACTTAACCAAGTCCACCGTCTCTTCGGGTTTTCCACCTTGGGGTATTGCTCGCAGCATATCAAATGCCTCCTTGGCCCTCTGGAACATACATTCCAGCTCCGTTCTTTCTATTTTTATGGTTAAGACAGTTGCATCGGGTATGGGGTTTTCATTACTCTGAGTCTCGAAATCCAAAACGTCGTTCGCAAACCGCACAAAGTCGGCGGTGGCCAGGGTCAGTTGTGACATACTTGTTCAAATGTATTAAAACCGAATTAAGCAGCCAATAAAAAATTGTGAAAATGTTGGTTGGGTTATTCCAAGAAAAGAATGTAGGGTATTTTCAATTTCCACAAGGGTCGCGTGAAAATTGAATAGAAATGCTTGAATTCAAAATTGAGGGTCTGCACAAAATTTCCGCTTGGGTTGCGAATATTTGAAAGAAAAAAATTTAATTTTTGTAAAATAAATTTTAATTTGGAAAATATTCCGGATCTTTTTATCCAAAATTTTTAATTCAATCACTTTGGGTCACTTAAAAAAAAATTCCGCTTGGGTCGTGAAACTTTCAAGAAACAAAAAAAAATGTTATAAAAATTTTCAAAAAAATACAAATTGTAAATAAATGTAGGTTGGGTTAATCCAACAAAAACCAATGTAGGGTATTTTCAATTTCCACAAGGGTAGCGTAAAAATTGAATAGAAATGCTTGAATTAAAAAAATGAGGGTCTGCACCAAATTTCCGCTTGGGTTGCGAATATTTGAGAGAAAAAAAATTTAGTTTTTGTAAAATAAATTTTAATTTGCAAAATATTCCGGATCTTTTTTAAGCAAAAATTTTAATTCAATCACATTGGGTCACTTCAAAAAAAATTCCGCTTGGGTCGTTTATATAAAAATTTTATAAAAATTTTATAAAAATTCTAGCGATCAAATGAAGTTTAATTTTATTATTACTCTCTGTTTTTATAAATAATAACAAAATCCATAGTGCGATACGGAAAACAATACATGTGCTAAAAAGCACATTTTCTCCTGATTCGCGAGTGCATGAAGTGCAGTGAAGTGCACAATTATTTATAGCTTGATAATTACTTTGGAAATTTGGACTCCATAAAAACAACGAAAGTGACGTTTACATTGCCCTCAAAAAAATTTAAGAAAATCCCAAAAATCGAGCAGTGTATCATAGACGCAAACCAGCCGACTCAATTAAATTTCCCTTGAAAAAGTCCCAAACATTTGAATCGATCATTGTGGACACAAACCGCTAATAATATCGTGGACACCACCCTGTGTTTTGGGTAGGGTGACCAGAAGCGCACAATCAGTACCAGTGTGAACGCCCTAGTATATTTTACAATTCCTCGTCATGCAACGAACCCCTTCGTCTATAGCAGTCAGTGAACGAGATAATACCGCTTACCAGCAGCTGCAACCAGTACAACAACAACAACTGCAATCGCAAATGACGCACCAACTGCAGCCAAAACAGCAGCAGTCACAACTTCTGCAGCAACAGCTTCCACAGCAGGACGTTGCGCAGCAGCAGCTTCCGCAAGAACAACAACAGCAAACTCAACGGCATACTGAAATTCCACCACCGGATCTGCAGAGGAGTTCACAGAGTGATACTTCACACAGAAACTCAGGTAACTCTGTATCGTCATAATATCTCATAATATCGCTAATCGCATAAAAAAGGTCGCTACCCGCTCCAATTTTTTAGGTCAAACCAGAAAAATGCCGACAGTGCAGACCGGAATTAACATTTACTTCCCAAAGCGAGGGCTTTCGTCCCCCACTAACGGAAATAAGAGTTCCTCAAAAATTCAAAAGACAAATCCCGACAAACCGTCTCTTGAGCTTGGGCAAAACCGATTTTCTATTCTTGTTGAAGAAATCAATTCGGATCCCAAACCGAAATCGCAAAAACCACCACCTATTAGAATTAGAATTTCGCTCACGCAGATAGATAAAACTAACCCAAAATATTGGTCCTAATAATTTCCACGTGATTTCTATCCTCAGGGGACTAATACACGAAACAAAAATCCAAATTTACAGCGAGCCCAACTATAGAAAATTTGTCAAACTCTTTGATAATCTCAAAAAAAGCTACTACACTTACCAGCTCAAAAGTTCTAAAGGCCTCTCAGTTGTACTGAAAGGTATCGAGCCTTTCGTAGAATGCGACGAAATTAAAACTGCACTAGGCAATGAGGGCTTCCAAATAAAGTCCGTATTCAATATTCAAAATAAAAAAAAAATTCCACAACCTCTTTTCCGTGTGGAACTAGAGTTCGACCCAAGCATTCCATTATTAAAAAATGTAGTACTTGCGGTGACAATCACACTGCTAACTATAGAGGCTACGCAGTCTATCAAAGCTACATAAAAAAGACGGAAAATGCAACTCAAAAACATGAAACTAGGAAAACTCAAAAATTTCCTCCGTTATACGCTGTCCAAACTCTAGCTAACCCCCTTATAAAACAAGGCGTTTTCTAAGCCAGCGCCTTAAGAAGCATACATACAAAATATGTCTCAATTTATGTCCAGTATGCAAAATATGATTCAAGAAATGCTTAAAAATCAAAGTCTTGTACTACAACATCTCATGTCTAAACCATGAATAGTTTAAAAATATCATTCTGGAATGCAAACGGCCTGTGTCTTCACAAACTAGAACTTCTCCAGTTCTTGAAAGAGTCCAGCATAGACGTTATGCTAATCTCTGAAACTCACTTCACTGAAAAACACTTTTTCAATCTCCCAGGATATAGACTCTATGACACAAAGCATCCAAGCGGAAACGCTAGAGGTGGTTTTGCTATTCTCATAAAAAGCCGGATAAAGCATTATACTCTCCAGAATTATTGCACAGAATATATTCAAGCAACAAGTATTTCTCTCGATGAATACTTAAAAGGCCTAACATTAACAACTATATACTGCCCGCCCAGACACAAAATAACTGAGCAATAATTCCAGACTTTTTTCCATTCTCTTGGACCAAAGTTTCTCGGTGCCGGCGAGTTCAACGCCAAGCATACATACTGGGGCTCTCGCCTAATATCACCAAAGGGAAGGCTCCTGTTGAACACCATCAACAGACTTGGCCTTGACGTAGTCTCCTCTGGCACGCCAACTAATTGGCCAACTGACAGTCGAAAAACTCCCGACGTCATCGACTTTTCAGTATTTAAAACTGTAAAAAGGAGCCAATTGACTATAGAATCTTCTCTAGATCTCTCATCAGACCATACGCCTACCATTATCACAATAAAGTACGCGCCAAGTTCTGAGGTCAACTCACCAGATAAATTGACCAGTAAACTCACAAACTGGCTCAAATATCGGAAGTATATAAGCTCCCACATTAACCCAAATGTGTCACTAAAAACGAAAGATGAAATAAACACAGCTGTTAGTAATTTCACACTCTGGCTTTCCCAAGCAGCTACAGCGGCCACTCCCGCCCGAATCCCAAATAGCTCAACTCGCAGCTATGCAAAATGTACCCCAAAGGACATAGAGCAGTTAATAAAAAATAAAAGAAAAATACGTCGCGAATGGCAAAACAACAGATCCCCAAATCTGAAAAAACATCTCAATAACATCACTCAAACTCTACAAAAACAGCTAAAGTGGAAATCCGAAAGAGACTTCCAACAATTGGTTGAACATCTCGCACCCACAAAATCAACAAATTACTCTCTCTGGCGAGCTGCTAAAAATATGAAAAAACCAGTACAGGCAGAACCTCCCATACGGCTGCCAAATGGAAACTGGGCCAGAAGCGATGCTGAAAAAGGTGCTGCTTTTGCCAACCACCTAAAAACAGAACGAGACAACTGGTGATATCCCATTACCAACATTAATCCCACTCAATAACTCCTGTATATCGACTTTTGCTGACGACACTGCTATCTCTGTGCTCTCACTCAAACCCAGACATGGCAACTCTTTACGTGCAAAAACACTTGGACACTCTAAGTAATTGGCTATCAAGATGGAAAATCAAAGTCAACGAATCCAAAAGCTGTCACTTAACCTTCACCCTAAGAAGGTGCACGTGCCCTGCTCTGAAGATAAACGGCCAAGTTGTCCCTGAAAGTTCCGAAACAAAGTATCTTGGAATGTACCTCGATCGTCGACTCACGTGGCATAAGCACAGGGTATACAGAGGGGACACTCTCTTTAAATTCCCTGAAATCCAATATGGCGGACCATTTTTTTTGATTTTTCGTTCTTTGCTTCACACACTATACGTGAGTTCACCACGAATTATTCCGATTGTTCGCAGGGATGATTCGATTTCGTATGAAAAGTAGTATATAATTGTACGAAATTACATACAATTGTACCGAAATATTTGTATACCGAAAATATAACTATTTCATTTGTTTTAAAAACTTCTTTAAAGAAACAATATACAAATAAACAAAATATGTAATTTAAAAAATATTGCTAATTTTCTTTGAAATTCAACTATTGTTTACTGTTTTATATAAGAATTGTTTTAAACAAATGAAATAGTTATATTTTCGGTATACAAATATTTCGGTACAATTGTATGTAATTTCGTACAATTATACTTTTGATACGATTTCAAAGAAAATTAACAATTTTTTTATGAATTCCAAACCAATTTTATACATTTTGGGGAAAAATTTACTGACGCGGGGGTTTATTATAAGACGACTATTTTCCATTCACTTCGAAATCTATTCAAAATGGAAATTTTTGTTTTGTGTTTATAATTGAAACACACATTGCGAACCCTATCCGCATAATGAACTCAAGCAAAACTTTTTGGAAATACATTTTTATTGAAAAATTATTAAAATAAAGCAATATGAAATGTTAATGGTTCCAAAGAAATAGGGTTCAATTTGTAGGGAAACAAGATAAATGTTTTATCCCGTAAAATTTACTTTTTGGAGGAAAACCGAAATGAAAAGACCTTATGTATTTTATTCTGTGGAATGTTAATTGCAATTGTAGTAAAAACATTTCACAATAAATTTTGAAATTTTATGTTAAGGCAGCATCGATCTGTAGTTTTTATAAAACATCTGCATTTTCTTAAAGTTGAAATTGTATGTACTTGCAGTAGATGTCTTGGATTTTTTAAAATATTTTTTGAGCTAAAAATATTTTTTCTACGTGGAATTGTGGTAATTTCTTGCGAAATTTATATATTTGTTGCCAAAATTCAGAAATGGTCAAATTGTTACAATGAATATGGGCTATTATGTTTAGTTAAGTATTTTATTAAATTTTGAAATTTTCTAAATTGTACCGAAAATGTCTCAATAGTAGGAAAGTATAAAAGTACTACTATACTGAAAAAAGCATCCCTGCTACGAAGAAGTATGAGAGAATGAATAAAAAAGTGTAAAAAATGTGGTAAAAAAGTAAAAAATGTAAACAATTTCTATAAATTGCCAAAAATAGTTGTTTGAAAACGTTTATTTCTACGGATTAAAAGATAATAAATAAAAGTTAATGTAATATTCTATATAATATCCGTTCAATTATCCAAATACGATAAAAGTGAATGAAATCCAACTGAACCACATTGGGAAAGTCGATCTAATCCGGCAAAGTTTGAATTTTGCGGGCCGTAATGGACGTGCTGCGATTACTACGGGCTTGACTGTTCCTCCTTTAAATCAGTTGCAATTTGCCGAACTTTGTTCGGTGTGTCTGAAGGATAACACCAGGCTCGTGCAAGTGAATCTAAGGATTTGCTGTCCGCTGTGACTTATGCCGAAGGTTGGTTGGAGAGGTATTTTGAATTGATGATTCATTTGCCTTTATCTTCTAAGCAAAACTGCAGTCCTTTGAATATGAAAATTAAAAAAGTATTGATTACTCATTTATTAAACCATAACGATATTCACATGTCGTCATATAAAGATTTGCCATAAATTATTATTAAGCATTGAATTTTTCATACAAAATTTAATGACAAATCAAAATTTTTGACCAAATATTGCTTATGGCTCTACATATGATTACTTGTGAATACCCTTAATAGTCTAACCCAAATTAAAGGTCCTCTCGAAAGCGACTATCTCAAAGTTCAAATCAAACAATGACCCAACACATTCTTAAGTTTGGCTTAATACTGTAATGCAGTATTAACCTAATGACTGTAACATGTTCTACATTTTGAATTTTTAAAATATGTCAACATAAACTCATTTTTTTTCTTAGTTTCAAGGATTTTTCATATCAATTGGCAAAGTAAACAGAATTGAATATTAACCCGCAAAGTTCATTGTGGCGAGCTATCAGAAGGAACACCCAACTAAACATCCACTGAACCGAGACCGCCCTCAAATAACTTCACTAATAGGCACTAGTTTCAGCGACACAAAATGAAGAAGCTCTTGCCGAGATCTACAAGGTCCACTCTTGATCCGCTTCCAGCTTATTGGCTAGGATCAACGAGGAAGTGTGCTCGGACTGTGCACCCTGCCCAACCAACCAATGAAAATAATTTAACTTTCGACAAACCTTACGGACGAGGAGGAACACGGACTGTAATCAGACGGAATTGTTGCCACAAAAACAGCACTAAGAAACCCGATTGAAATAACACTAATGAAGATCACTGCATAAAAATATAAAATATTGGTATATTTTATAATTGTTTTTTTTATTTTTTTTCACAGTTCACTTTTCACGATTTCACTTTTCCAAAAATTAAGACGCCAAGAAAAATTATTTGCAAACTGGTGGTGAATACGAAAAAGAATCAAAACAAAAGAAAAAAATTGGTGGGGAGTTATGCATTCAGCTGAGCTCTGGTGTTGAGTTTCTGCCAACAGCTGAGCTCTGGTGGTGAAAAAAATTTGGAATTTTCACGCACACCAATAAAGAAATTTCACTTTTTCACGCACACCAGCAAACAAATTTGCTGTCACTTCACGCATATTCCATCTCGCTCAAGCAGAGTGTCCCCTCTGCATACTCTGTGGCATAAGCACATTCAATCCAAAATCACCCAGATTAAACTAAAACAGTTGGAACTAAATTGGCTAATCTCAAAGGGATCTAAGCTAAATCTCACATACAAAGTCCAAATATACAAAAGTATAATAAAACCCATATGGACATATGGAATTGAGCTCTGGGGCACTGCCTCTCCCTCGAACGTGGAAAAACTCCAGAGAGTCCAATTTAAAATCCTGAGACAAATTGCCAGAGCCCCTTGGTATATAAAAAACACTAACATTCACAGAGACCTGAATATACTGGAAGTCAAAGACGAAATCCCGAAATTTACCACGAAGTACTAGCAGAAGCTCATGTTTCACCCTAACATTCTAGCTAGAAAACTGCTAAGACCGTTGAATCCCCCACGTCTTAAGCGAAACTAATTTATTCCCCTATATTAGCTACGAAAACAACTCAATGGATAAAGGGCAAAACTCAATTTATAAATAGAATTAAGTGAAATTTTTTATTGAAAACCCTTTTGAATTATTATTGTTAGATCTAAAAAAACTATTTGGATGATTCAAAAAATATCATACTCTAAAAAAAAAAAAAAAAAAAATTTTTTTAATTTAAATTGTAAAAAAATGTTGATTGGGTTAATCCAACAAAAACTCTTTAGTAAAGTTGCGAAAAAAATTAATTTTTATTTATTTAGATAAAAGTTTTAATATTGCAAAAATTTTCACTTGGGTTACGTTATTTCTTTTTGGGTACCGAAATAAATTCTTATATACAAGAACCGAAATGATTTTGGGTCAGTGACCATATATGTATGTATATGCCTGTTTCGAAAGTGGTAATGAGTAAATGAACTAAAACCAACGACTCACTCAGCAAAAATTTGTTCGTTGTTAGTGTAAATGTGTGCTTCTCTCGTTCAAATTCCTCTGTAGTGCAGGTGTTGATTTTGTTGCTTTTTTCGTTTTTCTTCTTTCGGGCTTCGTTTTGGGTTTTTTTATATGTACGCACGCACTTCGATATTTGTAATAGGTAATTTCTTTGTGTTTTATAAATTTAGCTTTTGAAATTTCACTTTTCTTTTTGGGTTTTCTAGGGTTTGCAATTTTCAATATTCAAATTTCACTTTTCTTTTTGGGTTTTCTAGGGTTTGCAATTTTCAATTTTCAATTTTCAATTTTCAAATTTCACTTTTCTTTGTTTTTTACTTTCTTTTTCAAATAAATATATATAATTTTTTCGCTTTTATTTTAAGGTTCGAAGGACCAATGTTTTGTTCGCATTTAAAGGGGGATTCTATTCAAATAAAAGCAAAAGGCAACTTGATTGTATTTGAGGGTATAAAAAAGGGTTTTATTGAATGTTAAGTGAACGTGATTTCTATATGTTTTGTAATCGCAAATTCAATGTTTAGGATGTTGTTCAAATTGCGTTTTTTATGATTAATGTTACTTCATGTGTGTTTGGTGGAATATAAATGATGTGAAATGTGATTTGGTTGTGAACCGTATTGGATCCGTTGATACGCAATCTATGTGTTGATGAATAGTTGTTCTTATGTGATGTTGGGTAGTTGTTCTTATGTGTTGTCTTCGGTCTATCGTCTTTGCTGTCTTCGCTCTGGGTGGGTTTCGGGTGCGGATTGATGCTGTTGCTGCTGATGCTGCTGCTGTCGATCGAATGAAATTAGCGACTGGAATTGTGGATCTTGGGGCGAGCGGTGTTCATCACGTTTAGAGTCCGTGCATGAACATTCCGCCCGCCTTGCAATATCTGCAATTAGAAGGCATATTAGTAGGGTCTCAAGTATGAGTTGACAATAGGGTATAAAAGAAGGGGCTAAGCCGTTGGAATTATATAGTTCATTTTTTGGTTTATTCATAGGGTAAAATTCATAAAAATTTCAATATTTACAAAAATAGAAAATACAAAATTTCATTTATATATGTATTTTTTTCATTTTTTTAAGTATAGGGGATTAGTACGAGCCAGACAAAGTCCGACCGTTGATAACCGCTTAATAAATGAGTTTTTTATAACTCGAGCGTATATGTCTGCCCCGAGCTCCATCTGGATGTCTTGAGCAGATGAAAAGTTTGGGTCTGCATAGACTAGGTTTTCGAAGAGGGTCTTCGCGGACGGACTTATCTCTTCCGGGTACGGTTTGCAGGGCAATTCATCTGTTACGACTGCAGTCACACTGAGTTGTTGACTGTCGTCGATCCTTGGCGCGATGATAATTTTGCAGAGCCGTTGTTCACCATCCTTTGTTGTACGCAGTCGCCATTTATGGGTCAAATCGTTGGATATTATTGTATTTGGTCGGCTGGGGTTCACCAGAACTCGTACCGTGCTCCATTCTCCTTCGTGTTTAACCCGAACCGATGCCGTCGGAATGAGGGTCTGCCGTAGCAAAGAAGGGGCCACTTTTTGACGGGTTTTAGTAGAACGCTCAACCATACCCATTCCTTCCAGCAGCCTTGGATGTCCGTGTAGGGTTGTGTAGTGTTTGGCGGAACATACGGTGCAGGTCACCTTGCACGTGCAGTTGGACACTCGGTGAGTAGTGCATCTTTTGCACCGTTTCGTACTTCTGCGTGAAATTCATCTCGACGAATCGCGTGCAGGTAAGCAGGCGGTGGTCTTTTTTGCATAGCCCACATGCCACATGTCGGCCTTGGGAACTACGCTTCGATGTTGTTGACCGAACGTCTTGTGGTAGCTGCCGGAAGCGGTCGAGACGTTCTTGCAAACGTGAACGGGTCGTCCTCTCTGGTTTACGGGTCTTGGAAGCATTCTTCAATTTTTGTTGGGGTTTCCGGGTTAAGCGGCGTTCGGGTGAGGCAGCTATAGCTCCTTGGCAGTGACATTTAGCCTTGTCGCAGGGTTTGAATGGAGCCATAGCTGAAAGTAGAGTGAGTTAAGAGAGGATATTATTAATAGTAAAGTATAAAGAAAAAATACATAAAGAACTAGATAGATGGCAAAACTACAATTTTTGTAATGGGTCGGGTCGTGGTACCATGTGCAGTTGATGGATTTTATGAGGATTTTGAGCTTCGGTACCCAAAATTCCGATCTCATTACACGCAAAACTGCCTGATTTCCTCCATGTAGAGTTATTAGGTGAGTCGTATGGGTCAAAAGTCTTGTAAGTCGACTGTGGTAAGGTAGTAGAATAGGGTGTCGTTCATTATACCTGAGTTCTGTTGTATTGGCTAATCGCCCGGTAGCTCGTAGAATTCTATTTGAGTTGAGGAATGGAGTCATTGTGAGCAATGTACTCTTTTGAGGTATTTGGGTCTTTTTATGCAAGCTGTCATACTCTTCACAAAAGTATCGCTTTTGACATATCATCATATTCATCTCGTTAGAAGCTATATTCACTGTAATGTGTGAGTCGGTAAATTGTGAGGGTCTGGTACGACGGCAAAATCGCATGACATATGACAGGACTCGTAGTGCCCTAGGCAATGAAGAAAATCTGTCTAGAATAACTTCTTGGACAACGACGGCGAAGCATTTTTTTTGTTCTGGTATAGTTGGGGACGGTAAATTCGGAACTCCAGTGGGTCTGGTTGTTTGAAAAGTTTTCCAGTCATCATGTGGTTCTTGTAACCAGGCCGGCCCATGCCACCATAGAGGATGATTTTTGAGTCCGGTGGGATCGCAGCCGCGGCTGGCAACATCAGCTGGATTCTCGTGAGTGTCGACGTGGTGCCAATGGTCGGTGCGGCCACGATGGCTGATATCCGATTCGCAACGAACGTTGTCCAGGTACATGGTGGTTTCTTCAACCATGCTAAAACGATGGTGGAATCGGTCCAGAAATGAACTTGATACTGGGTCAAATTTAACTGGGGTAAAAGGGTCTCTGCCATGTCAGCTAAAAGTACAGCTCCACATAGTTCTAAGCGTGGTAGTGATATAGTTTTCACCGGGGCTACTCGCGTCTTTGCAAACACTAGGGTCGAAACAATCTGTCCATCTGTCTGCGCTACACGCATATAAAATGCTGCCGAGTAGGCTTTCTCCGAGGCGTCCGAAAAACCGTGGAATTCAATACTGGCCCTGGGTGAGTAATAGGTCCAGCGTGGAATTTCAATTTGGTTGATCGAGTCGTAGTCGTCTACAAATTGAAGCCATTTGTGAAGGGTCAGAGCTTTCAATGATTCATCCCAATCCGTTTTGTCGAGCCATACTTGTTGCATAATGATTTTTGAGCTCACCACAATAGGGGCTAACCATCGGGTTGAAAAGCTTGGCAATTGTGGACAATAGGGAGCGCTTGGTGGCAGCTGATAATTGTTCTAAATTGGGAACCGAAAAGAAGAATATATCTTGTTTGGCGTTCCAACGAATTCCAAGGGTTTTAGCGTTGCATGCTTCAGACAGATTTAAGAATCCTACCTCTTAAAGATGGCTATCAGGTAAGTGTGCTAAAAGCTCGGGTGTGTTGGCTGTCCAGTTTCAGAGTTCAAGGCCTGCTGACGTGGTGGTCAACTCTTGTTGTGCCTTTTGTACTTCAGATATGGTATGAGAACCATATAGTACATCGTCCACGTACATGTAGTTACGCAATATCTGTGAGGCCTGCGAATGGGTGTGACACACTTCGTCCGCCAGTTGATGAAGGGTTCTTATAGCCAGGTATGGGACACAGTTAACTCCAAAAGTCACTGTTTGCAGCTCAAAGTACTGAATGGGGTCATCTATGCTTCGGCGAAAGAGTATTCTTTGATAAGGTGTTTGGGTCGGGTTTAAGCGAATTTGCCTATACATTTTTTGTATATCTGCATTAAAAACATACTTGAACAAACGCCACTTGGAAATAAGTAAGACTAAATCTTGCCGTTGGACGTGGGGCTGGATGCATTGAACACTACTCGGACTTTTTGTAGTCACACGATCGGGTTTTACTATTGCGTGATGGGGCAAATAGTACGTATTTGATGAGTCCTGGTTCGAGTAGATAGGTGGTACCGGTTTCATATGACCAAGGTCAATGTACTCTTGCAGAACCTGATCATACTTAATTTTCAATTGGGGTCGTTTGGCAAGCGCAGTTTCGTTGCGAATATATTGCGCCATCGCTATGTGTCTGGAATTCCCAAGGGTGGAGGGGTCCGATGATTTAAAGGGTAGGGTGACTACATAACTACCATCGACGTCCCGTCGTGTTGTTTTTTGAAAATTCTCTTCGCAATATTTGTCTGCTTTCGTTTTTATTGGGTTCCGGTGCATTTCTTCAATTTCCCAGAAGCGGGTCAATAAACGGTCTAGGGTCACAGTGTTTAAAAACGAAACAATTTTGTTGGGTCTGGATGCGTCTGGGACAGGGCCTGTAAGGATCCATCCAAATTCAGTCTCTTGCGTCAAAAGAGTTCCAAGAATATTCTTTTTAACCCCATTACAAATAATTTGTGGATATAAGTCACTACCGATGATCAGGTCCAGGAATCTCGTTTGATAAAACTTGGTGTCTGGTAGGGTCAGATTACCAAGATTTCCTATTAGGGTTGGGTCAATTGTGTAACTTGGCAATTCTGATGTTAAAGTCTTTAATACCAGGGCTTGGGTCGTCACCTTGAACTGGGAGTTCAGGTTGGAACTCAGTGTTAACGGGCAAGATTTCGATGGATTAGCAGAAACGGTTTGATTTAAACCTGTGACTTGTGCCGCCACGGGTTGGGTCGGTAGCGCCAGTTTTCGTCTTAACTGTTCCGAGATAAAGGTTGCTTCTGAACCTGAATCAATTATTGCTCTTGCCAAAAACTGCGACCCTTGATGCTCTACTCTCACCATTGCCGTTCCTAAAAGAATGTTTGTTGATTGGGTAAAGGGTGGGTCTCGATTAGTGGACTGTATCATTGTGGTAAATGCCTGCCTGAAAGCGGTATATCGTCTTCATTAATTTGGGTCGTGTTTGGGTCAATGATGTGTTTGTGCAACAGTGAATTGTGTCTCTTGGTGCAAAAGCGACAACTGAACTTGCTTTCGCAATTTTGTATGCCATGTGATATGGCTAGGCAACATCCAGCTTTCTTTACTGTTACTTGTCGTTCTTCATATTTCATGGCAATGAACTTGGGGCATTCGCGAAGAATGTGCTGCTGTTTACATAAGCTGCATATTCCTCCATCTTTTTCGTACTTGGGATTAGGGGGTTTTTGTTCTGTAGTTTTTAGTTTACTGCTAGTAGAAGGGGGTTGTGTCTTTTTGTTTGACTGTGCTACGTTCACATGAAACGAGTTAACACGTGGGTTATTGGGTCGGCTTATAGCTCCTTGGTGAATAGGTTTACTAGTTGGAGCTTTTATATCCCCAACTGCCTCAAGGGTCTTGTACTTCTGGGTTAAAAAAGTATCAAACTTTTCCCACTTTGGGACTTCCGAGCTATCACCTAAACTACTTTCGAAATCTTCTAAAATCTCCTTGGGTAATTTTGTGGAACATGTGTACACCAGGATAGGGTCCCAAGTGCTAGTGTCTACCCCTAATTGTTCCAAAGTAAATATGCAATTGCCAATGGACCTTTGCAATTTCTTTATTGACGCTCCTGAAGCAGTAGGGACTTGGGGTAAATTCAGAAGGGTCTTAAGCTGCGCATTGATTTGCATTCGCTTGTTTTCATATTGGTCTTTCAAATTATTCCACGCCAATATAAACCCATCACTTGTAAGGGGTGCTGTTTTTACTATGTCCAGCGCCTCCCCTCGGGTCTTTTGATTCAAATAGAATAATTTTTCTATTGAAATTAAACGGGGGTTATTTATATATAGGGCAGTGAACATGTCTCTGAATGTTGCCCATTTGACATAATCCCCATGGAAAAGTATACTGCGAACTCAGAAAACAAATTAAAAGTAGAGAAAACCTAATTGTTCCTGCTATACAAACACAACCCTTATACTCTAACTCCAGTGAAAACGTAAACGTAAAAACTTTTTCATATGCCAACGTACTTAAAAATAATATAAGCCCTAATACCATAAATAGCCAGCAGCATACCAATAATAGCACATTAGAACAATAACCAACCTCACTCAAGTCATGACTCAATTTATGAGCTTAATGCTTAATGCAGCATGATGCAAGACATGATGAAAAATCAAACCTTGCTTTTACAGGCTATATTGTCAAAAAAAATGAGTGTGTTCAAATTTGCTTATTTGTGTGCTAACGGCTTATGTCATAAATACTTCACAATATTTTTCCTATTTAAAAATTTTATTTATTCTCCTGTATGTTTAAAATACTTTTATCTTATTTTATCTTTATTATTTCTATTACTTATAAATTTTACTCCTTCTGGGTTTGTAAAGATGCTTTGTCTCTATGTCCTCCTAATTTGGTTTTTGTTGATAATATTTTATCACGTCCTCTGCAATGCTTTTGGTTTTTTGACTGACTCTCTAGTAACATGAATTCTATTCCGTTTGGTGGCGTTGGTGAAAATCAAAAGGTTGTGATAGATGTTTTGTGTAGTCAATATGATGGGTTTTCTATTGTACATTTCAATGCTAGAAGTCTAAATACTTTTAAGCTCGATTATATTAAATATCTTTTTGAAAATTCCAATGTGGATGCAATTTGTATCACTGAAATCTGGCTTAATAACGACATTGCGAACTCTCATTTTGATATTGCCAACTACACGTTCTTCAGAAATGATAGTATTCATGCACGGACTCTAAACGTGATGAACAGCGTTCGCCCCAAGATCCACAATTCCAGTCGCAAACTTAACGAACGACGACAGAAGTATGTTAGAAGAACATTAGAAAAAGCTAATTTCATTCGATCGACAGCAGCAGCATCAGCAGCAACAGCATCAATCCGCACCCGAAACCCACCCAGAGCGAAGACAGCAAAGACGATAGACCGAAGACAACACATAAGAACAACTACCCAACATCACATAAGAACAACTATTCATCAACACATAGATTGCGTATCAACGGATCCAATATGGTTCACAACCAAATCACATTTCACATCATTTATATTCCACCAAAGACACATGAAGTAACATTAATCATAAAAAATGCAATTTGAACAACATCCTAAACATTGAATTTGCGATTACAAAACATATAGAAATCACGTTCACTTAACATTCAATAAAACCCTTTTTTATACCCTCAAATACAATCAAGTTGCTTTTTGCGAACAAAACAGATAGACTTGGTAAAAAGGGTGGTGGAGCTGCAATCTATTGCAAAAATTAGCTAAACACCAGACTTGTTAGTAAATCATGTGAGCATAAAATACCTGAATGTTTAAGTGTCTGACCATAACACGAAGTTACTATGTATTCTCTTGCGTTTACAATCCAAATAGAAGCTACAGTCTTGAACCGTTTTTTGATGAACTTAGTAAACTTGTTACTGATTTTGTTTCTTTTTCTATCTGTGGTGATTTTAATGTGAATTTGCTTTCTATTGACACTGTATCTGATAATTTTTGCGACCAAGATAGCTCAGCTGGTATGACCATAATTAATTGTGTCTCACCTACCCGTTTTGCCCCAAATGTGGCACATAGCCTCCTCGATGTATTTATTCTTTCTGACACTTCTCTGTTGTTACTTTTTGACCAGTTTCATTTATATCTGATCATGACCTACTTTTCTGCACAATAAATATTCGTTTTTCTAGCAATGTCATTCAAACATCAGACCAAAGTGAATATACCATACCTCATGAGGTGTAGGGTATAAAAATTGTGAAAAAAACACAATTTTTTGTATTTGATGATAAGTTAATACTATTTATGTAAGTCGCTTTTTAGTAAGTATTTTTTGCTATTCAATTGCCTTTCCAAAACGCCCAATGGCAGCTTTCTAGCTGCACTAGCTCAGTGCTTGTGGCTTAATGACACCTCCGAGTGCCATTTTTCGACATACTTTCATCTATAGATCCTAACTGGGGACAGATAGACCCCCTCCTATACAATTTTTTTCTTGTTTCAACCCCAGGAACCACCTCCTTCATTATTCGTACTGAAGCGTGGGGCACCCTATATATATGGGAGGGATTATGGGCAAGAGGCGTTCCTAGCCACTTTACTTTTGCCAAAAAATCTACTTTGAAATTTTTGTTACATATCGCTATATGGAGTAAAGAGTTTTAAGACCCACTTAAAAAAGATTGCACCCACCCAAAAGTTTACCTTCGAAGAAATATCAACTTTACTTGCGCGAATTGAAGGATGTTTAAACTCTGTGAAAACTGCACATGGTACCACGACCCGACCCATTACAAAAATTGTAGTTTTGCCATCTATCTAGTTCTTTATGTATTTTTTCTTTATACTTTACTATTAATAATATCCTCTCTTAACTCACTCTACTTTCAGCTATGGCTCCATTCAAACCCTGCGACAAGGCTAATTGTCACTGCCAAGGAGCTATAGCTGCCTTACCCGAACGCCGCTTAACCCGGAAACCCCAACAAAAATTTAAGAATGCTTCCAAGACCCGTAAACCAGAGAGGACGACCCGTTCACGTTTGCAAGAACGTCTCGACCGCTTCCGGCAGCTACCACAAGACGTTCGGTCAACAACATCGAAGCGTAGTTCCCAAGGCCGACATGTGGCATGTGGGCTATGCAAAAAAGACCACCGCCTGCTTACCTGCACGCGATTCGTCGAGATGAATTTCACGCAGAAGTACGAAACGGTGCAAAAGATGCACTACTCACCGAGTGTCCAACTGCACGTGCAAGGTGACCTGCACCGTATGTTCCGCCAAACACTACACAACCCTACACGGACATCCAAGGCTGCTGGAAGGAATGGGTATGGTTGAGCGTTCTACTAAAACCCGTCAAAAAGTGGCCCCTTCTTTGCTACGGCAGACCCTCATTCCGACGGCATCGGTTCGGGTTAAACACGAAGGAGAATGGAGCACGGTACGAGTTCTGGTGAACCCCAGCCGACCAAATACAATAATATCCAACGATTTGACCCATAAATGGCGACTGCGTACAACAAAGGATGGTGAACAACGGCTCTGCAAAATTATCATCGCGCCAAGGATCGACGACAGTCAACAACTCAGTGTGACTGCAGTCGTAACAGATGAATTGCCCTGCAAACCGTACCCGGAAGAGATAAGTCCGTCCGCGAAGACCCTCTTCGAAAACCTAGTCTATGCAGACCCAAACTTTTCATCTGCTCAAGACATCCAGATGGAGCTCGGGGCAGACATATACGCTCGAGTTATAAAAAACTCATTTATTAAGCGGTTATCAACGGTCTTGCAGTGGCACAAAATACTGCCTACGGTTGGACTTTGTCTGGCTCGTACTAATCCCCTATACTTAAAAAAATGAAAAAAATACATATATAAATGAAATTTTGTATTTTCTATTTTTGTAAATATTGAAATTTTTATGAATTTTACCCTATGAATAAACCAAAAAATGAACTATATAATTCCAACGGCTTAGCCCCTTCTTTTATACCCTATTGTCAACTCATACTTGAGACCCTACTAATATGCCTTCTAATTGCAGATATTGCAAGGCGGGCGGAATGTTCATGCACGGACTCTAAACGTGATGAACACCGCTCGCCCCAAGATCCACAATTCCAGTCGCTAATTTCATTCGATCGACAGCAGCAGCATCAGCAGCAACAGCATCAATCCGCACCCGAAACCCACCCAGAGCGAAGACAGCAAAGACGATAGACCGAAGACAACACATAAGAACAACTACCCAACATCACATAAGAACAACTATTCATCAACACATAGATTGCGTATCAACGGATCCAATACGGTTCACAACCAAATCACATTTCACATCATTTATATTCCACCAAACACACATGAAGTAACATTAATCATAAAAAATGCAATTTGAACAACATCCTAAACATTGAATTTGCGATTACAAAACATATAGAAATCACGTTCACTTAACATTTGTGGCGGCATAAATTCGCGACAGAATTTTTTTTTGTTGTTATTGTTGTTTGTTTGTTATTGTTTTGTGTTTTCCCTTTGTTCGGGGCGACGGGTGAACGAAACCGAAGGGAAAAACACAAGCCGAAGGCGCGCACGACACTTTTTATTGCATTGTTCTTTTTTTATTATATTGTTCTTTTTTTTATTTATATTATTATTTTGGTTTAATTAAACCAAATTTGACACTCGCGGGTGGAATGCAGCCGGGCGGAGAATTGACAACAGCTGTCAAGATCTCTTATTCCCTTTTGTTACGACTTCGTTTTAGAAGTTTGTTGATGAGCTTTTACGATCCGATGTTGGGGAAGGCATTGCGCGAAACTATACTTACGGGACGAAGACATAATATGAAAAAAAAACTAGACTAAAGCTTTTTGTACTCTAAACCTGTTTTGGGAGGGGAATCTGTCGACATTTATGCTTTCGCCTATACATACATGAGTGCCGCCAATTTGAGTGTTTTCATTTTGGTGGGTGCGGGGGTGTATATGTAAATTTGCCAAACACACTCTAGAAAAATCTGAGAAGATCTTTCACATATAGGTGTGGGCAAAGCCCCGACTGCGAATACTGGCTTCTGCGTAGGTCGCGCTCATGTGTGGGGGGGGGGGGGGGAAGATGTTGGAGAAATGGAAAGTGAGCGCCATATATGCGTTCATATAGACAAGATTCTTTTAGTTCTTTTTAGGCAGGGAAAAGAGTGCGAACAGAATTAGTGGACTGGCGTTTTCTTTTTTTTGATTTCAAAATTTAAATTTTCGAGTAGTGCGGTTTTAATTGTGGATTTAATTTTGATTCTTGTGGTTTTTAATTTTTGATTTTGATTCTTAAATTGTGTTTTTTTTGGTTGCTGTGGACCTTCGTTGGATCGTGGAGCTGAGGCAGGAGATATTTTCGAAGGGAGTATTTTTCCGCGCTGGTGTTATTTCCACCAGCGGGTGGCAATTGTGTATTTGGTTTTTTTTATCTGTGGCGGTCGGCCATTTGGTTTATTCGAAAGATATAAAGAAAAAAAAATAATGTAAATAGAGTTTGTCAAGTTGTGGCAAGTCGGTTGTGGCAAGTCGGCCACTGGTGTTTCGAGATTTTATAGTGGAGTTGGTCTCCGTCGGTTTTGTGGTCCTGGTTTCCCCTTTCCCTTCCAATTTTTGTTGTGGCGTCCCGCACCTGAGCCGAGTTGTTGCTGGACATCGATTTTTTTCGAAGTCCAGCTGGTGAATTGATTCTTTAAAGAATCGTGCGAGGGATTTCAGGCAGGTCGGTCTGGTCCCGTAAATCAAGTGCACATAAAAACATAATTTTTGTCATTAGTGTTTTTATTTTCTAAAATGCTCTCGTTTGACAAATTTCCGTGTTGTGTGTCAGTGAGTGGTACCGTGAACCAGGTGCACATAAGAACTTGATTTTTGTCATTAGTATTTTTTTTTAAAACACTCTCGTTTGACAGATTTCCGTTTTGTGTGTAAATGGGTTTTCGTTTCCATTTCACGTTCGGTTATTTGCGGTTTCCATATACGTATATTTCAGAGAGGGATTTGAAAAGCTTAGTTATCGGGTTTTCGCGTATTCGTGTGTTTCGTATATTTCAGAGAGGGATTTGAAAAGTTTAGTTATCGGGTTTTCGCGTATTCGTGTGTTTCGTTCGGTCGGGGATACCATTCCGCGAGGGTCGGCTTAAATCCCACGCTTCGCGACTGTGCTATTCGGGCAAATAGGGAATTTAATTATCGCGTGGGGATTTTTGGATATTAGTTTTTTTAAAGTTTAGTTAAAAACTAGCGTGATAAGCTGGCGCTCAACGTGGGGCTATTTCGTAAAAGTTTTTTTTTAATATTATTTTTTTTATATATAATTTTTTTTTGGTAATTTTTCGGTTTTTTTATATGAAACAAATTTTTTTTTGATGTTTTTGTAAATTTTTATTTTATGTTTTAACTAATTCTTTTTATTTATTTAGCTTTTTTTTGGAAAAAAATTACATCGGCGTTGTTGTGACGGCAGAGCTAGCGGCAGAGTTCGGGATATCTCCGGTGAGTCCGTTCCGTTTGTTTTGGTGCAACAACTGTAGTTTTTTTAATTTAAATTTTTTTTAATAATTTTAGTTTAATTTTTGAAGTGTTGCACCTCGGTATTTGAATTTTTTTTTATTATTTATTTATTTTTTTTTTGGATATTTTGGGTGTTTTTTTAATTATTTTTTTTAAATTTTTATTTTTTTTTAATAATTTTTTTTTCGGAATTTGAATTTGATTTTATTTATTTCATATTTTTAATTCTGTGAGCGTGATAAGCTGGCGCCCAACGTGGGGCTATTTTGTTTTTTTTTATAAAAATGTTTTTGTTTTTTTTTTCAATAATTTTTTTTTGATTTTTAAAAAAAAAGTTTTTTTAGTTTTCGGGTTTTTTTTTCAAATTAAATTTTTTTTTTTATTTAAATATATTTATTTGTTTTTTTGTGCCGTTTGTTTTGGTTGTATTAATCCAGTTTTTTTATAATTTACTAATTAGTCTTTTTATTTTATTTAGCATTTTTTTTTTTAATCGTATCGGTGAGAACGACACTGCCGGCGGAGTTCGTGTTTTTTTTGGTGAGTCCGTTCCATTTTATTTTTTTTTAACTTTTTTTTGTGAATTGACAATTACTGTTTGGTTTTTTTTTAATAATTTTTTTTGATCTTGATTTTATTTATTTAAATTTTTTTTCTGTGAGCGCGGTACGCTGGTTTATTTTATATATTTTTTTAAAATGTTTTTTTGAGTGGGTTATTCTTATATGAAGAAATTGAGGAGTTAGTTGGGGTAGTTTCGGTTCATTTCGAGGTAGAGGGCAAGTCGGTCCATGCCTCGTGGTGTCGGATTTGGCCCAGGCATTGATTCTTGGCGGGGACTTGTGGTCTAGGGCCGGTGTTGTGCCAGATTTGGCCAAGAATCAGTGGAGTTTTTCCGACCAAGTCGAGGTCTCGTCAGTAGCGGCGGTAGTTGATAGGGCTGCTTTCTCAACTAGGGAGAATTCGGTTCTTGAAAAGTCAGTATAATTTTCAGGCTAAGGCCTCGTCAGTAGCGGCGATAGTTGATAGGTTTGCTTTATCAACTAGGGAAGATTTGGTTTTTCAAGAGTCAGAGGAGTTTTCCAGGTCAAGGCCTCGTCAGTAGCGGCGATAGTTGATAGGTTTGCTTTGTCAACTAGGGAAAATTCGGTACTTGAGGAGTTAGTAGGGGAAGTTTTCCGAGCTATGCCTGAGGGACTTGGGGCTGACTTAGAACTCCATGTTTTCGTGTATTTTGACGATATTATTATCGTTACAAATACATTTGATAAGCATGTTGAGGTTCTGAGGGAGGTCCTGAGGAGGATTTGTGGGCAGGGCTTGTGATGAATAGGGAAACATTTAATTGTTCTGTTTCTTCGCTACGGTACTTAGATTTGTTTCGAATTTCGCTGATTTGGTAAAGCCTCTAACTGGTCTTCTAGAGACGAAGAACAGGTTTAGATGGCCGCCGGAGTGCGAGAACAGCTTTTGTTATATGGGACAAGGAAATCTCTTATTTGAGTAGGTCGTTGAGTAGGAGCTAGAGAACTAACAAATTAAGACCACCTTGAGGGCTTATGTGCCGGAGAACCACAGGACGTGGGATTCTCGTCTCTCAAAGGTGGCATGCTGTAATGGAACAGCGCAGCGTGAGATTTTGGGGTCGTCTCCATACTTCGTGAGTTTTGGCCGGAATATGGCGGTCAGATGTGATAAGGATTATAGACGAGTGGGGGACTCAGACCAACCGGACAGTACCGGGCCAAGAAAATGGCAGACTTGAGGGACGACATATATAAAAGTTGGAAATGGCAAACTCAGACGTAGAGATGTACGGAATTTACCACACGAGTTAGTATGGAGACGTTATTTTGGGTTTGTCCGATGCTGCAAACTATTTTGCAGTGAAGTTAGTTTTTTTGACTTTTTAGGGTTAAAAAAAAGGGTGCCTCCGTGGGCATATGTTTCGGAAGACGAAGACGGACGAGAAAAGGGGACTCAGGGTGATTTTCTCCGGTTAGATTCGAAAGTTGGCTGGTCTCAGGAGACCAAGTTTGTTATTGTTTTGTGTTTTCCCTTTGTTCGGGGCGACGGGTGAACGAAACCGAAGGGAAAAACACAAGCCGAAGGCGCGCACGACACTTTTTATTGCATTGTTCTTTTTTTATTATATTGTTCTTTTTTTTATTTATATTATTATTTTGGTTTAATTAAACCAAATTTGACACTCGCGGGTGGAATGCAGCCGGGCGGAGAATTGACAACAGCTGTCAAGATCTCTTATTCCCTTTTGTTACGACTTCGTTTTAGAAGTTTGTTGATGAGCTTTTACGATCCGATGTTGGGGAAGGCATTGCGCGAAACTATACTTACGGGACGAAGACATAATATGAAAAAAAAACTAGACTAAAGCTTTTTGTACTCTAAACCTGTTTTGGGAGGGGAATCTGTCGACATTTATGCTTTCGCCTATACATACATGAGTGCCGCCAATTTGAGTATTTTCATTTTGGTGGGTGCGGGGGTGTATATGTAAATTTGCCGAACACACTCTAGAAAAATCTGAGAAGATCTTTCACATATAGGTGTGGGCAAAGCCCCGACTGCGAATACTGGCTTCTGCGTAGGTCGCGCTCATGTGTGGGGGGGGGGGGAAGATGTTGGAGAAATGGAAAGTGAGCGCCATATATGCGTTCATATAGACAAGATTCTTTTAGTTCTTTTTAGGCAGGGAAAAGAGTGCGAACAGAATTAGTGGACTGGCGTTTTCTTTTTTTTGATTTCAAAATTTAAATTTTCGAGTAGTGCGGTTTTAATTGTGGATTTAATTTTGATTCTTGTGGTTTTTAATTTTTGATTTTGATTCTTAAATTGTGTTTTTTTTGGTTGCTGTGGACCTTCGTTGGATCGTGGAGCTGAGGCAGGAGATATTTTCGAAGGGAGTATTTTTCCGCGCTGGTGTTATTTCCACCAGCGGGTGGCAATTGTGTATTTGGTTTTTTTTATCTGTGGCGGTCGGCCATTTGGTTTATTCGAAAGATATAAAGAAAAAAAAATAATGTAAATAGAGTTTGTCAAGTTGTGGCAAGTCGGTTGTGGCAAGTCGGCCACTGGTGTTTCGAGATTTTATAGTGGAGTTGGTCTCCGTCGGTTTTGTGGTCCTGGTTTCCCCTTTCCCTTCCAATTTTTGTTGTGGCGTCCCGCACCTGAGCCGAGTTGTTGCTGGACATCGATTTTTTTCGAAGTCCAGCTGGTGAATTGATTCTTTAAAGAATCGTGCGAGGGATTTCAGGCAGGTCGGTCTGGTCCCGTAAATCAAGTGCACATAAAAACATAATTTTTGTCATTAGTGTTTTTTTTTTTCTAAAATGCTCTCGTTTGACAAATTTCCGTGTTGTGTGTCAGTGAGTGGTACCGTGAACCAGGTGCACATAAGAACTTGATTTTTGTCATTAGTATTTTTTTTTAAAACACTCTCGTTTGACAGATTTCCGTTTTGTGTGTAAGTGGGTTTTCGTTTCCATTTCACGTTCGGTTATTTGCGGTTTCCATATACGTATATTTCAGAGAGGGATTTGAAAAGTTTAGTTATCGGGTTTTCGCGTATTCGTGTGTTTCGTTCGGTCGGGGATACCATTCCGCGAGGGTCGGCTTAAATCCCACGCTTCGCGACTGTGCTATTCGGGCAAATAGGGAATTTAATTATCGCGTGGGGATTTTTGGATATTAGTTTTTTTAAAGTTTAGTTAAAAACTAGCGTGATACATTCAATAAAACCCTTTTTTATACCCTCAAATACAATCAAGTTGCCTTTTGCTTTTATTTGAATAGAATCCCCCTTTAAATGCGAACAAAACATTGGTCCTTCGAACCTTAAAATAAAAGCGAAAAAATTATATATATTTATTTGAAAAAGAAAGTAAAAAACAAAGAAAAGTGAAATTTGAAAATTGAAAATTGAAAATTGCAAACCCTAGAAAACCCAAAAAGAAAAGTGAAATTTGAAAATTGCAAACCCTAGAAAACCCAAAAAGAAAAGTGAAATTTCAAAAGCTAAATTTATAAAACACAAAGAAATTACATATTACAAATATCGAAGTGCGTGCGTACATATAAAAAAACCCAAAACGAAGCCCGAAAGAAGAAAAACGAAAAAAGCAACAAAATCAACACCTGCACTACAGAGGAATTTGAACGAGAGAAGCACACATTTACACTAACAACGAACAAATTTTTGCTGAGTGAGTCGTTGGTTTTAGTTCATTTACTCATTACCACTTTCGAAACAGGCATATACATACATATATGGTCACTGACCCAAAATCATTTCGGTTCTTGT
Source organism: Heteromyza rotundicornis (assembly GCA_951394025.1). Lineage (NCBI taxonomy): Eukaryota > Metazoa > Arthropoda > Insecta > Diptera > Heleomyzidae > Heteromyza > Heteromyza rotundicornis. Next base: position 56,413,750 of record OX596011.1, on the reverse strand, counting down.
ATATAAGAATTTATTTCGGTACCCAAATAGAAGTAACGTAACCCAAGTGAAAATTTTTGCAATATTAAAACTTTCATCTAAATAAATAAAAATTAATTTTTTTCGCCACTTTACAAAAAGTTTTAAGCGGAAAATTTTTTTTTTTTTTGTCAAAAGTTTCGCGACCCAAGCGGAGTTTTTGAAGTGGCCCAAAGTGATTGAATTGAAGATTTTGTTTAAAAAGACCCGGAATATTTTCCAAATTAAAATTTGTTTTACAAAAATTAAAATTTTTTTCTGTCAAATATTTGCAACCCAAGCGGAAATTTTGTGCAGCCCCTTAATTTTTCAATTCAAACATTTTTATTCAATTTTCACGATACCCTTGTGGAAATTGAAAATACCCTACATTGGTTTTTGTTGGATTAACCCAACCAACATTTTTTTACAATTTGTATTTAAAAAAAATTTTTTTTTATTTTTTTTTTTAGAGTATTATATTTATTGAATCCTCCAAATAGTTTTTTTAGATCTAACAATAATAATTCAAAAGGGTTTTCAATAAAAAATTTCACTTAATTCTATTTATAAATTGAGTTTTTCCCTTTGTCCATTGAGTTGGGCATGATGTGTTTTCGTAGCTAATATAGGGTTATAAATTAGTTTCGCTTAAGACGTGAGGGATTCAACGGTCTTAGCAGTTTTCTAGCTAGAATGTTAGGGTGAAACATGAGCTCCTGCTTACCCTTCGTGGTAAATTTCGGGATTTCGTCTTTGACTTCCAGTATATTCAGGTCTCTGTGAATGTTAGTGTTTTTTATATACCAAGGGGCTCTGGCAATTTGTCTCAGGATTTTAAATTGGACTCTCTGGAGTTTTTCCACGTTCGAGGGAGACGCAGTGCCCCAGAGCTCAATTCCATATGTCCATATGGGTTTTATTATACTTTTGTATATTTGGACTTTGTATGTGAGATTTAGCTTAGATGCCTTTGAGATTAGCCAATTTAGTTCCAACTGTTTTAGTTTAATCTGGGTGATTTTGGATTGAATGTGCTTATGCCACGTGAGTCGACGATCGAGGTGCATTCCAAGATACTTTGTTTCGGAACTTTCAGGGACAACTTGGCCGTTTATCTTCAGAGCAGGGCACGTGCACCTTCTTAGGGTGAAGGTTAAGTGACAGCTTTTGGATTCGTTGACTTTGATTTTCCATCTTGATAGCCAATTACTTAGAGTGTCCAAGTGTTTTTGCACGTAAAGAGTTGCCATGTCTGGGTTTGAGTGAGAGCACAGAGATAGCAGTGTCGTCAGCAAAAGTCGATATACAGGAGTTATTGAGTGGGATTAATGTTGGTAATGGGATATCACCAGTTGTCTCGTTCTGTTTTTAGGTGGTTGGCAAAAGCAGCACCTTTTTCAGCATCGCTTCTGGCCCAGTTTCCATTTGGCAGCCGTATGGGAGGTTCTGCCTGTACTGGTTTTTTCATATTTTTAGCAGCTCGCCAGAGAGAGTAATTTGTTGATTTTGTGGGTGCGAGATGTTCAACCAATTGTTGGAAGTCTCTTTCGGATTTCCACTTTAGCTGTTTTTGTAGAGTTTGAGTGATGTTATTGAGATGTTTTTTCAGATTTGGGGATCTGTTGTTTTGCCATTCGCGACGTATTTTTCTTTTATTTTTTATTAACTGCTCTATGTCCTTTGGGGTACATTTTGCATAGCTGCGAGTTGAGCTATTTGGGATTCGGGCGGGAGTGGCCGCTGTAGCTGCTTGGGAAAGCCAGAGTGTGAAATTACTAACAGCTGTGTTTATTTCATCTTTCGTTTTTAGTGACACATTTGGGTTAATGTGGGAGCTTATATACTTCCGATATTTGAGCCAGTTTGTGAGTTTACTGGTCAATTTATCTGGTGAGTTGACCTCAGAACTTGGCGCGTACTTTATTGTGATAATGGTAGGCGTATGGTCTGATGAGAGATCTAGAGAAGATTCTATAGTCAATTGGCTCCTTTTTACAGTTTTAAATACTGAAAAGTCGATGACGTCGGGAGTTTTTCGACTGTCAGTTGGCCAATTAGTTGGCGTGCCAGAGGAGACTACGTCAAGGCCAAGTCTGTTGATGGTGTTCAACAGGAGCCTTCCCTTTGGTGATATTAGGCGAGAGCCCCAGTATGTATGCTTGGCGTTGAACTCGCCGGCACCGAGAAACTTTGGTCCAAGAGAATGGAAAAAAGTCTGGAATTATTGCTCAGTTATTTTGTGTCTGGACGGGCAGTATATAGTTGTTAATGTTAGGCCTTTTAAGTATTCATCGAGAGAAATACTTGTTGCTTGAATATATTCTGTGCAATAATTCTGGAGAGTATAATGCTTTATCCGGCTTTTTATGAGAATAGCGGAACCACCTCTAGCGTTTCCGCTTGGATGCTTTGTGTCATAGAGTCTATATCCTGGGAGATTGAAAAAGTGTTTTTCAGTGAAGTGAGTTTCAGAGATTAGCATAACGTCTATGCTGGACTCTTTCAAGAACTGGAGAAGTTCTAGTTTGTGAAGACACAGGCCGTTTGCATTCCAGAATGATATTTTTAAACTATTCATGGTTTAGACATGAGATGTTGTAGTACAAGACTTTGATTTTTAAGCATTTCTTGAATCATATTTTGCATACTGGACATAAATTGAGACATATTTTGTATGTATGCTTCTTAAGGCGCTGGCTTAGGAAACGCCTTGTTTTATAAGGGGGTTAGCTAGAGTTTGGACAGCGTATAACGGAGGAAATTTTTGAGTTTTCCTAGTTTCATGTTTTTGAGTTGCATTTTCCGTCTTTTTTATGTAGCTTTGATAGACTGCGTAGCCTCTATAGTTAGCAGTGTGATTGTCACCGCAAGTACTACATTTTTTAATAATGGAATGCTTGGGTCGAACTCTAGTTCCACACGGAAAAGAGGTTGTGGAATTTTTTTTTTATTTTGAATATTGAATACGGACTTTATTTGGAAGCCCTCATTGCCTAGTGCAGTTTTAATTTCGTCGCATTCTACGAAAGGCTCGATACCTTTCAGTACAACTGAGAGGCCTTTAGAACTTTTGAGCTGGTAAGTGTAGTAGCTTTTTTTGAGATTATCAAAGAGTTTGACAAATTTTCTATAGTTGGGCTCGCTGTAAATTTGGATTTTTGTTTCGTGTATTAGTCCCCTGAGGATAGAAATCACGTGGAAATTATTAGGACCAATATTTTGGGTTAGTTTTATCTATCTGCGTGAGCGAAATTCTAATTCTAATAGGTGGTGGTTTTTGCGATTTCGGTTTGGGATCCGAATTGATTTCTTCAACAAGAATAGAAAATCGGTTTTGCCCAAGCTCAAGAGACGGTTTGTCGGGATTTGTCTTTTGAATTTTTGAGGAACTCTTATTTCCGTTAGTGGGGGACGAAAGCCCTCGCTTTGGGAAGTAAATGTTAATTCCGGTCTGCACTGTCGGCATTTTTCTGGTTTGACCTAAAAAATTGGAGCGGGTAGCGACCTTTTTTATGCGATTAGCGATATTATGAGATATTATGACGATACAGAGTTACCTGAGTTTCTGTGTGAAGTATCACTCTGTGAACTCCTCTGCAGATCCGGTGGTGGAATTTCAGTATGCCGTTGAGTTTGCTGTTGTTGTTCTTGCGGAAGCTGCTGCTGCGCAACGTCCTGCTGTGGAAGCTGTTGCTGCAGAAGTTGTGACTGCTGCTGTTTTGGCTGCAGTTGGTGCGTCATTTGCGATTGCAGTTGTTGTTGTTGTACTGGTTGCAGCTGCTGGTAAGCGGTATTATCTCGTTCACTGACTGCTATAGACGAAGGGGTTCGTTGCATGACGAGGAATTGTAAAATATACTAGGGCGTTCACACTGGTACTGATTGTGCGCTTCTGGTCACCCTACCCAAAACACAGGGTGGTGTCCACGATATTATTAGCGGTTTGTGTCCACAATGATCGATTCAAATGTTTGGGACTTTTTCAAGGGAAATTTAATTGAGTCGGCTGGTTTGCGTCTATGATACACTGCTCGATTTTTGGGATTTTCTTAAATTTTTTTGAGGGCAATGTAAACGTCACTTTCGTTGTTTTTATGGAGTCCAAATTTCCAAAGTAATTATCAAGTTATAAATAATTGTGCACTTCACTGCACTTCATGCACTCGCGAATCAGGAGAAAATGTGCTTTTTAGCACATGTATTGTTTTCCGTATCGCACTATGGATTTTGTTATTATTTATAAAAACAGAAAGTAATAATAAAATTAAACTTCATTTGATCGCTACAATTTTTATAAAATGTTTTTTGTTTCTCGTAAGTTTTGCGACCCAAGCGGAATTTTTTTTGAAGTGACCCAATGTGATTGAATTAAAATTTTTGCTTAAAAAAGATCCGGAATATTTTCCAAATTAAAATTTATTTTACAAAAATTAAATTTTTTTTCTCTCAAATATTCGCAACCCAAGCGGAAATTTGGTGCAGACCCTCATTTTTTTAATTCAAGCATTTCTATTAAATTTTTACGCCACCCTTGTGGAAATTGAAAATACCCTACATTGGTTTTTGTTGGATTAACCCAACCTAAATTTATTTACAACTAGCTGTTACATACCCGGCGTTGCACGGGTTGTATAAAATTTTAAAATAAATATATATAGGAATTTTCGACAACTTCAATGGCGCTGTAGTTGATGGTTTATTCCCCCCGTGAAACTTGGTGCCAGTTGTAATCCCACCCGGTAGGAATCACCCAAAAAAAGTCCAAGGACTCACTTTGTGGCAGCTGTAATCCCACCCGGTATAATTCAGCCAAAAAAAGTCCAAGGACGCACTTGGTGGCAGTTGTAATTCAACCCGGCATGATCCACCCAAAAAATGTCCAAGGAAGCACTTGGTGCCAGGTTGTAATCCCACCAGGCATGAGCCACCCAAAAAATGTCCAAGGACGCACTTGGTGGCAGCTGTAATCCCACCCGGTATGATTCAGCCAAAAAAAGTCCAAGGACACAATTGGTGGCAGTTGTAATCCCACCCGGTATGATTCACCCAAAAAATGTGCAAGGGCGCAGTTGGTGGCATGGACCACTTAATATTCGATATTTACTATGTTACATTTTAATAATATTTTTTTGTTGTATGAGAGGTGCCACGCCCCGTTGTCCAAATCCAACCTGTTATGTCCTATTGCAAATTCCATTACTAACACAATTTTACCTTAAAATTTCAATAAAATCAGTAAAGCCGTGATATGGGGTAGAAAATTGTATGGGCGGTGCCACGCCCCTTGTCCAATTATTCCCATATTCGACACATAGCTGGGAAAACATACTGTACAACTCCATGCTAAATTTCATTAGAATATATTCAATCGTTGCTTAATTAACTGGTATTTAAGTTATGTGTTGTGTGGGAGGTGCCACGCCCCTTTGTCCAATTATTCCCATATTCGAAACATAGCTGGGAAAACATACTGTACAACTCCATGCTAAATTTCATTAGAATATATTCAATCGTTGCTTAATTAGCTGGTATTTAAGTTATGTGTTGTGTGGGAGGTGCCACGCCCCTTTGTCCAAGTATTCCCATATTCGGCACATAGCTTGGAAAACATACTATATAGCTCCATTCCAAATTTCATTAAAATATATCCAATAGTTGCTTAATTAGCTGTTATTTAAGTTACGTGTTGTGTGGGAGGTGCCACGCCCCTTTGTCCAATTATTCCCATATTCGACGCATAGCTGGGAAAACATACTGTACAACTCCATGCTTAATTTCATTAGAATATATTCAATCGTTGCTTAGTTAGCTGGTATTTAAGTTATGTGTTGTGTGGGAGGTGCCACGCCCCTTTCTCCAATTATTCCCATATTCGACACATGGCTGGGAAAACATACTGTACAACTCCATGCTAAATTTCATTAGAATATATTCAATCGTTGCTTAATTAGCTGTTATTTAAGTTACGTGTTGTGTGGGCGGTGCCACGCCCCTTGTCCAATTACTCCCATTTTCGACACATAGCAGTACAACTCCATTCCAAATTTCACTAAAATATATCCAATAGTTGCTTAATTAGCTGTTATTTAAGTTACGTGTTGTGTGGGAGGTGCCACGACCCTTTGTCCAATTATTCCCATATTCGACGCATAGCTGGGAAAACATACTGTACAACTCCATGCTTAATTTCATTAGAATATATTCAATCGTTGCTTAGTTAGCTGGTATTTAAGTTATGTGTTGTGTGGGAGGTGCCATGCCCCTTTGTCTAATTATTCCCATATTCGACACATAGCTGGGAAAACATACTATACAGCTCCATTCCAAATTTCATTAAAATATATCCAATAGTTGCTTAATTAGCTGTTATTTAAGTTACGTGTTGTGTGGGCGGTGCCACGCCCCTTGTCCAATTATGCTCATATTTGGCATAAAGCTTGGAAAAGTTATTATGCAACTTCGTGCTAAATTTCGTATTTATTATTCAATTTTCTATTCAAATTCAATTCAATAGTTACTAAATTACCTTGTAGACATATTTTGTGTTGTATGGGAGGTGCCACGCCCATGTCCAATCCCAACCGCATATAGCCTATGTTACATGTCGATACCGATAGAATTTATCCTGAAAGTTTCAAGAGAATCGGTACAGCCGTTTAGCCGTGATTGAGGGACAAACAGACAGACAGACAGACAGACAGACATACAGACATACAGACAGACACACACTCAGTTTTATAATATATATAGGGATTTGTATTTTTTTGAAAATTTTTATAACATTTTTTTTTGTTTCTTGAAAGTTTCGCGACCTAAGCGGAATTTTTTTTTAGGTGACCCAAAGTGATTGAATTAAAAATTTTGGATAAAAAGATCCGGAATATTTTCCAAACTAAAATTTATTTTACAAAAATAAAATTTTTTTCTCTCAAATATTCGCAACCCAAGCGGAAATTTTGTGCAGACCCTCAATTTTGAATTCAGCATTTCTATTCAATTTTCACGCGACCCTTGTGGAAATTGAAAATACCCTACATTCTTTTCTTGGAATAACCCAACCAACATTTTCACAATTTTTTATTGGCTGCTTAATTCGGTTTTAATACATTTGAACAAGTATGTCACAACTGACCCTGGCCACCGCCAACTTTGTGCGGTTTGCGAACGACGTTTTGGATTTCGAGACTCAGAGTAATGAAAACCCCATATCCGATGCAACTGTCGTAACCATAAAAATAGAAAGAACGGAGCTGGAATGTATGTTTCAGAGGGCCAAGGAGGCATTTGATATGCTGCGAGCAATACCCCAAGGTGGAAAACCCGAAGAGACGGTGGACTTGGTTAAGTTGAAGAGTAAATATCGGAGGGTGTTCAATGCGTACGCGAGAGGCATGAATCGCTTACAGGATCGCATCGATGCCTTAATGGAGTCGGTGTCATCAACTAGCAAGTCACCCGCACAGGACATAGAACCACATGGTGACATGGAAATTTTCCATGGGGATTATGTCAAATGGGCAACATTCAGAGACATGTTCACTGCCCTATATATAAATAACCCCCGTTTAATTTCAATAGAAAAATTATTCTATTTGAATCAAAAGACCCGAGGGGAGGCGCTGGACATAGTAAAAACACCACCCCTTACAAATGATGGGTTTATATTGGCGTGGAATAATTTGAAAGGCCAATATGAAAACAAGCGAATGCAAATCAATGCACAGCTTAAGACCCTTCTGAATTTACCCCAAGTCCCTACTGCTTCAGGAGCGTCAATAAAGAAATTGCAAAGGTCCATTGGCAATTGCATATTTACTTTGGAACAATTAGGGGTAGACACTAGCACTTGTGATCCTGGTGTACACATGTTCCACAAAATTACCCAAGGAGATTTTAGAAGATTTCGAAAGTAGTTTAGGTGATAGCTTGGAAGTTCCAAAGTGGGAAAAGTTTGATACTTTTTTAACCCAGAAGTACAAGACCCTTGAGGCAGTTGGGGATATAAAAGCTACAACTAGTAAACCTATTCACCAAGGAGCTATAAGCCGACCCAATAACCCACGTGTTAACTCGTTTCATGTGAACGTAGCACAGTCAAACAAAAAGACACAACCCCCTTCTACTAGCAGTAAACTAAAAACTACAGAACAAAAACCCCCTAATCTCAAGTACGAAAAAGATGGAGGAATATGCAGCTTATGTAAACAGCAGCACATTCTTCGCGAATGCCCCAAGTTCATTGCCATGAAATAAGAAGAACGACAAGAAACAGTAAAGAAAGCTGGATGTTGTTTTAACTGCCTAGCCATATCACATGGCATACAAAATTGCGAAAGCAAGTTCAGTTGTCGCTTTTGCACCAAGAGACACAATTCACTGTTGCACAAACACATCATTGACCCAAACACGACCCAAATTAATGAAGACGAACCGTTTCTGCTAATCCATCGAAATCTTGCCCGTTAACACTGAGTTCCAACCTGAACTCCCAGTTCAAGGTGACGACCCAAGCCCTGGTATTAAAGACTTTAACATCAGAATTGCCAAGTTACACAATTGACCCAACCCTAATAGGAAATCTTGATAATCTGACCCTACCAGTCACCAAGTTTTATCAAACGAGATTCCTGGACCTGATCATCGGTAGTGACTTATATCCACAAATTATTTGTAATGGGGTTAAAAAGAATATTCTTGGAACTCTTTTGACGCAAGAGACTGAATTTGGATGGATCCTTACAGGCCCTGTCCCAGACGCATCCAGACCCAACAAAATTGTTTCGTTTTTAAACACTGTGACCCTAGACCGTTTATTGACCCGCTTCTGGGAAATTGAAGAAATGCACCGGAACCCAATAAAAACGAAAGCAGACAAATATTGCGAAGAGAATTTTCAAAAAACAACACGACGGGACGTCGATGGTAGTTATGTAGTCACCCTACCCTTTAAATCATCGGACCCCTCCACCCTTGGGAATTCCAGACACATAGCGATGGCGCAATATATTCGCAACGAAACTGCGCTTGCCAAACGACCCCAATTGAAAATTAAGTATGATCAGGTTCTGCAAGAGTACATTGACCTTGGTCATATGAAACCGGTACCACCTATCTACTCGAACCAGGACTCATCAAATACGTACTATTTGCCCCATCACGCAATAGTAAAACCCGATCGTGTGACTACAAAAAGTCCGAGTAGTGTTCAATGCATCCAGCCCCACGTCCAACGGCAAGATTTAGTCTTACTTATTTCCAAGTGGCGTTTGTTCAAGTATGTTTTTAATGCAGATATACAAAAAATGTATAGGCAAATTCGCTTAAACCCGACCCAAACACCTTATCAAAGAATACTCTTTCGCCGAAGCATAGATGACCCCATTCAGTACTTTAAGCTGCAAACAGTGACTTTTGGAGTTAACTGTGTCCCATACCTGGCTATAAGAACCCTTCATCAACTGGCGGACGAAGTGTGTCACACCCATTCGCAGGCCTCACAGATATTGCGTAACTACATGTACGTGGACGATGTACTATATGGTTCTCATACCATATCTGAAGTACAAAAGGCACAACAAGAGTTGACCACCACGTCAGCAGGCCTTGAACTCTGAAACTGGACAGCCAACACACCCGAGCTTTTAGCACACTTACCTGATAGCCATCTTTAAGAGGTAGGATTCTTAAATCTGTCTGAAGCATGCAACGCTAAAACCCTTGGAATTCGTTGGAACGCCAAACAAGATATATTCTTCTTTTCGGTTCCCAATTTAGAACAATTATCAGCTGCCACCAAGCGCTCCCTATTGTCCACAATTGCCAAGCTTTTCAACCCGATGGTTAGCCCCTATTGTGGTGAGCTCAAAAATCATTATGCAACAAGTATGGCTCGACAAAACGGATTGGGATGAATCATTGAAAGCTCTGACCCTTCACAAATGGCTTCAATTTGTAGACGACTACGACTCGATCAACCAAATTGAAATTCCACGCTGGACCTATTACTCACCCAGGGCCAGTATTGAATTCCACGGTTTTTCGGACGCCTCGGAGAAAGCCTACTCGGCAGCATTTTATATGCGTGTAGCGCAGACAGATGGACAGATTGTTTCGACCCTAGTGTTTGCAAAGACGCGAGTAGCCCCGGTGAAAACTATATCACTACCACGCTTAGAACTATGTGGAGCTGTACTTTTAGCTGACATGGCAGAGACCCTTTTACCCCAGTTAAATTTGACCCAGTATCAAGTTCATTTCTGGACCGATTCCACAATCGTTTTAGCATGGTTGAAGAAACCACCATGTACCTGGACAACGTTCGTTGCGAATCGGATATCAGCCATCGTGGCCGCACCGACCATTGGCACCACGTCGACACTCACGAGAATCCAGCTGATGTTGCCAGCCGCGGCTGCGATCCCACCGGACTCAAAAATCATCCTCTATGGTGGCATGGGCCGGCCTGGTTACAAGAACCACATGATGACTGGAAAACTTTTCAAACAACCAGACCCACTGGAGTTCCGAATTTACCGTCCCCAACTATACCAGAACAAAAAAAATGCTTCGCCGTCGTTGTCCAAGAAGTTATTCTAGACAGATTTTCTTCATTGCTTAGGGCACTACGAGTCCTGTCATATGTCATGCGATTTTGCCGTCGTACCAGACCCTCACACATTACAGTGAATATATCTTCTAACGAGATGAAGATGATGATATGTCAAAAGCGATACTTTTGTGAAGAGTATGACAGCTTGCATAAAAAGACCCAAATACCTCAAAAGAGTACATTGCTCACAATGACTCCATTCCTCGACTCAACTAGAATTCTACGAGCTAACGGGCGATTAGCCAATACAACAGGACTCACGTGTAATGAACGACACCCTATTCTACTACCTTACCACAGTCGATTTACAAGACTTTTGACCCATACGACTCACCTAATATAACTCTACATGGAGGAAATCAGGCAGTTTTGCGTGTAATGAGATCGGAATTTTGGGTACCGAAGCTCAAAATCCTCATAAAACCCATCATTCTTAACTGCAAGGTTTGTGTGTTGCACAAAAAGAAACAACAGACTCAGATCATGGCCGCATTACCCCCAGAACGCACCCAAATTACACGACCCTTTATAAATACAGGAGTAGATTTTGCAGGACCCATCGAAATAAAAAATTATACAGGACGAGCATGTCTAATATCAAAAGGATACGTTTGCGTGTTTGTGTGCTTTGCTACAAAAGCGATTCACCTTGAACCTACCAGCGATCCCCCCACTCAGGCGTTTTTGGCACCATTTTCACGGTTTTTCTCCCGACGCGGATGCCCCGCCGCTCTCTACTCCGATAATGGAACGAATTTTGTGGGAGCTAGTCAGATACTAAAGAAAGATCGGCGAGAATTACTAAGAACCCTTCAAAATCAGGTGATGACAACCCAAAGTCATAAAAATTTGGAATGGCACTTTATACCCCCAGGAGCTCCACATATGGACGGGGTCTGGGAGGCAGGAGTAAAGAGTTTTAAGACCCACTTAAAAAAGATTGCACCCACCCAAAAGTTTACCTTCGAAGAAATATCAACTTTACTTGCGCGAATTGAAGGATGTTTAAACTCTGTGAAAACTGCACATGGTACCACTACCCGACCCATTACAAAAATTGTAGTTTTGCCATCTATCTAGTTCTTTATGTATTTTTTCTTTATACTTTACTATTAATAATATCCTCTCTTAACTCACTCTACTTTCAGCTATGGCTCCATTCAAACCCTGCGACAAGGCTAATTGTCACTGCCAAGGAGCTATAGCTGCCTCACCCAAACGCCGCTTAACCCGGAAACCCCAACAAAAATTTAAGAATGCTTCCAAGACCCGTAAACCAGAGAGGACGACCCGTTCACGTTTGCAAGAACGTCTCGACCGCTTCCGGCAGCTACCACAAGACGTTCGGTCAACAACATCGAAGCGTAGTTCCCAAGGCCGACATGTGGCATGTGGGCTATGCAAAAAAGACCACCGCCTGCTTACCTGCACGCGATTCGTCGAGATGAATTTCACGCAGAAGTACGAAACGGTGCAAAAGATGCACTACTCACCGAGTGTCCAACTGCACGTGCAAGGTGACCTGCACCGTATGTTCCGCCAAACACTACACAACCCTACACGGACATCCAAGGCTGCTGGAAGGAATGGGTATGGTTGAGCGTTCTACTAAAACCCGTCAAAAAGTGGCCCCTTCTTTGCTACGGCAGACCCTCATTCCGACGGCATCGGTTCGGGTTAAACACGAAGGAGAATGGAGCACGGTACGAGTTCTGGTGAACCCCAGCCGACCAAATACAATAATATCCAACGATTTGACCCATAAATGGCGACTGCGTACAACAAAGGATGGTGAACAACGGCTCTGCAAAATTATCATCGCGCCAAGGATCGACGACAGTCAACAACTCAGTGTGACTGCAGTCGTAACAGATGAATTGCCCTGCAAACCGTACCCGGAAGAGATAAGTCCGTCCGCGAAGACCCTCTTCGAAAACCTAGTCTATGCAGACCCAAACTTTTCATCTGCTCAAGACATCCAGATGGAGCTCGGGGCAGACATATACGCTCGAGTTATAAAAAACTCATTTATTAAGCGGTTATCAACGGTCTTGCAGTGGCACAAAATACTGCCTACGGTTGGACTTTGTCTGGCTCGTACTAATCCCCTATACTTAAAAAAATGAAAAAAATACATATATAAATGAAATTTTGTATTTTCTATTTTTGTAAATATTGAAATTTTTATGAATTTTACCCTATGAATAAACCAAAAAATGAACTATATAATTCCAACGGCTTAGCCCCTTCTTTTATACCCTATTGTCAACTCATACTTGAGACCCTACTAATATGCCTTCTAATTGCAGATATTGCAAGGCGGGCGGAATGTTCATGCACGGACTCTAAACGTGATGAACACCGCTCGCCCCAAGATCCACAATTCCAGTCGCTAATTTCATTCGATCGACAGCAGCAGCATCAGCAGCAACAGCATCAATCCGCACCCGAAACCCACCCAGAGCGAAGACAGCAAAGACGATAGACCGAAGACAACACATAAGAACAACTACCCAACATCACATAAGAACAACTATTCATCAACACATAGATTGCGTATCAACGGATCCAATACGGTTCACAACCAAATCACATTTCACATCATTTATATTCCACCAAAGACACATGAAGTAACATTAATCATAAAAAATGCAATTGGAATGGAGCCAATTTAAAGTTCTAACTTTCGTATTTTTTAAGCTACAGGGCTGAAATTTTTCACTTAGGCTAGCATTGGGGAAAAAAAGTAAAAAAAGAAAAAAAAAAAGGGGGGAAAAAGGGGGGAACAATTTTTTTTTTTAAATCAAAAAAATTTTTTAAATGTAAAAATTTAAGAAGAAAAACTATACGGGCAAAATATAAATTAGAAAGAAATATACCGAAAAAAAAATTTTTTTAAAAAAAAGGGGAAAATAAAAAAAGAGTAAAAAACAAGTTTTTTAAAATATAACCCTTTAACCGACTAAAAAGCAGAAAATAAATTTCCTTTAAATTAATTTCCGCAATTTCGATTTAAAATTAAGGGTTTTTGGCTGTCCCTAATATCACTGCAAATTTTGAAGTCGCCAAAAACCCTTAATTTTAAATCGAAATTGCGGAAATTAATTTAAAGGAAATTTATTTTCTGCTTTTTAGTCGGTTAAAGGGTTATATTTTAAAAAACTTGTTTTTTACTCTTTTTTTATTATACCCTCAAATACAATCAAGTTGCTTTTTGCGAACAAAACAGATAGACTTGGTAAAAAGGGTGGTGGAGCTGCAATCTATTGCAAAAATTAGCTAAACACCAGACTTGTTAGTAAATCATGTGAGCATAAAATACCTGAATGTTTAAGTGTCTGACCATAACACGAAGTTACTATGTATTCTCTTGCGTTTACAATCCAAATAGAAGCTACAGTCTTGAACCGTTTTTTGATGAACTTAGTAAACTTGTTACTGATTTTGTTTCTTTTTCTATCTGTGGTGATTTTAATGTGAATTTGCTTTCTATTGACACTGTATCTGATAATTTTTGCGACCAAGATAGCTCAGCTGGTATGACCATAATTAATTGTGTCTCACCTACCCGTTTTGCCCCAAATGTGGCACATAGCCTCCTCGATGTATTTATTCTTTCTGACACTTCTCTGTTGTTACTTTTTGACCAGTTTCATTTATATCTGATCATGACCTACTTTTCTGCACAATAAATATTCGTTTTTCTAGCAATGTCATTCAAACATCAGACCAAAGTGAATATACCATACCTCATGAGGTGTAGGGTATAAAAATTGTGAAAAAAACACAATTTTTTGTATTTGATGATAAGTTAATACTATTTATGTAAGTCGCTTTTTAGTAAGTATTTTTTGCTATTCAATTGCCTTTCCAAAACGCCCAATGGCAGCTTTCTAGCTGCACTAGCTCAGTGCTTGTGGCTTAATGACACCTCCGAGTGCCATTTTTCGACATACTTTCATCTGTAGATCCTAACTGGGGACAGATAGACCCCCTCCTATACAATTTTTTTCTTGTTTCAACCCCAGGAATCACCTCCTTCATTATTCGTACTGAAGCGTGGGACACCCTATATATATGGGAGGGATTATGGGCAAGAGGCGTTCCTAGCCACTTTACTTTTGCCAAAAAAATCTACTTTGAAATTTTTGTTACATATCGCTATATCGACACAGGAGGATGCTGATCAAGAAGATGTACACTTTTACATACCGGACACGCCTCCTTATGGGCGTTACAAACGGCAATATATCCTTTGACAGTATGGTATAAAAAGGGTTTTAGGAAAAACGATTACATTTTTGACCTAAAATACACTCCTTAGATTTTTATCCCAAGCTTATATGGAGACAAATCAAGTGCGATGGCGTCCTCGGTACGTTTATTTTTTTTCCAACTAATGTTAAAAAATGTATGTGTTAAAGAAAATATATTTTGATGCAGCTGCTCCTAACAAACCTAAATAGATTGCAAAATAATTGTGCAATTTAATTTTACTAATTTAAGTACAATTTATTACCTTTCTAACGATATCAAACAATTTCAAATCGGTTGAGATTTGAAAAAGTTTTGGAGATTTTTCTATGTTTGCTACTTAAATTTTCGCCAAAATTTCTTAAAATTCAAATTACCATAAATTCGTTAAGAAGTGTTTTTTTTACAAAACGGTTCAAATTAGTATCTTAAATTGACGAGCCGAACTAACTGACAACATTTCAGCAAAATTCGAGACCTAAAGTCCGGAATTCCCCTTTTTGTGGCCGATTTCAAATATTTTTTAACATTTTTTAAAATAATTTTTTTAATATTGTTTTTTGCCTTGTTTTTCGGTAAAATTTCAAAATTTCGGTTAAAAATGAAATCTGACGGAAAACGATATTTTATTTTTTGACCGAATCCGAAACACGGCCGAAACAGGTTTTTTTGGCCGAAAAGCCGAAACCTAATTCCGGTGGGTCTCTAAAAAAAAAGCTTCAGAACATGGCAAAAGAAAAAAGGTCGATTTTCTGTAGTATGTTTGTTTGTAAACAATAGGGACGGAGCTCCGCATCCGCGTAGCACCCGCATTATATTGACACCCGCATAGACATCAGCATCCGCAAATCACATATTCGCATCCGCGACATGACACATCTTCAAACATCTGCATTCGCCGAATTCGCAACGAGGCTTTTTACAGCTCCGCATCCGCACCCGCCTACACTTTGAAAATAATTTGAAATATTTTTGGGAATAAGAACATTTTTTGAATCTTGTGGATAAAAACTTAATATTCTTTAGAATAAAATTTGTAGATAGATGTAGGCGGTAGTAGCAAAAAAATTATTACGAAAAAAATCAGTTTCAAAGTTTTTAATTTTGCTTTTTTGAATTCTTTGTCGCATCTGAATCTTCGAAACTTTGAAATTTCGGATTTTTTCGCTACAATCCGAATACGCGAAATGTCATAATCGGCAAACAACCAAAAACTTCTATTACACGGTTCGACACTAAAATCGGATGAAAAGTCATCCGATTGTTATTCAGAAACTTAAAATTTTAAATGTAAAAAGAAAATTAAATTTCTGAGTTCTTTCTAGTCTAGAGTATTGAGTTTGCATCCGATTGCAAAAAGTTTACATGTTTTTTAAAGGTATGTTTTTCCCCTATCAAATGCATATTTAATATTTAAAATCCAATCAAAACTGTTTTTTGATGAATTAAGGTCCTCACTAAGGCATTCAATCCCAGGATCCCGGAAGTTTTCTCAATCCCGGAACCCCGGGATTTTGCGTCCGGAATCCCGGGATTCAAAAATGCATTGTTTAAGATATTTTTGACGTTTTTAAAAGAACCCACTTTTGTAGATTTAGTGTTACAAACACACAAAAATTTACAAGATTTTTGTCCATAACGGTTAACAAACAATTTTTATCGATTTGAATAAAATTTTTTCAATTTAAATCATTTTTTCAAAAAAGATATATGTTAAAATTATTTTGTTGACCGTATATTGAAAACTTTACGAATTGGATAAAGGGTTTTGTGTGTGTTTTACTTTTGAATGGACACCAATTTCAATAGTTTTAAACAACAATTCGTGTAAGTTTTTCGTGTTTAGCATGAAATAAAGCTGGCAGAATTTTATGATTATATTAGGATTCAGCGTGGCAAAAAAAAATTATTTGTTCGATCAATCTAATTTAAAAAGAATTACTTTTTGTTTGACTATATTTATTTAAATATTATTTGTTTTGTTTAATGTAATATTTATTAAATATGTTTTCTTTGTCGAATAAAACTTAAAATATTGTTGCAACAATTTTTTCTTTAATTTTATATTAACTATTGTATTTAATTGGAAAATCCCGAACAAATCCCGGGATTGTGATTTCAAATCCCGAAATCCCAGGATTTTCAAAAACACTTCGGGATTGAATGCCTTAATCCCCACACACCGACGCGAAATAGCGCAGACCCCGCGGAACTTGCTCAAAAATTGTTCTTGAAAAGGCGATAGTGCATTCCTTTTAACAAAATTTATAAAGGATATACGTTTTTATTTGTTTTTAAGAAATTTTTCACCACAAACAAACCTTTTTTATTCGAATATCGCCTTTTCAAGAACCATTTTTGAGCAAGTTTCGCGGCGTCTGCGAAATTTCGCGTTGGTGTGTGGGGACCTTAAGCGTGCACGTCTAGGGAATGCCAAATATGGCAAAAGAATCGATTGTTAGACAACCGATTTTGCAAAAAGAATCGTGATCTAATCGATTATCAAAGCACGTAATAGATAAATCACACGAATAATTGGTTTTTTTTTAATAAAAATGGTAAAAATAATCAATTTTTTTTTTAATTTGTTTTAAAAAATAAATTTTTTTATATTTTTGCATATATTTTACTGTTTTGTTGCAATTTAATTAAATTCAATATTATTAAATTGTTTCTGTTACAAAATAAATTAAAACTAAATTATCAGTGTATTATTTATGACTTCGTTGATTGGAAAGAAATGCTAAATGACCCTTAGGACATTTATTTGCATAATGTCCTTTGTGTCCGCATTTATAACACGTAATTTCCTCTAGTGGCTTGGAAAGTTTTGGAAAATTTGCGTTAGCATGACCAAACTGTTCATCGATATCCGTTTTTCCAGCATGAGCTTCTTTAAAGTTCGTATATGGTTGATTTTGTAAGCCGACAATATGTTGTTTATGATAACCATTTAATTTCGAGCGATTTTCATTTTTATCACCAAGATCTTGTATTTTCCTGCATATTGATGCCTTATGTCCAAGTTCTCCGCAAAAGTGACAAGTGGGCAATTTTTTAAGTATTTGCTCTTTTGTTATATCGGAAATCGGTGGCAATTCAAAGCGCGGATGCATATATTTGCAGCTCCAGCCATTGGTACAGAAGCCGGCTAAGTAACTTATGCATAAAACTCGTCTTACATGGCGATGGCGGCAATGTGGGCCATGCCTGCAAAATCCGCGATCATACCATGGACAGTCTTTAACTTTACTCTCTGGATCAATGTGAAGAAAAGGGCATTCCTTATTATGACAAGCATTAAATCTTGAGTAGAAATAACACTCCGGCATCTTCTTCATGTCATATTCATGTAAAAATTCACACTGGTCTCCTTTTTTGCAAAGACCTCTTAGCCAGTGCTTACAGACTATAGTTCGGTCTCCCCGGATGTGACGAAATGGACACGATGAACCTTTATCACACTCCAAACCATTTTTGGAGTTGAGAAACTGGCAAACCGCAGCCATAGACTCTAAAAATAATAATAGGAATTAGTGTTAATAATAATACGGTATGGAAAATTGGTGGGGTGGAATAAAGATAAGTGAAATAAGGCCGCACATATTAGTTTTTGAATGTGCACTGCAGAGCATCAGTACAGTTAAATCCCTCATAACCAGACACTCACCGCCGCAGTGTTTTTGTCCGGTTATTGGAGAAGTCCGGTTATGGGAGGGTGGAGGTGTATTAAAAAAAATTGTTTGAATTGTAGCCAAGTAATAATCAATTATTGGAATGAAATTTGTATTGAAAAATGGAAAAATGGCAGTGTCCATGAAATTTGTCCGGTTATTGAAGCTGTCCGGTTAAAAGGTCCGTACAGAGGAATTTCACTGTATGTTACTGGATATACAGTAGCTTCCAAGGTTGTCAAGTTTTATTACAGGAATTAATCGAATGGCTGTAGAAATAATTCTGTGGTCTACATCAATTGAGGCATAAGTCCTCAAGAATAGTTTTAAAAAATATTAATTTTATAAAAAGAGGTTATTGCTATTAACCACATACCACTCGATTATTGATGGGCCGTATTTTTAATTGGGCCTTATTTCCAACAATTTTTGGAAATAAAGCCGTACGGCCTTATTTTTAATAACGCCCATTCGGCTTTATTTCCATTTTGAAAGTGAAATAAAGCCGTATTCTCGATATGACCTTTTTTCCAATTCAAATATGAAATAAAGCCAAAAAACAAATATTTAAATTTAAATCAAATCACAATAATGTAAAATATTATAAATGTTGGCAAGCAAATTGTCCGGTTACCGTTGCTGTGGATTCAAACAACCAACAACACGTCGAAAAGTAGAAATAAATGTGCAAATGATTCATTAAAAAGTGACTTGTTTGATGAGGAATGCAAATAATTTAAAAATTGCTCTAATTTAGTACAGTTCGGTACTCATAGCTCATGCTGAACATGTAAGCTATTTATCGCCCGACTTTTTGTACAAAATTTTCAGAAAAAATTTTTTTTTTGTCTGACATGGATGGAATTTTTTTACTGTGTCCAATTTGTCGACAAATTGTTTAAAATTTCACCCATATTTTTCCTTTAACTTATTCATCTTGTTGTTATGTATTCTTAAAATTTTTTATAATAACATTTTTTTCAGTATTAAAGTAAAAATGTGAAGAGATTTATTGAAAATTTTTATATGTATATTATAAATCTGATTGTGTGTCTGTCTGTCTGCCTGTTTGTCCCTCAATCACAGCTAAACGGCTGTACCGATTCTCTTCAAATTTTGAGGATAAATTCTATAGGTATTGACATGTAATTTAGGGTATATGCGGTTGGGATTGAACAAAGGGGCGTGGCACCTCCCATACAACACAAAATATGCCTACAAGATAATTTAGTAACTATTGAATTGAATTTGAATTGAATGTTGAATATACTTAGACGAAAATTGGCACGGAGTTGTATAATAACTACAAAAGCTGGGCATTAACTAGGTAATTAGTTAATAGTTAATTAACGAAGTTAAATTTTTGGTTAACTTTAAACGTTTCAGTTAATTTCGAAATCCATTAATTTTTTTAATTAGTTAAGTTAAATTTCTTCGATTAACTAGCATTAGTTAACTTTAAAACAACCAAATTTTTTTATTATTGAATATAAAAAAAAAGTTAAAATTAAGAATTCATACTATTTTCTAACTGATATTGACACTGAACTTAAAAATTATTTCACAAAACAATTAAATACACAGGCCGATATATTTCGAAGTGCTCTATATTCTATAGAACATTCTAAACACAATGGCGTTCTCAGCCATTAAGGACTGTACCGAAAAGAAACTGCACACTTTAATTTGTTTATAAAATAAAGGTTTTTAATTTTTTTCCTGAAATTTTTTTTTTGTTTAAAAAGGAAATGTATTTTAATTGGTTTTTCATCAACTTTAAAAAAAAAATTATTCTCTCAATTTATGCCGAATTTTTTGTTTGACACCTTTCATTAAATTCCGCACACCTGCTTCAGTAACGGTACTGCTTGCCTTGCGCCAGATTTTTTTAAGTTGGTTGGCGTCACTAGCAACTTGACCATCCTTCTTTAAGTTCCGCTTAACAATAGCCCAATACCTCTCAATGGGACGAAATTCGGGAGCGTTTGGTGGGTTCTCCTCTTTTGCAACATAACTCACCTTATTTTCCTCCAACAAAGCAAGTGTGGAACGGGCGTAGTGTGCAGTAGCCAAATCAGGCCAAAAAATTGTTGACACATTGTGCTTTTTATAAAATGGTATAAGGCGGCGCTTTAGACAATCCTTTTTGTAAATTTCGGACGATATAGTGCCCTTTGTGAAGAATGGAGTGGTCTTAAGGCCGCAAGTGCAAATAGCCTGCCATATAAGGATTTTCTCGCCAAATTTTTCCATTCCAACTGTTGACAATGACTGGTCAACAGTTGCACCTTTCACTTTCGTGTAAAATTGGGGACCTGGTAATGTTCTAGAGTCCATTTTGACGTAGGTTTCGTCATCCATTACAATGCATTTGACATTATCTCGAAGCAAACGGCCATATAATTTTCGAAGCCGCGTTTTCCCCACTTTCACTTGTCTTTCACTTTTTTTTGGAATTTTTTGTTTTTTGTATGTTTTTAAATTATGCCTTTGTTTCATTCTTTGGACCATAGATGCACTGGTTCCAATTTTTTTTGACACATCTCGAACTGACAATGATTTGTTTTTGTTTATTAAGGCCAGCAGCTTTTTTTCAAGTTTTGGGTCTCTTGGACCCTTTTTTCTTCCACTTTTTGGCAAATCTTTGAGAGAAGAGGTATTTCCGAACTTTATTATAATATTTTTGACTCCATTTACACTCACTTTGTACCGTTTTGACAACTGTCTGTAAGAAATTTCTTTTTCGGTGCAGTAATTGTGCACAATTTTTTGGCGCACGTGCTCTTCGATTCGAGGCATCGCGAAAATTAGAATACGAATAGCGGAGATAAAAGAAACATAAAAAACAGAATCGATCACGCTTTCTAACGGTACCTTACTCATTATGATCGAACGTCTACCTTGCGAGAAATATTGAATTGAAAGTGTGCAGTTTCTTTTCGGTACAGTCCTTACGTGAGTTTTATATCGTCAGGATGTTTACATCGTATTTTCCATTTCTCAAGTTTCTCAAAATGGCGAAAAACTGAGAACGCCATTGTGTTTAGAATAGCCTGTGCTATTTGTTCTTAACCAAACTTCATTAATTTCATTATTATTATTTATTATTCTAATAAAATTTGTATGCCTTTATATGAATAAATTGTTTCATACACGAAATCTCGCTTTTGATAAAAATTTTGATAACTTATTTAATTTTATACAACCCGCGCAAAGCTGGGTATGTAACAACTAGTATTTTAATATATGAAATAAATAAATAAAATGTTTTTTTGGGGGCGTTTTTTCATGTTTTTCGCTTTTTGACAAGACGAAAGAAGTAGATATTATATTTTTGGGGACTAGATTTGGGGAAAGGGGAGTATATATAATTTTGTGTAGAGTAGTAGAATTTCTGCGATAGTATTAGAAATTTCTGTAAGGGTAGTACATTTGTAGAAAGAGTAGTAGTTTTACATCGTATGGACTTAGCAGCTGCCCAGTCTAAACTGAAGGAGTATGAAATAAACTTTAAGAAGTATAAATGTTTGGATGAAACAGCTCCGAAACAAAATACTTCTGTTGGGCTTTTACCACCTGCACCAAAGCCAATTTCAACTCCAACAACTCCATCCTTTTCCGATATGTTTGCTTCACCAGTTACATTTTATTCTCCTGATCCTGCGGTTTTGGAAACGAGGGTAGATGACGCTCCTGAGAAAAATATGAATGGAATCTCAAATATTGATAAAAATGTTTGTCCTTCCATAAATATTATTTCTCCAAAGGATTGTTTCATTGCTGTTTGGGACGCCATCGCGATTGCACGCGTTAGATCTTGCTTCTGGTTTTTTCTAAAAATTAAAAAGTGAGGTTAGATGCTTTTTGTTGCATATGCGTTGTAAGCAATTGCTTGCAATTGGCCAAGTAATTCTCATTTGAGACCTCCTATCCTTTCCAACGCAAACGAGGAACGGAGTAACTAAACCCAACCCCCCCCCCCCAAAAAAAAAAAAAAGGATTGTTTTCGGGAAGTACATGAAACGAGACCCCAAAAAGGCTTGTGGTTGTGCAACCTAAAAAATCTATTTTCGGGTCCAGATTTGCACCGGACACATTACCTGAAGATATTATATTTTATATTGATTCTAAACTCAATAAAACCGGTAATAATATAAATGCTTTTAAATTCAACTTTTCATACGCTAGAAACATTTCATCTTTCAAATTATCTGTTCCTGCAGAATTGAATGATGAGATTGTTAATAAAAATGTTTGGCCGGATAAAACTTTAGTTCGCGAATTTGTTTACAAAGAAAAATCAAATCTAGTAAATCCCGTTCAACTTCCTCAAAGAAAACTAAATTCTAATCAAAAAAACTAAATAAAATCCCGAATAATGTTGTTTGTCTTCTGTACCATAATGTTCGAGGGCTAAATACAAAGTTGAATGATATTTATATTAAAAGTTTCGATTGTAGTCATAATGTCTTGGTATTTACCGAAACTTGGCTTAAACCAAATATTTTTGATTCAGAAATTCTATGTGCAAATTTTTTGGTATCAAATTTTTCAGAGGGATCGTAAATGCAGGACTGCTGGTGGAGTCCTCATTGCAGTAAAAAACTTTTTTTCACCTGAGGAAATCATACTTTCAGATGTCTCTGACTTGGAATTTATTTGTGTACGAATTCGAGTTTTAGTATCGATATTTTCGTTACTTGCTCGTATATCCCACCGAATTCCGATATTACCGTTTATCTAAGACATGTGTCGCTTATATCATTGGTTTACTCAAATGTTAAACCTGCCGATTCCATTGTTGTTTTTGGAGACTTTAATTTACCGAATATATCTTGGAATTTTTGTAGCGATTCAAACCAGTTTCTTCCGTATTCTTCTCGTGACTGTTTAAATGACTGGATTCATTTTCAGATATGAGTTTACAACAAGTAAACGGGATTGAAAATAAGAATAGTAGAATTTTGGATTTAATTTATGTTGACGACTCTTCGAAGTTTTCAGTGCAACGCTGTGATGCTTTTGCATGTCCAGAAGATAACCATCACCCAACACTTGAATTATCTTTCGAATTTGTTCAAATCAACTTAGAACCAGTTTCTACACCGTTGAAGTCATTTTTTTGCTTCAAGAATACAAATTTTGTTAAAATGAACTAACTCTTATCTGAAACTAGTTGGGACATGAACTTTGAAGATGTGGACGACTGTGTATCAATTTTCAATTGTACGCTCAGCAAAATCTTCGAGATATGTGTTCCAAAGAACATTAAAAAGAATTCGAATGAACTTGGTGCTGTATGGTTTACAAAAGAATTGAGGAAACTTAAAACTTCGAAAACTCGGGCATTTAAAACATATAAAAGAACTTTAAACCTTCAAGATTATTCTAAATTTTCGCTTCTGAGACGTAATGAATATTTGAACGATTGGAAATCCAAAATGAAATACGATTCTAAAACTTTTTATAACTTTGTAAATTCAAAAAGGAAAAACACTGGTTTTCCAACTACAATGAAATGGAATGATCGTGAGTCCAACAATCCTACTGAGATTTCAAATATGTTTGCTGACTTCTTCAAAACTACATATTCTGATAATACTTATGGCAACACATCATATCCATATAACATCCCCACTTATAATTCCATTTTCAGTCCTGTTATAAATCTGAAGATGTCTTACAACACCTAAAATCGTTGAAATATTCATATAGTATTGGTCCAGATAATATTCCTAGCTGTATTTTGAAAGTTTGTGCAGAAAATTTATACATTCCACTTTCAAATATATTCAATGCCTCTATTGAAAGAGGTTATTTTCCGAATTCATGCAAAGAGTCATACATTATTCCTCTTTATAAAAGTGGAACCAAATCATTCGTATCTAAATATAGAGGTATTGCTAAACTTAGCACAATACCAAAGTTATTTGAACAAGTTGTCACAAAGCAATTGGTTCCAATTTTCCTAATGATGAGCACTTTTCTTGCAACTGAAGTAGTATATTTTGCTGCTCTGTCAGTGTTGTAGTCGCTACCAATACATTATTTTCTGCAACTGCTTCTTTTGGCCAATCATATTCATCTTGCACCAACCATGCCGGAACTCTCCACCTTAAAATATTTTGTTCTAGCTTAGATGGTGAAATTCCTCTTGATGCGATGTCAGCTGGGTTCTCCTTTGTACTGACATGATTCCATTTAGCTGTGGGAATCGAAGCGCCAATTTCCGTTGTCCTTGTTCTCACGAATTTATCCTTACTTCTTTTATTTCTAATCCATCCCAATGTTATCATCGAAAATCTGGTAGTTTCGTTTGATGATGTCTGTGACTTTGTTCAACAACCTTGCCGCACACAGTTCTAATTTTGGCAGCGTCTTTTTATTTTTTACTGGATTGACTTTACTTTTTGCTGCTACAATCGCTACCGAGGAACCTGCATTCACATAAACCACCGATGCATATGCTTTCTCCGATGCGTCTGCAAATCCGTGTAGCTGGAACGTTGCATTCTTCGTCAGGAACATCCATCGAGAAATTCTAATTTTTATTGCTGGCAAATGTTGTATGAAGTTATTCCATTCCTTCGTCAATACGTCACACAAGTTTTGTATAAACATCTTGGCAACGAATGTTATAGGTGCCAACCAGCCCAATGGATCAAATATTCGAGCGAGATATGATAATGCTTGCCGTTTTGTCATTGTTCTTCCTTCGGTAGTAGCTATGCTAAACATAAACTCGTCGGTTTTTGGACTCCATTGTAAACCCAGAGTTTTTATCGTCTCGTCCTCTTGAATCTGCAGAACTTCATTTTCACTGGCATCGATAATGTCTTCGGTATTAGAACTCCATTTTCTTAAATGGAATTCAAATTTATCCAATTGATGTGAAATTATACAACGAATTCGCCTGCATTCTTCGAAGGTATCTGCTCCAGTCATCAGATAGTCCATATAAAAATCTTCCTTGATGATTTTAGCTATGTCTGCATCGTCGCATTGATTTGATATCTCGTGCAATGTTCTAATGCCAAGGAATGGGGCTGAAGTTGTTCCATAGGTGACAGTTGTTAGTTCATATTGCTTTATCGGTTCCGGCTTATTCTCTCTCCAAAGTATGTATTGGTAACTCTGGTCTTCTTTCGCGACTTTTACCTGACGGTACATTTTCTCTACGTCTGCCATCATTATATTTTTCCAAATTCAACACTTCACTATGATATCAAATATATCTTTCTGTAGCCTTGGCCCCACATGAAACACATCGTTGGGGCTTTTGCCATTTGATGTTTTCGCCGAAGTATCAAAAACAACTATAACCTTAGTCGTAATACTGCTCTCACGAACTTGACTTCTTCCATATGACCGAGGTATTGGTACTCCCGCATAAATTTAACATATTCCGTTTTTAAAGCATTATTTGCTTGTAACTTTTTCTCTAAATTCAGGAATCTCGCCATTGCTGGCTTTCGAGAATCTCCGAGGGGGTTTCTTCTTTAAACGGCAAGTTAACAATGAACCTGCCATCTCTATCTGGTTTCGTTGTAGCTTTGTATTGCCGTAGACATAAGTCATCATCATCTGAAGGAATAACCGAATCATTTATCTCCTCCAACTCCCAAAATCGCTCCAACCCAGTTGTTCCGGCTGCTGTTAATTGTTTACTCCTACTTTCTACGTTGAGTACTCCGGATAATATCCACCCAAGCTTTGTAGATTGACCCAGGATTTTATCGAATTTCAATATGCCTTCCTCTAAGATCTCTGGATACAAGTCGCCGATAACTATATCAATTCGGTCTGATTTGTTAAAATTAGGATAAGCCAACGTATGATTTTTCAACTGATTGATATCATACTTAAATGATGTGTCCGGATGCGCCTTGGCCAGCTTTGGCAATACCAATGCCTCAATTACGAACAATTCTTAGCTCATAAACCTTGGTCAGAGTTCCAACTTTACTTTCGACATTGCTACTCCAACCACCGTGCTTCCAAGACCAACTAGTTCCAAATTCACCTTCTTCTTCAGCTTCTTCTGATAATGCGGTTTTTTGTGACACAAATTTTATATTTTCTGAGAAAACTGACCTCAAATATTGGGAAATTTGATTTTTTGCAATACTTTTGAAAGCTACTGCGGCTTTCAGCAGCATTTCTTAATCTTCATGTCTCAAAAAATGCTATCATCTTTCCCATGTGCACTTAAGAGGGTCCGGTTCCAATCTGTTCAGTGGTGTGGTCAAAAAATGCAATTATGTAGATGCAGGTCCAAAATAGATACGTTTTGATGGTAAATTATAATCCTGGTATACAGTCCTTAAATCTAACTTATTATTAATAATTTTCAATCATAAGATCAACATTATTTTCGCCTCTTCATTATAATATAAAAAAAGAGACTAGAAAATTGCATTTTGTGAAAAACTTGAAAATAAACCAAATACACAAATCAAAAGCAAAGTTTTCAGTTTTAAAACAAGTTTTGAGTTGAATAAAATATTTGGATTTTTTTATATTTGCCTACTTGAGAAATGAGTTAGTTATAGTGCAGGCCGTCGTGTTTTATTGTAATAATTTTCGAAAAAACCATTGTAACCATAAAAAGTATGGATTGTTAAAAGCGCAGTTACAATGAAAGTAGTTCTGAAAAAAATGGATAACATTTTATAAGTCTTTTTATTGCTGTATTCGCTTGGAAATATTTAGATATGGATTTTTAAATTGGTCCGAGTCTCCAAAACAATCTATAAATGGTTTAAAATGGAGTCTTGAGAACATTTAATTTTCGAGGTACTTCTGAATGGACCATACAGTGTGCTTTCGCATATCCGAAGATAGTACACTCTCTAGTTTTTTGTTAATTTAATATATAAGTAGGTGTATTCAAGAATCGGTGTACTTAGTAGTGTATTTGAGTAGAATTGTACTTTCCTCGAAACATTAATGGCAAAATGTACTGCATTACACAATAACACACAAATTTTAGAACTGGGTTAAGGTAGTATAAAAATGTGGAAAACCTTGAAAGTGTACTTGCATTAATAAATGTGAAATAAATTTATCCCTTTTATATAAAAAAAAAAACATTTTTTTTTTAAATTGTCATATTAAAAATGAGCTATTTCATAATTGAAATGTTAACGGTTTAGCTTAAGCGCACCTTGACAAACAATACTTTGAGCGACTCCTTATCAAAAACTCGGCCCGAAACTTCGTATGACGATTTGAAGCCCCAAATGACGATTTTAAATCCCAGTTTGGATGATTTCACTCGTACCTGTGCCGTTGCCAAAAGTACAGCCGGTGATGCATCGTCCTTTGTCATCATTGAAGTCGCTGACTCCTGCCTTGGTTCATTTTTTGTTTTATTTAAACTATACGTTGTTTCCCAATGCAGCAGAATGTGGTGATTTTTACCACACTTTTTGCATTTGGAAGCTCCATTGCTGCATTTCTTGTCTGTCTTATGGTATAGACATACATAACACGCGTTGCTTTTCTTTGCCCAGCTGTCTCGATCTGCCACAACAAAATTTTTAACTGAATTCACATTCGTTCCGTTGCTGTTAACTTAACTGTTCTATTTGTATTTGATTTTTTGTATTTCGTATACAAAAATAAAATACTTAAATTACTATTTGTAATCTTTGTCGCGTAAATTAACTGTTTTGATTGTTGTGTCTTTGTATTTTTGTTAAGTCTAATATCGTAAAGTAGAGAAAAATTTTATTTGATCAAATTCATATTTGGTATGCTTCATAATATTTTCTTTTAATTCTATTGTTTATTATCACGTTAATCTTATATAATGGTATGTTTGGAAGAATTCTCTCTTGCATTCATAACCTAATTCGTGTTTTTTTAATATGCGTTTTATCAGCTGATGATTTTAATCTGTAGCTGAAACGAATTTCAAGATATGTTTACCCGCGATCGTTTGCACAGCGTAATCCGGATTAAGGCTGTTCGGTCACCAAATCCGTGCGTCATGCGAACGTGCCCCTCGGTCGGTTGGGCGGGTAAATGGGACCGTTGGGATACGTCGTTAAAAAAAAAAAAAAGAAACTCACATACAATTTGGGGGAGCACAATTCTTACAATAGTAGTAGAAAATACATTTATGGAAAAGAGTAAAAGATTAACAATCAACGCGAGGAGTAGAGTTAGAATGCTGCTCTATACATTATTACTTCACCTTTTCCAGTTTTAATTTAGCCCATTTTTGGCCGCTCCTAAACGGCTTGAAATTTTTTGGTAAAATTCATAGGGGAAGCTTCTGGTAACATTACTGATACAAATTTAGTGTTAAAAGCATTTTAAAATTTTTCAACTGGATTTCTCATTTACTGGTATAACTTTTTCCTGGATGTTATACACACATTTTTTTTATGCAAAAAGTTGATAGGGCAAAAAAGAACTTTGCGAAAGAAATTTTTATTATGAATTACTTTCGTGAATTGTGAAAATTTTTTAAAGATTTTTTGGCCAATTTTTTATTATCAAATTTTTTTTACAAATAATTTTTTTTTATTTTTAAAAATGTCGCAGTTTTTGATGTAAAGTTGTAGTTTGAACTTTTTCAATACAATTAATTACATTTCAGAAATTTTACGAAATTTTTTTCGAATTTTTCCAAATTTTTCAAAAGGTGTTAAAAATGGGTGTGTTTTCTGAATCACACCTGAACACAGGCTAAAGGCCCCCATATCGTACTGATAATTTTTTTTTATTGTCAAAGAACCAAACCATCATTAACCAAAAACCGATCTGAAATCGGTCCATTAATTTCGTCACTAGAATTTTTTGATTTTAGGTCGACCAGTCGACCGCTTTTGCCAAAAATGGGTTAAACAAATCAGTTTATTTCCAGAAAGTATTTCGTCACCTAAAATACAAAATAACGTAAAATCTCTTTTCATAAGTTTACATGAGAAGCAAAAACGATATAAAATTCAAACTACTTGAGATATTGAAAACAAATTTTAAAATCTTCGTTATTTCTAGACCGAAATTCGTTTTCGGCCAGATTTTGTTTTTGGCCGAAAATTCAAAATTTCATTTGAAAATATAATAATAACATTAGTCAAAAAAAAAAATAAACTTGCTGCAGAAAAACTGAGGACGCCATCGCAAAGTGATTTGTCTCCATATAAGCTTGGGACAAAAATCGAAGGAGTGTTCTAAATTAATTAAAACTAAGTTTCTAAATGTATTTTTAGGTCCGCTGATTTCACAAATGTGATCGATTTGTCCATAACCCTTTTTATACCTTGCACACTACTGTCCAAGGATATATTGCTTTTGTCTCACCGTTTGTAACGCCCATAAGGAGGGGTGTCCGGTATGTAAAAGTATATATATTCTGGATCAGCATCCTCTTGAGTCAATATACCGATATGTAACAAAAATTTCAAAGTGGATTTTTTGGCAAAAGTGAAGTGGCTAGTAACGCCTCTGGCCCATAATCTCTCCCATATACATGTATTGATAGTTTATAATCTTAAATGTTCCCTTAAAAATTCCAGATAGTTTGGTTCTAAATTAATCTAATTCATGATCTAAACCTAAAACGAACGATTTTCGGATTCGGCTTAATTTCGTTTTCGGACGAAATTTAAAAATAATAATTTCGGCCATTTCGGTTTTGGCCGAAATTTAAAAAAGCGGTTTCAGTCGGTCTCAAATCAATAAAAAAAAATGTTAAAATAGCTTTTTACACAATTATTTTGCAATAACTTTAGGTTTGTTAGGAGCTGCTTGAATTTATGGTAAGTTCTTCTCGGATGGCTAAATCTGTTTTCGATGCTGATCATGAATATGTATACTTAACCATGCGTCCTTATGGACGTTTCAAACGTTGTGTAGGGTATAAAAACTAAATATTTAATCAGAAATTGGTTTGAAAATGCGTTAGATAAGGAAATTCGATAAATGTAGTTAGCACCCTTGATTTATATTGAATTGATATAAAATTTTCTAATATTGGGCCATCTAGAAACCTTTTAAAACCGAAACCTATTCAATCGCTCCAACCAACCGAAACCTTTTCAAAATCAAAGAACGAAACCGATAACCGAAACCGATTGCCAAGTGGGAGTGAAACCGAAACCTTTATTCGATTCGGTTGCCAACCCTGTGTAAAAGTATATATATTCTTGATCAGCATCCGCCTGAGTCGATATAGCGATATGTAAAAAAAATTTCGAAGTGGATTTTTTGGGAAAAGTGAAGGAAGCTAGGTTGCCCATAATCCCTCCTATATATATGTATTGCAGACTTGTAAAGTAATGAAATTTTCATTACGCATTACCATTACCATTACCATTACAGGTAATGAAATTTTATTTCATTACCATTACCATTACTGCAATGGTAATTGTAATGGTAATGGTAATGAAGTAATGAAAATTTCATTGCAATGGTAATGAAATTACCATTATTTCATTGCGATAGTAATGATAATGAAGTAATGAAATTTCATTACTTCATTACTTCATTACCTATCTGCCCCAATTGCGTTTTTGGCACTTTTTGGGCAAAAGTTTAATTGTAGCTATCACCAAGTGTGTCCATGGTAGGGTTGCCACACGGTCTGGATTCGTCTGGATTGTCCAGATTTTTTGTCATGTGTCCAGAGTCCAGTTTTTCAATAATTTGTCCAGACAAAATTTTCTCTGATATTTCTCAGTAAAAAAAATAAATTAGGTCCGAAAACCTGATAGCGTTTTCGTTTTCATTATAAAGATAAAGTTTTCTGTCAAATAGTTTTATTTTTTTCAATTACTGCTAATGATTTTTTAGCCATTTAAATAACTTAGGTTCCTTACCTTAAGTAGAATGATGGCCGATTTCATAAAATCTGAAATATTTCTGCGGCCAAAGACAATATTCTCTGAAGTAATTAAGCATGAATTAAACAAGACTGTATACGTCATTCTAAACATTTTTCGAAGAGTCTTCTGAAATATTTATGGAACTACACCACACCACACAACACTTTTTTAAAAAGTAGACCATTTTGAAATTTTGTTTTCGATCACAAAATTGTCAGACTAAACTATAAAACTGTAAACACACACTTTTAAAAACAGTAAATTGTTACAAGCGGCCCTTTGCTACAAAATATTTGTGGAAAGAATAGCATTGTACTGTTTTTAAACTGAAGTTGTAAAGCTTTCAACGCCTTTCAAAACAGAAAAAGACAAATTTACAGGTCTTTTCTGGCGAGGTAAAATGTGTTGCATGCCAATGAGAAGGTATTAAAGGCGGTTACAAACTTCTAACCGCGCCAGAATAGACCTGTAAAGGTTTTCATAATAAGCTATGTAATTTAATTGTTTTTTTCAATGTGAGGAGTAACCAATGTATATCCTTGCATATTGCTATCCAATTCCTACTTTACTATTTCTTAAAAATATGCCATTAAAATAAAAAAAAATTTCCGATTTTTTCTTTGAATGTCCAGTTGAAATTGGAAAAGTCCAGATATTTTTTTTTCAAAATCCAGACGAAGATCATTTTGCATGTGGCAACCCTAGTCCATGGTCATGTTTTGGATGAATCACGTCAGGTGGGATTAGGACAGCTTCTGAGTGCGTCCTTGGACATTTTTTGGGTGAATCATGTCAGGTGGGATTAGGACAGCTTCTAAGTGCGTCCTTGGACATTTTTTGGATGAATCATGTCAGGTGGGATTATAACAGCTTCTGAGTGCGTCCTTGGACATTTTTTGGGTGAATCACGTCTGTTGGGATTAGGACAGCTTCTGAGTGCGTCCTTGGACATTTTATGGATGAATCATGTCAGGTGGGATTAGGACAGCTTCTAAGTGCGTCCTTGGACATTTTTTGGGTGAATCACGTCAGGTGGGATTATAACAGCTTCTAAGTGCGTCCTTGGACATTTTATGGATGAATCATGTCAGGTGGGATTATAACAGCTTCTGAGTGCGTCCTTGGACATTTTTTGGGTGAATCACGTCTGTTGGGATTAGGACAGCTTCTGAGTGCGTCCTTGGACATTTTATGGATGAATCATGTCAGGTGGGATTATAACAGCTTCTAAGTGCGTCCTTGGACATTTTATGGATGAATCATGTCAGGTGGGATTATAACAGCTTTTGAGTGCGTCCTTGGACATTTTTTGGGTGAATCACGTCAGGTGGGATTATAACAGCTTTTGAGTGCGTCCTTGGACATTTTTTTGGGTGAATCACGTCAGGTGGGATTATAACAGCTTCTAAGTGCGTCCTTGGACATTTTTTGGGTGAATCACGTCAGGTGGGATTAGGACAGCTTCTGAGTGCGTCCTTGGACATTTTTTGGGTGAATCACGTCTGTTGGGATTAGGACAGCTTCTGAGTGCGTCCTTGGACATTTTATGGATGAATCATGTCAGGTGGGATTATAACAGCTTCTAAGTGCGTCCTTGGACATTTTATGGATGAATCACGTCAGGTGGGATTATAACAGCTTCTGAGTGCGTCCTTGGACATTTTTTGGGTGAATCATGTCAGTTGGGAATCATTTCAGGTTTTATTCCACCTGACAACAACCCTGCTGTCACCGAATACATACATACATAAGTGAACATTTTTTGGGGTAATCATGTCTGGTAGGATTACAGCTGAATTTAAGTGCGTTCTTCATAAATTAAAGGAAAAATTATCGAAAATCTTTTTTTTTACATTTCGAATAGAAACAGTTATTACAAAACTTTCAAAATAAAAGAAAGATCAAATAGTTTTCGAAAAATTTACATATTTATTTAATAAAAAAATTCAATATATGAAATTATAAAAAAATTATTGGAAAGTTTGGCCAAGTTAATATATTTTTCCATCAATACTAAAACTAAACAGAAAAATTTTTTTTTCTGATAAAAATAATTAAATTCTAATAAAATAAAAAGTAAAAAGTTCAACGATTTAAAAAAAAAATGTGGAAAAAAACGAGTGTGTAATTTCTTAAGGAGTCTGGCCTCATCCAGACCTATTTGAAAGATTCATGTCTAAATTTTTGTGTGGCACTGCAATATACAAAAATACTAAAGTAAGTATAATGAATTCATACAATAAAGAAAATCTGTCTTTAAAAGCCTTTGTTATAGTTAGCTTTCATCAGCACTAATTTCTCAAAATTAGAATCAGTCAACCGTTGTCTACGCGAAGTGTTGACAAGTCCCGCAAAAGAAAAAAGTCGTTCAACTGGCGCCGATGAAGCCAAAGGAGTGTTCAGTTTTATTGACAACTTATGTAGTAAAGGGTATTTCGCAAATGTTTTGAACGTAATATTGGAATCACCGAAATAACCCGCACATTCCATGTCAACCACGCTGTTGCTTGATGGTACACTAATTATTTCATCTGCATCTAAAAAAGATTTAAAACTAGAGAATAAACTATCTTCGGCACGGACGAAACAAATACCCCCACACAATATAGTTCCTTTAGAAAAACATGGGGCAGAAAAATTTGATCTGATCAAATTATTTTTACCCATTTATATGTGTTTTTGGTACCTCGATCTACGCCCAAAATCCGTTTATACATATGTATCTCCAATCGAATGCAGCAAAAAAAATAGTTCTTTCGCTTCTGAATAGACTTGGATAGTGTTCGCTTCCTTTTATCTTGTCATTTCGTTTGAGAGCCCCCCCTTAGTTTTTGTCCGACTTAGCCGATTATCGAACTTGATCTTAGTTTGGAGGTGAAAAGCTTTTGACCGCTAGTGTGCGGACAGACTGACGGAGATGGCTAAATCAGTTAAGATTTTAATGCTGATCAAGAATATATATAGTATGTGGGGGTATAAAATTGATTTTAATTTCTGAGCAATGATCTCATTAACTTACTGTCGTCTCCGAAATCAAAGTAAGCGGCGGCTCTTGCTGAATGATGATACTCGTCGACACTTTGTGTGGGGCCTTCATTATTGAACATAATCTGTACTTCACGTCTCAACATATTTTTAATCTGATCGATGGAACGATATTCCGAATATTTGTTTATAGCGGCTAGCCACTTAATTTGAACATCAGGACATAATACAGATGCTAATATGGCGTTATCTGCTTCTGGTTTTAGGTGAAAATATATTTCAAATCGATGGATAAGCTTTTCCTCCATGTGGCTTACTGCTTGCTTTACAAATTTTAAGTATGGTGATAACACCAATCTGTTTAATTTCGTCTTTAATGTAACTAACGTAGGTAGCAAGTATCCAAAAAGCAAGTACTCCTCTTGCTGTAGAAAATCCAATGCATTGCAAATAGGCTCCATAAGCATGCAGTACTCTTCTAGGTATTGAAATTCTTTTTCAGAGAACTTTTGTATTTTGAGGACAACACATAAATTGTTTAAGTTTGCTTTGTGGTTAAGTAGTCTTGTAACCGAATCATATAAGGAGTTCCACCTTGTTACAACAGGAGTAAGAAGAGACGCACCCAGAATGGTTGAAATAAGTTCGCTTGACTTTGGCCGATTGACCTTACTCCAGAGTTTGTAGCACTTTTGGAAAGTCTAAAAAGTTGGAGTATGAGCAGAGATTAGAAAATTGTAAAATTTTCAAACCAAACAGACAAATTTAACTTTTTGTACATTTCTTATGCATCTTGCCACGTTATAAACTCGAAAACACAACAATATTAAAAGTTTTGAAAACATTTTAAAAAAGATTTTCGTATTTCTTTTAGTTTATAAGAGTAAAACTCAAAAATTGTAATTTTTTAAAAATTTTGTATTTTGTATTTTTTCTAACTGAATCCAAAAATAATCATTAATCATTACAACACGTTTTTATTTAATTTAAAAAAATATTGTTAAAATGTTTTTAATAAAAAGGGTTGGTTGATTCATTGCATACATACTTGTTTATGCATTGCCTTTGTGGATATCTCTCAGCTGTTCAGTACTTTGTTGAAATCAGTTGTCGCCAACAAACTAAGAGTGTGGCTCGCACACCTAACATGTTTCGGTAAATTAAATAGGACTGCATCACATTGTATGAAGTCAACTTCGTTATCGTCGTCATTTTCTTCCGAAAACGTGAGCGGGAATGAATCACTTTCGGATTCGTGTTCTGAGTTTGAAAGCTAAATTCCCTAAACGCTTTTACAAAGTTTGAGCCATTATCCGTCACTGTAGCTTCGATGTTTGAAGAATTTAAAGTAAAGTCTGCATTGATTTCGTCAATTAATTCTGCAAGACGATCGGCAGTGTGTGCTCCCTTGAAACGACGGCAAGCTAAAGCAGCGGAATGGCGATGGAAGCAAGTATCTAGCCTGTGGCATGTGTATCCAAGGAAGCTGCGATGTTTTCCCGGCCATACATCGGCTGTAGTGCAAAAAAACTGAGTGGATGCCATAGCCGTTTTTATCTTTTGCATCATTGTTTCGAAACCATCATCAAGCATCTTCATAAAGGTTGGTCTGCTTTTTACTATCAGACCAGTACCTTTGAACAGATCAATAAAAGATTGCCTTTCGACAATTGACAGCGGCGATGTGGAATCGGTAATGAACCACAGAAGTCGCTGGTCAAAATCTTCTTGCTTGGTGGTCTGTGTGGAAGTTTGTCCCCTTTTACCGATATTTTGCTTCATCGCCTTGTACTGCTGATGCTGCTCTGTATGCTTTCTTCGGAGATGAGTAATAAAATTAGACGTGATTGCGTAAGATCCTTTTATTACGATATTACAAATTTTGCAATTTCCGACCACTACTCCATTTTCTAACTAATAATAAGCAATAATTATTAATTGCCTTATTATAGTATAGACATAGTTTTACCTCTTGTATATTAATGTAGAAATCTTCTGAAAAAATTTTGGAAATGTTTTCTGAATTTGATGCTATACGCTTTCGAGAAGATTGGGATGAATACGCTACGTCAGTATTCATCACAGAATCGTCGAAACCGTCTTGAACACTTTCACTTGACGTCAACATTTTTCCGATTTTGGTATTAGAAATGAAATATGCGAAATTTTCTTACAAATTGAGCCCGGATGAACCGAATTATCCAAAAAAAATCTTTTGCGACGCAGTACCCGAAAAAAATATAACGTTTTGTCAATTAGCAAACAGCAAACACTTTCGACACTTTCTTCTTCTTCAGATCCCTAACGGGGCATAAGGCATAGCTACAGGAAAAAACTCACAAAATTAGACACAAAAAAAGTGCAATAATACCGGAGATATGATCGCTGCCACCTATGTTTGAGCAAACATTTTGTTTTTGCATTGAATTTTTTCTTTTTAAATATAGATTTACACTTACTTTCAAAATTTTTCGTTAAAATTGTGTATAGGTGACACAGCCAAAAAGCTTATGAATATTACAGCGCCTCCAGCGGCCAATAGTACGTATTTAAAAGAAACGACCTCTATTAAGTACAAGCCATTCTATTGTCCGCTGGCAGCGCCGTTATATCAGTCATAATGTAGATTTTTAGCTGTTCCACCTAGAAACAAATTTGAACACTTTTAACGAAAAAATTTGGTTTGGGTTAACTAAAATTTTCAGAGAAATACATTTTTTACTAAACCAAACTATATGACTTAAAATAGAAAATTACCTAGATTTGCACTACTTCTACTTTTAACAGCAATATATCAAAAAGTTATACAATCCCACCAAGTCCAAGGACGCACTTAGAAGCTGTTATAATCCCGCCTGACGTGATTCACCCAAAAAATGTCCAAGGACGCACTCAAAAGCTGTTATAATCCCACCTGACATGATTCACCCAAAAAATGTCCAAGGACGCACTTAGAAGCTGTCCTAATCCCAACAGACGTGATTCACCCAAAAAATGTCCAAGGACGCACTCAGAAGCTGTCCTAATCCCACCTGACGTGATTCACCCAAAAAATGTCCAAGGACGCACTCAGAAGCTGTCCTAATCCCAACAGACGTGATTCACCCAAAAAATGTCCAAGGACGCACTTAGAAGCTGTTATAATCCTACCTGACATGATTCATCCATAAAATGTCCAAGGACGCACTCAGAAGCTGTCCTAATCCCAACAGACGTGATTCACCCAAAATATGTCCAAGGACGCACTCAGAAGCTGTCCTAATCCCACCTGACGTGATTCACCCAAAAAATGTCCAAGGACGCACTCAGAAGCTGTCCTAATCCCAACAGACGTGATTCACCCAAAAAATGTCCAAGGACGCACTCAGAAGCTGTTATAATCCCACCTGACATGATTCATCCATAAAATGTCCAAGGACGCACTTAGAAGCTGTTATAATCCCACCTGACGTGATTCACCCAAAAAATGTGCAAGGACGCACTCAGAAGCTGTCCTAATCCCACCTGACGTGATTCATCCATAAAATGTCCAAGGACGCACTCAGAAGCTGTCCTAATCCCAACAGACGTGATTCACCCAAAAAATGTCCAAGGACGCACTTAGAAGCTGTCCTAATCCCACCTGACATGATTCATCCATAAAATGTCCAAGGACGCACTCAGAAGCTGTCCTAATCCCACCTGACGTGATTCACCCAAAAAATGTCCAAGGACGCACTCAGAAGCTGTCCTAATCCCAACAGACGTGATTCACCCAAAAAATGTCCAAGGACGCACTCAAAAGCTGTTATAATCCCACCTGACGTGATTCACCCAAAAAATGTTCAAGGACGCACTCAAAAGCTGTTATAATCCCACCTGACGTGATTCACCCAAAAAATGTCCAAGGACGCACTTAGAAGCTGTTATAATCCCACCTGACGTGATTCACCCAAAAAATGTCCAAGGACGCACTTAGAAGCTGTCCTAATCCCACCTGACATGATTCATCCATAAAATGTCCAAGGACGCACTCAGAAGCTGTTATAATCCCACCTGACGTGATTCACCCAAAAAAATGTCCAAGGACGCACTCAGAAGCTGTCCTAATCCCAACAGACGTGATTCACCCAAAAAATGTGCAAGGACGCACTCAAAAGCTGTTGTAATCCCACCTGACGTGATTCACCCAAAAAATGTCCAAGGACGCACTCAAAAGCTGTTATAATCCCACCTGACGTGATTCACCCAAAAAATGTCCAAGGACGAACTCAGAAGCTGTCCTAATCCCACCTGACATGATTCACCCAAAAAATGTCCAAGGACGCACTCAGAAGCTGTCCTAATCCCACCTGACGTGATTCACCCAAAAAATGTCCAAGGACGCACTCAGAAGCTGTCCTAATCCCAACAGACGTGATTCACCCAAAAAAAGTCCAAGGACGCACTCAGAAGCTGTTATAATCCCACCTGACGTGATTCACCCAAAAAATGTCCAAGGACGCACTCAAAAGCTGTCCTAATCCCACCTGACATGATTCACCCAAAAAATGTCCAAGGACGCACTCAGAAGCTGTCCTAATCCCACCTGACGTGATTCATCCAAAACATGACCATGGACACACTTGGTGATAGCTACAATTAAACTTTTGCCCAAAAAGTGCCAAAAACGCAATTGGGGCAGATAGGTAATGAAGTAATGAAGTAATGAAATTTCATTACTTCATTATCATTACTATCGCAATGAAATAATGGTAATTTCATTACCATTGCAATGAAATTTTCATTACTTCATTACCATTACCATTACAATTACCATTGCAGTAATGGTAATGGTAATGAAATAAAATTTCATTACCTGTAATGGTAATGGTAATGGTCGCTCAATTTCCCAAGTCTGATGTATTGATAGTTTCTAATCTTAAATGTTAAATTCCAGATAGTATGCTTCCAAATTCATCTAAAATCACTTTAAATTTAAAAATAATAATTTCGGCCATTTCGGTTTCGGCCGAAAACAAAAGAAGAAAAATTTCGGCCCTTTCGGTTTCGGCCGAAAATTAAAAAAGCGGTTTCGGTCGGTCTCTAGTTATTTCTGATAGCAGAAGTTTAAAATTTTGTACACATATGAAATATGATATAGTGAATCGTAATCAATAGAAAACTCAATTTCGAAGTTTTTGATCATAAGTTGGTTTGTATTTTAGGTGACGATTTGAAAAGCATTGTTTGTAATTAAGTATCATTTAAATTTTTAATGACTTATTACAATGTAGAATTAACGTAATTTTTTGTTTTTTAATCTCGCTTTCGATTTTAAAACATGAAGTATTATTTTCTGAATATGAACTCGTTTTTCTAAATAAAATCTGAAAAAGTGGTAGTAACAAAATAGATTCTTTGTTTGTACATTAACTAGAGAGTAATCGATCTTCGGCCGAAGCTGAAATTGCCCCCACACGGTATGATCCATTTACAAGTACCTCGAACATACAAAAATTTGGTCTCAAGACCTAATTTTTAGCCATTTGAATGTGGTTTTGGAGACTCGAACTATGTCCAAAATCCGTTTCTAAAAAATTATAATCCAATCACCAAAAAAATTATTTTATCTCAAGACCCCATTTATATGTGTTTTGAAAACTCGGATCATGTCTTATATGGCAGCCTAACCGTCCGATTTGGCAGATTCTCGAACTTGCTCTTACTTTTGAAATAAAAAACATGTTCCCAAAGTTTTAAGTCGATATCTCCAAAACTGCGACCGCTATCGT
Organism: Heteromyza rotundicornis; assembly: GCA_951394025.1. Lineage (NCBI taxonomy): Eukaryota > Metazoa > Arthropoda > Insecta > Diptera > Heleomyzidae > Heteromyza > Heteromyza rotundicornis. Next base: position 56,373,636 of record OX596011.1, on the reverse strand, counting down.
GGGGACAGGCGGTCCACACACGACACGCCTCCTTATGGGCGTTACAAATGTAGTGTCAAAGTTAGTATTCCCTGCCACAGTTATGTGGGTGAATGCGATGCCTTTTTTCTTGGAAAAAAATACTTTAAGTACATTTTGTGTACGAAAACCTCTTAAAAACCGATTTAAAACCCGAAATATTTTTAATTGGTTTCGGTTGAACCCATTCAAACGGTTACGACGAATCGGTTAGGTCGTGTATATGACCTAGAGACCTGTACTTTGGTATTCGGTTCATTTTTGTTTTTTTTCAAAGTGTTGAAAATAGTGAGCGGGACATTTTAAATTGATTTTTGTTTAAAGTCTTCCGTTTTTAATATTTGGATTCTTTTTAAAAGTTTTTCTGTTCTACAGGAACAAAATGTGAATAGGGGTTTGCAGTGTCTTTGGGCTTTTTTTGGTGAATCTTGCCAGCTTCTAAATGCGTCCATGGAAATTTGTTAAGTGATTCATGTCATTTGGGATTACAGTTGCCACCTAGTGCGTCCTTGTACATTTTTTGGGTGATTCATACCAAGTGAGACTACAGCTGCCGTCCTTGGTAAATTTTTTAGTTAATCATGCCGGTTTGGATTACATTTATTGCAATATACGATTTATTGCAATTTCCTGTAAAACAGAAAACCTTTCAAAAAGAATCCAAATATAAACAATTTACGGAAGACTTTAAAAAAAAAATAAATTAAAAGTGCCCGTCCACCATTTTCACCACTTTAAAAAAAAAAAAAGAACCGAATACCAAAGTACACGAGTGCACTGGTCTCAGCTCTCTAGGTCATCAAGCATGTTCCTGAATCCTAATCCGAAGTTTGGAAAAGAATCGATTTTTTTAAAGTAGGGTTCTGCAAAAGTTTTGAGTCGAAAATGGCTAGTTTTCGAGATATTGAATTCCAAAGTTTCGAATTTTCCCATACGAAATTGCACTAATTTGATTTTTTTTCTACACTGACTTTGGTGTTATTTTTCATTAATTCGCAAGCAATACAAAACATAAACATGTCGATGTTCTAAAATTGTTTAGTACAGATGTTGCAATGTTTTGGTTGTGATTTTGTTGTTGTAATGTTTTTGTTGAATTGTTGTTGTAATGTTCTTTTTGTAATGTTGTTGTAAAGTGGCGCCGGCGAAGTCAAATTTGAGGTGCTCTCATAAGATGCATTTGTTTGAATTTTTTTTGTGACAGTTCCAAATTTTAACTGTTTTTTAGTAATTATTGAATACAAAGTTATGTAAATTAATAAATAAACAAGAATCCAATATCTCTCCTAAAACTCCAAATAAAAGCGCAACTTCTTGCATACAAAATATTTTGTAACCACGAGGGAAAAGTTGCAAAAAGTAGATTGTTTTAGATTAAACTTCCACTATAGATACATAGCGGGTTAGGGTTCGAAAGGGTATTGATGAGACCTTTCCAATGATACCGATATCGATAATAAAAAATGTGAGTGTTGGTTTTTTGCAAATTTCGAAATTGAACGCAACACGCAGCTTTGTACATTACAACATTATCATAATTTGAAATTGATTTGGCAGCATGTGTTGCCGTGGACCTCTCGCATTCCACCCCGACTTAACAACAACACCAAAATAGAAAGTGTAGTAGAGCCCGACCGATTAATCGGCTTCGGCCGTTAAAGGCCGAAATTGCACATTCGGCTTCGGCTTCGGTTTTTCCGAAAAATTATTTTTGCGACACCGAAAACCGAAACTAATTTTTTACGATACGATTTTCTAGCCCACATCACATCTAAACGGTCTTACTGATTTTCTTGAGACTTGAATGTAAAATTGTGTAATTGATGGAATTTCCAATGGGACATAAGAGGCTTACAAAACAAAAAATATGATTAAAATTTAAATTAGTAATCATCGAATATTGAGTGAATCTCGCCTCAAATTGCGTGGCACGGGGTTACAGCTGCCACAAAATACATCCTTGGACATTTTCTGGGTGGATTACTGAATTTTAAATATAGATTTAGAAGCTTACTACTTGCCCTGATGTCTATGTTTAAAGGAGTCCTGGTAAACTGTATGAAATTTCAAATATAGGGGTAGGAGGCTCACGGAAGGATTCTACCTTTAAGAAATGTAGCCCAAATTGCTGCGCCAAATCCGGGACCGATTTTGGTAAAATTTTACATTTAAAGTTCAAAGTTTCACAGGTGGTATTTACCATCAACTAGAACATTCTTTGCCCATCACCTGACGTATTTGGGGAGTCCTTAAAAAACAGCTACTTAGATGGATTTATTCTTTGAAGAATTCTCTACCATTTCTACTAAATTCCCATTTTTTTATGCTTTACTCCAAATTTTTAAAAATGATTTTTAAAAAAATCTCCTGTTAGTTTTGACCTACGAGGCCCAATTTTGTTTGTTAATTCTTTTGGTTACTTTTATTATTAGTTTAAATAAATTTTTAGTTCCTTAAAAAACTAAATGTGTATTTATATACTCGAATTTGAATGAAAATACACGAAAAAAACAAGTTTTTAAAGGGTTTTTTTTAAGTATCGGCTTCCGCTTCGGTGTAGGCCTTCGGCGTCGGCCGAAGTAATAGGCTGCCAATTGACCTTCGGCATCGGCTTCGGCCGTAAAATGCTTATCGGTCGGGCTCTAAAGTGTAGCAGGACAAAAAACCAAACAAAGCAGTTCAACGCACATTGTAGCTAACACAAGTGTAAACGCACATTTTGAAGGGTATACTGTCGCGCTTACAACCAACTACGCATCTGTTTTTTTTTTGCTTAGTCAAATAGAATGCATTTTTAAATTATTTATTGCAGAAAAAATAAACATTCATATTCATAATCATAATCAATAATTTTAAAAATACATGCGCTTCAGGACATCTCTAATTGTCTTATTCAACCAACAAAAGTGATTATAAAATTGTTATAGACTAAATAGAAGATGACAAGACTTGTCATTGATTTGTCATTGTTTCTTATTGCTAGAATAAGGCTCTAAATTACAAAGATCACGAAATTTTCCAAAATAAAGTCAAGCACGGCAGAATGCACAAAACGAAAAAAATTTCGTTTTGTTTTGTCCGCGATCAAAACTATTGAATGCAAAAATAAAGTTTAAATATTTGAAAACGAACGAAATTGATTACCCCGCTGAATCGCTCATATGTGTATTTTACGAATGAAAGAAAAATGCAAAGAACAAATCGGCAAACAAAATTTAAAAGTTGAATTGCCTTTGTTGTAGTGATATTGTTGAACTCAGTAACTTTTCCCACTCTGGTTAAGAGGGATGTGTTGTAGGGTATTTGTACTTGTTTTAGTGTTACACTTAACAGCAAAAACGGTATTATAACAACAATAGCACAACAACAAATACATAATTACAACAACAAAATTATTACAACAACCACATTACCACAACAGAGGTATTACTACAACTATATGACAACAACAATAGAACAATACCATTGCAACAACAACATTACAATAACGACATTACAAAAAGAACATTATAACAATTACAACAACTGTATTAAAATAATATAAGAACAGCAAAAAGTAGAATTTATGTTTATGTTGAGAATTATCGAAAAAAGGTCGGTGAACACATCTTTCAAAATGCCACCATCACAAAAATCAACAAAAAAAAAATCAACGAAGAAAAAATCAAAAAAAAAAAAATCAGATTTATAGAAAGAGTTGTATGAAACTCACATAATATTTTGAGGAGTAGACTTCTTATCATAGTAGTAGAAAATATCTTGAGGGAAGTAGAAAAATCTGATACCGTAGTAGAGGAGTTGAAATTTAAAAATCATTGCGAGAGTAGTATATCTACTCCGATAGAACATGTTTTCTTTGTCGCTTCTGATTCCTCGAAACTATGATCAATGCTAAAATTTGTGTTACATACCGCTTTTATCCACTTGGTTGTTCCTTATGTATTTTCGCTCATGGTTTTCGAGATATTTGCATTTAAAGTTTCGAAATTTCCCATATAAAATGTTAAATTTTTTCTCTATATTCAATCAATTGTTCTTCTTCTTTTGGTGACATTTCACCAAAGGTGGGTTCAATGGGAATTGTTCAGAATGCGTGCAAGTATTACGTAACAGATGTTTCTGTATTTCACAACAAAATAAGTACTTTTTTTAAAATAAATTTATGGAAATTGAGTTACTGGAAATAAATAAATGAATTCAAACACACAAAGGAAGGGATTTGAATTAATTACGGAATGGAAAATCTTGTTATAAATCCCAAAATTGATTTAGAGTATTTGGCCCTTTATCGGGCCAAATACCCAAAGGCCCTTTTCCGTGTCACCATATTTAGGAAACGAAAAGTTCTGAAGTTGTGAAGATTCTTGAAAAGGGGAAATAGGTAGTGCCGCAGGCGAAAATTTGTTCATGTTAATGGATGCGTGTTATTGTTACTTGTTTGTTATAGTTTCAACGTTCCACAGTTTTGTGGTTGTTACAAAAAAATTACAACAACAAAAATTACAACAACATTCCAACAGTAATATCACAACAGTAATATCACAACAGCAATATTACAACAACAACATTACAAGATAAATGTAACAGCACACAACATAAAAATTACAACAACTACAATAACACAACTGAATTACGGTAACTGTGGTGTTGTTGTAATGTTTCAAAATTGTCCAAAAAAAAGCGTGCTTAAAATGACTTAAGACACCTTTGGAATATGTCACCAAAACATTACAGAAAGAACAAATCGAACATTTTAAAGAACAATAATTGGTGGTGGCTGTATAACCTCACGGTTGACCAAATAAATCTCTTGAGAGTAACTCAAAACACAAAAAAAAAATCGGAACAAGTGAAACGTTTCCACGCCCCGATTTTTTTTTTTTTTTTCAAAGTAGGTTTTTACACTTTAAAACCGAATCTGCAAACATTTTGGTGTGCAAATGTCTAGTTTCCGAGATATTTAATTTTAAAGTTTCGAATTTTTCCATACGAAATGCGCACTATTTTGGTTTTTTCTTCACTGACTTTTTGTTGTAATGGTAACATTTGAAAAGGTGTGTTCAAATGAAATTTTCCCAAACTATGTGCAAGTATTACGTACACGATTGTACTATGTGACGTAATTCTTGAACATCATTTAGCAAATAGTATGTAGATTAAGTTTATCAATTTGAGAAATGTTATTGTTGAAAATAGATAAATAAAGTAAAGAAATCTACATATTGTATTATCTTATTCGAAGAGAAATGGGAAAAATTTTTCAAATGAAGATATTTAATTTATTGTAGTTTTTAAGGGTTTTAGGTGTAAAAAGGTGGTTTGGCGCAGCAGGCAAAAATTAAATATCTTTTCAAATGAAGATATTTAATTTATTGTAGCTTTAACGGTTTTTAGGTGTTAGAAGGTGGTTTAGCGCCGCAGGGAAAAATTTTTCATATAAGAGAGATGTGTTGTAGGGTACAACAGCAACATTACAACAGCAACATTACAACAGCAACATTACAACAGCAACATTACAACAACATTACAACAAAATTTTTAATTTAAGAGCGATGTGTTGAAGGGTATTCGTACTTGTTTCAGTGTTCCAGCATTACTACAACAACAACCACAACAACAACATTACAACAGCAACATTACAACAACATTGGAATAACAACATTACAACAACAGTCAGCAGCTGTACCAAATAATATTGGAACACCAACATTACAACAACAACAGTCAACAGCTGTACTAAATAATGTTGGAACATCAACATTACGGCTTAAATGTACTTTACCTGTACCTCTCAGATTTCAAAACTTTTTTCATAACCTGTTCAGAATCTATAGAAAACAAAAAAAAAAGAACATATGAAATAAGAACGACGATATCTCCGGTATTTATCAACGGATTTGGACCAATTTGATACATTATCGGTTAAAAATTGTTTAAAATATTATAGTTTTTGTAAAAAAACAAATGAAAATTTTACTATAAACCGTTATATTTTTATAAAAAACTGTTATGAGGTATATTTTTTATAATATAATAAGATAGCTCTTCTTTTTACCTTTCATTTAGTATATAATATGTAATACTTGGTGTCATAAATCCTTTGAAAAGAAATTAAACAATAATTGGTTTTTTCAATAATTTTATTACAGAATGTCGAGATCGTCAAAATCTTCGACATTGACAGTCTTAATCTGCTCCCTCACTGGGATATATAGATAGCTCTATTTTTTACCTTTCATTTAGTATGTAATACTTGGTGTCAAAAATCCTTTATAACAAAATTAAACAAAGAGTACTACGATTTTATTTTTTCTCTGCGGCGCTGTGTTATTAAATTTTTTTAACTCAAATATACTTAATTTGTTTTTGCACTACATTTTTGGTTGAAGGAAGGAATGTACAATTCTTTACAAGTACACCAGGGATGATTTTTTTGATACAATTGTACTTTTTTGGTACAATTTCAAAGTCAAAAGTACATTGGTACTACATTGACATTTTTGGTACAATATATGCGAAGATATCAGATTAATAATAAACTTATTTTAAAATATTTGTTCTCAAATATTTTTGTTGTTTAAGGTTTGTTTCCAGCTCTAAAGTACTTGTCTAACTTCTTTTCGAAAAGCTAAGAAATAGATGAGTAAATCTTCTTTAACTCGTATCCACTTCGGTAGAATTTTTGTACCATTTTTTAACGAAATGCGATAAGGCCACTCTGTGCCCTCTTCAGAAATTTGGAATTGTTTCCAATTTCTTTAGAAAAGTTGACATTATCAGCTGTCAAATCACTAACCAAAATAGAAAGCAAAAGGAAATGAAAAACAGCGGAAATGATCCAAAAGGTAAAAAAATTCTGATCTAGTACAATTTTGCCGCATAAGAAACTTGACATCGTTTTTCTTGAGTCGTTTCTTAGAGCTGGAAACGAAGCTCAACTTTTCAATAATGTAACGTTAAAAGTAACTTCATTTAGTGTAATTTTAGTTTTTATTATTAAAACTTCTTTGTTAAAAGCTGTATGAATTAAAGTATGCTTATATATATTAAACTTGTTTACGTGTTTTAATATTAATAACTTTTCTGTTCATATCGATACCTTAAAGCACAACCATACATTTTTTCAAAACTCTAGTAAATCAAAAACAAGTTTTTAAATTGGTATGTTTTGTATCAAAATGGGTATGTTTTGTATAATTTTCTTATTTTCAATTACTTTCATCACGATTCCCACAAACCACTATCGCCTAACTGATGCAGCGTCTTCTCAGGATTGCAAAAATGACAAAAACTCGATTTTAATGGAAATGGACATAGTATGGTTGTGCTTTAAGGTATTGATATTACAAACTATTTTGAATTATAAAATTTCAACATTGAAGTGTTGGTACTTTTTCGACAGATTTGGTACTACTTTGTCTGCCTTTTTGTACAAAATGAACAACCCAAATATCATCCCTGAAGTACACTGCCAAGTTCATTAAATTAAATTATATTTTTCATGAAAAATTTTAAGAAAAAATTTCGCAATAAGAAATCATGAACGGCGCTGTGTTGCCAAACTCTGCGTACCCATAAACAAGATCCTTTCTTCGACGAATTTTACATTGCAATTCGCAACATATCTTTCATGAAAAATTTTAACAAAAAATTGCGCAATTTTTTGTTAAAATTTTTTGTTTGCGGCGCTAGGTTAAATCTCCTTATCAAATTCATCTACGATGCAACTCAACTTTAAAAAAAAAATTTGTAAACAACAGTTATTATGCAATTAAATTTTTCTTAATATTAATTACTAATAATGGGTTCTTTATCTTTTTTGGAAATTTAAAAAACTTTTGATAACGATCTGTTTGGTTAGATTACATTGCCTGTTTAATTTCTTTTCAAAGGATTTATGACACCAAGTATTACATATTATATACTAAATGAAAGGTAAAAAATAGAGCTATCTTATTTTATTATAAAAAATATATTTCATAACAGTTTTTAATAAAAATATAACGGTTTATAGTAAAATTTTCCTTTTTTTTTTACAAAAACTATAATATTTTAAATTTTACCCGATAATGTATTCTTATAGGTTGGAAGATAGTAAAATTACCTTTCAAACAAGCCCAAATTTGTCCAGTCCGTTGATAAATACCGGAGATATCGTCGTTCTTATTTCGTATGTTCTTTTGCCTATATCTCGTAAACCAAGTCAGAGCGACTTTTTTTTTTTTTTTTTTTGTTTTTTATAGATTCTAAACAGGTTATGAAAAAAGTTTTGAAATTTGAGAGGTACAAGTAAAGTGCATTTGTTCCAACATTACTATAAGCATTTATGTTTTGTATTGTTTGAGAACTATGGAAAAAAAAAACCGATGAACACACCTTTCAAAATGACACCATCACAAAAGTCAGTGAAGAAAAAATCAAAATTTCGTATGGGAAAATTCGAAACTTTAAAATTAAATATCTCGGAAACTAGACGTTTGCGCACCAAAATCGGGGCGTGGCTTAAACGCTTCACTTAAGCCCAAACTTATTCACCTAAGCCAGGATTTCTCCTATTGTTCGGAATATTTCATATTGGTCGTGAGAATATACTTACTATCCATACCGTAAAATGGCAACGATATAGCACCGCATTGCGCAATTAGATCACTCTCAATTTTAAACTCTAAATTATTAACACTTGCTAACAAAAACTCCATGATTTTTTCTTTCTGAATATTTCACAAGAGCAAGAGTATACCGTACACAGCTGATATCAGTAGGGATGTGTAAAATTATCGATACCCGACATATGTCCCAAAATTTCGCCTACACCAGTCATCGGCCATGGTTTTACAACTGTTGCTTTGATGGTGCCCCATGACAAAAATCTCGCTTTTCTTTGTGGGCATTGACACAGAGTACACAGAGGCCACGGTGTAGTAAACCAGGTGAGGCAAGTAGCATTTTCCCCCGCCAGACGTCAGATTTTCTCCCCCGCCGTACGTCATTGAAAGAGGAATTGAAATGAATTGAAATGATTCAGGGCTACCGATTTCGGCATATTTGTTTGGAAATGTTCTGAAAAATTAGTAATATGCTGACCACAGAGTATACAGAGGGGACACTCTCTTTAAATTCCCTGAAATCCAATATGGCGGACCATTTTTTTTTGATTTTTCGTTCTTTGCTTCACACACTATACGTGAGTTCACCACGAATTATTCCGATTGTTCGCAGGGATGATTCGATTTCGTATGAAAAGTAGTATATAATTGTACGAAATTACATACAATTGTACCGAAATATTTGTATACCGAAAATATAACTATTTCATTTGTTTTAAAAACTTCTTTAAAGAAACAATATACAAATAAACAAAATATGTAATTTAAAAAATGTTGCTACTTTTCTTTGAAATTCAACTATTGTTTACTGTTTTATATAAGAATTGTTTTAAACAAATGAAATAGTTATATTTTCGGTATACAAATATTTCGGTACAATTGTATGTAATTTCGTACAATTATACTTTTGATACGATTTCAAAGAAAATTAACAATTTTTTTATGAATTCCAAACCAATTTTATACATTTTGGGGAAAAATTTACTGACGCGGGGGTTTATTATAAGACGACTATTTTCCATTCACTTCGAAATCTATTCAAAATGGAAATTTTTGTTTTGTGTTTATAATTGAAACACACAATGCGAACCCTATCCGCATAATGAACTCAAGCAAAACTTTTTGGAAATACATTTTTATTGAAAAATTATTAAAATAAAGCAATATGAAATGTTAATGGTTCCAAAGAAATAGGGTTCAATTTGTAGGGAAAACCGAAATGAAAAGACCTTATGTATTTTATTCTGTGGTATGTTAATTGCAATTGTAGTAAAAACATTTCACAATAAATTTTGAAATTTTATGTTAAGGCAGCATCGATCTGTAGTTTTTATAAAACATCTGCATTTTCTTAAAGTTGAAATTGTATGTACTTGAAGTAGATGTCTTGGATTTTTTAAAATATTTTTTGAGCTAAAAATATTCTTTCTACGTGGAATTGTGGTAATTTCTTGGGAAATTTATATATTTGTTGCCAAATTTCAGAAATGGTCAAATTGTTACAATGAATATGGGCTATTATGTTTAGTTAAGTATTTTATTAAATTTTGAAATTTTCTAAATTGTACCGAAAATGTCTCAATAGTAGGAAAGTATAAAAGTACTACTATACTGAAAAAAGCATCCCTGCTACGAAGAAGTATGAGAGAATGAATAAAAAAGTGTAAAAAATGTGGTGAAAAAGTAAAAAATGTAAACAATTTCTATAAATTGCCAAAAATAATTGTTTGAAAACGTTTATTTCTACGGATTAAAAGATAATAAATAAAAGTTAATGTAATATTCTATATAATATCCGTTCAATTATCCAAATACGATAAAAGTGAATGAAATCCAACTGAACCACATTGGGAAAGTCGATCTAATATTGCAAAGTTTGAATTTTGCGGGCCGTAATGGACGTGCTGCGATTACTACGGGCTTGACTGTTCCTCCTTTAAATCAGTTGCAATTTGCCGAACTTTGTTCGGTGTGTCTGAAGGATAACACCAGGCTCGTGCAAGTGAATCTAAGGATTTGCTGTCCGCTGTGACTTATGCCGAAGGTTGGTTGGAGAGGTATTTTGAATTGATGATTCATTTGCCTTTATCTTCTAAGCAAAACTGCAGTCCTTTGAATAAGAAAATTAAAAAAGTATTGATTACTCATTTATTAAACCATAACGATATTCACATGTCGTCATATAAAGATTTGCCATAAATTATTATTAAGCATTGAATTTTTCATACAAAATTTAATGACAAATCAAAATTTTTGACCAAATATTGCTTATGGCTCTACATATGATTACTTGTGAATACCCTTAATAATCTAATCCACATTAAAGGTCCTCTCGAAAGCGACTATCTCAAAGTTCAAATCAAACAATGACCCAACACATTCTTAAGTTTCGCTTAATACTGTAATGCAGTATTAACCTAATGACTGTACCATGTTCTACATTTTGAATTTTTAAAATATGTCAACATAAACTCATTTTTTTTCTTAGTTTCAAGGATTTTTCATATCAATTGGCAAAGTAAACAGAATTGAATATTAACCCGCAAAGTTCATTGTGGCGAGCTATCAGAAGGAACACCCAACTAAACATCCACTGAACCGAGACCGCCCTCAAATAACTTCACTAATAGGCACTAGTTTCAGCGACACAAAATGAAGAAGCTCTTGCCGAGATCTACAAGGTCCACTCTTGATCCGCTTCCAGCTTATTGGCTAGGATCAACGAGGAAGTGTGCTCGGACTGTGGTGCACCCTGCCCAACCAACCAATGAAAATAATTTAACTTTCGACAAACCTTACGGACGAGGAGGAACACGGACTGTAATCAGACGGAATTGTTGCCACAAAAACAGCACTAAGAAACCCGACTCACACAGCAGACAGACTCAGGACTCAGACTCTTCGAAAAACCCTTTATTCCTTCATATAAACCCTTTATAAAAGTATATAAAAGATTCACTAACCGTTCGGCATCTTTCACAGCATTGGGGAAGAAATAAAGTCGAACTGCACCTGGACATTTCATGACGCATTCTCTCATAATGAATTTTTTTATGTCTGCAAATATATTACAAAAGGCAAAATGCCATTAGTAAAGTTACATTTATTTACACTAATATATTCACTCACTGCGCCAAGGGTTGTGTACAAATTTCTATTCAGCAAATTGAAAAAACACTAATGAAGATCACTGCATAAAAATATAAAATATTGGTATATTTTATAATTGTTTTTTTTATTTTTTTTCACAGTTCACTTTTCACGATTTCACTTTTCCAAAAATTTAGAAGCCAAGAAAAATTATTTGCAAACTGGTGGTGAATACGAAAAAGAATCAAAACAAAAGAAAACTAGAGAGTGGACTATCTTCGGCTATACCGAAGTTGAAATACCCCCACACAGTAGGAAGAAGTACCTCGAACATATAAAAATGTGGTCTCCATACCCTATTTTGAGCTAATTATAGGTGGTTTTGGAGCCCGGACCATGTCCAAAATCCATTTCTAAAAATTTCCAATTAAATCCACAAAAAAAAAAAAAATTGGTCTCAAGACCCCATTTAGACCCTTATATATGTGGCTTCGGAACCTCGGACCATGTCAAAAATACGTTTCTAAACATTTCCAATCGAATACAACAATAAAAAATGTTTACCTTTTTTTTCGGTGTATGGGAGCCACGCCCAGTTTTTGTCCGATTTGGCTGATTCTCGAACTTGATCTCAGTATTCACGAGAAAAACATGTACCCAAAGTTTCAAGTCGATATCTCCAAAACTGCGACCGCTATCGTGCGGACGGACAGACGGACAGACGGACAGACAGACGGACATCGCGAAATCGACTCAGGAGGTGATACTGATCAAGAATATATATACTTTTCCATACCGGACACGCCTCCTTATGGGCGTTACAAACGTTGTGACAAAGTGAGTATACCCTGCCACAGTGAGTGTGGGGGTATAAAAATTGGTGGGGAGTTATGCATTCAGCTGAGCTCTGGTGTTGAGTTTCTGCCAACAGCTGAGCTCTGGTGGTGAAAAAAATTTGGAATTTTCACGCACACCAATAAAGAAATTTCACTTTTTCACGCACACCAGCAAACAAATTTGCTGTCACTTCACGCATATTCCATCTCGCTCAAGCAGAGTGTCCCCTCTGTATACTCTGTGATGCTGACTAAGGCAACGCTGATCACTGATTTTTGAATTGGGAAGAATAAATTTGTGTAATTTACTTGCGCCAAAACATCAAAAGAACACCCGAACTATAACAAAAAGAAAGCACGAACTATTCTTCTTTCTCATCATTACTTCGTCAGTGCCTGCGCTCCACCGTCCCCGTTGTAACTGCAACCACATCTGTTAACTACTCTCTCTCCACACCATATTCTGCCTTGAGCTGCTACTTCTGTTTGTCGGGGCTCCACCACCCCCGCTGTAATCGCCGACAGCAACTGATAAACACTCTCGCTGTGTGTATCTGTCGACAACTCTGCTGTAGTTATCTCTGGCTCTTCTCAATACTCGACTAAATTCTCTACTCCTTCGTTGCATCTGCTGTGATGATACCGTCTCCCAGAGTGACTCGGTTGAATGCTCTTCGCAACAACAAAGGTGAAGGCTCTCCGAAACTGGATAGTAGCAATCCATCAACCTTTTGCGCTGAACTTCGTGGCCTGGAAGAGCGACTAAATTCAAAGTTCAAAGAGGAGATCTGTCAGTTGGAAGACCGCCTGCGACAACACACCGATATCGGATGAAATATCTCTTGTTGAAGATAAGCTGCGCAGTGAATGGAAGAGTGAGGTGGGAGCAATAAATGTTCGAGTTAGTGAGTATGCTGACAAAATAAATACTCTCGAGAATAAGATAAGCGTTCTGTCCTCTCGTTGTGAACTGTTGAATAAAAGCAACTCGACCGATTGCAACAATCAAAATAGCAACAACAACGCCAATTACTCCTCAGATGCTATTTTGTTTGGAGTGCCTTTCTGCAAATATGAAAACTTAAAGAGCATCTTCAATCTTGTCAGCCGATCCATCGAATTCCAATCGCCGCAAATAAAAGATATATTTCGTGTCAAGCCAAGTTCGAGCCGTCCTAATTCCGTCGTCATCGTGAAGTTCTATACACCGTATGATCGCAACAGAGTGCTGAAGGCGTTTGGCGATTATCGTAGGCGTACTAGGAAAGCCGTGAATTTGAGGGAAGCTGGAATCGACTCGGATAATAACATATTCATTCATGAGAGCCTCTCTGCCCAAACTAGGAAACTCATGCAAGCTGCGATTGCTCTTAAGCATAGCAAACGCATCTATAATGCGTTCACTATTCGTGGCTCTGTGTAGATCAGAGTACATAAAGATTCTGACGGTATTCGCATCAACAATGCCGATGAATTGGAGAGTACTATCTGTGCTGCAGAGCCTGAGCTATGCGAAGAGATCATTGATTAAAAAGAACTCTCCACTTACATATATCAATTTTTATTTTTACTTATTTTTTATTTTTTTATTTTACTATTTTTAGTTATTCTCTATTTACTTCATCCTTCTTCTCTCTGCTTCAACAGCCTAATATTCTATTATTCCTATTCTCTTTTTATAATCTTTATTTTTATAAAATTGCTTTTAGTCAGCTTCATGAATGCAGAATTCTATGGTAGCAATGCATAAAAGTAATCTACATGCTAGCGAGAATCATAAAACTATGATTGAGATTTTGTGTAAGCAACACTCGGGGCTTAACATTGTCCACTTCAATGCAAGAAGTCTAAACGATTCTAAGCTTGATTATGCAAAATCTGTCTTTGAAGGCTCCTCTGTTGATATTATCTGTGTTTCTGAAACGTGGTTTCATCGTGATGTGAATGATGTTTATCTAAATTTGAAAGGTTTTACAATCTTTCGTAATGACAGATCGGATAAAAAAGGCGGAGGGTTTGCCATATATTGCAAATCTAATCTTAATGTAAAGATTTTGGGCCAATCTTATGACTCAGATGTCGAGTTTTTGAATCTCGAGATATACAACAAAACAACTAAAGTTTTTCTATCTTGCGTATATAATCCGAATCGCAATTGTAGTTTGGATCCTTTGTTTACTTCTTTGTCCAATTGTGCTATTGATTACAATCATTTTGTGCTATGTGGTTATTTTAACATTAACATTCTTAACAGTGACTGTTTAACGAATAAACTTTTTGATAACATTGCTGAATTTGGGCTCAAGGTAGTCAATAGATCAACACCTACTCGATTTGCAAATAATGCTTGTCCAAGTTTGCTTGACATTTTCATTGTCTCCGATTATACTTCTGTATTGCTCTTTGATCAGTTATCGTTTGTCTCTGACCATGATATTATTTTTTGCACCTTGAATATTAATTTTGACCAAGTCGAGACTGTAAACTCTTCACCATATCGCAACTACAATTCAATTGATTATGTCTCCATGTGTAATGACTTGTCCTTAATAAATTGGACCCTTTGTTGGTCTCTATGTACTGTTGATGATAAACTGAATTTTCTCCTGGACAATATTTATAAAATTTTTGATACTCATGTCCCGCTCTGTACAAATACTGCAAAAAAAAATTGTGCGTGTCCGTGGTTCAATTTCTATGTAAAATCTGTTTTAAAATCCCGAAATAAACTATACAATATATGGAAAAGAAATCCCACAGAACATAACTGGGATGAATTTAAAAAGGCAAGAAATGCTGCTACCTTGGCTGTCAGGATATCCAAGAAAAAGTTCTTTATGTCAAAGTTAAGGCCTACCTTACCCTCCAAAATTCTTTGGAGTAATCTGCAACATGTAACATTGATGTGGACGTACTCAATGACCACTATGTCTCTAGCCCTGCATTTGATACGAATCTTAATACTGAGAAAACATATACCCCTACCAGTTCTACCAAGTTTGAGTTTACGGCGGTGAGAGAGTTGGACGTTGTTCGCAATATAAATAAAATTCATTCGAATGCAATTGGAGAAGATAAAATCCCCATTAAATTTGTAAAAATCATTCTTCCGTTTGTGATTAGCCCACTTACTCATACCATCAATCACTGCTTTACTACTTCTAGCTTTCCTACAGTGTGGAAGGTGGCGACGATTATTCCAATACCGAAAAAATCAACAGCGAGTGTGCCTGGTAACTTCCGTCCCATTAGTTTATTATCATCAATTTCCAAGGTCTGTGAGTCTCTAATGGCAGAGCAGATCTTCAGACACCTAAGCGAATTTGAGCTTATGTCCCCTCTCCAATCTGGCTTTCGCCCAGGGCACAGTTGCTCAACTGCTGTTGTTAAAATCTTGGATGATATTCGAGTATCTTATGACCTTAACGAACTAACTTTGCTATGTTTACTAGACTTCTCCAAAGCCTTTGATAGTGTGAATCATGCTCTGTTATGCAGAAGGTTAGTTCAATATTTTGGTTTTGGGAATAATTCGGTTGATCTGATATGTAGTTACTTAGAAGAAAGATCGCAAAGGGTCAAGATTGGTAACAGCTTCTCAAGATATAAAGCGATCACTGTTGGGGTGCCCCAGGGTTCAGTACTAGGTCCTTTACTATTTACAATGTTTATTAATGATATTTTTAGTGTATGTAATCATGTTACCATGCATGCCTATGCTGACGATCTCCAATTATATCTGTCCAGCCCTATTGGCCTAGTTGAAGATCTTTGTTGTAGAATTAATGAAGACTTATTTATTATTAGTAAATGGGCCAGTGATAATCAATTAAAACTAAACCCAGTCAAATCTTATGTCCTGCCAATATCGAAATCCACATACCCTTCTACGGATTTACCCACTGTTCTTCTCAACGACACTGAGTTAAAATTTGTCAACAAAGCTGTTAACCTTGGTTTCCACATCAATTCAAAACTATCTTGTGAGGATCACATCAATTCTGTCGTGAGTAAAATATACTTTGCGTTGCGTAACCTAAGAATGACAGCAGCATTCGTTCCCATTGAAACCAGGCGCCAGTTGGTTGTACAATTGATTGTTCCTATAATATCTTATTCGGAAGTAGTGTATAGTAAGCTAGACTCGAGGTCTGCGCATAAGCTACTTGTAGCATACAACTATGCGGCGCGCTATGTCTATGGTCTAAGGAAGTATGATCATATTTCTGCTTACAGTAGGAGTATACTTGGTCATGATATTTTGAGCTACTTGGAAGCACGTAATTGCATCTTTCTTCACAAAATAATTTATACTAAGGGTCCAAACTATTTGTTCGAAAAACTTAGATTCTGTAGATCTGATAGAAGCAAAAATCTTATTTTTTAACTTTTTTGGGGAAAAATTTACTGACGCAGGCGTACTTACTGACGACTATTTTCCATTCGCTTCGAAATCTATGTATTTAAAATGGAAATTTTTGTTTTGTGTTTAAAACTGAAACACACATTGCGAACACTATCCGCATAATGAACTCAAGCAAAACTTTTTGGAAATACATTTTTATTGAAAAATTATTAAAATAAAGCAATATGAAATGTTAATGGTTCCAAAGAAATAGGGTTCAATTTGTAGGGAAACAAGAAAAGTACTTTATCCTGTAAAATTAACTTTTTGGAGGAAACCTGAAATGAAAAGAACTTATGTATTTTATTCTGTGGAATGTTAATTGCAATTGTAGTAAAAACATTTCACAATAAATTTTGAAATTTTATGTTAAGGCAGCATCAATCTGTAGTTTTTATAAAACATCTGCATTTTCTTAAAGTTGAAATTGTATGTACTTGAAGTAGATGTCTTGGTTTTTTTTTTATTATTTTTTGAGCTAAAAATATTCTTTCTACGTGGAATTGTGGTAATTTCTTGGGAAATTTATATATTTGTTGCCAAATTTCAGAAATGGTCAAATTGTTACAATGAATATGGGCCATTATGTTTAGTTAAGTATTTTATTAAATTTAGAAATTTTCTAAATTGTACCGAAAATGTCTCAATAGTAGGAAAGTAAAAAAGTACTACTATACTGAAAAAACATCCCTGCTACGAAGAAGTATGAGAGAATGAATAAAAAATGTGGTGAAAAAGTAAAAAATGTAAACAATTTCTATAAATTGCAAAAAATAATTGTTTGAAAACGTTTATTTCTACGGATTAAAAGATAATAAATAAAAGTTAATGTAATATTCGATATAATATCCGTTAAATTATCCAAATACGATAAAAGTGAATGAAATCCAACTGAGCCACATTGGGAAAGTCGATCTAATATTGCAAAGTTTGAATTTTGCGGGCCGTAATGGACGTGCTGCGATTACTACGGGCTTGACTGTTCCTCCTTTAAATCAGTTGCAATTTGCCGAACTTTGTTCGGTGTGTCTGAAGGATAACACCAGGCTCGTGCAAGTGAATGTAAGGATTTGCTGTCCGCTGTGACTTATGCCGAAGGTTGGTTGGAGAGGTATTTTGAATTGATGATTCAGTTTGCTTACAAAAATGTTGAATACTTTCCAGGTCTATCACATATCACATACGGTCCTCATCAAAGAGAAGTTTGGCAAGTGCAGTTTCTGATTCAATTGAATCAACATGAGTTTGAGAATAATGTAAGTAATAATGTAATTTTTCCATTTTACTTTAACTGAAATTTTTCTATTTCCAGTAAAGTTGACATAACAAATTCAATTGTAAGTTGATTACCGGATGATCTTCGGCAGCGGGCCGGGTCGCGTACCAGTAAGGCATCAAGTGCTATGGACATGGGTAGTAGTGGGTCCATCCTTGCGCATCTTCTTCGTGACGCTGCACTTTTTGGCTTTAGCATCATGCGAATGATTATGCTTCCATAACTGTTTCCTACCAAATCTATAAGAAATGCTACGTTTGGTTTATGGAGTATCAAAACTTACAAAATTTAGAAGGGTATTGTACGATTACGTGTTAGCATTGATATAAGTAGTACAGAGTTTCCAAAATGCTAAGTATGAAACCGTAAAGTTTACAATAAAATTTTAATTTATGTAAATAATCACAGAAATGTTCTCTTTAAATAGTTTTTATTGCGTTTAAGATACAATGAGTGTAAGCATTGAAATTTTTTTACGACTTATGGTGCATCAAATTATCTTACACTTACTGTATTATTACAAGTTCCGCACCACCATAGAGGTCTGCAAAAAGGCGCGTTACCGTTTTTTTTTTTTAGGTGTTCGGTTCCCCTGGTGGCCTATATCACCCAGTGCAATAACAATAATGAAATTAACAATAACAATTCATTCATGAAAAGCCTATTAATGCACAAATGCTTTATCTGTTTGAACCATCCTACCAACAACTTCACCAAAGTTAGAAGTATTTTCAACAGAACTACAAGTACTGTTAGGGAAACGACTATCAGAAGGTGAACAAAAGTCATCCAATGACCGAAGATATTACAGGAGATTTCAACAGGCGAACAAAACTCGTCCCATGATTGAAGAGGTGCTACAGTATCCAAGGGATTTTCATTGGGACGAAAGTCGCTATGGTCATTCCCTATACCTGAATCATTAGCAGCTCTCGATGTGGATGCAATGCTAAATGAAAAACGATTTATATGGTGCAGATTTTGATTGGGCAGTGCACCGCTCACTAGGCGACTAGTGCATATCACTGGAGAAGTGCTTGATGCATGCAAACAGCCGCTTCGTGCTATTGTCCACGCCCAAAAGCCACATCCACTTTTTTCTCCTAAATGGCAATAGAAATAAAAACAGAATAAATAACCAATGAAAATAAGAAAACGGCTATTTAAATGATAAAAAAATGTTTTTTTTTTATGTATGGATTCATCTTTTACGAATTTTACAAAACAAAAGAATAGCGAACAAAATTTTAATGTTTCTTTTTTTTCCGCAACGCAGCAACCGCCAATATCAGTTCCTCCGAAACAATCGGCAACTTCTCAACAGGTCCATCGCGAAATCCGGTATGGTAATTTTTAATTCGGAAATAAAAAGTACTACTCAAAAGCACAACTAAAATATTCTCAGCATTGAACAAAAAATGCAATAAAAGAGAAACTAAAATACAATGAAACGCAAACTAAAATACCTAATACCAACACTCGTTATTTAATGAGTGTTTGTACCTTAAAGCTTATGATACCTTAAAGCACACGTGCTACATCCTTTTTAGAAAAATTAGTTTTCGTAATTTTCGAAAATGAAAAAATCTAAAACTTTCTACAACTTTTAAAAATTGGATATAACTAGCTCGATTGTTTATTAAGGTATCAATATAATGTTTGTAAAGCAAAAAGAAAAATTCAGAAAGCCGAAAGCAGAAAGCAGAATCTAGTAATAAATACATCTATGCAACTAACTAAATACACCGATATAATGAAACATTTCAAAAAATTTAAACCAATGTTAAACTTTGAAATGGGGTAACAAACCTTTATCTTCTAAGCAAAACTGCAGTCCTTTGAATAAGGAAATTAAAAAAGTATTGATTACTCATTTATTAAACCATAACGATATTCACATGTCGTCATATAAAGAGTCATAAACTATGATTTGCCATAAATTATTATTAAGCATTGAATTTTTCATACAAAATTCAATGACAAATCAAAATTTTTGACCAAATATTGCTTATGGCTCTACATATGATTACTTGTGAATACCCTTAATAATCTAATCCACATTAAAGGTCCTCTCGAAAGCGACTATCTCAAAGTTCAAATCAAACAATGACCCAACACATTCTTAAGTTTCGCTTAATACTGTAATGCAGTATGAACCTAATGACTGTACCATGTTCTACATTTTGAATTTTTAAAATATGTCAACATAAACTCATTTTTTTTTTTCTTAGTTTCAAGGATTTTTCATATCAATTGGCAAAGTAAACAGAATTGAATATTAACCCGCAAAGTTTATTGTGGCGAGCTATCAGAAGGAACACCCAACTAAACATCCACTGAACCGAGACCGCCCTCAACACAAAATTATAACCCCGGCGTTGGAGGATCTCCACACCTGAGAGGGCTAAGATGAAGAAGCTCTTGCCGAGATCTACAAGGTCCACTCTTGATCCGCCTCCAGCTACATGGCTAGAATCAACGAGGAAGTGTGCTCGGACTGTGGCGCACCCTGCCCAACCAACCAATGAAAATAATTTTACTTTCGACAAACCTTACGGACGAGGAGGAACACGGACTGTAATCAGACGGAATTGTTGCTACAAAAACAGCACCAATAAAGAAATTTCACTTTTTCACGCACACCAGCAAACAAATTTGCTGTCACTTCACGCATATTCCATCTCGCTCAAGCAGAGTGTCCCCTCTGTATACTCTGTGATGCTGACTAAGGCAACGCTGATCACTGATTTTTGAATTGGGAAGAATAAATTTGTGTAATTTACTTGCGCCAAAACATCAAAAGAACACCCGAACTATAACAAAAAGAAAGCACGAACTATTCTTCTTTCTCATCATTACTTCGTCAGTGCCTGCGCTCCACCGTCCCCGTTGTAACTGCAACCACATCTGTTAACTACTCTCTCTCCACACCATATTCTGCCTTGAGCTGCTACTTCTGTTTGTCGGGGCTCCACCACCCCCGCTGTAATCGCCGACAGCAACTGATAAACACTCTCGCTGTGTGTATCTGTCGACAACTCTGCTGTAGTTATCTCTGGCTCTTCTCAATACTCGACTAAATTCTCTACTCCTTCGTTGCATCTGCTGTGATGATACCGTCTCCCAGAGTGACTCGGTTGAATGCTCTTCGCAACAACAAAGGTGAAGGCTCTCCGAACCTGGATAGTAGCAATCCATCAACCTTTTGCGCTGAACTTCGTGGCCTGGAAGAGCGACTAAATTCAAAGTTCAAAGAGGAGATCTGTCAGTTGGAAGACCGCCTGCGACAACACACCGATATCGGATGAAATATCTCTTGTTGAAGATAAGCTGCGCAGTGAATGGAAGAGTGAGGTGGGAGCAATAAATGTTCGAGTTAGTGAGTATGCTGACAAAATAAATACTCTCGAGAATAAGATAAGCGTTCTGTCCTCTCGTTGTGAACTGTTGAATAAAAGCAACTCGACCGATTGCAACAATCAAAATAGCAACAACAACGCCAATTACTCCTCAGATGCTATTTTGTTTGGAGTGCCTTTCTGCAAATATGAAAACTTAAAGAGCATCTTCAATCTTGTCAGCCGATCCATCGAATTCCAATCGCCGCAAATAAAAGATATATTTCGTGTCAAGCCAAGTTCGAGCCGTCCTAATTCCGTCGTCATCGTGAAGTTCTATACACCGTATGATCGCAACAGAGTGCTGAAGGCGTTTGGCGATTATCGTAGGCGTACTAGGAAAGCCGTGAATTTGAGGGAAGCTGGAATCGACTCGGATAATAACATATTCATTCATGAGAGCCTCTCTGCCCAAACTAGGAAACTCATGCAAGCTGCGATTGCTCTTAAGCATAGCAAACGCATCTATAATGCGTTCACTATTCGTGGCTCTGTGTAGATCAGAGTACATAAAGATTCTGACGGTATTCGCATCAACAATGCCGATGAATTGGAGAGTACTATCTGTGCTGCAGAGCCTGAGCTATGCGAAGAGATCATTGATTAAAAAGAACTCTCCACTTACATATATCAATTTTTATTTTTACTTATTTTTTATTTTTTTATTTTACTATTTTTAGTTATTCTCTATTTACTTCATCCTTCTTCTCTCTGCTTCAACAGCCTAATATTCTATTATTCCTATTCTCTTTTTATAATCTTTATTTTTATAAAATTGCTTTTAGTCAGCTTCATGAATGCAGAATTCTATGGTAGCAATGCATAAAAGTAATCTACATGCTAGCGAGAATCATAAAACTATGATTGAGATTTTGTGTAAGCAACACTCGGGGCTTAACATTGTCCACTTCAATGCAAGAAGTCTAAACGATTCTAAGCTTGATTATGCAAAATCTGTCTTTGAAGGCTCCTCTGTTGATATTATCTGTGTTTCTGAAACGTGGTTTCATCGTGATGTGAATGATGTTTATCTAAATTTGAAAGGTTTTACAATCTTTCGTAATGACAGATCGGATAAAAAAGGCGGAGGGGTTGCCATATATTGCAAATCTAATCTTAATGTAAAGATTTTGGGCCAATCTTATGACTCAGATGTCGAGTTTTTGAATCTCGAGATATACAACAAAACAACTAAAGTTTTTCTATCTTGCGTATATAATCCGAATCGCAATTGTAGTTTGGATCCTTTGTTTACTTCTTTGTCCAATTGTGCTATTGATTACAATCATTTTGTGCTATGTGGTTATTTTAACATTAACATTCTTAACAGTGACTGTTTAACGAATAAACTTTTTGATAACATTGCTGAATTTGGGCTCAAGGTAGTCAATAGATCAACACCTACTCGATTTGCAAATAATGCTTGTCCAAGTTTGCTTGACATTTTCATTGTCTCCGATTATACTTCTGTATTGCTCTTTGATCAGTTATCGTTTGTCTCTGACCATGATATTATTTTTTGCACCTTGAATATTAATTTTGACCAAGTCGAGACTGTAAACTCTTCACCATATCGCAACTACAATTCAATTGATTATGTCTCCATGTGTAATGACTTGTCCTTAATAAATTGGACCCTTTGTTGGTCTCTATGTACTGTTGATGATAAACTGAATTTTCTCCTGGACAATATTTATAAAATTTTTGATACTCATGTCCCGCTCTGTACAAATACTGCAAAAAAAAATTGTGCGTGTCCGTGGTTCAATTTCTATGTAAAATCTGTTTTAAAATCCCGAAATAAACTATACAATATATGGAAAAGAAATCCCACAGAACATAACTGGGATGAATTTAAAAAGGCAAGAAATGCTGCTACCTTGGCTGTCAGGATATCCAAGAAAAAGTTCTTTATGTCAAAGTTAAGGCCTACCTTACCCTCCAAAATTCTTTGGAGTAATCTGCAACATGTAACATTGATGTGGACGTACTCAATGACCACTATGTCTCTAGCCCTGCATTTGATACGAATCTTAATACTGAGAAAACATATACCCCTACCAGTTCTACCAAGTTTGAGTTTACGGCGGTGAGAGAGTTGGACGTTGTTCGCAATATAAATAAAATTCATTCGAATGCAATTGGAGAAGATAAAATCCCCATTAAATTTGTAAAAATCATTCTTCCGTTTGTGATTAGCCCACTTACTCATACCATCAATCACTGCTTTACTACTTCTAGCTTTCCTACAGTGTGGAAGGTGGCGACGATTATTCCAATACCGAAAAAATCAACAGCGAGTGTGCCTGGTAACTTCCGTCCCATTAGTTTATTATCATCAATTTCCAAGGTCTGTGAGTCTCTAATGGCAGAGCAGATCTTCAGACACCTAAGCGAATTTGAGCTTATGTCCCCTCTCCAATCTGGCTTTCGCCCAGGGCACAGTTGCTCAACTGCTGTTGTTAAAATCTTGGATGATATTCGAGTATCTTATGACCTTAACGAACTAACTTTGCTATGTTTACTAGACTTCTCCAAAGCCTTTGATAGTGTGAATCATGCTCTGTTATGCAGAAGGTTAGTTCAATATTTTGGTTTTGGGAATAATTCGGTTGATCTGATATGTAGTTACTTAGAAGAAAGATCGCAAAGGGTCAAGATTGGTAACAGCTTCTCAAGATATAAAGCGATCACTGTTGGGGTGCCCCAGGGTTCAGTACTAGGTCCTTTACTATTTACAATGTTTATTAATGATATTTTTAGTGTATGTAATCATGTTACCATGCATGCCTATGCTGACGATCTCCAATTATATCTGTCCAGCCCTATTGGCCTAGTTGAAGATCTTTGTTGTAGAATTAATGAAGACTTATTTATTATTAGTAAATGGGCCAGTGATAATCAATTAAAACTAAACCCAGTCAAATCTTATGTCCTGCCAATATCGAAATCCACATACCCTTCTACGGATTTACCCACTGTTCTTCTCAACGACACTGAGTTAAAATTTGTCAACAAAGCTGTTAACCTTGGTTTCCACATCAATTCAAAACTATCTTGTGAGGATCACATCAATTCTGTCGTGAGTAAAATATACTTTGCGTTGCGTAACCTAAGAATGACAGCAGCATTCGTTCCCATTGAAACCAGGCGCCAGTTGGTTGTACAATTGATTGTTCCTATAATATCTTATTCGGAAGTAGTGTATAGTAAGCTAGACTCGAGGTCTGCGCATAAGCTACTTGTAGCATACAACTATGCGGCGCGCTATGTCTATGGTCTAAGGAAGTATGATCATATTTCTGCTTACAGTAGGAGTATACTTGGTCATGATATTTTGAGCTACTTGGAAGCACGTAATTGCATCTTTCTTCACAAAATAATTTATACTAAGGGTCCAAACTATTTGTTCGAAAAACTTAGATTCTGTAGATCTGATAGAAGCAAAAATCTTATTTTTTAACTTTTTTGGGGAAAAATTTACTGACGCAGGCGTACTTACTGACGACTATTTTCCATTCGCTTCGAAATCTATGTATTTAAAATGGAAATTTTTGTTTTGTGTTTAAAACTGAAACACACATTGCGAACACTATCCGCATAATGAACTCAAGCAAAACTTTTTGGAAATACATTTTTATTGAAAAATTATTAAAATAAAGCAATATGAAATGTTAATGGTTCCAAAGAAATAGGGTTCAATTTGTAGGGAAACAAGAAAAGTACTTTATCCTGTAAAATTAACTTTTTGGAGGAAACCTGAAATGAAAAGAACTTATGTATTTTATTCTGTGGAATGTTAATTGCAATTGTAGTAAAAACATTTCACAATAAATTTTGAAATTTTATGTTAAGGCAGCATCAATCTGTAGTTTTTATAAAACATCTGCATTTTCTTAAAGTTGAAATTGTATGTACTTGAAGTAGATGTCTTGGTTTTTTTTTTATTATTTTTTGAGCTAAAAATATTCTTTCTACGTGGAATTGTGGTAATTTCTTGGGAAATTTATATATTTGTTGCCAAATTTCAGAAATGGTCAAATTGTTACAATGAATATGGGCCATTATGTTTAGTTAAGTATTTTATTAAATTTAGAAATTTTCTAAATTGTACCGAAAATGTCTCAATAGTAGGAAAGTAAAAAAGTACTACTATACTGAAAAAACATCCCTGCTACGAAGAAGTATGAGAGAATGAATAAAAAATGTGGTGAAAAAGTAAAAAATGTAAACAATTTCTATAAATTGCAAAAAATAATTGTTTGAAAACGTTTATTTCTACGGATTAAAAGATAATAAATAAAAGTTAATGTAATATTCGATATAATATCCGTTAAATTATCCAAATACGATAAAAGTGAATGAAATCCAACTGAGCCACATTGGGAAAGTCGATCTAATATTGCAAAGTTTGAATTTTGCGGGCCGTAATGGACGTGCTGCGATTACTACGGGCTTGACTGTTCCTCCTTTAAATCAGTTGCAATTTGCCGAACTTTGTTCGGTGTGTCTGAAGGATAACACCAGGCTCGTGCAAGTGAATGTAAGGATTTGCTGTCCGCTGTGACTTATGCCGAAGGTTGGTTGGAGAGGTATTTTGAATTGATGATTCAGTTTGCTTACAAAAATGTTGAATACTTTCCAGGTCTATCACATATCACATACGGTCCTCATCAAAGAGAAGTTTGGCAAGTGCAGTTTCTGATTCAATTGAATCAACATGAGTTTGAGAATAATGTAAGTAATAATGTAATTTTTCCATTTTACTTTAACTGAAATTTTTCTATTTCCAGTAAAGTTGACATAACAAATTCAATTGTAAGTTGATTACCGGATGATCTTCGGCAGCGGGCCGGGTCGCGTACCAGTAAGGCATCAAGTGCTATGGACATGGGTAGTAGTGGGTCCATCCTTGCGCATCTTCTTCGTGACGCTGCACTTTTTGGCTTTAGCATCATGCGAATGATTATGCTTCCATAACTGTTTCCTACCAAATCTATAAGAAATGCTACGTTTGGTTTATGGAGTATCAAAACTTACAAAATTTAGAAGGGTATTGTACGATTACGTGTTAGCATTGATATAAGTAGTACAGAGTTTCCAAAATGCTAAGTATGAAACCGTAAAGTTTACAATAAAATTTTAATTTATGTAAATAATCACAGAAATGTTCTCTTTAAATAGTTTTTATTGCGTTTAAGATACAATGAGTGTAAGCATTGAAATTTTTTTACGACTTATGGTGCATCAAATTATCTTACACTTACTGTATTATTACAAGTTCCGCACCACCATAGAGGTCTGCAAAAAGGCGCGTTACCGTTTTTTTTTTTTAGGTGTTCGGTTCCCCTGGTGGCCTATATCACCCAGTGCAATAACAATAATGAAATTAACAATAACAATTCATTCATGAAAAGCCTATTAATGCACAAATGCTTTATCTGTTTGAACCATCCTACCAACAACTTCACCAAAGTTAGAAGTATTTTCAACAGAACTACAAGTACTGTTAGGGAAACGACTATCAGAAGGTGAACAAAAGTCATCCAATGACCGAAGATATTACAGGAGATTTCAACAGGCGAACAAAACTCGTCCCATGATTGAAGAGGTGCTACAGTATCCAAGGGATTTTCATTGGGACGAAAGTCGCTATGGTCATTCCCTATACCTGAATCATTAGCAGCTCTCGATGTGGATGCAATGCTAAATGAAAAACGATTTATATGGTGCAGATTTTGATTGGGCAGTGCACCGCTCACTAGGCGACTAGTGCATATCACTGGAGAAGTGCTTGATGCATGCAAACAGCCGCTTCGTGCTATTGTCCACGCCCAAAAGCCACATCCACTTTTTTCTCCTAAATGGCAATAGAAATAAAAACAGAATAAATAACCAATGAAAATAAGAAAACGGCTATTTAAATGATAAAAAAATGTTTTTTTTTTATGTATGGATTCATCTTTTACGAATTTTACAAAACAAAAGAATAGCGAACAAAATTTTAATGTTTCTTTTTTTTCCGCAACGCAGCAACCGCCAATATCAGTTCCTCCGAAACAATCGGCAACTTCTCAACAGGTCCATCGCGAAATCCGGTATGGTAATTTTTAATTCGGAAATAAAAAGTACTACTCAAAAGCACAACTAAAATATTCTCAGCATTGAACAAAAAATGCAATAAAAGAGAAACTAAAATACAATGAAACGCAAACTAAAATACCTAATACCAACACTCGTTATTTAATGAGTGTTTGTACCTTAAAGCTTATGATACCTTAAAGCACACGTGCTACATCCTTTTTAGAAAAATTAGTTTTCGTAATTTTCGAAAATGAAAAAATCTAAAACTTTCTACAACTTTTAAAAATTGGATATAACTAGCTCGATTGTTTATTAAGGTATCAATATAATGTTTGTAAAGCAAAAAGAAAAATTCAGAAAGCCGAAAGCAGAAAGCAGAATCTAGTAATAAATACATCTATGCAACTAACTAAATACACCGATATAATGAAACATTTCAAAAAATTTAAACCAATGTTAAACTTTGAAATGGGGTAACAAACCTTTATCTTCTAAGCAAAACTGCAGTCCTTTGAATAAGGAAATTAAAAAAGTATTGATTACTCATTTATTAAACCATAACGATATTCACATGTCGTCATATAAAGAGTCATAAACTATGATTTGCCATAAATTATTATTAAGCATTGAATTTTTCATACAAAATTCAATGACAAATCAAAATTTTTGACCAAATATTGCTTATGGCTCTACATATGATTACTTGTGAATACCCTTAATAATCTAATCCACATTAAAGGTCCTCTCGAAAGCGACTATCTCAAAGTTCAAATCAAACAATGACCCAACACATTCTTAAGTTTCGCTTAATACTGTAATGCAGTATGAACCTAATGACTGTACCATGTTCTACATTTTGAATTTTTAAAATATGTCAACATAAACTCATTTTTTTTTTTCTTAGTTTCAAGGATTTTTCATATCAATTGGCAAAGTAAACAGAATTGAATATTAACCCGCAAAGTTTATTGTGGCGAGCTATCAGAAGGAACACCCAACTAAACATCCACTGAACCGAGACCGCCCTCAACACAAAATTATAACCCCGGCGTTGGAGGATCTCCACACCTGAGAGGGCTAAGATGAAGAAGCTCTTGCCGAGATCTACAAGGTCCACTCTTGATCCGCCTCCAGCTACATGGCTAGAATCAACGAGGAAGTGTGCTCGGACTGTGGCGCACCCTGCCCAACCAACCAATGAAAATAATTTTACTTTCGACAAACCTTACGGACGAGGAGGAACACGGACTGTAATCAGACGGAATTGTTGCTACAAAAACAGCACCAATAAAGAAATTTCACTTTTTCACGCACACCAGCAAACAAATTTGCTGTCACTTCACGCATATTCCATCTCGCTCAAGCAGAGTGTCCCCTCTGTATACTCTGTGATGCTGACTAAGGCAACGCTGATCACTGATTTTTGAATTGGGAAGAATAAATTTGTGTAATTTACTTGCGCCAAAACATCAAAAGAACACCCGAACTATAACAAAAAGAAAGCACGAACTATTCTTCTTTCTCATCATTACTTCGTCAGTGCCTGCGCTCCACCGTCCCCGTTGTAACTGCAACCACATCTGTTAACTACTCTCTCTCCACACCATATTCTGCCTTGAGCTGCTACTTCTGTTTGTCGGGGCTCCACCACCCCCGCTGTAATCGCCGACAGCAACTGATAAACACTCTCGCTGTGTGTATCTGTCGACAACTCTGCTGTAGTTATCTCTGGCTCTTCTCAATACTCGACTAAATTCTCTACTCCTTCGTTGCATCTGCTGTGATGATACCGTCTCCCAGAGTGACTCGGTTGAATGCTCTTCGCAACAACAAAGGTGAAGGCTCTCCGAACCTGGATAGTAGCAATCCATCAACCTTTTGCGCTGAACTTCGTGGCCTGGAAGAGCGACTAAATTCAAAGTTCAAAGAGGAGATCTGTCAGTTGGAAGACCGCCTGCGACAACACACCGATATCGGATGAAATATCTCTTGTTGAAGATAAGCTGCGCAGTGAATGGAAGAGTGAGGTGGGAGCAATAAATGTTCGAGTTAGTGAGTATGCTGACAAAATAAATACTCTCGAGAATAAGATAAGCGTTCTGTCCTCTCGTTGTGAACTGTTGAATAAAAGCAACTCGACCGATTGCAACAATCAAAATAGCAACAACAACGCCAATTACTCCTCAGATGCTATTTTGTTTGGAGTGCCTTTCTGCAAATATGAAAACTTAAAGAGCATCTTCAATCTTGTCAGCCGATCCATCGAATTCCAATCGCCGCAAATAAAAGATATATTTCGTGTCAAGCCAAGTTCGAGCCGTCCTAATTCCGTCGTCATCGTGAAGTTCTATACACCGTATGATCGCAACAGAGT
Organism: Heteromyza rotundicornis; assembly: GCA_951394025.1. Lineage (NCBI taxonomy): Eukaryota > Metazoa > Arthropoda > Insecta > Diptera > Heleomyzidae > Heteromyza > Heteromyza rotundicornis. Next base: position 56,343,549 of record OX596011.1, on the reverse strand, counting down.
GCTGAAGGCGTTTGGCGATTATCGTAGGCGTACTAGGAAAGCCGTGAATTTGAGGGAAGCTGGAATCGACTCGGATAATAACATATTCATTCATGAGAGCCTCTCTGCCCAAACTAGGAAACTCATGCAAGCTGCGATTGCTCTTAAGCATAGCAAACGCATCTATAATGCGTTCACTATTCGTGGCTCTGTGTAGATCAGAGTACATAAAGATTCTGACGGTATTCGCATCAACAATGCCGATGAATTGGAGAGTACTATCTGTGCTGCAGAGCCTGAGCTATGCGAAGAGATCATTGATTAAAAAGAACTCTCCACTTACATATATCAATTTTTATTTTTACTTATTTTTTATTTTTTTATTTTACTATTTTTAGTTATTCTCTATTTACTTCATCCTTCTTCTCTCTGCTTCAACAGCCTAATATTCTATTATTCCTATTCTCTTTTTATAATCTTTATTTTTATAAAATTGCTTTTAGTCAGCTTCATGAATGCAGAATTCTATGGTAGCAATGCATAAAAGTAATCTACATGCTAGCGAGAATCATAAAACTATGATTGAGATTTTGTGTAAGCAACACTCGGGGCTTAACATTGTCCACTTCAATGCAAGAAGTCTAAACGATTCTAAGCTTGATTATGCAAAATCTGTCTTTGAAGGCTCCTCTGTTGATATTATCTGTGTTTCTGAAACGTGGTTTCATCGTGATGTGAATGATGTTTATCTAAATTTGAAAGGTTTTACAATCTTTCGTAATGACAGATCGGATAAAAAAGGCGGAGGGGTTGCCATATATTGCAAATCTAATCTTAATGTAAAGATTTTGGGCCAATCTTATGACTCAGATGTCGAGTTTTTGAATCTCGAGATATACAACAAAACAACTAAAGTTTTTCTATCTTGCGTATATAATCCGAATCGCAATTGTAGTTTGGATCCTTTGTTTACTTCTTTGTCCAATTGTGCTATTGATTACAATCATTTTGTGCTATGTGGTTATTTTAACATTAACATTCTTAACAGTGACTGTTTAACGAATAAACTTTTTGATAACATTGCTGAATTTGGGCTCAAGGTAGTCAATAGATCAACACCTACTCGATTTGCAAATAATGCTTGTCCAAGTTTGCTTGACATTTTCATTGTCTCCGATTATACTTCTGTATTGCTCTTTGATCAGTTATCGTTTGTCTCTGACCATGATATTATTTTTTGCACCTTGAATATTAATTTTGACCAAGTCGAGACTGTAAACTCTTCACCATATCGCAACTACAATTCAATTGATTATGTCTCCATGTGTAATGACTTGTCCTTAATAAATTGGACCCTTTGTTGGTCTCTATGTACTGTTGATGATAAACTGAATTTTCTCCTGGACAATATTTATAAAATTTTTGATACTCATGTCCCGCTCTGTACAAATACTGCAAAAAAAAATTGTGCGTGTCCGTGGTTCAATTTCTATGTAAAATCTGTTTTAAAATCCCGAAATAAACTATACAATATATGGAAAAGAAATCCCACAGAACATAACTGGGATGAATTTAAAAAGGCAAGAAATGCTGCTACCTTGGCTGTCAGGATATCCAAGAAAAAGTTCTTTATGTCAAAGTTAAGGCCTACCTTACCCTCCAAAATTCTTTGGAGTAATCTAAAGAGAATCGGAGTGTGTAACCAAAGTTCTGCAACATGTAACATTGATGTGGACGTACTCAATGACCACTATGTCTCTAGCCCTGCATTTGATACGAATCTTAATACTGAGAAAACATATACCCCTACCAGTTCTACCAAGTTTGAGTTTACGGCGGTGAGAGAGTTGGACGTTGTTCGCAACATAAATAAAATTCATTCGAATGCAATTGGAGAAGATAAAATCCCCATTAAATTTGTAAAAATCATTCTTCCGTTTGTGATTAGCCCACTTACTCATACCATCAATCACTGCTTTACTACTTCTAGCTTTCCTACAGTGTGGAAGGTGGCGACGATTATTCCAATACCGAAAAAATCAACAGCGAGTGTGCCTGGTAACTTCCGTCCCATTAGTTTATTATCATCAATTTCCAAGGTCTGTGAGTCTCTAATGGCAGAGCAGATCTTCAGACACCTAAGCGAATTTGAGCTTATGTCCCCTCTCCAATCTGGCTTTCGCCCAGGGCACAGTTGCTCAACTGCTGTTGTTAAAATCTTGGATGATATTCGAGTATCTTATGACCTTAACGAACTAACTTTGCTATGTTTACTAGACTTCTCCAAAGCCTTTGATAGTGTGAATCATGCTCTGTTATGCAGAAAGTTAGTTCAATATTTTGGTTTTGGGAATAATTCGGTTGATCTGATATGTAGTTACTTAGAAGAAAGATCGCAAAGGGTCAAGATTGGTAACAGCTTCTCAAGATATAAAGCGATCACTGTTGGGGTGCCCCAGGGTTCAGTACTAGGTCCTTTACTATTTACAATGTTTATTAATGATATTTTTAGTGTATGTAATCATGTTACCATGCATGCCTATGCTGACGATCTCCAATTATATCTGTCCAGGCCTATTGGCCTAGTTGAAGATCTTTGTTGTAGAATTAATGAAGACTTATTTATTATTAGTAAATGGGCCAGTGATAATCAATTAAAACTAAACCCAGTCAAATCTTATGTCCTGCCAATATCGAAATCCACATACCCTTCTACGGATTTACCCACTGTTCTTCTCAACGACACTGAGTTAAAATTTGTCAACAAAGCTGTTAACCTTGGTTTCCACATCAATTCAAAACTATCTTGTGAGGATCACATCAATTCTGTCGTGAGTAAAATATACTTTGCGTTGCGTAACCTAAGAATGACAGCAGCATTCGTTCCCATTGAAACCAGGCGCCAGTTGGTTGTACAATTGATTGTTCCTATAATATCTTATTCGGAAGTAGTGTATAGTAAGCTAGACTCGAGGTCTGCGCATAAGCTACTTGTAGCATACAACTATGCGGCGCGCTATGTCTATGGTCTAAGGAAGTATGATCATATTTCTGCTTACAGTAGGAGTATACTTGGTCATGATATTTTGAGCTACTTGGAAGCACGTAATTGCATCTTTCTTCACAAAATAATTTATACTAAGGGTCCAAACTATTTGTTCGAAAAACTTAGATTCTGTAGATCTGATAGAAGCAAAAATCTTATTTTTTAACTTTTTTGGGGAAAAATTTACTGACGCAGGCGTACTTACTGACGACTATTTTCCATTCGCTTCGAAATCTATGTATTTAAAATGGAAATTTTTGTTTTGTGTTTAAAACTGAAACACACATTGCGAACACTATCCGCATAATGAACTCAAGCAAAACTTTTTGGAAATACATTTTTATTGAAAAATTATTAAAATAAAGCAATATGAAATGTTAATGGTTCCAAAGAAATAGGGTTCAATTTGTAGGGAAACAAGAAAAGTACTTTATCCTGTAAAATTAACTTTTTGGAGGAAACCTGAAATGAAAAGAACTTATGTATTTTATTCTGTGGAATGTTAATTGCAATTGTAGTAAAAACATTTCACAATAAATTTTGAAATTTTATGTTAAGGCAGCATCAATCTGTAGTTTTTATAAAACATCTGCATTTTCTTAAAGTTGAAATTGTATGTACTTGAAGTAGATGTCTTGGTTTTTTTTTTATTATTTTTTGAGCTAAAAATATTCTTTCTACGTGGAATTGTGGTAATTTCTTGGGAAATTTATATATTTGTTGCCAAATTTCAGAAATGGTCAAATTGTTACAATGAATATGGGCCATTATGTTTAGTTAAGTATTTTATTAAATTTAGAAATTTTCTAAATTGTACCGAAAATGTCTCAATAGTAGGAAAGTAAAAAAGTACTACTATACTGAAAAAACATCCCTGCTACGAAGAAGTATGAGAGAATGAATAAAAAATGTGGTGAAAAAGTAAAAAATGTAAACAATTTCTATAAATTGCAAAAAATAATTGTTTGAAAACGTTTATTTCTACGGATTAAAAGATAATAAATAAAAGTTAATGTAATATTCGATATAATATCCGTTAAATTATCCAAATACGATAAAAGTGAATGAAATCCAACTGAACCACATTGGGAAAGTCGATCTAATATTGCAAAGTTTGAATTTTGCGGGCCGTAATGGACGTGCTGCGATTACTACGGGCTTGACTGTTCCTCCTTTAAATCAGTTGCAATTTGCCGAACTTTGTTCGGTGTGTCTGAAGGATAACACCAGGCTCGTGCAAGTGAATGTAAGGATTTGCTGTCCGCTGTGACTTATGCCGAAGGTTGGTTGGAGAGGTATTTTGAATTGATGATTCAGTTTGCTTACAAAAATGTTGAATACTTTCCAGGTCTATCACATATCACATACGGTCCTCATCAAAGAGAAGTTTGGCAAGTGCAGTTTCTGATTCAATTGAATCAACATGAGTTTGAGAATAATGTAAGTAATAATGTAATTTTTCCATTTTACTTTAACTGAAATTTTTCTATTTCCAGTAAAGTTGACATAACAAATTCAATTGTAAGTTGATTACCGGATGATCTTCGGCAGCGGGCCGGGTCGCGTACCAGTAAGGCATCAAGTGCTATGGACATGGGTAGTAGTGGGTCCATCCTTGCGCATCTTCTTCGTGACGCTGCACTTTTTGGCTTTAGCATCATGCGAATGATTATGCTTCCATAACTGTTTCCTACCAAATCTATAAGAAATGCTACGTTTGGTTTATGGAGTATCAAAACTTACAAAATTTAGAAGGGTAGTATTGTACGATTACGTGTTAGCATTGATATAAGTAGTACAGAGTTTCCAAAATGCTAAGTATGAAACCGTAAAGTTTACAATAAAATTTTAATTTATGTAAATAATCACAGAAATGTTCTCTTTAAATAGTTTTTATTGCGTTTAAGATACAATGAGTGTAAGCATTGAAATTTTTTTACGACTTATGGTGCATCAAATTATCTTACACTTACTGTATTATTACAAGTTCCGCACCACCATAGAGGTCTGCAAAAAGGCGCGTTACCGTTTTTTTTTTTAGGTGTTCGGTTCCCCTGGTGGCCTATATCACCCAGTGCAATAACAATAATGAAATTAACAATAACAATTCATTCATGAAAAGCCTATTAATGCACAAATGCTTTATCTGTTTGAACCATCCTACCAACAACTTCACCAAAGTTAGAAGTATTTTCAACAGAACTACAAGTACTGTTAGGGAAACGACTATCAGAAGGTGAACAAAAGTCATCCAATGACCGAAGATATTACAGGAGATTTCAACAGGCGAACAAAACTCGTCCCATGATTGAAGAGGTGCTACAGTATCCAAGGGATTTTCATTGGGACGAAAGTCGCTATGGTCATTCCCTATACCTGAATCATTAGCAGCTCTCGATGTGGATGCAATGCTAAATGAAAAACGATTTATATGGTGCAGATTTTGATTGGGCAGTGCACCGCTCACTAGGCGACTAGTGCATATCACTGGAGAAGTGCTTGATGCATGCAAACAGCCGCTTCGTGCTATTGTCCACGCCCAAAAGCCACATCCACTTTTTTCTCCTAAATGGCAATAGAAATAAAAACAGAATAAATAACCAATGAAAATAAGAAAACGGCTATTTAAATGATAAAAAAATGTTTTTTTTTTATGTATGGATTCATCTTTTACGAATTTTACAAAACAAAAGAATAGCGAACAAAATTTTAATGTTTCTTTTTTTTCCGCAACGCAGCAACCGCCAATATCAGTTCCTCCGAAACAATCGGCAACTTCTCAACAGGTCCATCGCGAAATCCGGTATGGTAATTTTTAATTCGGAAATAAAAAGTACTACTCAAAAGCACAACTAAAATATTCTCAGCATTGAACAAAAAATGCAATAAAAGAGAAACTAAAATACAATGAAACGCAAACTAAAATACCTAATACCAACACTCGTTATTTAATGAGTGTTTGTACCTTAAAGCTTATGATACCTTAAAGCACACGTGCTACATCCTTTTTAGAAAAATTAGTTTTCGTAATTTTCGAAAATGAAAAAATCTAAAACTTTCTACAACTATTAAAAATTGGATATAACTAGCTCGATTGTTTATTAAGGTATCAATATAATGTTTGTAAAGCAAAAAGAAAAATTCAGAAAGCCGAAAGCAGAAAGCAGAATCTAGTAATAAATACATCTATGCAACTAACTAAATACACCGATATAATGAAACATTTCAAAAAATTTAAACCAATGTTAAACTTTGAAATGGGGTAACAAACCTTTATCTTCTAAGCAAAACTGCAGTCCTTTGAATAAGGAAATTAAAAAAGTATTGATTACTCATTTATTAAACCATAACGATATTCACATGTCGTCATATAAAGAGTCATAAACTATGATTTGCCATAAATTATTATTAAGCATTGAATTTTTCATACAAAATTTAATGACAAATCAAAATTTTTGACCAAATATTGCTTATGGCTCTACATATGATTACTTGTGAATACCCTTAATAATCTAATCCACATTAAAGGTCCTCTCGAAAGCGACTATCTCAAAGTTCAAATCAAACAATGACCCAACACATTCTTAAGTTTCGCTTAATACTGTAATGCAGTATGAACCTAATGACTGTACCATGTTCTACATTTTGAATTTTTAAAATATGTCAACATAAACTCATTTTTTTTTTTCTTAGTTTCAAGGATTTTTCATATCAATTGGCAAAGTAAACAGAATTGAATATTAACCCGCAAAGTTTATTGTGGCGAGCTATCAGAAGGAACACCCAACTAAACATCCACTGAACCGAGACCGCCCTCAATACAAAATTATAACCCCGGCGTTGGAGGATCTCCACACCTGAGAGGGCTAAGATGAAGAAGCTCTTGCCGAGATCTACAAGGTCCACTCTTGATCCGCCTCCAGCTACATGGCTAGAATCAACGAGGAAGTGTGCTCGGACTGTGGCGCACCCTGCCCAACCAACCAATGAAAATAATTTTACTTTCGACAAACCTTACGGACGAGGAGGAACACGGACTGTAATCAGACGGAATTGTTGCTACAAAAACAGCACTAAGAAAACCGACTCACACAGCAGACAGACTCAGGCTCTTCGAAAAACCCTTTATTCCTTCATATAAACCCTTTATAAAAGTATATAAAAGATTCACTAACCGTTCGGCATCTTTCACAGCATTGGGGAAGGAATAAAGTCGAACTGCTCCTGGACATTTCATGACGCATTCTCTCATAATGAATTTTTTTATGTCTGCAAATATATTACAAAATACAAAATGCCATTAGTAAAGTTAAATTTATTTACACTAATATTTTCACTCACTGCGGCAAGGGTGGTGTACAAATTTCTATTCAGCAAATTGAAAAAACACTAATGAAGATCACTGCATAAAAATATAAAATATTGGTATATTTTATAATTGTTTTTTTATTTTTTTTCACAGTTAACTTTTCACGATTTCACTTTTCCAAAAATTTAGACGCCAAGAAAAATTATTGGTGGGGAGTTATGCATACAGCTGAGCTCTGGTGTTGAGTTTCTGCCAACAGCTGAGCTCTGGTGGTGAAACAAATTTTCACGCACACCAATAAAGAAATTTCACTTTTTCACGCACACCAGTAAACAAATTTGATGTCACTTCACGCATATTCCATCTCGCTCAAGCAGAGTGTCCCCTCTGTATACTCTGTGGAGTGAAGTGACAGCAAATTTGTTTACTGGTGTGCGTGAAAAAATGAAATTTCTTTATTGGTGTGCGTGAAAATTCACAATTTTTTTCACCACCAGAGCTCAGCTGTTGGCAGAAACTCAACACCAGAGCTCAGCTGTTTTTACAACTCCCCACCAGATTTTTTATATTGTTTTGATTCTGTTTTCGTGTTCACCACTAATTTCACATAATTTTCATATGATTTCACTCGCCAAACAGCGAAAAATGCCAAACTGGTATGTTTTAATAAATAAAAAGTTATAACTTCCACTAATATTTTATATTTTTATATAGTTTTTTTTATCGGTAACTTTTGAATAAGCTAAGTACAAAATTCTACACTCCATTGCAGAAGTGATTGATAATATTGGGGGATTAATATTGTTGTAAATAAATTTAGTTTTACTAATTGCATTTTGCAACATATTTGCAGACATCAAATTGTTTATAATGAGAGAATGCGTCATGAAATGCCAATTCTAGTTGCGCCATTTCAAGACTTATGAAAAGGGTCCGTAGAGTCGTAATCATTTTGTAAACCTCTTCAAAACGATCCGCCTCCAGCTCTTCTAGTATATCACCCAGCGCCGGAGTACGATATTGAGGCCCACCTCATTTTTCTTTGTGCGATAATGCTCAAAATGCCGTTTCCTTAGTATGACTTTCGGATGCTTTAAAGGAGCAAGCCTGTAATGATCTCAGTGCGTCCATTGCGGTCCGAAAAATCCAAACCCTCCGAGATTTCGCCAGATCAGATCTGCTTTCTCAACGAAGAAACGTTGTTTAGTTCGATTTTATGAAATACACATTTTTAACTAATTATTTTGCAATTTGTAGAAATTGTTTATATTTTTTACTTTTTCACCACATTTTTTACACTTTTTTATTCATTCTCTTATACTTTTCCGTAGCAGGGATGATTTTTTTCAGTACAGCAATACTTTTTTACTTTACTACTACTGAGTCATTTTTGGTACAATTTTGTAAATTTTAAAAATTTAATAAAATACTTAGCTATTCGGAATTTTGGCAACAAATTAATAAATATCCCAAGAAATTTCATCAATTCCACGTAGAAAGAATAAATTTAGCTCAAATTTAAATTTAAAAAAACCAAGAAATCAACTTTAAGTAAATACAATTTTAATTAAATGCAGATTTTTTAAAAACCACAGATCGATGCCGCTTTAATATAAAATTACAAAATTTAGTGTGAAATGTTTTTGTTAAAAGTGAAAATGAACATTCAACAGATTAAAATACATATGTTCTTTTTGCTTTTCCTCCAAAAATAAATTTTACAGGATAATGTTTCCCTATAAATTCTTTAAGTTTACTTAAAATGAAAAGTAGTATATAATTGTACTAAATAATATAGAATTGTACCGAAATATTTTTATACCCAAAATATACCTATTACAATTGTTTAAGAATGGTTTTAATCCAAATGTTGAATTTCAAAGAAATATTAGCAATATTTAAAAAATTTCCATTTTTTGTTTATTTGTATATTGTTTCTTAAAAGAATTTTTTTAAATCAAATGAAATGGTTATATTTTCGGTATACAAATATTTCGGTACAATTGTATGTAATTTTGTACAATTATATATTACTTATCATACGAAATCGAATCATCCCTGCCAAAAATCGGAATAATTCGTGGTGAACTCACGTATAGTGTGTGAAGCAAAGAACGAAAAATCAAAAAAAATGGTCCGCCATATTGGATTTCAGGGAATTTAAGGAGAGTGTGGCCTCTGTATACTCTGTGGCATTGAGTTTGCTTGAAACTGAGTTGGCGCTGCAACAGCATAAATACGCCGTACGCCCGACTAGTTTTAATTCGAATTCTTTTCGATCGAACATGCACTAATGCAAGGAAATGATTGAAGTTTAAAAATGGAAAAAAGAAAACAACCACGAAAATTAAATATTTATTCTAGAGACCGACCGAAATTCTGTTTCGGCTTTTCGGCCAAAAAAGGCTGTTACGGCAGTGTTTCGGATTCGGCCGAAAAATAAAATATCGTTTTCGGCCAGATTTCGTTTTCGGCCCAAATTTAGAAATTTCAGCCGAAAACAAAACCAAAAATATACATTTTTATCAATATTAAAAAAATTATTAAAAATTAGAGAGGGGACTATCTTCGGCTATACCGAAGCTAAATACCCCCACACAGTAGGAAGAAGTACCTCGAACATAAAAAAATGTGGTCTCAAGACCCTATTTTGAGCCCGGACCATATCCAAAATCCGTTTCTGAAAATTTTCAATCAAATCCGCCAAAAAAACAGACGGACGGACATCGCTAAATCGACTCTGGAGGTGATGCTGATCAAGAATACTTTTACATACCGGTCACGCCTCCTTATGGGCGTTACAAACGTTGTGTCAAAGTTAGTATACCCTGCCACAGTGTGTGTGAGGGTATACAAATGTTAAATTAGCTTTTCACAGAATTATTTTGCAATCACTTTAGGATAGTTAGGAGCAGCTGCATCAAAATATATTTTCTTTAACACATACATTTTTTATAATAACATTAGTCAAAAAAAAAAATAAACTTGCTGCAGAAAAACTGAGGACGCCATCGCAAAGTGATTTGTCTCCATATAAGCTTGGGACAAAAATCGAAGGAGTGTTCTAAATTAATTAAAACTAAGTTTCTAAATGTATTTTTAGGTCCGCTGATTTCACAAATGTGATCGATTTGTCCATAACCCTTTTTATACCTTGCACACTACTGTCCAAGGATATATTGCTTTTGTCTCACCGTTTGTAACGCCCATAAGGAGGGGTGTCCGGTATGTAAAAGTATATATATTCTGGATCAGCATCCTCTTGAGTCAATATACCGATATGTAACAAAAATTTCAAAGTGGATTTTTTGGCAAAAGTGAAGTGGCTAGTAACGCCTCTGGCCCATAGATAGTTTATAATCTTAAATGTTAAATTCCAGATAGTTTGGTTCTAAATTAATCTAATTCATGATCTGAACCTAAAACGAACGATTTTCGGATTCGGCTTAATTTCGTTTTCGGACGAAATTTAAAAATAATAATTTCGGCCATTTCGGTTTTGGCCGAAATTTAAAAAAGCGGTTTCAGTCGGTCTCTAATTTATACTTTAATTTGTTTCCCACTGGCAAAAAAAAATTATTATAATATAAACGAAATGGTAAAATTCGTGGTTTTGATACGCCGCAATTGTGTGCATGGCGGGAGTACTTTCATATTAGGGCAATTCAAGAGTTGGTGCAAATGGTCTTGCAGAAGTGAAAATGCAAATATCTATTGCATACTTTGTCATCACAACAACAAAATATACATATTTGCATTTCCAACGCTCAAGCAAGTTTGCAACACAAAAAACGTGTAGCTTCTATATGCTATTCAAATGCAACACTGATTTGACAGCTCTCTCACCAGTGCTGCCATCTAAGTGAACATTTTATGTTACAAGGCAACACTGTTTCACACAAAAAAAATGTAAGCCTAACCACGGTGGAGTAAACCAGGTGAGGCAAGTAGGAATAATGCTCTCACTTCAATTTCTGTCATCTCTATGATTATACCCCCACACTCACTGTGGCAGGGTATACTCACTTTGTCACAACGTTTGTAACGCCCATAAGGAGACGTGTCCGGTATGGAAAAGTATATATATTCTTGATCAGTATCACCTCCTGAGTCGATTTCGCGATGTCCGTCTGTCTGTCCGTCTGTCCGTCTGTCCGTCTGTCCGTCTGTCCGTCCGCACGATAGCGGTCGCAGTTTTGGAGATATCGACTTGAAACTTTGGGTACATGTTTTTCTCGTGAATACTGAGATCAAGTTCGAGAATCAGCCAAATCGGACAAAAACTGGGCGTGGCTCCCATACACCGAAAAAAAAGGTAAAAATTTTTTATTGTTGTATTCGATTGGAAATGTTTAGAAACGTATTTTTGACATGGTCCGAGGTTCCGAAGCCACATATATAAGGGTCTAAATGGGGTCTTGAGACCAATTTTTTTTTTTTTTGTGGATTTAATTGGAAATTTTTAGAAATGGATTTTGGACATGGTCCGGGCTCCAAAACCACCTATAATTGGCTCAAAATAGGGTCTTGAGACCACATTTTTATATGTTCGAGGTACTTCTTCCTACTGTGTGGGGGTATTTCAACTTCGGTATAGCCGAAGATAGTCCACTCTCTAGTTTTCTTTGCCTTTGTTTTCAATGACGTTCTTCCCAATTCAAAAATCAGTGATCAGCGTTGCCTTAGTCAGCATATTACTAATTTTTCAGAACATTTCCAAACAAATATGCCGAAAACGGTAGCCCTGAATCATTTCAATTCCTCTTTCAATGACGTACGGCGGGGTAGAAAATCTGACGTCTGGCGGGGGAAAATGCTACTTGCCTCACCTGGTTTACTACACCGTGAGCCTAACAAAATGTGGACGGAGGAGGAGATAAAAATGATTTTAAATCATTTGCAAGAAGCTCCGCAGTTAGAGGTAAAAGATTAGTTTATTTCGGCATAATAAAATAAAATTTATTAAAATTTCCGTAATGTCAACAAAATAATACTACCCTATGAGTAGATCAGCTGTTTATTTGGTATGCACCCGCTGTTGCAAAGATTCCAGAAAGAGAGCGTTCACATTTGATTGGAAATATTTACAATTGCACAATTTTCCAATTTGATTTGCACCAACTCGTGAATTGCCCTATTCTAACAGCAATTTTAAGCTGATATGCCATACGCAAGAAGGATATAAACCATATATGTAATGCCAGTATAGTGAAAGTACATTCACTGATATCAAGAGACAAAATATATGAAATAGTACATTCGCTGTTCGGATTTCTCTGGCAAACTAATACAAAATTCAATGCTTGCTATTTCGCTCTTACAGTGAGCTCAAAACACATTGCAGAGATAGGATACTGACAATATAGAAGTATTACATATATGATATAAACACAGATGACGACATGATATTTTCCGTTAGGATCGCCATTTTGTGTTGACGTCAGCAGATACTTCTTGTCACGCGAACAGCTGTTCTTTGTTTACGTTTTTCTGTCAGCCAACGTTGCCAGAAAGATCAGAATTGAAACATTTTCTGCTAGAGTGGATTATTTCGCTTAAAGGCTGATTTACATTGTATGAATTGGTTGATAAAGCGTATGAATCTTGCCATAAAAGAAAAGATCCGCTCTATGCCCAAAGAAGAGTGCAGATAGTCAAAGTTTGTTTGCTTTTTTATTGTAAACAAAAATCAGCTGTTCAAAATTGAAAAATATATTTTTTTCTGAAATATTTACATTTTTTATGATATGTGCATTATTTCCTAGCGCGGGTGCAATTTTAAGACTTCCACCGACCGGAATAGTTTATATTGGTTATTTGGAAACATTTTCATTGTTTCCAAGTCCCAAGGAAAGTAAAAAATGTAAATCGTATTCGAAGCCACCGCGGGCGTTCCCAGATTTGTATAGGAAGTTTTCAAAACGAAAATAAGTTAGTAAAAATAAATAATATTGGCCACGAAGAACGATTTAGCTATCGAGAATTTAACTTTTATAAACAATTTCAAAATTTGACGAATAAAAACGTTGACATTTCTATTGACATGGTATTTTTTATGATATATTTATAGGAGACGATATGGTTCATACAGAAAGATCAAGGCTGATTTACATTGTATGAATTGGTTGATACAGCGTATGAATTGTGACACGTGAAAAAGAGATGGGAATATTTTGCATTGAAAAATATATTAGTATGACTGAAACAGAGTTGTCAAATTTTTATAGGACGATTGATACCAAATTCTGTTAACCTCCTCTGTTAAGTGTATGAAATTATAGGAGGAAATATGTTAAATACAACATGCTTGATCTTTCTGTATGAACCGTATCGTCTCCTATAAAAATTCCATAACAAATTTCTGAAGTGTCCATAGAAATGTCAACGTTTTTATTTTCCAATTTTGAAATTGTTTTGATAGCGAAATAGTTCTTCACGGCCCTTCCTCCGGTCTACGCACTTCCAACAATAGTTCTACAGCCATTGGCACAAGCGTCGCTCCGCCGCCAAATCCAAATTTTACCGAAGACAACCAAGTGTAATTGGATTATTTGGATATTGCTCCCGAAAATTCATTTTTAAAAATGGCCATTTCGTTTCCATTTTTAGTTACCTGGACTTGCGTCTAATCAAGAGTACCAAGCCTCTCATCTAGCGCTTCGAGGTGAAATTATTTAACTCGTAATTACCACCCGCCCTACAATCACTATGTTATTGAAGAGCCTCCAGCAAATGTGAATTTAAATAAAGGCATTCTATCATCCATCGTGCACAATTGCAATTAGCAAACTGCCACGGGTATGCTGGCCAAGGTGATGGCGTATTCTCTGGCCAGAAACGAAACACTGTGTGGTTTTTTTTGTGGCCACAACTGGCTCGGAAGTGTTTGGCAAATTTTGCGCTGTAGTACGGAGCATGTGACACCGCCGGTGTCCTAGTTGGAAATAAAGACAAAAATGTACTTCCCCCCAATTCGATTTGTGAAAGTTTTCAAAAGTTGGAAATAAAATTTATCTATTTTCGTTTTTAAAATTTCTTATAAAAATCGGGGAACGGCCGCGGTGGCGACGAATACGATTTGCATTTCTGAATTTGCTTGGGACTCGGGGAATCAATGAAAATGTTTCCAAACAACCCATACAATCTATTCCTGCTGGTGGAAGTCTTAAAACTGCTCCCGAGCTAGAAAATAACGCAATAATCATGAAAGATGTAAATATTTCCAAAAAATATTTATTTTTCAATTTTGAACAGCTGATCTTTGTTTACAAAAAAAGCAAATAAACTTTGACTATCTGCACTCTTCTTTGGGCATAGAGCGGATCTTCTCTTTTATGGGAAGATTCATACGCTGTATCAACCAATTCATACAATGTAAATCAGCCTTCAAGCATGTTGTATTTAACATATCTCCTCCTATAATTTCATACACTTATCAGATGGGGTTAACAGAATTTGGTATCAATCGTCCTATAAAAATTTTACAACTCTGTTTCAGTCATACTAATATATTTTTCAATTCAAAATATTCCCATCTCTTTTTTATGTGTCACAATTCATACGCTGTATCAACCAATTCATACAATGTAAATCAGCCTTTAGACTCTAAAACGAATATAGATACAACAGTAATGCAGTAAACAGAATTGCAGCAGTTGACGGTTGGTCGAAATTAAAACACATGCAACTAGATGGGAGTGCACGGAAACGTGACGGAGACGGTAAAGCGGTAGAGCCGCCGAACTTAGATTTATTTTTATTTTTAGGTCGACGGCTGACGGTGCAGGGTTGCACCGAGGTATCAGTAACGCTAATATTTTTTAAATTCGCTTAAGCTGCCGAAAAATAGGCCGAGTTAAATACAAAATTCCCTGATTAATTTTGAAATATATTTTTTTGTTTGGTTTGCTGTTTTTTGATATTTAAATAATTCCAATAGTATTTAAAGTGTTGTAAAGTAATAAGGATGTAAAAAAATTTCTATTTTTTTTTTATTTCAGAGGTACAATCATGTTTTTCGACTTGACTTCGACAGCTAATATGGTGTCGAATGTGTTTCGATAGTGTTCCGACCAAATGTCAAACCAAAAACGAAACTTAAATGATCGAATACTGTCGATTTCGTTTGATATCAAGACACGTGATTGCACCACAGAAGTTTACAAGTATATGAAATTGTGTATGGCGATCTTATTGGTAAAAAAAATAGGTAATTGTGGATGCGAGTTGTGTTTGTCAACTACCGCTAATTGTATACACAACACAAATAAAACAGGCCCATTGCCCTGAAAAATTTACATTACACTTTTCAGCTAAAAAATAACCCATTTCCATTATTTTCACCATAGGACACCATTGATTTGCATCTGCCAAGTGATTGCCGCCACCGAAACAATTCTGTTCACTTTTGGCGGATTTTGATACGACGGTAGCATAGCCGTCGTCCGCCAACCGTCAACTGCTGCAGTTCTGTTTACTGCATAATGTCGGAATTTGACAGAAATTGCTATATTATTGCAAATATGGTTAAGTTCTTAAATGTAATTTTTATTACTTGTTTTGAACAAAATAACCGATCTGCATTTGTCAATACTAAATATTTTTGCATTTAAAATGTGATTGTATTTGTTATAAAACTTACAATTGCGTGTCCATTTCGATTAAACGGTGCTTCAATGAAACCATATCGCGCTATTTTTATCTAAACTTTTATTTAAAACTCTAAAATCAAAATCCCCACGCTATAATTAAAATCCCTAATTGCCCGCTAGCTCAATCGCAACGAGCGGGATTAAAGCCGACCCTCGCGGAATGGTATCCCCGACCGAACGAAACACACGAATACGCGAAAACCCGATAACTAAACTTTTCAAGTCCTACTCTGAAATATACACGTATATGGAAACCGCAAATAACCGAACGTGAAATGGAAACGAAAACCCACTGACACACAAACGGAAATCTGTCAAACGAGAGTATTTTAGGAAAAAAAAATACTAATGACAAAAATCAATCACAACAAAAATTGGAAGGGAAAGGGGAAACCAGGACCACAAAACCGACGGAGACCAACTCCACTATAAAATCTCGAAACACCAGTGGCCGACTTGCCACAACCGACTTGCCACAATTTGACAAACTCTACACCCAGAGAAAAAACTACCTAAAATCAAAAATAACCACCTTAAAACAAGTAGAAACGTTAATGAAAGTCTGGTAAAGTTGGAAATTTTAGAAACAACTACGAACAAACTTGTTTTCAATTTAAAACTTAAATTAAAAATAAACAAACTTATTTCAAAGTTTTTTTCCGATTATTTCAAAAATGTTCCAATTTATATTAAGTTTGCCAGACCTTGATTTAAAATCGTTCAACTTTGTTTCAACGTTGACAACAGTTATTTTAAGTATTTTTCACTTAATTTCAACTTTCCAACTTTGTTTCAACGTTGACAATAGTTATTTTAAGTATTTTTCTCTTTATTTCAAAGTTGTTTCCATTAAGTTGAAAAAATGAAGGAGTAAATACGATCGTACTTGATTTTACTATGTTTTTTTTCCCTGAGTATATTAACATTTTTTCCTTCCTTTTATACCCTTCGAATAAACTAAATGGCCGACTGCCACAGATAAAAAAAACACCAAAAACACTATTGCCACCCGCTGGTGGAAATAACACCAGCGCGGAAAAATACTCCCTTCGAAAATATCTCCTGCCTCAGCTCCACCATTCGACATGGTCCTCAGCAACCACAAAACACAATTAAAAATCAAATTTAAAAATTAAAAAAAGAAAACTCCAGTCCACTAAATCTGTTCGCACTCTTTTCCCTGCCTAAAAATAACTCAAAGAATCCTGTCTATATGAACGCATATATGGCGCTCACTTTCCATTTCGCTAACCCGTCGACCCGAACAAGGGAAAACACAAAAACAAACAAACAACAATAACAAACAAAATTCTGTCGCGAATTTATGCCGCGACAACCATATCGTGTTGTTCAAGTTTTTCGCTAAAATATTATTGGCGCATATTCATAGTCAGATTTAGTAGGTGCTAAACTTTAGAACCAGCTTAGTAGCTGTCAGTTCAGTGTATTATCTGTCAACTTAGTAGATTACTAAAGTTAAGTTGGAGCTTAATTTGACTATGAATATGGGCCATTATTATTAAAAAAATGTGTACGTACATTAAAATATTTAAATAAACCTTACATTTTCTTTTGTAGAAATTGATTTTGCTTTTTCATTTCCAAAAACTCACCTTTCGTCGTCGAATACTTTCCGTAACTCACAACCATGGGAACATCGTTATTTTCGTTTTCATCCGGTTGTGTAGTGGCCCCAAAGTTTTCCTTTTGCAGACAGTGGAGACTGTCATTGTCGCTCCGCAGGATTCTGGATTTGTTTGCCTAATTTTAATAATTTCGAATTGTATTTCTACTAACGACTAATTAATACAGTAGAAAGTCCATTAATCTGGTAGCACTATTGCGAAACCAATTAAGCTAAATTTGTAGCAACGCTTGCATTTTTCTGCCAAAGTGACAAGAAGTATCTGCTGACGTCATGCTACACTGCAAAGTGAAATGCGCTGTTCATACACACCTAAAGTGTGTAAAACGTGTAGACACATTTTACACACAAATTTGAGTGTATAAAAGATGTAAGTGCTTTAAAAAAACACGCATTCGAGATAATATAACATGTCAAAATCTAGAACGTGTATCTTTTTAATTTATCAAAATAAATACACACTTAAAAATGTGTGTTGTGTGTAAAATTACTCACCAAAAGATAGGTTCACTTTGCAGTGTAGGTAACGGTAAACGGACTCATGTCGTTATCTAGTATTCTATGTATCTTGATGTTTGTTTGTAAACAAACCGAATAGCGATGCCACCCGTTGAAGATTATTTTTGGAAATTATTAAATTTCTTGACGCGAACATTTTACGTGTTGACGTCAAAAAATTTTACGCTGACATCACTGCTATTTACAATAAGGGTATTCATTTAAAAGTGGAAGTTGTGCAGTTGGTGACTAGCGCAGTTTTCCCCGGTCTGATTCATGAACGCACCAGAAAATTATTTGTGCACTTCTTTTGATTCTTCTTCGGATTTTTGACAACTGTTTAAAGTGAAAAAATGCCTAAAATAAGCGGAAAAAGAAAATTAATCAAACTATTTGAAGAAATAGCTTTCGTTGACGGCGGTAAGTAAATTTGTTTACTTACCGCCATTTTCGAAGCAAACTTTGTTAGTGTTGTGAGCATACTCACTTGTTACATATAGTTATTTTTTAAACTTATGTATATAATGATAAATTTTTTTTTAAATTTGCAGCCGCATTTTAATTCTTTTGATGATTACTTTTTTAATTAACCGAATATCAATTTTATTGTTTGACATCACTACAATCGCACAACATTTGTGCAGTTCTTTCCACACCAAAAATCGACGCGCAAAGTTTTCCACTTTGTGCAATTCTCTTCTCATACATCTTTTGACAGTTCTGGTCAACAACTGAACCACTGCGCGTTTCCCAGGGTTTTCCCACTTTAAATAAATACCCTTAATATAATTTTCATGCCGCATGGCTTTGGTGTTTTAAGAAATTACACTGACCTGGGCAAGCCGAAATTTGACAGTTTTTATATGAAAATGTAAATAGGCAAAGCATGGAGTTGCCACCTTTTATGTTTTTGTATGAATTTTCGGTGCAAAAATTTCTATCCCGTTTTCACTACTGCAGTTTTTATTAGCTCTTTGCCTGATTTTTCGTCATGGAAATGATATTTACACGGCTCTTAAAATCTTGTGGGTACAATTTTAAATTTCTTTACAATTAGTGGTTGTAGAATGTAGTAACATACAAATTATTTCGAAAAAATCAGTTTCAAAGATTTTCAAGGGGCTTTTTTCAATAAAAAAAAATTTGTGACTTGTCTTCTTTGTCGCTTCTGAGATGACCCTTGCCATTTCCATTTGTCCAAAAAGTCAATTTTGTAAATTGAGCGTCATATGGCCGCCTTTTCAAGGCTTTACCTCCTTTGTTTCAAATTGCTTTATATGTATACAAAAATGTGATTCATATGTTTGTGCAAATAAACTGTTAAATTCTGTAAGGCGAAGTGCGTCCTTGCACATTTTTTGGCGATTCACGTCAGTTGGGATTACAGCTATTGCTTGGTTTGGTCTTTTTTGTTTCCCTTTTGTTCTGGGCGACGGGTTAACAAAATTGGAGGAAACCAAAAGAACGCATTGAACAATTTTATTGGTTGTAATTACTTTTTTTTATATTTGTTTTGCTTAATTGCACTGCAAAGTGAAATGAGTTGTTCAGACACACCTTAAGTGTGTAAAACTTGTAGACTCATTTTATACACAAATTTGCTTGTGTAAACGCTGAAAAACACGCATGCGTGTTAATATAGCATGCCAAAATCTAGAGCGTGTGTTTTTTTTTATTTATTAAAATAAATACACACTTGTATTACACTGCGTTACAGTCGCCCAGAACTTGGGGCGCCACCTAATACACGTTGTAGGTCTGTCCAAAAAAATGACAAATGCATACCAGGAATTTTGATAACACCCCCAAAATCTGAGGTTAGAAGAGAAAAACAAATTTTTGTCGGTGTTGCCCTATTTTTAATGATACCTTTAGAAGCGTAGAAAAGATTTTAAATTTAATTTGTATGATGAAAAACACTGAAGTTATTACTGTAAACAACGCGCAGACACAATTTTTCCACATTTTTTTTCGATTTAAGAATTTTTTATATATAGCACTATACTAATTTTTTTTACAAAAATTCAAAATACATCCAATTTCGCGTTTCTATTCTACGCTTCTAAAGTTATCATTAAAAATACGGCATCACCGACAAAAATGGGTTTTTCTCTTCTAACCTCAGATTTTGGTGGTGTTATCAAAATTCCTGGTATGCAGTTGTCATTTTTTTGGACAGACGTACAAAGTGTATTAGGTGGCGCCCCAAGTTTTTTTGTAACACAGTGTTATGTGTATTAGGTGGGATTATGTCGAGCGGTTCCGCAGAAATAATAAATAACATTGTGAAACTATAACAAAGACGCTAAAACATTACAAGAAAAAGAGTGCAGGTGGCGTATCAAAGCCACTGCATATAATGAGAAACTAAACAAATAAAAAAATATTTGTGTGAAAAAATATGTCAGTGAATCATTCCCCCCAAAAAACCAAGAATTCTCTCTCAGAGAATTCATCATCCCGCTCAAAACAAGAGCTTAAATCAGCATCAGCTAGTGCTAGTGAAAAAACGGCGAATTCACAAATTAGGGCTTTTGCCATGCAAACAACAGGTGTGAGCAGTGCGAATGCATCGCAAACAGTAATTGTTACCCTCCCCGCCATGAATAGTGCATCTGCAGAATCAACTGTAGCAAAGAGTCGATCTCCAGAGGCACTCTTTGCTAACTCTCCCGCATCACCATCGGGCGCTCTCTCATGGAGGAAACAGTGTCACAGTCCTACATACTACACCCAGCAGGCAGCGAATATTTCTTTTTATTTTTCTAATAATATTTATTCAGTTGGATCACCTAACGATAACTTAGGTCTAACAATGATTTTTCAATAGATTGGGATAATTCAGCTTAATTTTATAAATTCAGCTTAAAAGCAATGCAATGCGTATTTGTCGTAGCTAGTATTTGGATAATATACTAGTTTCGTTTAAGACGTGAGGGATTCAGTGGTCTTAGTAAGTTTCTAGCTAGAATGTTTGGGTGAAACATGAGCTTCTGCTTGTACTTCGAGGTAAGTTTCGGAATTTCGTCTTTTACTGCAGGAATATTCAAATCTCTGTGGATGTTTGCGTTTCTTATATACCAAGGAGCTCTGGTAATTTGTCGCAGGAGTTTTTACACATCGGAAGGAGAGGCTGTACCCCTGAGTTCAATTCCATATGTCCATATGTGTTTTATTATACTTTTGTATATCTGGACTTTGTAAGTGAGATTTAGTTTTGACACTTTTGAGATTAGCCAATTTATTTCTAATTGTTTTAATTTAAACTGAGTGATTTTAGATTGAATGTGCTTGTTCCATGAGTCGGCGATCGAGGTGCATACCAGGGTATTTGGTTTCGGTGCTTTCAGGAACAGCTTGGCCGTTTAATAACAGAGCAGGGTACGTGTCCCTTCTTAGGGTGAAGGTAAAGTGCCAGCTTTTGGAATCTTTGACCTTGATTTTCCATGGAGTACAAAATTTTAATTTGGGTACAAAATTTTAAAATTTTTGCTCATTTTTTAAAGAATTTTTTGTAACAAATCTATTAATTGGGTAGAATATATAAAAAAAAGTTATACAAAAAAATAAGCAACTATATATAGTAACAAAGCAGATAATTTTCACAACTCATCATGTGATTCCAAAAATGCTAAAACCATCAAAATACTTTGTAGCGAATCCAAACCAGAGGTGTCAGCCGATGGAAAATCGTCGGCGGCGGCGGCTGATCCAATTTCAGTCGGCGGCGGCTAGCCGATCGGCTAAGCCGGTTATTTGGCTATTTAAATAAAAATGTCACAATTAATTTGAAAAATAAATTTTAAACAAACAAAAATGTAAAACAAAAAAAACACGTTATTTGGCGCGTTAAGAATAGCTTTGGACCGTCAATCGCTTTGGTTTTTTTTTTACTTTTTCGAAAAACTTGTCGTCCTGTGTCCTTTTCATTTTGATTTTTTTGTTAGAAATCATACAAAAAAATTAGATTCGAATAAAAAAAATCGAGATTGTCGGCTTAGCCGCAAGCCGTTTTTTAGCCGGGGTCATCGGCGGCGGCTAACATTTATTCAAATCGTCGGCGGCGGCTAGCCGACCGGCTTAGCCGCATCGGCTGACACCTCTGATCCAAACAAATCATAGAAAAATATATGTCGATTTTCATCCCTCCTGCCGCTGTTTTCTTATATGCATGTACAGTCACTACAAGCCAAACTCGGACATAGAACATCAAAATGTTTGAGCATGAATAACACTTACTAAAAAGAATACAAAAAAAAATGCTTTTTAAGTAGTATATTTGTTAGAGTATTTAAAACTATAAACAAAAAAATTTTAAATTCATTTTAACAAAAATTTTCAGAATAAAAACAAAAAAATGGGAGAAAATTAGGCACAAGTCAAACTCGGACAGTTGACATCACTGCTTTACTCCTTGCTTTAAGTGTAACCAACTTAATTCTATTATGGAAATGGAGTTCGGGGATTCCATACAAAGCGTTTTGTACAGTTTGAAGTAAATTGCTCAACAAAATTACACAAAATTTTCAAAATGGGAAGACAAAGAGGTCAAACTTCTATTGAAGTTAGAAAGTTAATAATTAAACATTCCCAGAATGGAAAAACTGTGCGTGAAATATCAAAAATTGTCGATAGAAGTCATTCCACTGTTCCACTGTATAAAACTTCGAAACATGTCGAAAATAAGGCAAAAACAGCACACAACAAAATTTTTACTGATAAGGATGAGCGATTTTTGGTCCGGAAACTCAAAGAAAATCCTTTCCTGAGTGCACCAAAGCTGTTAGAAATTGCGGAAAAGAACCTTGGAAAGAAAGCCAGTGCACAAAACTATAAGAAATGTACTCCACCGAGCTAATTTGAATGGCAGGAAGGCTAGGCTAAAGCCGTGGATAAGTAATCTTAACAAACAAAGGATGAAAAAAAGCATGAAAAAATTGATTTTCAGTTCTGGAAAAATGTATTGTTCACCGATGAAAGTAAATTTAACATTTTCCAGTCCGATGGCAAACCATATGTTTGGAGAAAACCGAATGAGGAGCTTCGCTTAAAAAATATGAAACCGACGGTAAAACATGGTGCGGGCTCTGTTATGGTTTGGGGTTCATTTTCTGCTGCTGGTCCTGGAAGTTTGCACTTTATTGAACAATGGACCAAAATATGTACTTGGACATTTTAAAGTCAAATTTGCCCCAAAGTGTGGAAAAACTGGGACTTCAAAGTGGTTGGCAGTTCTATCAAGACAACGATCCTAAGCATAAAGCTTATAAAGTTCGATCCTGGTTGCTGTATAATTGCCCTCATGTAATGGAAACTCCAGCACAAAGTCCAGATATTAATCCTATTGGGAATTTGTGGGATCATCTAAAGAAAAAAGTTCAAAATCGTACCATTACAAACAAAAAAGACTTAAAAAAAGATTTGTTAGAAGAATGGGAGACAATTTCGCCAGAAACTTGTTCAAAACTAGTTCGATCTATGTCTTCACGACTCGCAATGGTATTAAAAAATAAAGGACTGCACACAAAATACTGATTTTATAAAAAATATTTGAGCATCTAACTTTAATTGCAGCTTGTCCGAGATTGACTTGTGCCTAATTTTCTCCCATTTTTTTGTTTTTATTCTGAAAATTTTTGTTAAAATGAATTTAAAATTTTTTCGTTTATAGTTTTAAATACTGTAATAAATATGCTACATAAAAAGTATTTTTATTTTTTTTTGTATTTTTTACAGTAAGTTTTATTCATGCTCAAACATTTTGATGTTCTTTGTCCGAGTTTGGCTTGTAGCGACTGTACATGCATATAAGAAAACTGCGGCAGGAGGGATGAAAATCGACAATAACAACCTGCGCCGTCAATCATAGTAAAAAAAACCAAATGGCAAAAAATTGCAAGATGAATTAAAAAAAGAATCAAAACAAACGAATCAAGATCTAGTCAAAGAAAACGATCGAAATAAGAAAAGGGACAAAAACACAAATGTAAATAAAAGCAAAAACAAAAGCGAACCAACAAAAAAAACATTTCTAACAGACTACAAAAAATTAAAAAATTTTAGCCAAATGCCGCAGTCTGTACACTCAATGTCCAAACTCCGCAGTCTGCTTGCTCACCAGAATTGCATGAGCTCCGAGTTAGCAAAAAGGAAGAGGAAGAGCTTATGACGCTTCTCTATGAATATAAGTTCAATATAAGTCAAATTTTCCGCGTCAAATTTTTTTGTAGATGCTATCTGAAAACACTGCGCCGCCTTCGCCTTCTTCGAAAGTCATCCTTTGGATTAAAGAAGATAATTTACACTAAATTTAAGTCGAAATATTGGACAATAAAAAAACCTCAATTATAAATACAACAAAGAGTATTTTTAATTTGGACCTAAAGCCCATCAAACCATCACAATTAAAAATTAGAGGCTAAAAAACATAAATACAAAACAATATTGCCGCCGGCCAGTCTTGAACCTACGATTTGTGGAAATTGGAAATAATAAATTCACACTCATCTATAATAGGCACAATTTTTCTGTGTCTAACTGAAATATATGTAATTTATTTTTAGAAGAAAAAAAAAACGAACATTTGTTGAGCAATATATAATTGAAGTTTCTGTTTTTTGATTTTAAAACTTCAATTTATACTTTTAGAAACCAAAAAAAACGATTGCTTGCTGAGAAATATACAAAAGTTTAGACGATTGTCAATAATGCCGGAGATAGGCGAGTCGGTTAGAGTGCACTCCAAACTCCAGAAGACTTCGGTTCGAATTCCAGAAAAACTGAATTTGTGGAAAAGTTGTTACAAATTATTGCAAGCAAATTGGTAAATAAAAAAGTTTAAAAAATAAATAAAAACAATTACAAATTTTGCCAAAAAAAAGACAAAACTTTTTTTTTTACGTTTTGCTCTTGTTTTTGGGCATCAATATTCCTCCATGATTCCCTCAAGAATTCATGCACGAAAACTCCACCATCTTTCTCTCTTGTGTTCATGCATGCAAATTGGGACATTTGTAAACTTTTCGATGTAAACTTTTCCGGTAGAATTCCTCAACGGTTTCCGAAATAATTTCCTACTGGGACGATAAGCTCTTAATGTAATATTTATTACTTATTTTCAACAAAAGAACCGATCTAAATTAGCCAACAATACAACTTTATGCATTAACAATTTGACTATTTTTTGTAAGTTAAATTTGACGCGTAACATTTGACGTCAAAAACGTTAAATAAATTTGTTGACGCGTTTAATGCAATCACTGAACTTTATGCATTAACAATATTTTTTTCAAAATAATTTTAAATTAACCGTTAATTTGACGTAAATACAAACTTTTCCTTACCGGGCACGCCTCCTTGTGAGCGTTACAAACTTTGTATCAAAGTTAATATGTCCTGCCACAGTAGTGTATACACTGAGAAAAAAATCAAAACGAAACGTTGACAATTTCCAGCCAACACGGAATGTTCTGATTTTGACAACAAAACGTTCAAATTTTTTTTAAACTGCCCATTGATGAGTTGAAACGCTACATCGATGAATTGAGACTGAAATGTTGTTGTTTCACGACTGAAATTGTAATGTTTTGTGACTGAAATGTGACGGCTACGTTTTTGTTCTTCAACTTTTTTTGAAATCAAATTTTATCGAAAAATATTTTATTCATTTTTTTTATTAATTATGCAATTTGGTTCCATTAAAAATTCTCTACAAAAAAAATCTTAAAATATTTTGATCATTCGATCAATAGTATTTCATACCAATCCGATGTTGAAACTTGTCTTTGAATTTTCTCATACAATTTCATACAATTGTACATTCCTACATAAAAAAATTAACATTCAAATATTGACACTGTTTCACGTTACATTTTAGAACTGAGCAGCTTTGATTTTTTCAAAGCGATACCCGTTTCAAATCATAACCATGCAGTTCTGGATTTTTTTCCCTCAGTGTAGGAGTATACAAATAAAGAAAGTCCATTTAAGCCGTCCTCACACATTGTTGACGGCAGAGCCATATTTTCACTTTTCTCAAAATACTAAATGAACGTTCGATTGTGCATGTTGTACTTGGCAGGTTTCGAGCGTGAGCGTGAGTCACATTAAAATTGGTCTTCCGAACAAATATACATTGAAAATATTTGTTTCCATAGCACAAAAATGTTTCTTCATGAAAAACAGCTCAGTTTAGAAAAAAACAGGCGAGTCATTAAAATATATGTTGCGTTTAAACGTTGCATTCTTTCCATCACCTTTTCACTCAAGCAGCCAACCACTTCGCTCTATGTCACACTTTAGACAAATTTGAAATTAGTGATGTCCCAAAAAGCTATTTCCGAAAGTATTCGATACTCGATACTCAAGTTCTATGTGGACCAGGGATGATTTTTTCAGTACTGTTTTAATGAATAGTGTTAAAACTCGTAAGAAAAATAAAAATACCCTTTTAATTTCCAGAAGAAATATAAATGAATGATAATATTAAATGATTGAAAATGAAAAGTAAAAATATGTGCTCGTACGAAATTTGCCCAAACAATTCAAATTTCAAAATGGAAATGTCAAAGTTTACAAGTCAAAGTTTACATTTCGTTAAGTTTCGTTCAAAAGTAGATACAAAATTTCGTTTGATTATTTGTATGCAAGGTTGCATTTTTAAAAGTATAAAAGTATGAAATAGAAAAATGTGTTAAAACTAGAGAGTGGACTATCTTCGGCTATACCGAAGTTGAAATACCCCCACACAGTAGGAAGAAGTACCTCGAACATATAAAAATGTGGTCTCAAGACCCTATTTCGAGCCAATTATAGGTGGTTTTGGAGCCCGGACCATGTCCAAAATCCATTTCTAAAAATTTCAAATTAAATCCACAAAAAAAAAAAAAATTGGTCTTAAGACCCCATTTAGACCCTTATATATGTGGCTTCGGAACCTCGGACCATGTCAAAAATACGTTTCTAAACATTTCCAATCGAATACAACAATAAAAAATGTTTACCTTTTTTTTGGGTGTATGGGAGCCACGCCCACTTTTTGTCCGATTTGGCTGATTCTCGAACTTGATCTCAGTATTCACGAGAAAAACATGTACCCAAAGTTTCAAGTCGATATCTCCAAAACTGCGACCGCTATCGTGCGGACGGACAGACGGACAGACGGACAGACGGACAGACGGACAGACAGACGGACATCGCTAAATCGACTCAGGAGGTGATACTGATCAAGAAAATATATACTTTTCCATACCGGACACTCCTCCTTATGGGCGTTACAAACGTTGTGACAAAGTGAGTATACCCTGCCACAGTGAGTGTGGGGGTATAAAAATCTCCGCAATAAATAGTATCGAAACCTTTTTAGTACAATTTTATATCTCTTCAAAAAATACTTAGTTGGACACTACTAGGGGTTGCAATCCCGGGATCCCGGACTTTTTCTTGTCCCAACAGTCCCGGGATTTTCGGGATCCCAGGTTTGCCTAAAAATTCCTGAATTTCGTTCAATTTTCCGAATTTTTCCATATATTTTGAACAAAAACCTGAATTCAATTTTATTTTTAATTAAGTTTTTTTTTGTATATTTAGTTAGGGGACCAAATTTATAGGAAACTTGAACTCGCCAATTTATAATGTGTGTGATGTTTGATATTTTGCAGGAGACGGTGTTTTGTATTTTGTTGCCGATAAATGTTCTATGAAAATAATGAGTTACGATCAAATTAGAAGCAAATTTTCTCACTGTTTCTTGTACAATGTGCATATTCTATGTATGTGGTAGAGATTCTTTTGTGATACGATTTTCGATAAAAGTACCACGTGCGATAAATTGGCGATTAGGGGACAATATTATGTTGGTTTGTTTTTTAATTTTTAAATCCAAAAAATGTAAGTCAATTGGATTTTTTTTGGTTTATTTCAGTGATGGCATTTGACGCGCCAACAAATTCATTTAACGTTTTTGACGCCAAATTTTACGAGTAAAAAATTTGATGCGTCAAATTTGAGTCAAAAATTAGTCAAACTGACGGTTAATTTAAAATTCTTTTGAAAAAAAATTTTATTAATGCTTCAAGTTATTTTGTTGGCTAATTTAGATCGGTTCTTTTGTTGAAAATAAGTAATAAATATTACATTTAAGAGCTTCTCGTCCCATATTTTAATAATATAGCACAATTAAAGAGTTGACGTCAAATTTGTAGTGAATAAATAAATTGTACGCATAAAATTTGACGCGTAAATTTTACGTGTTGAAGTCAAACAATTTTACGCCGCCATCACTGGCTTATTTTCATTCGTTTGGGCCATTTTGCTAACACCTACCAAAATTGCAAGCTCTAGACACTACACTAGAACTAAAAGAATAAAAAAATTTTACAATTTTTGAATTTTGGAAAAATCTTTTGTCAATTACAAATTTTTAGTACCCAGACTTTTAAAAATATCGGTTTCATAAAGTCAAAAAAGTTATAATTTTTAAGTTTTTTTTTTTTTAATGTAGTTTTATTCATTTGAATCACCTAATATTAACTTAGGTCTAACAATGATTATTCAAAATTCAACTAAATTTAAAATTCAGCTTTAACTATGCTGTGAGATGTGTAAATTGCCCTTTATCCATTGATTTAGGCAATGTGGATTTATCGTATCTAATATATTGGGAATATATTAGCTTCGTTTAAGACGTGAGGGATTCAGAGGTCTCAGTAAATTTCTAGCTAGAATGTTTGGATGAAACATAAGCATCTGCTTGTACTTCGAGGTAAGTTTCGGAATTTCGTCTTTTACTGCAGGAATATTCAAATCATTGTGGATGTTTGCATTTCTTATAAACCAAGGGGCTCTGGCAATTTGTCTCAGGATTTTAGATTGGACTCTCTGGAGTTTTTCCACGTTCGATGGAGAGGCAGTGCCCCAGAGCTCAATTCCATATGGGTTTTATTATATTTTTGTATATTTGGACTTTGTACACAGAAAAAAAAAAGATAGGTTAATCTAACCAAAAAACGTTGTAAAAAAACAATTTTTTATTTTATATGGAAAACACAAACAACAACTACAATTGTTGTGGTTAATCTAATCGTCAAAAAATTGTTAAACGATTTGCCAGCATGGTCGTATTTCGGCATATGATTCGCAATGTCATCGCTCGATGCAGAAATGCTACCATGCCGCAAATATTTCATAATTCTGAAACAGCATGACATTTAATACAAGAGAGAAAAATTATTATATATGGCTGTCTCGTGTACGCTCTCAAAGCAACAAGTGCTGCATAATATATGAATAATTTATATTCGACACTTGACTCATGAAGTACTTGGTTCCATTAGTATGCGATACTATTATTGGTATTTTAGGGAAGTTTGTATGAAAATTGTTGGGTCGTAATAATAAAAACGTCATAGAGCAATTGCTACGTGCAATTACTTTACTCAGAGATTTTACTTCAAATCAAAATTGAATGAAAATTATCGTAAAAAGTATCAAGTATTCACAAGATTGTATCGAATACAAAAAAATCGAATTTTCGCAGCACTAGAAGATGGAGCCGAATTTGTTTACATTTTACATTTTTGATATTTCGAAAACAATTTTTAAAATCAAATTATGACTATGTTGTAATTAATTATTAACAAATATTGTGATTTTACGATTTTATGAATATTATATATATTCGCAGTAGAAATGATCACAGAGTATACAGAGGGGACACTCTGCTTGAGCGAGATGGAATATGCGTGAAGTGACAGCAAATTTGTTTGCTGGTGTGCGTGAAAAAGTGAAATTTCTTTATTGGTGTGCGTGAAAATTCCAAATTTTTTTCACCACCAGAGCTCAGCTGTTGGCAGAAACTCAACACCAGAGCTCAGCTGTATGCATAACTCCCCACCAATTTTTTTCTTTTGTTTTGATTCTTTTTCGTATTCACCACCAGTTTGCAAATAATTTTTCTTGGCGTCTAAATTTTTGGAAAAGTGAAATCGTGAAACGTGAACTGTGAAAAAAATAAAAAAAACAATTATAAAATATACCAATGTTTTATATTTTTATGCAGTGATCTTCATTAGTGTTTTTTCAATTTGCTGAATAGAAATTTGAACACCACCCTTGCCGCAGTGAGTGAAAATATTAGTGTAAATAAATTTAACTTTACTAATGGCATTTTGTATTTTGTAATATATTTGCAGACATAAAAAAATTCATTATGAGAGAATGCGTCATGAAATGTCCAGGAGCAGTTCGACTTTATTCCTTCCCCAATGCTGTGAAAGATGCCGAACGGTTAGTGAATCTTTTATATACTTTTATAAAGGGTTTATATGAAGGAATAAAGGGTTTTTCGAAGAGTCTGAGTCCTGAGTATGTCTGCTGTGTGAGTCGGTTTTCTTAGTGCTGTTTTTGTAGCAACAATTCCGTCTGATTACAGTCCGTGTTCCTCCTCGTCCGTAAGGTTTGTCGAAAGTAAAATTATTTTCATTGGTTGGTTGGGCAGGGTGCTCCACAGTCCGAGCACACTTCCTCGTTGATCCTAGCCATGTAGCTGGAAGCGGATCAAGAGTGGACCTTGTAGATCTCGGCAAGAGCTTCTTCATCTTAGCCCTCTCAGGTGGAGATCCTCCAACGCCGGGGCTCTAATTTTGTGTCGCTGAAACTAGTGCCTATTAGTGAAGTTATTTGAGGGCGGTCTCGGTTCAGTGGATGTTTAGTTGGGTGTTCCTTCTGATAGCTCGCCACAATGAACTTTGCGGGTTAATATTCAATTCTGTTTACTTTGCCAATTGATATGAAAAATCCTTGAAACTAAGAAAAAAAAATTAGTTTATGTTGACATATTTTAAAAATTCAAAATGTAGAACATGGTACAGTCATTAGGTTAATACTGCATTACAGTATTAAGCCAAACTTAAGAATGTGTTGGGTCATTGTTTGATTTGAACTTTGAGATAGTCGTTTTCGAGAGGACCTTTAATTTGGGTTAGATTATTAAGGGTATTCACAAGTAATCATATGTAGAGCCATAAGCAATATTTGGTAAAAAATTTTGATTTGTCATTAAATTTTGTATGAAAAATTCAATGCTTAATAATAATTTATGGCAAATCTTTATATGACGACATGTGAATATCGTTATGGTTTAATAAATGAGTAATCAATACTTTTTTAATTTTCTTATTCAAAGGACTGCAGTTTTGCTTAGAATTTAAAGGCAACTGAATCATCAATTCAAAATACCTCTCCAACCAACCTTCGGCATAAGTCACAGCGGACAGCAAATCCTTAGATTCACTTGCACGAGCCTGGTGTTATCCTTCAGACACACCGAACAAAGTTCGGCAAATTGCAACTGATTTAAAGGAGGAACAGTCAAGCCCGTAGTAATCGCAGCACGTCCATTACGGCCCGCAAAGTTCAAACTTTGCCGGATTAGATCGACTTTCCCAATGTGGTTCAGTTGGATTTCATTCACTTTTATCGTATTTGGATAATTGAACGGATATTATATCGAATATTACATTAACTTTTATTTATTTATTTAATCCGTAGAAATAAACGTTTTCAAACAATTATTTTTTGCAATTTATAGAAGTTGTTTACATTTTTTACTTTTTCACCAGTGTAAAAACTTTTTTATTCATTCTCTCATACTTCTTCGTAGCAGGGATGTTTTTTTCAGTATAGTAGTACTTTTTTACTTTCCTACTATTGAGACATTTTCGGTACAATTTAGAAAATTTCTAAATTTAATAAAATACTTAACTAAACATAATGACTACAGATCGATGCTGCCTTAACATAAAATTTCAAAATTTATTGTGAAATGTTTTTACTACAATTGCAATTAACATTCCACAGAATAAAATACATAAGTTATTTTCATTTCGGGTTTCCTCCAAAAAGTAAATTTTACAGGATAAAGCATTTTTCTTGTTTCCCTACAAATTGAACCCTATTTCTATGGAACCATTAACATTTCATATTGCTTTATTTTAATAATTTTTCAATAAAAATGTATTTCCAAAAAGTTTTGCTTGAGTTCATTATGCGGATAGGGTTCGCAATGTGTGTTTCAGTTTTAAACACAAAACAAAAATTTCCATTTTAAATAGATTTCGAAGTGAATGGAAAATAGTCGTCTTATGATAAACCCCCGCGTCAGTAAATTTTTCCCCAAAAAATGTATAAAATTGGTTAGGAATTCATAAAAAAATTGTTAATTTTTTTTGAAATCGTATCAAAAGTAGTATATAATTGTACGAAATTACATACAATTGTACCGAAATATTTGTATACCGAAAATATAACTATTTCATTTGTTTAAAACCATTCTTATATAAAACACTAAACAATAGCAATATTTTTTAAATTACATATTTGTTTATTTGTATATTGTTTCTTAAAAGAATTTTTTAAAACAAATGAAATAGTTATATTTTCGGTATACAAATATTTCGGTACAATTGTATGTAATTTCGTACAATTATATACTACTTTTCATACGAAATAGAATCATCCCTGGGAAAAATCGAAATAATTCGTGGTGAACTCACGTATAGTGTGTGAAGCAAATAACGAAAAATAAAAAAAAATGGTCCTCCATATTGGATTTCAGGGAATTTAAAGAGAGTGTCCCCTCTGTATACTCTGTGGAAATGATGTTGCCCGACAAATTTGTGTACGAAATGTAAATTATCTCGTTTTTAAAGTCTTGAGCTTACATTAGGGATGGGCAACACCGACCGGTGTTTCGTAAAACCGGTGTTTTTGAGTTTTGAACACCGGTTTTTCGGTTTTATTTTGCAAGCCAAAACACCGCTGAATGGTGGAAATTGCCCAACACCGTTTTTTTTTAATTTACTATATTTTAAACTTTTTTGATCAATTTTCATTTGTATTGTATTTTCGTTTTCGATATATCGCTAAAAAAAATATCGATTTTAATGGCATCAACCGATATATCGCCCATCCCTCTTACAAAGAAAAAACCAATTTGTAAAATTTATGTATTAAAAGCCTGGGGCCGGTTCGCGTAAGCCGATACTCGACTATCAGAGAATCGATAGTTGAAACCGACACAACCAAACTGATAGTGCAAATTTGGTTCGCGTAAGCCGATAAAATAAAAGTCGAGTGCTATTTGCGTGAGCACACAAAATTTATTACATTATTTGCGAACAAGCCATTTGAACAGCTGACAACTGTCAAATGACAGATTTTAAATTGAAAAAAAAAAGAATTTCAAATAACAAAATAATAAAGAATAACACGAAAGTGATCAAGAAATGTTTCCGTTGAGGCATGTTCTATTGGATGTTGACAGCGATGAGGGTGTTGATCTTGTTAGACGACAAAGAATGCTGCGTATTTGTGGTCGATCCAAACCAAAAATTTCAATTGGACGCAATTAAAATGTGGTTAAATATTACTATATAAATTAAATTACTTTTTGCCAGCACTTCAATGTTTTTATTGGCGGCCCATTGCTGTTGAGGGTAGTCACCAATCTATTTCATAGCCTTTTCTTCTTCTCCTTTCCGTTGGCAGTGTTCTGTAAGGAATTTTTGGCAATCCACGTGTGATTTCCCATGAAATCAACCAGGATTTTTTTCTGCGTCTGGTTACTTTGTGTCCTTTTTAAATATTATAATTTATTAATGTGAAATTATAAAAATTTCTAATGATTACTTACATTTTAAATTTTTTTTCGAGCACAACAATTTTTTTTTGACAATTGTTTGAAAAATCAGTGAAATCGACACATCAAAAGGTGTCGGTTTCAACTATCGATCTTTTTCATACTTTTTTGTCGAGTATCGGTTTACGCGAACCAAAACCGATACTCACACTGTCGGTTTCGTTCACTATCGGCTTACGAGAACCGGCCCCTGAAGTTTGGAGGTGGGTCATCGAACCTCCGCCAGAATTTGGTGAGCTGCCATTCTGTTAAAAATGTTTTACTTTGAAATGATTTAACACCAAAAAGGTAAATATTTAGAAAAATAAATATAATATAAATATTTAAATATTATATATTTTAGACGGTTTCAGACTACAAATGGCATCCTTATAGTTTTGCCGTAGCCAGAATTAATTCCAGTGTTAAAAAAAATGTTTCGGTGTTTAGCAAAACCGGTGTTTTTTTTCGGTTTTCCACCGGTGGAAAAACCCGAAAATTTTTACCACCGGTTTTTAAAAACCGGTGTTTTTCCAAAAGTGCCCATCCCTAGCTTACATTAAATTAATTTAAGCTTCATAAATATATTTCAATACAACACATCTACATAAATACCAAACACATCAGCTATCTTTTTCTTGCATTCTTTTTCTAATATGTATCTATTTATTTTTTCGCTCAATTGGATAATTGCTTTCTCTGTCTTCCATAAAGTAATATACGAACAATTTTTAATTGTACGCCAACAAATTTTCGCTGTACTCGAACAACTTTGAGTCCATTCCATTTACAACGTTTCTTGGTTGCTGCATTTTTAATCGTCTTTTTTGGTTAGATTTATCTACTTTTTTTTTGTGTGTATGTGAGATTTAGTTTAGATGCCTTTGAGATTAGCCAATTTAGTTCCAATTGTTTTAGTTTAATCTGGGTGATTTTGGATTGAATGTGCTTATGCCATGTGAGTCGGCGATCGAGGTGCATTCCAAGATACTTTGTTTCGGAGCTTTCAGGGACAACTTGGCCGTTTATCTTCAGAGCAGGACACTTATTCCTTCTTAGGGTTAAGGTTAAATGAAAGCTTTTGGATTCGTTGACTTTGATTTTCCATCGTGATAGCCAATTACTTAGAGTGTCCAAATGTTTTTGCACGTAAAGAGTTGCCATGTCTGGGTTTGAGTGTCGTCAGCAAAAGTCGATATAAGAGTTCTATCACTTTTGGGCATATCTGCAGTATATAGAATATATATCAGGGGCGAGAGGACACTGCCTTGTGGTACTCCAGTATTTCATATTTTCGGGAGACAAAGCTTTTATATTTTACTACAAATTTTCTATTCGTGAGATAGTTTTTGAGGAGGCAGTGCATATAAACGGGAAGAATATGCTGTAATTTGTAAATAAGTAGAGATCGACCGAAATTCGGTTTCTGTTTTTCGGCTTTTCGGTCAAAAAAAGCTGTTTCGGCCGTGTTTCGGATTCGGCCGAAAAATAAAATATCGCCTTCGGCCAAATTTCGTTTTCGGCCGAAATTTCTATATTGCCGCCGAAAATTTCGGTTTGATAGAAAAATGTAACAAATAAATAACAAAGATTACACTGCTCGACAAAACTGAACTTTTTGTGTGTTAAATATACTTGATAGACAAATTCTTATGTATTTTGCCACGCTGGATACGAAAATAATAATAATAAAATTGTTACAGCACCAAAAATGCATTTTTGTGGCGTTTGCAGAAAAATGGTGCGTGCTGGAAAAATTTAATTATTATTTTCGGATTCAGCGTATCAAAATACATAAGGAACAACCACGTGGATAAAAGCGGTATGTAACACAAATTTAAGCATTGATCATAGTTTCGAAGAATCAGAAGCGACAAAGAAGACATGTCCTATCGGAGTAGATCTAATACTCTCGCAATGATTTATAAATCTCTACTCCTCTACTACGGTAGCAGATTTTTCTACTTCCCTCAAGGTATTTTCTACTACTATGGTAAGAAATCTAGTCCTCAAAATATTATGTGAGTTTCATACAATGCAAAAGTACAATACTTTCTACAAATCTGCTTCCCCGACAGAAATTTCAACAACTCTCGTAGAATTTCTAGTACTCTACGCATAAACCCATATCTACTCCCCTCTCTTGAAATCTACTACCCTGACAGTAATTTCTACTACTCTTGATTTCCACGCATTTGATAGTTTGCTTCTAAATTCCTCTAATTCATGATCTGAACTTAAAATGATCGGCCATAGTCAAATTAAGCTCCAACTTAACTTTAGTAATCTACTAAGTTGAAAGATAATACACTGAACTGGCAGCTACTAAGCTGGTTCTAAAGTTTAGCAGCTAGTAAATTTGACTATGAATATGCGCCATCGATTTCAGCCTACTGATAAGCTTATGTACGACTTTATTACATTAAAACTCACAATTGTTTCTTTTATTTTTTCTGTTTCGGCTTCGGCCGAAATTAAAAAAAGCGATTTGGTCGGTCTCTTTAAATAAGTCCTTCGTGCCAGACTTTATCGAAGGCCTGGGTGATATCGAGGAAAATAGCGGAGCAGTACTGTTTCTTTTCAAAAGTGCTTTTTATTGAGTCTACAATACGGTGCACTTGTTCGATAGTGCCAAGCTTTTCGCGGAAGCCAAACTGGTGATCGGGAATCACTTGTTTTATTTGCAATAGTTGGATTATTGGAACTGATGGCAGTTCTTTTATCATTGTGTGCGTTATCAAGTCTGGTCCTGGTGCTTTTTTGATCCAGGCATTTATGTATTGCCTCCATAAGTACATTTTTCTTAATCGCGACTGTACAGGAGTTATTGAGTGGGATTAATGTTGGTAATGGGATATGACCAGTTGTCTCGTTCGGGGTGAATACGGTTTTTAGGTGGTTGGCAAAAGCAGCACCTTTTTCAGCATCGCTTCTGGCCCAGTTATATGTATGATTGGCGTTGAAGTAGCCGGCAACGAGAAACTTAGTTCCAAGAAAATGGAAAAGGTCTGGAATTGGTGCTCAGTTATTTTGTGTCTGGGCGGGCAGTAAATAGCTGTTAATATTAGGCCTTTTAAGTATTCACCGAGAGAAATACACTAGGATTTCAAAATAAACAAATAATAATAATATGTAAAATACTTATCGCTTGAATATATTCTGTGCAATAATACTGTAGAGAATAATGCTTTATTCGGCTTTTAATGAGAATGGCGGATACCCCTCTTTCGTTTCCGCTTGGATGCTTTGTGTCATAGAGTCTGTACCCTGGTAAGTTAAAAAATAGTTTTTTAGTGAAGTGAGTTTCAGAAATTAGCATGACGTCTATGCTAGACTCTTTCAAGAACTCGAGAAGTTCTAGAGTGTGAAAGATATTTTTAAACCATTCATTGTTTAGACATGAGATGTTGTAGTAGAAGACTTTGATTTTTAATCATTTCTTGCATCATATTTTGCATACCAGAAATGAATTGGGACATATTTTGCATTTGTAGAGTTTGTTCAAGGCTACTACTAGGAAGAGCAGTTTGAATTTACAGGAACAGAGTCACCGCTTTTTAAGGAGCTAGCGTAGGAAACACCTTGTTTTCTAATGGTGCTTACAAGGGATTTACCATCGGGTTGCGGGGAAAAATTTGGGGGTTTCCTTGCTTCCTCTTTTTGAGTCGAGTTTTGAGTCTTATTTAAAAAACTTTGATAAACTGCACAGCCTCTATAGTTTGCAGTGTGATTGTCCCCACAATTACTACATTTTTTAATAGTCGAATCTTCCTTTATTTTCGTACACATACCTGTTTCGTGAATGTCTCCACAAATTACGCACACGCTGGGAAGTGAGCAGTATGACTTTCTTTGGCCATATTATTGACAGTTATGACACTGAATCGGTCCACGGTGCTTGTGAGGTTCTTCAATTGTAATTCTGCGGTGTAAGAGATATCGCAGAGAGTATATTGGGTGGGGTTCACCTTTTTTCAGAGTTTTTGAGTCGAACTCTAGCACGGAATAGGGGTTGTGGGACTTTAGTACGATTTTGTATATTGAATACACACTTTACTTCAAAGCTTTCATGGGTTAGAGCATTTTTGATTTCGTCACATTCTACGAAAGACTCAATACCTTTCAGTACGACTGAGAGTCCTTTGGAGCTTTTGAGCTGGTAAGTGTAGTAGCTCTTTTTGAGTTTATCAAAGAGATTGATAATTTCCCTAAAGTTTGGCTCACTATAAGTCTGTATTTTTGTTTCATTTATTTTTCCCTTTAGGATGGAAATCACGTGGAAACTATTACCACCAATGTGCTCGCATAGATATATAGTTGGGGGGTTTTTGCGTTTTCGGCTTGGGATCTGAATTTTTTTCTTCAGCAAGAATCGCAAATCGATTTTGCCCAAGCTCAAGAGACGGCTTATTGTGATTCGTCTTTTGAATTTTAGCTGAGTTCTTGTTTCCATTAGAGGGTGACGAAAGACCTCGCTTTGGAAAGTAAATAGCAATACCTTTTTGCTTTTCAGGCAATGTGCTGGGTTGATCTGTAGGGCGGGTAATGCACTTTGCCCTGCGGTTTGCAACAATGGTAGATCTATTAATTGTATCATGCGCATCAGACAAGGGGGTGATGCAGAGGGGGATTTGTATATATGTACTAGGAGTATCTATATGAGAAATAGCTGATGCAGAGTTACCTGAGTTTGTGTGTGCAGATAGAACAGGCAGAAGAGAGTCCACCTGTCACAGAGTTTGCAGTGTTGGTAGTTGTTGAGTGGTGTGCTGTTGCTAAGTTGGCAGAAGTTGGTGAATTTGCTGATATTGTTGTATTTGCTGCGGTTGTTGTTGGTGCAATGGTATTTGTTGATGTAATTGCTCTTGTTGCTGCTGTTGCACATATTGTTGTTGTAGCAATTGTTGTTGTTGTAACAGTGCTTGTTCTTGTAATTGTTGTTGTTGTAGCTGATTCTGCTTTTTGGAATCGTTTATAACTACGTTTGAATTACTGTCATCAAGAGTAGGTGAGTGATTCATCACCATGGCTTTGGCTCACTGGGTTACAATGGGCTTGGTTTGTGACTTTGATAGCCACACACAAAAAAAAAGTCGGTAGATTTAACCGAAAAATACGGTTAAAAACGCTCCAACCCTTCTTCGTCGGTTAATCTAACTGATGAGAAGTGGTTGATTTACTTTAATGATTTGTTGGTTTACAATTTTTAATTGTAAACATACAGCAAAAATTTGTTTCGATACATATTTTTTTAGTAAGAAAACCATTTAAATTTGTTGGCTTACTTTTTTCGATGAATTAATTTTTTTCTTCATTTGAAAACAAACCCCAACAACCAAAAAAAAATATATTAAACACAAAAATAAATTTCGAAAATGCAAGATTGCGTGTTTAAAAAAATAAATATTAGCTTGAGCGCATAACTTACAAGCAAAAAACTCTGTTTGGCTCTGCTCAAGCTGCCTCTATAAGGCACAACATTCATAAAACGATTGGGAATTCTTCTTTCTTTGAATCCCAACGATTCAACTGAAGATGCGCGAATGGTAAATTGCACAAGTTGGTGAAAATTCAAATTTAACCAACAATTGCTGTAAAAGAACCTAATATTTCTGTACAACAACAATTTTTTTCGGTTATTTCAACTATTTTTTTTATAATTTTTTGTCGGTTAAATCTACCGACGAGCTCGGTAAAAAAATTTCCAATTTTCATACATTTTGAAATGCTGTACGTCAACCACTTTTTTCGGTTAATTTTACCGACCTTTTTTTTTTTCTGTGTACCGCCGCTGCTGTTGACCGCAAGAGGTTGCTGGTGTCAAACGGATAACGCGGATGTTGTGTCTACGATACTCTAGTATCGAGTGAAAAGCTTTTTGGGATTTTTTTTGTATTCAAAATATTAAACTTCACTTTATATTATTGTTTTTCATTAGTTCTGAATTATGATTGATTTTCAATCATTTTTTTCAAAGAATTTTGTCGATGAAATAAAGTGCTATGTACAGTTTTTTTACGATTGCAACCAAACCGGATGTCTTTTTTGGAAAAAATAAATAGGATATGAATTTGGTACCTGTCCACTGCCTACATCATTTCAAAAATTGTGCCAAGTTCCTCAATGGACAAAATTCGAAACGAAAAACTTCAGAGCTGATTTACTCGAAATAATTTATATGTTACATACCGCTTTCATACACCCCTTAAATCAATTAACACAACCAATTAAAAATTATCAAGGATATTAACTTTGCAGTTCTTTAGTATTAAACTACGTTGTAACTTGTTTGTTAATTGATAAAACCTGATACTTTCAAGCGGATTTTGGAGATCTTGGAAAGTGAGAAATCAAAGTTTAAATTCAGGTGGTAAACATTTTTTTCCCTCGAATATGGAAAAAAATTCAGAGAGTTCAATCTAAAATCCTGAGACCAATTGCCAGAGCCCCTTGGTATATATTAAATACCTGCCGTAAAGGACGAAATTCGGAAACATACTTCGTAGTACAAGCAGATGCTCATGTTTCACACAAACATTCTAGCTAGAAATTTACTGAGATCGCTGCATCCCAAACGTCTTAACGAAAGTAATATATTCCCCATACATTAGTTACGATAATTTATACATCCCACAACTGTTTTAAGTTGAATTTTATAAAATTACACTGAGAGGAAAATGTTTTAAAATTAAACGAAAATGTTTTAAAATTGAACGATTTCGTTTTTAAAACAGAGCTTTGTACAGATTTGTTAAATTTGAAAACACGTGTGCTAAAAACGAATTTTAAAACGCAAATGTTCAATTTAAAAACATTTTTTTCAAAATGAACCAACTTTTTTTTTGTTTGCAATTTTTTTTATTTATTTTTATCTAGTTTACTTTTTATTTTCATACTTTGAATTTTTTTAAAAAACGCCCTAAAACTATGCTTTGATTTTTTGAAATAGAAAAGAATAACAGTATTATCAATTTCAAACGACTATCGATAGAGCAAGACGATTGAAATTGAAAGCAAAAAACTATGTTTTAAAATACAAATTGAAAAAAAAATGTTTAATTTAAAAACTTTTTTTTTCTTTCATTGTAAGATTAATGAAAAATCATTGTTAGATCAAAGTTATATTAGATAATTAATTAAACAAAATATAATGAAAAAAATTATTTTTTTAGATTGAAGTTGAATTTTATACTTTTCCAACGATCGGAGATAAAATAAGCAAAAATCGATTTTGGCGGTTTTTTAAGAATGCCTAATGTGCTGAAACACTTTAGAGATAAGCTTTCAAATTAAGGATGAACTTTCCCAACTTTTTATAATGCATACACCTACTTTCAGTTATATCATTATATCATTTAAAATAAACATATGACTCTTGTATACTCACTGTTTTGCACAGTCAATCAATTGATATTCATTAGATCTTTCAAATGTTTGCAAAACCCCTCGATCCTTCCATAGGTGTTCCGTATTCTCATAGAATTCCGGAAAATAATTAAAACCTGGACCTGAAAATTATAAAGTATGATGATAACTTAATTAGTTTGACGTTAATTTCACATATTAAGTTCACATTGCGGCACTAACTCGAGTTTATAATCCATTGTCATCAAAGCTGGGCATTAACTAGTTAAGTAGTTAATAGTTAAATAACGAAGTTTGGTTAACTTTTAACGTTTCAGTTAATTTCGAAAACCATTAACTTTTTCATTTAGTTAAGTTAAATTCGTTTAACTAGCATTAGTTACATTTCAAAGAAATATAAAAAGTAAAAATAAGGAGTTCATACTATTTTTGAACTGATTAATTTAAAAATTTTTTCACAAAACAATTAAATACACTTGCCGATATATCTCGAAGTATTCTATATTCTTTTTTAATTTATGAATGGACCATTCTAAACACAATGGTAATGATGTTTACATCGTATTTTCCATTTCTCAACATTATTCAAAATGGCGAAAAACTGAGAAAGCCATTGTGTTTAGAATGGCCTGTGATATTTGTTCTTAATCAAACTTCATTCGCTTCATTATTATTATTTAATATTCTAATACAATTTGTATACCTTTATATGAATATAAATAAAATGTTTCATACACGAAATTTCGTTGTGAGTGCAGGGATTCATTTTTTTTTTGTTTTCTATAGAAAATTTAATTATTTAATTTAACTTTTAACGAAGTTATCTGTTCAACGAAATTATCTTTTTAATTTAACGAAGTTAAATTTTTGATTAGCTATTACGGGGTTAACGAAGTTAAATTCTCGATTAACTATGCCCAGCTTTGATTGTCATACGTTCATGCTTTGAAATATTTATCAAGTTGGACGATGATCGTGGCAAAACATTAAGAGCGGTCGCGAGAAAAGTTTTGTAAAACCGAGGTCTGTATAATATAGTCTGTATAATTTTCCTTAAAAAAAAGGGTTAAATTTTTCGTAAAATAAAATATTACTTTATCGTCCCCTAATCGTCAATTTAGCGCAAGTGTCACTTTTTTCGAAAATACTTTTTTTTTATATTATCGAAACTTATTATTTTCATTTATCGGTCAAAGAATGCAAAAAACCTTTTCCTGTAAAATTTCAAAAATCACACATTCGATAAATTGGGACGTGTAATTTAGTATTGTGTGTAAGTATTATGACTGAGATTTGAACTATTGTGAGAGGTTTACGTGTAACATACTTGGTAAATGAGGACCATTATGGTAATTTCATAAACCAGATCTTGCAACTTTTAAAACTTTTTACAAAAAGTTTTTTAATATTGTGTATAGTCGGGTTCAAGCTCTGTGCAACTTAAATCAATTAAGCTGCGAATTTTTACCACAACAAATTGTATGCCAGCAGGTAGAAAGTAAGTTATATGCATTTCAAATGCCCACTACGGCAGATCATCAGTAACCGTTTTCTCACTGGTACGATATTCTTTGTTTAAACTTCTATATATACAACCACACAAGCCGAAGCAATTGCTCGAACTATGACGTGTGTATATTTTCTTGTAGTTCAATGAAAATCGACCGTTTCTACTCGCACACAATTTATTTGTTGTATAAAACACAGTATAGCTGAGCGATTCTACTCAGATTCAATACAAGACGCTACTATATGATCGACACTGTCGCCAGAGCAAATTTTTATTTCAAAATTTGAAGTTAGACATTTATATTTTTCAATGTTGTCTACTACAATGAATATTTTGAATTGGGTGTACCCGCCCTTTAAAGTTTTTTGAATAAAAGTTATAAACAACTTTTATTTCATAGCTGTCAAAAATAATTCTCAAATATAAAATTTTTTTTTAAAGTCTTCTAAAATTTTTTTTTTATGAATTACCCAAAAAATGTCTAAGGAAGCACTTGGGGGAAACTGCCATTCCAAATCACATAAATCTCTCAAAAATATCCATGCCAGGCTGGCCTAATCCCACCTGGCAAGATTCACTTAAAATGTCCAAAGACCCTGCTTACCCCTATTCACCTAGTGTTATTTCAATACACAAATATTTTGTTCCTGTTAAACAGAAAAAAATAAATAAATAAAAAAATAAAAAAATTACGAAAATCTTTAATAAGACTTTAATTTTAAATTTAAAAAAAAAAAAATCTTTTTAAATTTTTCAAAAAATTTTTAAAAATAAAAGTTTAAAAAAACTCTTATTTGTAACTTTAAAAAATAAAAGTTTAAAATAACTTTTAACTTTTACTTGTAAATATAAAAGTTAAAAGATATTTTAACCTTTTTTTCTGAAATATAAAAGTTTACAGTCTGACTTAACTTTTTGAAAAACTTTTATGAGAGTTATTTTCATGCTCTGCTATAAACCATTGTATGGTAATGAAGTAAGGACTGTATCGAAAAGAAACTGCACTCCTTGATTTTTTTAGTGTTTTAAAAAGCAATCTTTCTTATTTACTTTTCTAGTTCAGTCATTCTAGCATTTTTTTAACCTCAGAGGCGTATCCTAAGGGTAATTAAAAAAATATTTTTGTGTTATATCTCGTAAACTGTGGGATGCACGTTGACCAGACTTATTACTAATAATCCAATTTTTTACAATTTTTACCTAAAACGATTTCTTTTGGGATCATTAATTAAAGTTATAGTTCGAAAAACATGAAATTTTTACTATTTTTATTATAACCCTTATATTAACTTGCTTTGGGCGGACTATATATATATATATATATATATATATATATATATATATACATATATATATCCTCAAATCTGCGGCGAGCTTTTTCATACACTTCCACATGAGCTAGAGAGCTGAAATTTGGAACACTGATAGAACTCCGGTGACAATGCATTCTATTAAATTTTGGGGTCCTTCAGAGGCGTAGGGGGCCGTTTTTTTTTAAACATGGCATAACTTCCAATTCCTTCAAGCTACAAATTTGGTAGGTGAGTTCTTATTGACAAAATGAAATTTTTTACCATTTGGAAAGGGGGGTGTGGGGGCAAAGGGGAGCGGGATGGAGCCAATTTAAAGACCTAACTTTCGTATTTTGTAAGCTACAAGGCTGAAATTTTTTACTTAGGTTCGCATTCGGGAAAAAGAGTAAAAAAGGGGAAAAAAAGGGGGAAAAAGGGGGGAGAAAAAAATTTTTAAAAAAAAAAAACAAAAAAAAAGAGGAAAATAAAAACAGAGTAAAAAACAAGTTTTTTAAAATATAACCCTTTAACCGACTAAAAAGCAGAAAATAA
The DNA here is from genome assembly GCA_951394025.1 of Heteromyza rotundicornis. Classification (NCBI taxonomy): domain Eukaryota; kingdom Metazoa; phylum Arthropoda; class Insecta; order Diptera; family Heleomyzidae; genus Heteromyza; species Heteromyza rotundicornis. Next base: position 56,299,026 of record OX596011.1, on the reverse strand, counting down.
ATTTTCTTTAAATTAATTTCAGCAATTTCGATTTAAAATTAAGGGTTTTTGGCGACTATAAAACCTGCAATGATATTCGGAGGAAAGTACCCAAACATCCTTAATTTTAAATCGAAATTGCTGATATTAACTTAAAGGATATTTATTTTCTGCTTTTTAGTCGGTTAAAGGGTTATATTTTAAAAAACTTGTTTTTTACTTTGTTTTTATTCAAGTTTTTTTCAATTTTGTAAAAATTGTCAAAAGTAGTATTTTTGCTATAAAAGTGAAAAATAAAGAAAAATAGTGAAATATATTCGTGGAAACGCGTTTAAGAGCTAATCACAGAATGACATTTAAAAGAAAATTATTCTTTTAATTTTGGCAGAATTTTTCGAGTTGGTCCCTTTATTAAATTCCGCACAACTGCTTCAGTAACGGTACTGCTTGCCTTACGCAAGTTTTTTTGAAATTGTTTCACGTCACTAGCAACTCGACAATTCTTCATCAAGTTTCACTTGACAATAGCTCAATAGCTCTCTATTGGGAGAAGTTACGAATCATTATGGGGGATCTCAAAGCCAGTGTTGAAAGGGAGTGGCTTGTAATAGCTAAATCGGGTCAAGAAATTGTTAACACATTATGTTTTTCTAAAAATTATATAAGGCGGTTTGTTTACTGTTCACGTTGTTCACTTTGTACTGGGCAAATAACATTGGGACATGGATTACCAACACTGCAAAACACGCTTTTTGGATGGATAGTAGGTGGCGAATAAAATAGTCAGAACAACATTCTTACACCCCTAACATGTGGAGTCAGCACCGAGGACGATACTCTATCCAAAACTCTGGAGAAATTCTGACGCTTGGAAGAATGCGAGACACGACAAAACAATTTCACTGCTGCTGAAAGACGTTGTGAAAATATGTTCATGCAAAATACTCAGCGACATACCGATGGGTCGTTGCAACCACCGCTTGAGAAGAACTGTTCGGAACTCAGACAGAAGATAGTGTCAGCAACTGCGACACAAACTACAATGACAACAGCCATATTTGAGACCATCAATCACAAGAACTCTTTCCGTCGTCTGCAGAGCGTCGTTTCATATGTACTTCGATTTATAAAACATTCTCGGAGTCCCACTACAAAACGAAACGAGTCAACAATACCAAAGGCAGACGAAATGGAGGACGCCTAAATTTACATCATAAGGAGCATACAGCTTCAAGATTTTGCTGATGAACGGGCCCAAATAGCACGCCATTCTTCCGTAAAAAACAACAGTTCGATTAGCAGCTTGACTCCTTTTATCGACGAAACAATTATTAGAAGAGCTTGTAACGTCGCAAAGGCTGGGGTAAGGACTCGTCGGATGTCCAGGGCTTCGTACACAGAAATAAATTTATAATTTACAGAGATTATAATAAAACAGAGACTTTATTCAATAAGAGCTCAAAATAAAAATTACAAGTTTCGATTGGAATTGATTGAGCGAACAGTGGCAATAGTCGTCGCTGTTTTGGCGTTATAGCTGATCGGCGACGTTGGCAATTTGTTGAGTGATGACGTAGATACGTGGCGATAGTTGATGGTATCGTAGGCGTTGCGATGCGTAGTGCGATTTCGAAAAGGATAGGCCGGAGCGTGGCTAGTGCGAGCGTAGGCGTAGCAAGGCTTGAACGTGGGTGTGGCGAGCATGAACGGCAGACAAAAATGTCTCCAAGGATATTTGCGCAATACCACAAAATGACGTCAGTGGTTCAAAATCCTTTTGTCCTTCGAGGACCTTCGTATTATTCATAAACTTCGTTGACTTCGATAGTTTCACCAAGTATTCTTCCAGAAATTCTTCACTGCTCTTCACACGTTTGCCTCCACGCTAGTAGTCTGATTTCGGAATATTCGCAATAGCATTAGTACAATTTTAATACATAAGTGGATAAAATGGGGTAATAGAAAAACGAGGAACAGAAATAATTTATTTGATTATTTTATACAGTTTTGAGAAATGAAATTAATTAAGTAAAAATGTGGAAAACGAAGGATACATTTTAATTAGTCGGCTGTAAGAAGAAGTTAGCTTTTTATAACGAGAGAATTTATTTATTTATGGCTGTAAGAAATGTTAATATTATGAATTGGAAAAATAAAAAAATAGGTTTATTTAAATTTATGTAATTTCTCAACAAAAATTGATTACTGAGGAGAAGTTAATTGCCGGTACAGGCGGCTACCTCCCTGCCCTCATTCTTGTGTCCATCCAGATTCCCTGACTTTCCAAAAGGGGTGACTGGCGAGGAATTTAATTGCCGGTACAGGCGGCTGCCCCCCTGCCACCATTTTTGTCTTGTCCCCGATTTCCTAACTTCAGAAAGTGTGACTGGAGAAGAAGTTAACTGTCGGTACAGGCGGCTGCTTCCCTGCCACCATTTTTGTCCCATTCCCGATATCCTATCACCCAGAACAGTATGACTGGCAAGAAGTGATATGCCGGTACAGGCGGCTACTTCTCTGCCATACTTCTGGTCTACCTAAATAATAAGTCAATAATATAACACCAACGACACTCACCTGATTTCGGAATATTCGCAATAGGCCGAAATCAGGTCGAGTGCGCTCTTTTTATAGAGCCGCGAAATCACCAATTCCTTTTGGTGCCTTGTTGCCCACGTTTTGTCGTATCATGTGGTGTATTGTAGCACATGATTTTCGTAGCTTATCATCGTGCATCTATCGCTGTCCTTCTCTCCCTTATTCAATTCCAGACCAACAACGTACCTAGTCGTTCGTCTTTTGGTTATTGCCGATGATACGGTGACCGGGTGTTTCTTTTACTTTCATCAATCAACTTGGTGACCAGATTGTCGTCTCAGATTGTAATGCCTTGCCTGGTCCTGGGCGGCTTTCTCCATACTCCTATTATAATAATTTCAATATAATATGTTTTTGGTCAGTTGGGCCAACTCTATTGGTTGGATGTTTAAAGCGGTCCTCCGCTGTCGTTTATGCTTGGCGAAGTCGCTGCAATTAGTGAATGAAAGATGTTTTCCGTTTTAAAGCCAAAAAGTATCTCCGCTTTATTTCTGAATCGCCATGGCTTTTATACCCCGGCGACCCTTTCAATTTCTTTTCAATTTTCTTTCAATTACATTCAATTCCTAAAAAAATATGCTTACATCTACAATTCTATAATACAAAAATCATTTCTACATTCTGCTCAATATTTTATTACCGCTGCCAGAAGGGCATTGGCCGATCGCATTTATTGCCAAAGCCAGGATTCAAATTTCATTCTGCCTCGCGCTGACAGAAATGCAAACGAAGGCAAAAGTGACAAAAGCAAACAAACGTTGGTTTACGTACTATTATGCTGCGCTCCTATTCAGGCCAGCAGCGTATGCTATTAATGCAGTTTCAAGTGTTCGCTGCTAGCGGTACTTTTTCGTTTGTATACTCTTGTGGGCTGGTGCGCTACACTGTAGTATATGCATATACACCACACCCTTTAGATGAAAATTATTTGGAAAAACAAAAAATGAAATTTTAGTTGTGTAGAAATAATTTTCAAAAAAAATAAGAAAAGTTATCAAATAAAATATTAGTATGATTGAATTAATTAATATGAAAAGAAATTTAAAAATATATAATGTAAATGTTTACACTAATTTAATTAAAATTAACAAAATTGATTTTAAAAATGAATGAATTAATTAAAAATATTACAAATTCAGTTAAAATGAACATCTAGGAATAATTAAAAGTATTGTAAAAATAATGATACATAATAATATTTGGTTTAAAAATTATATATAATGTTAAAAATTGAATATTGTTAAATATAGTCTTTAAAATTAAAAGAAATTTAATAATTAATACATGGATATATAAGTCTATGTTTCTACGATATATTTTTTCAAGTTATTTTTATGAATTTTCTTAATATGTCCCATAATCTCTACAAGGCAATTTACCCCATATACTTCTACTACGTTATAAGGTCCATGGTAAGGACTCTGGTTTTTCCTTCTACCACCTAACTTTACTATAACTAAATCTCCTACATCTACGACTAATGGATTTATTTTTGTCTCGCTGTCATTTCTTTGTTTTAGTTTTAAAATGGTTTTTCTGATTCCGAAATGCCCTCCGCAAGGCGAATTGTGATATTCTTCTATCAATTTATTTTTTGTTACTTCATCTTCTATTCTTTGGGGACTTTTATATATTAATATCTTGACTCCTGAGCGTTTATTCTTTAATCTATCGTGTTGCAACACATTATATAAATTCTTAAACTTTTCCTTTGACATATACCGAAATATCATGTCATTTTCGTCTAGCGCTAGCTCTTTAATATTAACTGTATTCATCCTCGATGATAGCTTCTCTAAAGACAAATCGAATTTGTTCAGATTATCACTACATCGTACCAGTATTAAATTATTTAATATTTCAATTCTTTGGGGGCCCCTAATATTCAAATCGCTCTGTATAATAAATTTCAACTTTTTCACATTTTTAACGTCAGAAATGGACGTGCAGTCCCAACAATGAAGTTGATCAGACTTCGATTGAGGCTCGCATTTCTCCTTATCTACGTTCTTCTCTGCAATGTCCTTTGCAGTCATGCCCCTTGTCATTACTAATGTTTTCTTCGCGGACTTATCTTCCGTTTTCGGAATCATTGTTCTTAACAAATCTGAGTCTATTTTTATTCTTGACAATGCGTCAGCGTTTGTATTGATCTTTCCCTGTTTGTAAACAATTTCATAATCATAGTCAGACAGATCTACTCGTATTATCGTCAGCTTTGAAGATGGATTCTTGTGCGAGAATAAAGAAACTAATGGTCGGTGATCAGTAACCACAATAAATTTGCGTCCAAATAAATATGGTCTAAAGAAATTAATCCCCCAATGTATCGCCAAAAGTTCCTTTTCAATGACTGGCTTATTTAATTCATGCTTATTCAAAGATTTGCTGGCATATGAAATTGGTAAATCTTCTCCGATTTCTCCTTGAGAAAGTACAGCACCTAACGCATAATCAGATGCGTCTGTTTTCAACACAAATGGTTTGTCAAAGTCAGGATATTTTAGAATGGGTGGGTTTATTAATTTTTCTTTCAAAAGTTCAAAAGCTAATTGACATTCATCTGTCCAAATTTTGTTTGTTGTTTTTTCTTAAGGAGGTTATTTAAGCATTTGGCTATTTCTGCGAAATTTTGTATGAACTTTCTGTAATAATTGCAGAAAGCGACGAATCTACGTACATCATCAGCATTCCTGGGTACAGGATACGAGTGTATCGCTTTATGTTTATTCGGATCGGTTTTTACACCCTCACTAGTAATCTGGTGACCAAGGTAAATGACTTCTGGTTTCAAAAAACAAAATTTTTTTGGATTCAACTTCAGGTTGTATTTACTCAGTCTGTCAAAAACCTTTACCAAATTACTATTGTGGTGTTGCAAACTACACCCAAAAATTATGATATCATCAACGTACAAAAATGCGCCTGAGCTCAAACCACTTAATGCAATAGTTAACATGCGTTGAAAGCTATTGGATGATATTTTCAACCCAAATGGTAATCTTTTAAATTGGAAATGCCCTCTTGACGCTGAAAACGCCGTCAGTGGTCTTGATTCTTCATCTAGACCAATCTGATGAAAGGAACTAGTCATGTCCAAAGTGGAAAAATACTTCGCTCTACCTAATTGGTCCAAAACGTCTTCCAACCTTGTCAACGGAAATTTATCGTTAATTAGTTTCTTATTTAACTGTCTGTAATCAACAACTAGCCTCCATTTCTTCTCACCATCCTCACTCTTTTTTGGTACCATTAACAGTGGTGAATTGTACGCACTAACAGATGGCTCTATCAAATCCTCGTCAATTAATTTCTTTACTTGTTTGTCAATTTCCTCATTCTGTGAATGCGGTAGTCTATAATTTTTAATATATACAGGAGTATCATCATCCAACCTCAAATTCTGAGTATAAAAATTATAAACAGACAAATTTTCACCCTCAAGATGGAATACGTATTGATAATTTCTAACAATCGTTTCTAATTCTTTTGCAGATTGCACATCCAAGTCTTCTAACTTCAACTCTGCTAATAAATTTTTAAAACGTCCTTCATCATGGGTTCCCTTAACCTTTTCGTTATATCTCAAAATTATATATTCACTCAAACATTCTGTTTTACGTAAAATTTTCTTCAGTGTAGCTTCTTCATCATTTATATTAATTACTTTTACGTGACAAACGCCCTTAGCTGGTGCTATAGAATTTGCCAAAAACAAGCCCTCTGCCAATTCTTGGTTCAGAATAACACTATCCTCCTCCAAATGCAACTTTATGGGCACAATCATTTCAGACCGAGTGTATCGCCTTATGTTATCACGCTATTTTTAACTAAAACTTTATTTAAAACTCTATAATCGAAAATCCCCACGCGATAATTAAATTCCCTATTTGCCCGAATAGCACAGTCGCGAAGCGTGGGATTTAAGATGACCCTCGCGGTATGGTATCCCCGGACGAACGAACAACACGAACACACGAAAACCTGATAAATAAACTTCTTTTAAAAACTACACCGAAAATAATACCGAACACAAACCCTTTTTCCAAATCAACACAAACCGACAATCACCCAAAAGAAATTATTCATACACCAAAAATTATATTTCTTTAAACGCAATTGATTTGCGGGACCAGACCAACCTGTCTGAAATCCCTCGCACGATTCTTTGCAGAATCTATTCACCAGCTGGACTTCGATAAAATTCGATGTCCAGCAACAACTTGGCTCTGATGCGGGACGACACAAACAAAAAAAAGGAATAAGGAAGAGGGGGGAAAACGGCCAAACAAATCCCAAGCAAACTACTTGGACGGAAACACTTCACCAAAACAAATCACGACCGAACACAACCTGTCCAACTCTATTCAATTCCTCAAATTCAAAACACTAAATGGCCGACTGCCACAAATAAAATAAAGCAAAATAAACACTAGCTGGCAAAACTAAACCAGCGCGCAAAAATACTCCCTTTGGACCACTTGTCCTCCAGCCACAGTCCGACGATGGCAACAGCTCCACTTCACCACTCAAAAAAAAAATACAATTTAAAAAAAAAGGAAAGAAAATTATCCAAATTTTGGAAACAACTAATTTCAATTAAATTTAAGAAAAACCAAAGCTTTTGCCACTCTCCTTCTTCCCTGCTCAAAAATAACTAAACGAAATTAGAATATATGAGCGCCTATGACGCTCACTTTCCATTTATCTTCCCACATACATAGAGTGCGGCTTACGCAGAAACCAGTGTCCGCAGTCGGGGCTTTACCCATACCTATATGCGAAAAATCTCTTCAGATTTTTCTAGGTGTGTTTGGCAAATTTACATATACCCCCCTGCACCCACCAAAATGAAATATACATTTTGGCGGCACTCATGTACGTATAGGCGAAAGCATAAATGTTCTCAAATTCCTCTCCCTCAAACAGGTTTAAAAAGTACAAAAGCTTTAGTCCAGGTTTACTATTGTAATGGCGAGGCTGGCAATACCCTCATCGGATCGCCGCCGCTCACTGCGCTAACTTAACGAAAGCAAAAGCGAAAGAAAGGAGAAGAAAGCAAGAGAACTTTGACAGCTCAAACAAAATATTCAGTTTTCTTCTTCCGCGCGCCGGCCGCATTTCGCCCGCGAGTGTCGAATTTGTTTTGCTTAACAAATTAAGCAAAACAAATATATTTATATAAAAAGTGACAATCAATAAAATTGTGCAGTGCGTTAATTCGGTCAGTGCGTGTGTGATTTTGTTCCTCCGATTTTGTTCGCCCGTCGCCCCGAACAAAAGGGAAACATAAAAAAACAAAACAAACAATAAAAACAACAACATTCGTGTCGCGATTTTATACCGCGACAACCCCACCTCCACCTCCGCGAAAGTTGCTTGGTCTCCTGAGACCAGCCAACTTCCGAATCTAACCGGAGAAAATCACCCTGAGTCGATGTGCGGCCTAAGGTCCTGCACATGCCATGTCCCCTTTTCTCGTCCGTCTTCGTCTTCCAAAACATATGTCCACGGAGACACCCTCTTTTTAACCCTAAACGGTCCAACAAATTTCGGAGCTAACTTCGCTGCAAAATAGTTTGCAGCATCGGACAAAACAAAATTACGTCTCCATACTAACTCGTGCGGTAAATACTGTACATCTCTACGTCTGAGATTGTAAGTCTTTGCTGTCTTGGCACTTGCCATTTCTGTATGTCTTCCCTCAAGTCTGCCATTAACTTGGCCCGGTCCTCACTACTACTGTCCGGTTGGTCTGAGTCTCCCACTCGTCTATAATCTCTATCACCCCTGACCGCCATATTTCGGCCAAAATTCACGAAGTATGGAGACGCTCCCAAAACCTCATGCTGCTATGTTCGAATGCAGCACGCCACCTTTGAGAGATGAGAATCCCATGTCCGATGGTTTTCTGAAATATATGCTCTCAAAGTGGTCTTAATTATTTGGTTGATCCGCTTGGCCGGATTGGGCTGCGGATGATAGTGTGCAGTGTACCGCATCTGCACACCATACGACGCGCATAAACTCTTCCACTCGTACCCAGCTCTAAACAAACTATTTGTCCCTGCCTTTATGTGTTTATATAACACCCCATTTTCAATTCTCCAAGCTGGGTAATCGAGTGGTTTATCCTCCACTTTCCTAACCATGGAATCCACCCATGGATCTCTAACACGCCCATCTACCTCCCCTACGACTGGGACACCTCTAGAAAGCATGTCGGGCACAACATACCCCTTACGATGTATGATTTCATAATCGTATTGCTGGAGCTTTAAAGCCCACCTAGCCAACCTACCGCAAGGATCTTTCAAACTGTTGAGCCATACCAACGAATAATGGTCGGTCACCACTGTGAACCTAACCCCTTCGATGTATGGCCTCAACTTCTCAACTGCCCACAAAATAGCCAAACACTCCTTCTCGGTAGTGGAATAATTCCTCTCGCTTCTACTCAACGACCTACTCAAATACGGAATGACCTTCTCCTCTTCATCAAACTGCTGTGTCAAAACGGCACCTATTCCAAAATCGGAAGCATCAGTCTGAACAACGAAGGGTCGTTCGAAATCAGGACAGCTCAGGACCGGCGCCGTCACTAGACGCTCCTTGGCCTTCAAAAAGCTGTCCTCACACTCCGGCGACCATCTAAACCTGTTCTTCTTCTTTAGAAGATCAGTAAGAGGTTTAACCAAATCTGCGAAATTCGAAACAAACCTACGATACCAAGAAATGGTGCCAACAAACGACCTGACTTCCCTTACATTTTTGGGCGCTGGAATTTTCAGCATTGCCTCAACTTTCTCGGGGTCAACGTGCAAGCCCTGTCGATCAACAACATAACCTAAGTACCGTAGCGAAGAAAGACAAAAATTACATTTTTCCCTATTCAATCTAAGCCCTGCCGAACAAATCCTCCTCAGGACCTCCCTCAGAACCTCAACATACTTATCAAATGTATTTGTAACAATAATAATATCGTCCAAATACACGAAAACATGGGGTTCCAAGTCAGCCCCAAGGACCTCATCTATAAATCTCTGCCAAGTTGCAGGCGCATTGTGCAGGCCATAAGGCATGCGCTTGAACTGGTAGAGCCCCCTACCCGGAACTGTAAATGCCGTGCAGGCCCTAGACTCCTTCTCTACTGGGATCTGCCAATAAGCGGATTTTATATCCAAACTAGAGAGATATTTGGCGTCCTTTAGCTTATCTAAAGTAGCCGAAATATAAGGGAGGGGGTAACTTTCTCGATCCGTATTTTTATTCAGTGTCATATAGTCGACACAAAACCTATAACTCCCATCCTTTTTCCTAATCATCACAACCGGTGATGCCCAAGGGCTGTGAGAAATCTCAATCACACCCTTTTCTAACATATCCTCTATTTCCTCATCTATGCGCCTCTGAATAGCGGGCGATACCGGATAGTATCGCTGCTTGACTGGTTCCACATTTGGCTTTGTACGAATCCGATGTTCGACCAAATGTGTACAACCCAGTCCCTCAGGCATAGACCTAAAAACATCTGCAACAAACTCCTCAAGAACCGATTTTTCCCTAGTTGACAACGAAGACCTATCAACTATCGCCGCTACTGACGAGACCTCGACTTGGTCGGAAAACCTCCACTGATTCTTGGCCAAATCTGGCACTACACCGGCCTTAGACCAAAAGTCTACTCCAAAAATCAATGATTGGGGTAAATCCGGTATTACGAGGCATTCAACGAGGACCGACTTGCCCTCTACCTCGAAAGGGACCGAAACTACCCCCCTAACCGGAACTTCTTCACCATCAGCAAGCGCAACCTTGCTGACCGCAGACGCCAATAAACTTATCCCCCAGGACTTTAATGTGTCCCAGCCTGGCCTACCAAGAATCGTCCTGGTGGCCCCCGAATCTAAAAGCCCTAACATACGCACACCAAAAATTTTAACACCTAAATATGGCCTATTATCCAATTCTCTACCTGAAAGAGAAAAACTCAAACAAATTTCGGACGGACGTTGCCTCTGAGGCCTACCACTATTTTCCCTAGCCAGCTGGTTGCCCGGAGGCAACCTACCTAAACCTCGCGAACTTCTTGCCCTGCTTCCACAGGAGCTCGCTCCCCATTTCCCGACTCTTCGCGGGCCCTCGGAGCCGCTCTCGGGGCCGCTTCCCTGTCCGAGCGCTCCTGCGATTGCCCTGCTCTCTGAGAGCATCGGGGGCAATCACGCTTTAAAAAAACCAGGCCGCCTACAATCGAAACAATTTCCCTAGGGCAGTTACTCAAAACATGCCCAAACCGCTTACAATTAAAACACCTAAAAGAATTTTGGAGAGGAGCCTGAATTCTCCTCTCCAACCTAGCGTCACGCAAAGGGGCCCTGACCACTGAAACCTCTGGTTCAGCAGAGACGTACGCCAAGTCTGGCTCCAACAAATTCTTGGATCGGCTGCTGGGCGGCGGCACGAATGCTTCTTCATTCGCCCGCACAGCCTCCAGCTTCCGACCCAAGGAAACCAACTCCGATAAAGACTTAGGCTCAGCCAAGCCCAGCTGAGTCTGGTAAAACGGGGACAGATTTGCGATCACCAGACCCAGCATACGCCTCTCTGACAAGGGGTCGGACAGACGACCGAACAACCCCCTCATCGCCGCTACATAGATACCTATGGACTCAGTCCCACCCCTGAGTCCGTCGCCTAATCTCTGACATCAAAATGTCGTCAGAGTTGGGGGGCAGGAATTCCAGTTTCAGCTCGGCGACCAACTCTCGCCAGCTTGAAACTGTCCTGCGGACATCCCTAAACCAGAGCAGGGCTTTTCCAGAAAAAAGCTCCACTGCTCCCCTAAACAACTGGGCTTCACCAACGCCCCGAGCATCGCATAGCTCGTCTACCCTCTGCAGAAAGGCATGTAGGGACATGTCTGTCTTTTCCCCGGTAAATTGAATACCCCACTTGGACAAATTTTCTACTTTTTGAAAACCTACGTTACTCAACGAGGTGGATGGCTCACGTATCGGAACGGGTTCAGGCTTTTCCTCAACCGCAGACTCCCTACTGAGTCCCTTGGATGGTCGGGATGGCCTTGGATTGTCATCGAAGGCATCATCTCCGCCACCAACATCCTCCACCGCCTCGTTGAGTTCCCCCAACAACAAAAGGACCCTATTTTTGAGCGCCATCTGCTCTAATACTTCTTCCTTACTCGCTGGCCTCGAACGAGTAAGGCGACCTAAAGCCCATTCCAATTTCGCCAAAATCTTTAAATATTCGGGCGACTTTGCGTCCTTGGGAGGGGTTTCCATAAGTTTTTCAACTTCGGAAATCTTCCCCTCCACACCCAACCTATCTTCCTCAAAAGCAAACGGATATCCCGCAAAGACATCCACGGACTCCCTTCGCTCTATTTTTTCCTTTTTAAAAACTTAAAAAAAAATTAACAACAATTAAAAAAAATAAGAATCAAAAAAAATATTTATATATAAAAAAAAATTTATAAAAATAAAACTATAAAATAATAAAGAATATTTAAAAAAAAATAGTTCAAACACAACAGCTAAAGGCGGACGACACCACCACTGTTTAATAAAATTACAAAAAAAATTAAAATTTTACTTAAATCAAAATAAATAAATGGTGCAACACAAAAATAAAATTTAAAAGAATTATTAAAAAAACTTGCAAAAAAAAAAAAAGGTTACAAATGTTGCACCAAAAAAAGGAACGGACTCACCGAACAACAAAAGAAAAAAACCCGCTACTCCGCCGTCGACAGCACTCTCACTGGAAACCAGAGAAATTCCAAAAAAACTAAATAAATAAAAATACGAATTAGTAAATTATAAAAAAACTGAAATAATACAACCAACAAAAACAGCACAAAAAGATTTTGATATAAATAAAAAAATTTAATTACAAAAAAAAACTTTAAAAAAAATTTTAAAAAAATAATTTTAAAAAAAAATTTTTTTTAAATTATTTAAAACTTTAGTAAAAATAGCCCCACGTTGGGCGCCAGCTTATCACGCTATTTTTAACTAAAACTTTATTTAAAACTCTATAATCGAAAATCCCCACGCGATAATTAAATTCCCTATTTGCCCGAATAGCACAGTCGCGAAGCGTGGGATTTAAGACGACCCTCGCGGTATGGTATCCCCGGACGAACGAACAACACGAAAACCTGATAAATAAACTTCTTTTAAAAACTAAACCGAAACTGCCGCAATAGATATATATGTAGGTATATATATAACTATATATAAAAGAAACGGAAATTTTCCCGACACAAGGAAAATAATACCGAACACAAACCCTTTTTCCAAATCAACACAAACCGACAATCACCCAAAAGAAATTATTCATACACCAAAAATTATATTTCTTTAAACGCAATTGATTTGCGGGACCAGACCAACCTGTCTGAAATCCCTCGCACGATTCTTTGTAGAATCTATTCACCAGCTGGACTTCGATAAAATTCGATGTCCAGCAACAACTTGGCTCTGATACGGGACGACACAAACAAAAAAAAGGAATAAGGAAGAGGGGGGAAAACGGCCAAACAAATCCCAAGCAAACTACTTGGACGGAAACACTTCACCAAAACAAATCACGACCGAACACAACCTGTCCAACTCTATTCAATTCCTCAAATTCAAAACACTAAATGGCCGACTGCCACAAATAAAATAAAGCAAAATAAACACTAGCTGGCAAAACTAAACCAGCGCGCAAAAATACTCCCTTTGGACCACTTGTCCTCCAGCCACAGTCCGACGATGGCAACAGCTCCACTTCACCACTCAAAAAAAAAATACAATTTAAAAAAAAAGGAAAGAAAATTATCCAAATTTTGGAAACAACTAATTTCAATTAAATTAAAGAAAAACCAAAGCTTTTGCCACTCTCCTTCTTCCCTGCTCAAAAAGAACTAAACGAAATTAGAATATATGAGCGCTTATGACGCTCACTTTCCATTTATCTTCCCACATACATAGAGTGCGGCTTACGCAGAAACCAGTGTCCGCAGTCGGGGATTTACCCATACCTATATGCGAAAAATCTCTTCAGATTTTTCTAGGTGTGTTTGGCAAATTTACATATACCCCCCTGCACCCACCAAAATGAAATATACATTTTGGCGGCACTCATGTACGTATAGGCGAAAGCATAAATGTTCTCAAATTCCTCTCCCTCAAACAGGTTTAAAAAGTACAAAAGCTTTAGTCCAGGTTTACTATTGTAATGGCGAGGCTGGCAATACCCTCATCGGATCGCCGCCGCTCACTGCGCTAACTTAACGAAAGCAAAAGCGAAAGAAAGGAGAAGAAAGCAAGATAACTTTGACAGCTCAAACAAAATATTCAGTTTTCTTCTTCCGCGCGCCGGCCGCATTTCGCCCGCGAGTGTCGAATTTGTTTTGCTTAACAAATTAAGCAAAACAAATATATTTATATAAAAAGTGACAATCAATAAAATTGTGCAGTGCGTTAATGTTTATTCGGATCGATTTTTACACCCTCACTAGTGATCTGGTGACCAAGGTAAATGACTTCTGGTTTCAAAAAACAACATTTTTTTGGATTCAACTTCAGGTTGTATTTACTCAGTCTGTCAAAAACCTTTACCAAATTACTATTGTGGTGTTGCAAACTACACCCAAAAATTATGATATCATCAACGTACAAAAATGCGCCTGAGCTCAAACCACTTAATGCAATAGTTAACATGCGTTGAAAGCTATTGGAAAATATTTTCAACCCAAATGGCAATCTTTTAAATTGGAAATGACCCCTCGACGCTGAAAACGCCGTCAGTGGTCTTGATTCTTCATCTAGACCAATCTGATGAAAGGAACTAATCATGTCCAAAGTGGAAAAATACTTCGCTATACCTAATTGGTCCAAAACGTCTTCCAACCTTGTCAACGGAAATTTATCGTTAATTAGTTTCTTATTTAACTGTCTGTAATCAACAACTAGCCTCCATTTCTTCTCACCATCCTCACTCTTTTTTGGTACCATTAACAGTGGTGAATTGTACGCACTAACAGATGGCTCTATCAAATCCTCGTCAATTAATTTCTTTACTTGTTTGTCAATTTCCTCATTCTGTGAATGCGGTAGTCTATAATTTTTAATATATACAGGAGTATCATCATCCAACCTCAAATTCTGAGTATAAAAATTATTAACAGACAAATTTTCACCCTCAAGATGGAATACGTATTGATAATTTCTAACAATCGTTTCTAATTCTTTTGCAGATTGCACATCCAAGTCTTCTAACTTCAACTCTGCTAATAAATTTTTAAAACGTCCTTCATCATGGGTTCCCTTAACCTTTTCGTTATATCTCAAAATTATATATTCACTCAAACATTCTGTTTTACGTAAAATTTTCTTCAGTGTAGCTTCTTCATCATTTATATTAATTACTTTTACGTGACAAACGCCCTTAGCTGGTGCTATAGAATTTGCCAAAAACACCCCCTCTGCCAATTCTTGGTTCAGAATAACACTATCCTCCTCCAAATGCAACTTTATGGGCACAATCATTTCAGACCGAGGTGGAATTATATAGCAATGTTGTGTAGGAATTTTAATAGCCACTGGGACTATATATTCATCTTCAATAAACATTACCGACATCGTAAAAGTCTCGTAATCAATTTTACACATGAATCGAATTAGAAAATCCCTGCCTAAAATTCCGTCAGTTAAAATTGGAAAATCCTCTTCCACCAGATGGAATTCATGGTGCGCTCTATCTTTCCCAAAACATAATGATAAATTCACAGAACCCAACGAAGATATTTCATCTTTAGTAATGCCTGTCAGTTTACATTTGCTATTACTATTCATATTCAAATCTATCTCAGATGATATTTTGCAGATGGATATATCTGCTCCTGTGTCTATTAAAAATGTACGCGTACGACCAAATTGAACACATTTTAGTGTGACATAATTGGTCAAATTATCCGAGATTTTAAAAATTCTGTTTTTTATTGTTTTTCCCCCGAAGGTCCTTGCTGACTGTCCCCCGGGTTGACTTCGTTTCCCTGGTTGCTTAACACATTCACCCTTGCGTTTCCCCGGTTTCTGTTATCGTTTTGGTTTCTATTATAACTATCATTTTGATTCCTATTTTGATTGTTATAATTTCTGTAGTTGTTGCCTCTAAAATTGTTATTATTTCTGAAAGTATTGTTATTATTATAATTTCTAAAGTTGTTATGGTTTCTGTAACCATTGCTATTGTTCCCTAAATTATTGTTGTTATTGAAATGGTTGTTGTTATTATAATTCCTAAAATTGTAATTGTTTTTGTAACCATTGTTATTGTTCTTAAATTTGTTGTTATTATTGAAATTGTTGTTGTTCCTATTCAACATCAAGACCTGCTCAGTTTGCCTGCTCTGCTCTAACTCCAATGATAAGTTTATAGCCTTAATTAAAGAATCTGGTTGTGCCGCAAAAATTGTTTGTTTATAATTTTCGTCCAACCCATTTTAAAAAACAGATAGTGCATACTTTTCATTTGAACTCACATTTAAGTCATTAATAAGTCCTAACAACTTATCCTTAAAGTTAGTAATTGACAATCTTCTCTGTGTCAAGCCAGACAAAGAAGTGTGTAACTGCTGTATAGTCACAATTTTCTTATACGCCTCCGACAGCCTTTTCTTAAGTGTCTCAAAATCTTTTGGTACCGATACCGCGCCCAAGGTTGTCCTAACAGATGCACTGCATTTCACGTAGTAAACGAAATCTATAAGTTGTTCTCTTGCTTCAGTTGACAAAGTGCTATTCATGATTTCAACAATTTTCAAAAATGCCTCAAGCTCTTTATTGTTGCCATCAAACAAAGGGATCGCCTCTATGGCAGTTTCCATATTAAATGCAGACATTTTCGAATATATACTTGATGTACCTTGATCTAAAACTTCTAAAAGATCGAAAAGTTCGTCTTTTTCTTCTGTTGGTTCCTCCCTGTCGTCTTTACTCTTAGCTAATTCAATTTGTTCATTTATTAGTTTTTTTAAATTTTTGTAAGAAGAGTTGAATTCTATTTTTAGGGAAATTACTTTTTCGTCCTGTTCGTTTTCGCTAGCTAAAAGGTCGAATTGATTTTTTATTTCATTTATTTCTACCAATTTTGACAGCAATGTTGCTTCTTTGTAACCTCTTTTTGAACTCTTTTTTAGATTACTTAAAATCTTATCTATTTCCTGAACTAATTTCTCCATTTATATTGTGGTTTATTTAAAAGAAAAATAAATTTTATTTATGCTATTAAAAAAATAATTATTATAATCAGCGTTATCGCGTACTCCGGGACACAAATTGGTGTCCGCAAATAGATTGATTAAATAGGCCTCTGAAATTTCATGAAGTATGCCAATGGTGGACTTTCGGTAGCGAAGGATTGGAGAAGGCACAATGTTTGGGCGATGACGACGGGTTTCATGCAACCGGTGCAGCTTTGAACGATAGTTGTCGAATTTATCAAATTAAAAGTTATGCTTAGCAGACTCAAGTTGTATGCGATCATTGTCGATACTCGAAATCAGTTCCTTGGAGGAAATGTATTTGGTTACATGAAATTCTGCCTGTATTTATTCTCATATCGCAATTTGAATTTCGGTTTGTCAAAAGAACAATTCCAAGGTTGGAAATTGGCAGGATCGCCAATAATATTTTCAATATTTTCAATATAATATGTTTTTGGTCAGTTGGCCCTACTCTATTGGTTGGATGTTTAAAGCGGTCCTCCGCTGTCGTTTATGCTTGGCGAAGTCGCCGCAATTAGTGAATGAAAGATGTTTTAAGTTTTAAAGCCAAAAAGTATCTCCGCTTTATTTCTGAATCGCCATGGCTTTTATACCCTGGCGACCCTTTCAATTTCTTTTCAATTTTCTTTCAATTACATTCAATTCCTAAAAAAATATGCTTACATCTACAATTCTATAATACAAAAATCATTTCTACATTCTGCTCAATATTTTATTACCGCTGCCAGAAGGGCATTGGCCGATCGCATTTATTGCCAAAGCCAGGATTCAAAATTCATTCTGCCTCGCGCTGACAGAAATGCAAACGAAGGCAAAAGTGACAAAAGCAAACAAACGTTGGTTTACGTACTATTATGCTGTGCTCCAATTCAGGCCAGCAGCGTATGCTATTAATGCAGTTTCAAGTGTTCGCTGCTAGCGGTACTTTTTCGTTTGTATACTCTTGTGGGCTGGTGCGCTACACTGTAGTATATGCATATACACCACACTATGCACTATGTCGAATACCTCTCGGAGTTTGTCGGCGCGTTCCACTGGCGTCTGTGTCATCTGTCCAGTGCCCACTGTCGTTTCATCGTATAGGGACTTTGGTAGTCGTGGTTCACGGCCTTGGACCAAAAATGCTGGGCTGTAACCTGTCGTCTCGGACACTCCTGTGTTGATCGCCAGCGTGATTTTTGTCAGGAATTCGTCCCACCGCCTTTGATTATTCGTTGACAGTTGTGCCACCATCGTTTTGATGGTTCGATTCGACCGCTCCGTGGCATTCTCCTGCGGCGTGTAGGGTGCCGTGAACTGGTACCTAACTCCAAGTTCCTTCATGTACTTACAGAACGCCCTGCTTGTAAACTGGGTGCCGTTGTCCGTCGCCAACACCTTGGGTACGCCAAATCGCGCCAGGATTCGTTCGCGAAACGCCTTCTTGAGTGTGTCCGTGGTTGCTTTTCTCATGGGTATAATCTCCACCCATTTGGTGAATTTGTCGACGAAGACCAGCATCATGGTGTTGCCGTGCGTTGACCGGTGCAATGGCCCCACGAAATCTGCGCAGAGTATCGCCCATGGCTCCTCTGAAATCTGCGTCAGCATCCGGCCGGCTGGTTTCTGTTGCTCCGGCTTGAATTTTTGGCAGCTCTCACAGCTGCGTACATATTGACTTACCGCTCTAAACATTCCTGGCCAGTAGTACCTGTTCGCCACACGTGCAATTGTTTTCCTTATCCCAAAGTGTCCAGCGGTTGGGTCGTCGTGGTTCTCGGCCAGCACCCGCTTCCGCAAGGATGTTGCCACGCACAACTTCCACGGTGCGCAGTCCTCGTCACCTACTCGCCTCGGAATATGTCGATACAGTTGGTCGCCTTGCAGCATGTAATCAGCAAACTTCTCCGGATTATTCCGTACCTCCTCCTTCCGTTTTGTCAGCCAACTGTCAGTCTTCGTTTTTGTCGTCCACAGCCTCTGCAGCCCTCAATACATCTCGTGGTTGACGCGACAGCGCGTCGGCCACCACGTTCAATTTCCCCTTCCTATATTGAATCGTATGCCTGTATTGCTGCAGCTCCAGCGCCCAGCGGGCGATCCTCCCCGAAGGACTCTCAGTAGAGTTGAACCATTTCAGCGACAGGTGGTCCGTGGTGATGGTAAACTCGTATCCTTCCAGGTATTCGCGCATCTTCCATACGCCCCACACAATGGCGAGACACTGGGTATTTTGCGCAGACTGTGAACTGCATCCCAAATTCCAGTTTTGCGCAGGCTGTGAACTGCATCCTCCCTGATTCCGATTTTCAGCAGACCGAGAACTGCCTCCCAGTTTTCCATTTCGTGCAGACTGTGAACTGCGTGCGCTCTGATTCCGATTTTGCGTAGACCGTGAACTGCTTTTCCTACTTCCATGTACCCCTTGCTTGGGTTTGGCGCCTCGCAGAGTGCTGTCGTCGGCCAGTCGCCTGTTCTCCTCTTGTTCCACAAGTTCTAAATCAGCATCATTAATCTGTGAGTGCATCCTTACCGTGTGGGTTCCGAGAGTCATTGTAGCGTGGATATGTCCCAAAAAGTCCAACCAGAGGATAAGCGGATCCGTTGAGGTGTGCAACACCAATACCATCATCCTCTTTGATCGTCCTCCCATGGCCACTTCCTGCACCAGAGCTTCGGTGACTGTAGTCAATGATCCATCCGCTAGTCGTATGTCGTGTTTGATGTTGATTTTTTTGAACGGTGTCCAAAACTGCTTCGCATAATCGCGACTAATGAAGTACCGTGTGGCCCCTGTGTCGATCGTTGCCGTTGCCTCCACACCATCAAGGGTAACCAGTGCAGAGATTCGACGTCCATCAAAATCTAAAGTTCGCTTTGTGGGAGGGGTTCGATAGTCGGAGCGCCGGCCGCCCCTCGTTCTCTGCCGGTTCCGCTGTCGTTTCCCGCCTGCCTTCTGCAACACTCAAATGTGCGTACACCTCGCCGGCCGCACTCCCAGCAGTGAAGTACCAAGTTACCCGTACACTCGTTCCGGAAATGTCCTTCCTCCCCACATCTATGGCAAGTTCGTCGTGACGGCCTCGGTGCAACGGCTGTTTCTGCAAGCTGGTGTCGTTCCTCTATTACTCGCATCGGGGTGCTTCGGGATGCATTGGTGTCCTCCTGCAGTCCCTCTAAATCTTGCGCCAAAGTCAGCAGCTCGTCCAACGTGGTGAAATCTGTGCGTTTTACATACCATCGATAATCCACGTGACTACTTCTGTAAATCCTGCTGAGTTTTTCCTCGTCCCCATAGTTGGCGTGACTCATCATATCCTGCAAGGTAATGACGTAATATTTGAAGTCCTCGCGCGGCTTCTGCACTCGCTGGCGGATGCCGTCATCTAACGACAAAACGACAGGAAGCTGCTCTTGTAGGATTCCCACGTCGTCCACTGGTGGTTGTTGTTTCTAAACCAGGTGAAGCCTTCTCCGTCAACAGCTCCGGCATCATTCGTGGCATCTCATCCTTACCGACGTTGTATGTGGTCCCTAGTTCCTCTATCCGCTCGCTAAATGCGATGGGGTCGGGTCCGCCATTATAGCGCACTGTCCACTTCCTCACCTGATCGATTATCGTGGGACGTGGTGGATGATACGGCCATGGGTATCCCATCGGGGTGTTCATCGGTGCAGACACTGGTGCACTGGCTGGTACTTCTCGTCGTGCCGCCTTCACTGGCGGGGTTACAAAAGACACATTTGCCTCCCATTTCCTGCCGTGGCTGCTCGTCGGTGCCGGCTCCATGGTCTCCTTCAGCGGGGGTGGTAGACTGCCATTTTCCGAACTAGCCTCGTGGTATTCTTCCTCACCTGTTTCCTCGTCTGCTGCAGCCCCTGACACACCTGCCTCCTGACTGCGGGCGTGCTTGGCCTCTAATTCGACTAGGCGCTCCATATGTTGGCTGTTGGCTCCTTCATCCTTCACGAAAGCGTCAAACCGTTTCCTCATTTCCTCGACGCTGCCGCTGCCGTCGAAACCGAACTCCTGGGCGTATGTGCGTAGCTCATCGCGTCGCAGGAAGATCCATGTCGTTTTCACCATTCTGCGTTCACTTACTCGCCGTTCAATTTATATGTCGAATCGTTGCTGTTTAAGTTGCTAAATCTGCTGCCTCCTGGTGGTGGCTTCTTATTTGATTATTGGGTGGTGGTTGTTTTTCGTTTTCTTCTGTTTATCGTCCCTGCTCGGGCGTAGTGCGATTTCGAAAAGGATAGGCCGGAGCGTGGCTAGTGCGAGCGTAGGCGTAGCAAGGCTTGAACGTGGGTGTGGCGAGCATGAACGGCAGACCAAAATGTCTCCAAGTATATTTTTGCAATACCACAAAATGACGTCAGTGGTTCAAAATCCTTTTGTCCTTCGAGGACCTTCGTATTATTCATAAACTTCGTTGACTTCGATAGTTTCACCAAGTATTCTTCCAGAAATTCTTCACTGCTCTTCCCACGTTTGCCTCCACACTGATAGTCTCGCAAGTAGCCTGATTTCGGAATATTCGCAATAGCATTAGTACAATTTTAATACATAAGTGGATAAAATGGGGTAATAGAAAAACGAGGAACAGAAATAATTTATTTGATTATTTTATACAGTTTTGAGAAATGAAATTAATTAAGTAAAAATGTGGAAAACGAAGGATAAATTTTAATTATTCGGCTGTAAGAAGAAGTTAGCTTTTTATAACGAGAGAATTTTATTATTTATGGCTGTAAGAAAAGTTAATATTATGAATTGGAAAAAAAAGGTTTATTTAAATTTATGTAATTTCTCAACAAAAATTGATTACTGAGGAGAAGTTAATTGCCGGTACAAGCGGCTGCTTCCCTGCCACCATTTTTGTCCTGCCCCGATTTCCTAACCTCAAAAAGTGTGACTGGAGAAGAAGTTAACTGCCGGTTCAGGCGGCTGCTTCATTTTTGCCCCATTCCCGATATCCTATCACCCAGAACAGTATGACTGGCAAGAAGTGATATGCCGGTACAGGCGGCTACTTCCCTGCCATACTTCTGGTCTACCTAAATAATAAGTCAATAATATAACACCAACGACACTCACCTGATTTCGGAATATTCGCAATAGGCCGAAATCAGGTCGAGTGCGCTCTTTTTATAGAGCCGCGAAATCACCAATTCCTGTTGGTGCCTTGTTGCCCACGTTTTGTCGTATCATGTGGTGTATTGTAGCACATGATTTTCGTAGCTTATCATCGTGCATCTATCGCTGTTCTTCTCTCCCTTATTCAATTCCAGACCAACAACGTACCTAGTCGTTCGTCTTTTGGTTATTGCCGATGATACGGTGACCGGGTGTTTCTTTTACTTTCATCAATCAACTTGGTGACCAGGGTGCCACTGTTCGCCCCGTTTAGCCAACTTAAATCTAACATTTGGTTGTTGTATTCATTTGTTTATTTACTTAAAATTATTCCTTAAATAAAAGCTAAATAAATCGAAGGATTTGGCGACAATAGTTTGTCGCTGTAGGAATGTTACGTCACCATATTTTTGGGGTCGTCACAAGCTGCATAAGGAACATCTTCATGCGGGTCCCCAAACACTTATATCTATCGTAAGACAACGTTTCTGGCCAATCAAGGTAAAATCTCTTGCCGCTCAATCGTTCAAGGTTGTGTTCAATGCAACAGAGCTAGACCAAAGCTATTTCAACAGCTAATGGGAAATCTGCCAGCAGATGGGGTGCAACCAGCAAGACTTTTTGTCATCTCCGGAGTCGATTTCTTTGGACCCGTCTGGACCCATTTAAAAATTCGCGGCAAACGACAACTCAAGCCATACGTCGCAGTATTTTGTTGTCCAGCACCCAAGTAGCAAACCATCAACAAGCAACCAAGGCTGTCCACGGACTGACCATGAACCCTCCCTTCCTTCAAAGAAGACACTCCTACACACAACATCAACTTTAGTTACATTATTACTAGCCAGCCAATTTTGGCCGTCCTGCTCACCATCCTCTGTCGAAGTACAACCATTTAACACCAATCCCGGCATCTATTTTGAGAATCTCGGTGTTGCGAAAGTTATCACCAGTGACTGGTCAGTAATCACATACTTCGAAATATGAACGTATTGTAAGGAAATGGAAATTGTCAAGGGATACTTAACCCTCCTGAACAATTCACGCTTCAACACATTGTTCCGCAACAGTGATGCTCATCGACCGATTTGTGAATTAAGTCAACCTGAAGAACCAGCTTCTTACCGTCACGCACTTTTCAAGAACTAAAAGAGGAGCATTCAACTTGGAAGGCAACGTCGCTCACACTTTATTTGGAGTTCTTGACTCGGATTATGCAGAGGAAGCAGCGCTCACCATCGATCAAATTCGGCAAAATGAGGATCATATGGTCACTCTAATCCACAACCAAACCAAATATTTAGACAGCACTATAAACATAATGAAGAAAAAAAAACGGGATATAGAAGGAGCCTTTCAAAAAACTGAAAAGTTTCTGAACAAGGTATATCTGAATATTGCCAACCTCCAGCAACAGCTCAACTAGGAAAGGGCAACACAGATCTTCAGTGAATTAGCTATTCAAGCGACACTTCAATTGCTGCATCTACAACACATATTGACAGACACTCACCACGAGAAAATCAGTTCCGAACTTCTATCACCTCAATAATTACAAGGTGAATTGCTCAACATCAAGGCGAATCTACCAAGTCATCTGAAACTACCGGTCTCGTCAATGGAGTTGCTGAAGTTTTACAACTTAATGACAATTCAAGGAAGGCTGACGGAAAATTATCTCTTCTTCAAAATTAACCTTCTGCTAATTGGCATCGACGACTTTGAGCTATTGAAACTCACAGCCACACCATGGCAATATAACGGAACATTCTTTAGAATTCGACCAGCGTATCCATTTCTGATGATTAATCTACATCGCGACACCTACTATCCGCTGAATGAAGACGAGCTGAAGACTTGTATGCTGACATAAGGAGATCGCCATTTGTGTCATCTTAATCATCCACTGTTCAACAATAAGCGCATGTGAATTGAATCTGCTCCATCACAAACCAACAACCGCATGTTCGATTGAAGCAGCCGGACAGGGACCTCATTCGATTCAACTTCATGACACCAATACATGGATCTATTCCGTTGCTGGTGAACTAACAATCAATGCAGTATTTGGACCGAACCTTCAAGAGCTGCATTTGCAAACCTCCGGACTGTTAAAACTGGGCGACAATTGCATCATCAGGCAACCACTTCTTACAATTCAAGGTCACAGAAAACAAGAGAGCACAATTAAAAGATCATACATCCCAGCAGCTGATATAAGCAAGCTGGTCACACCAACTGAACTGTATGCATCAAAATATGTATCTAACCATGAAGAACTAGAAAGGGTCCAACAACAGCTTTCAACATTAAAGACCAACCTTCCGAACAAAATTCGACCGCACGACATTCATCATTATACTCTGGGTTACACCTGTTTGGTAGTAGTGATCTGCATCATTGCAGTAGGTTTGTCGCGGCATAAATTCGCGACAGAATTTTGTTTGTTGTTATTGTTGTTTGTTTGTTATTGTTTTGTGTTTTCCCTTTGTTCGGGGCGACGGGTGAACAAAACCGAAGGGAAAAACACAGACCGAAAACGCGCGCTGACACTTTTTATTGCATTGTTCTTTTTTTATTATATTCTTCTTTTTTATTTATATTATTTTGGTTTAATTGAACCAAATTTGACACTCGCGGGTGGAATGCAGCCGGGCGGAGAATTGACAACTGCTGTCAAGATCTCTTATTCCCTTTTGTTACGACTTCGTTTTGGAAGTTTGTTGATGAGCTTTTACGATCCGATGTTGGGGAAGGCATTGCGCGAAACTATACTTACGGGACGAAGACATAATATGAAAAAAACTAGACTAAAGCTTTTTGTACTCTAAACCTGTTTTGGGAGGGGAATCTGTCGACATTTATGCTTTCGCCTATACATACATGAGTGCCGCCAATTTGAGTATTTTCATCTTGGTGGGTGCGGGGGTGTATATGTAAATTTGCCAAACACACTCTAGAAAAATCTGAGAAGATCTTTCACATATAGGTGTGGGTAAAACCCCGACTGCGAATACTGGCTTCTGCGTAGGTCGCGCTCATGTGTGGGGGGGGAAGATGTTGGAGAAATGGAAAGTGAGCGCCATATATGCGTTCATATAGACAAGATTCTTTTAGTTCTTTTGAGGCAGGGAAAAGAGTGCGAACAGTTTAGTGGACTGGCGTTTTCTTTTTAATCTTAAATTTTAATTTTCGAGTAGTGTTTTTTTAAAAAAGGATTGTTTTTTTTAATTTTTGAATTTGATTTTTAAATTGTGTTTTTGTGGTTGCTGAGGACCTTGTCGGATGGTGGAGCCGAGGCAGGAGATATTTTCGAAGGGAGTATTTTCCGCGCTGGTGTTATTTCCACCAGCGGGTGGCAATAGTGTTTTTGGTGTTTTTTTATCTATGGCAGTCGGCCATTTAGTTTATTCGAAGGGTATAAAAGGAAGGGAAAAATGTTAATAGAGTTTGTCGGTTGTGGCAAGTCGGCCACTGGTGTTTCGAGATGTTAACAGTGGAGTTGGTCTCCGTCGGTTTTGTGGTCCTGGTTTCCCCTTTCCCTTCCAATTTTTGTTGTGGCGTCCCGCACCTGAGCCAAGTAGTTGCTGGACATCGATTTTTTTCGAAGTCCAGCTGGTGAATTGATTCTGTAAAGAATCGTGCGAGGGATTTCAGGCAGGTCGGTCTGGTCCCGTAAATCAAGTGCACATAAAAACATAATTTTTGTCATTAGTGTTTTTTTTTTTTCTGAAATGCTCTCGTTTGACAAATTTCCGTGTTGTGTGTCAGTGAGTGGTACCGTGAACCAGGTGCACATAATAACTTGATTTTTGTCATTAGTATTTTTTTTAAAATACTCTCGTTTGACAGATTTCCGTTTTGTTTGTAAGTGGGTTTTCGTTTCCATTTCACGTTCGGTTATTTGCGGTTTCCATATACGTATATTTCAGAGAGGGATTTGAAAAGTTTAGTTATCGGGTTTTCGCGTATTCGTGTGTTTCGTTCGGTCGGGGATACCATTCCGCGAGGGTCGGCTTAAATCCCACGCTTCGCGACTGTGCTATTCGGGCAAATAGGGAATTTAATTATCGCGTGGGAATTTTTGGATATTAGTTTTTTTAAAGTTTAGTTAAAAATAGCGCGATAAGCTGGCGCCCAACGTGGGGCTATTTCGTAAAAGTTTTTTTTAATATTATTTTTTTTATATAATTTTTTTTTTTTGGTATTTTTTCGGTTTTTTTTATATGAAACAAATTTTTTGTTGATGTTTTTGTAAATTTTTATTTTATGTTTTAACTAATTCTTTTTATTTATTTAGCTTTTTTTTGGAAAAAAATTACATCGGCGTTGTTGTGACGGCAGAGCTAGCGGCAGAGTTCGGGATATCTCCGGTGAGTCCGTTCCGTTTGTTTTGGTGCAACAACTGTAGTTTTTTTAATTTAAATTTTTTTTTTATAATTTTAGTTTAATTTTTGAAGTGTTGCACCTCGGTATTTGAATTTTTTTTATTATTTATTTATTTTTTTTTATTGTTTTTTGGATATTTTGGGTGTTTTTTTAATTATTTTTTTAAATTTTTATTTTTTTTAATAATTTTTTTTTCGGAATTTGAATTTGATTTTATTTATTTCATTTTTTTTAATTCTGTGAGCGTGGTACGCTGGTTGATTTGATATATTTTTTTTTTAAATGTTTTTTTCTGAGTGTTGGTTTTTTTTTGAGTGGGTTATTCTTATATGAAGAAATTGAGGAGTTAGTTGGGGTAGTTTCGGTTCATTTCGAGGTAGAGGGCAAGTCGGTCCATGCCTCGTGGTGTCGGATTTGCCCCAGGCATTGATTCTTGGCGGGGACTTGTGGTCTAGGGCCGGTGTTGTGCCAGATTTGGCCAAGAATCAGTGGAGTTTTTCCGACCAAGTCGAGGTCTCGTCAGTAGCGGCGGTAGTTGATAGGGTTGCTTTCTCAACTAGGGAGAATTCGGTTCTTGAAAAGTCAGTATAATTTTCAGGCTAAGGCCTCGTCAGTAGCGGCGATAGTTGATAGGTTTGCTTTATCAACTAGGGAAGATTTGATTTTTCAAGAGTCAGAGGAGTTTTCCAGGTCAAGGCCTCGTCAGTAGCGGCGATAGTTGATAGGTTTGCTTTGTCAACTAGGGAAAATTCGGTTCTTGAGGAGTTAGTAGGGGAAGTTTTCCGAGCTATGCCTGAGGGACTTGGGGCTGACTTAGAACTCCATGTTTTCGTGTATTTTGACGATATTATTATCGTTACAAATACATTTGATAAGCATGTTGAGGTTCTGAGGGAGGTCCTGAGGAGGATTTGTGGGCAGGGCTTGTGATGAATAGGGAAACATTTAATTGTTCTGTTTCTTCGCTACGGTACTTAGATTTGTTTCGAATTTCGCTGATTTGGTAAAGCCTCTAACTGGTCTTCTAGAGACGAAGAACAGGTTTAGATGGCCGCCGGAGTGCGAGAACAGCTTTTGTTATAGGGGACAAGGAAATCTCTTATTTTAGTAGGTCGTTGAGTAGGAGCTAGAGAACTAACAAATTAAGACCACCTTGAGGGCTTATGTGCCGGAGAACCACAGGACGTGGGATTCTCGTCTCTCAAAGGTGGCATGCTGTAATGGAACAGCGCAGCGTGAGATTTTGGGGTCGTCTCCATACTTCGTGAGTTTTGGCCGGAATATGGCGGTCAGATGTGATAAGGATTATAGACGAGTGGGGGACTCAGACCAACCGGACAGTACCGGGCCAAGAAAATGGCAGACTTGAGGGACGACATATATAAAAGTTGGAAATGGCAAACTCAGACGTAGAGATGTACGGAATTTACCACACGAGTTAGTATGGAGACGTTATTTTGGTTTTGTGCGATTTTTTTTTTTTTGGGTTAAAAAGAGGGTGTCTTTGTGGGCATATGTTTTGGAAGACGAAGACGGACGAGAATAGGGGACTCAGGGTGATTTTCTCCGGTTAGATTCGAAAGTTGGCTGGTCTCAGGAGACCAAGCAACTTTCGCGGAGGTGGAGGTGGGGTTGTCGCGGCATAAATTCGCGACAGAATTTTGTTTGTTGTTATTGTTGTTTGTTTGTTATTGTTTTGTGTTTTCCCTTTGTTCGGGGCGACGGGTGAACAAAACCGAAGGGAAAAACACAGACCGAAAACGCGCGCTGACACTTTTTATTGCATTGTTTTTTTTTTATTATATGCTTCTTTTTTATTTATATTATTTTGGTTTAATTGAACCAAATTTGACACTCGCGGGTGGAATGCAGCCGGGCGGAGAATTGACAACTGCTGTCAAGATCTCTTATTCCCTTTTGTTACGACTTCGTTTTGGAAGTTTGTTGATGAGCTTTTACGATCCGATGTTGGGGAAGGCATTGCGCGAAACTATACTTACGGGACGAAGACATAATATGAAAAAAACTAGACTAAAGCTTTTTGTACTCTAAACCTGTTTTGGGAGGGGAATCTGTCGACATTTATGCTTTCGCCTATACATACATGAGTGCCGCCAATTTGAGTATTTTCATCTTGGTGGGTGCGGGGGTGTATATGTAAATTTACCAAACACACTCTAGAAAAATCTGAGAAGATCTTTCACATATAGGTGTGGGCAAAGCCCCGACTGCGAATACTGGCTTCTGCGTAGGTCGCGCTCATGTGTGGGGGGGGGAAGATGTTGGAGAAATGGAAAGTGAGCGCCATATATGCGTTCATATAGACAAGATTCTTTTAGTTCTTTTGAGGCAGGGAAAAGAGTGCGAACAGTTTAGTGGACTGGCGTTTTCTTTTTAATCTTAAATTTTAATTTTCGAGTAGTGTTTTCTTTTTAATCTTAAATTTTAATTTTCGAGTAGTGTTTTTAAAAAAAAGGATTGTTTTTTTTTATTTTTGAATTTGATTTTTAAATTGTGTTTTTGTGGTTGCTGAGGACCTTGTCGGATGGTGGAGCCGAGGCAGGAGATATTTTCGAAGGGAGCATTTTTTGCGCTGGTGTTATTTCCACCAGCGGGTGGCAATAGTGTTTTTGGTGTTTTTTTATCTATGGCAGTCGGCCATTTAGTTTATTCGAAGGGTATAAAAGGAAGGGAAAAATGTTAATAGAGTTTGTCGGTTGTGGCAAGTCGGCCACTGGTGTTTCGAGATGTTAACAGTGGAGTTGGTCTCCGTCGGTTTTGTGGTCCTGGTTTCCCCTTTCCCTTCCAATTTTTGTTGTGGCGTCCCGCACCTGAGCCAAGTTGTTGCTGGACATCGATTTTTTTCGAAGTCCAGCTGGTGAATTGATTCTGTAAAGAATCGTGCGAGGGATTTCATGCAGGTCGGTCTGGTCCCGTAAATCAAGTGCACATAAAAACATAATTTTTGTCATTAGTGTTTTTTTTTCTTAAATGCTCTCGTTTGACAAATTTCCGTGTTGTGTGTCAGTGAGTGGTACCGTGAACCAGGTGCACATAATAACTTGATTTTTGTCATTAGTATTTTTTTTTAAAATACTCTCGTTTGACAGATTTCCGTTTTGTTTGTAAGTGGGTTTTCGTTTCCATTTCACGTTCGGTTATTTGCGTATATTTCAGAGAGGGATTTGAAAAGTTTAGTTATCGGGTTTTCGCGTATTCGTGTGTTTCGTTCGGTCGGGGATACCATTCCGCGAGGGTCGGCTTAAATCCCACGCTTCGCGACTGTGCTATTCGGGCAAATAGGGAATTTAATTATCGCGTGGGAATTTTTGGATATTAGTTTTTTTAAAGTTTAGTTAAAAATAGCGCGATAGGTTGAACGGAGAAGGTTGAACGAAACCGCTCAACGCCTGGCAGGATGTTTCGGAGTCCCTGATTTCATTTATATCTTTTATTAAGTTTTTTATATTTTCACAAAACACCGAATTGCAGCAAAGCATTCTGGCTGCCTGGCTTTAGGCGTTTTTTGCAGTTCAAGTGACGGACACATGATACCACCACTCAAGGTGATACAAAGTGTCAGTGCACTTGAAGGCAATATGCAACTAATCATTTTGTGCCTTCTGTGAGGAGTAAAGTCTTGCCATCGTTTTCCACCCACATCCGACGGCAGCACCAGCTATTTTTCTTTTCTTTTCTTATCTTTTTAATTGATACTTTTCTTTTTACTTTTAAATTTTTGTTATTATACTTTTATTTTTTTATTATTATTCCGAACTCTCCATTTATTCTGGCTCCTGAATTCCCGGCCAACAGAATAAATTAAACTTACGATCTCAAAACGATAGTATTAAGTAAAATGTCCGTGTGGCATCTGCACGTTAGGTTTAGATTTCCCGAGTACTGGCAACACCACCCGCACTAAGTGTGGTGAGTGGTAAAATCGCAAGTGGTGAACATGCGCAGGAGTCTGCGCTGAGGTTAGTTAGAAATTCAGAAATCAGAAAAGGTCAGTTCTTGATCAGCGGTCAAACGGATAAGTCGCACCTCGACTAGACCAAGAAAACGTCACACCGAGATTCGGTGATAATTCGACAGCGGCATTGGATGAGTGTTCCGATATTGTGTAGGCCAGCCTGAGTAGAGATAGCGTAGAATTGTCCCCCCTCTCACCAGCGCGTTCATCGCTCGTGATGCATAGCTCCCGCATAGTAGACCTAGTTTAGTTTTCTCTTGCCAGCGCACTTATTGCTCGTGGCACATAGCTTTCCGTAAGGACGTAGCGGGTAGTGACACCGCATAAATTCGCGACAGAATTTTGTTTGTTGTTATTGTTGTTTGTTTGTTATTGTTTTGTGTTTTCCCTTTGTTCGGGGCGACGGGTGAACAAAACCGAAGGGAAAAACACAGACCGAAAACGCGCGCTGACACTTTTTATTGCATTGTTCTTTTCGCATTGCGCGAAACTATACTTACGGGACGAAGACATAATATGAAAAAAACTAGACTAAAGCTTTTTGTACTCTAAACCTGTTTTGGGAGGGGAATCTGTCGACATTTATGCTTTCGCCTATACATACATGAGTGCCGCCAATTTGAGTATTTTCATCTTGGTGGGTGCGGGGGTGTATATGTAAATTTGCCAAACACACTCTAGAAAAATCTGAGAAGATCTTTCACATATAGGTGTGGGCAAAGCCCCGACTGCGAATACTGGCTTCTGCGTAGGTCGCGCTCATGTGGGGGGGGGGGAAAGATGTTGGAGAAATGGAAAGTGAGCGCCATATATGCGTTCATATAGACAAGATTCTTTTAGTTCTTTTGAGGCAGGGAAAAGAGTGCGAACAGTTTAGTGGACTGGCGTTTTCTTTTTAATCTTAAATTTTAATTTTCGAGTAGTGTTTTTAAAAAAAAGGATTGTTTTTTTTAATTTTTGAATTTGATTTTTAAATTGTGTTTTTGTGGTTGCTGAGGACCTTGTCGGATGGTGGAGCCGAGGCAGGAGATATTTTCGAAGGGAGTATTTTCCGCGCTGGTGTTATTTCCACCAGCGGGTGGCAATAGTGTTTTTGGTGTTTTTTATCTATGGCAGTCGGCCATTTAGTTTATTCGAAGGGTATAAAAGGAAGGGAAAAATGTTAATAGAGTTTGTCGGTTGTGGCAAGTCGGCCACTGGTGTTTCGAGATGTTAACAGTGGAGTTGGTCTCCGTCGGTTTTGTGGTCCTGGTTTCCCCTTTCCCTTCCAATTTTTGTTGTGGCGTCCCGCACCTGAGCCAAGTTGTTGCTGGACATCGATTTTTTTCGAAGTCCAGCTGGTGAATTGATTCTGTAAAGAATCGTGCGAGGGATTTCATGCAGGTCGGTCTGGTCCCGTAAATCAAGTGCACATAAAAACATAATTTTTGTCATTAGTGTTTTTTTTTTCTAAAATGCTCTCGTTTGACAAATTTCCGTGTTGTGTGTCAGTGAGTGGTACCGTGAACCAGGTGCACATAATAACTTGATTTTTGTCATTAGTATTTTTTTTTAAAATACTCTCGTTTGATAGATTTCCGTTTTGTTTGTAAGTGGGTTTTCGTTTCCATTTCACGTTCGGTTATTTGCGGTTTCCATATACGTATATTTCAGAGAGGGATTTGAAAAGTTTAGTTATCGGGTTTTCGCGTATTCGTGTGTTTCGTTCGGTCGGGGATACCATTCCGCGAGGGTCGGCTTAAATCCCACGCTTCGCGACTGTGCTATTCGGGCAAATAGGGAATTTAATTATCGCGTGGGAATTTTTGGATATTAGTTTTTTTTAAGTTTAGTTAAAAATAGCGCGATAGGTTGAACGGAGAAGGTTGAACGAAACCGCTCAACGCCTGGCAGGATGTTTCGGAGTCCCTGATTTCATTTATATCTTTTATTAAGTTTTTTATATTTTCACAAAACACCGAATTGCAGCAAAGCATTCTGGCTGCCTGGCTTTAGGCGTTTTTTGCAGTTCAAGTGACGGACACATGATACCACCACTCAAGGTGATACAAAGTGTCAGTGCACTTGAAGGCAATATGCAACTAATCATTTTGTGCCTTCTGTGAGGAGTAAAGTCTTGCCATCGTTTTCCACCCACATCCGACGGCAGCACCAGCTATTTTTCTTTTCTTTTCTTATCTTTTTACTTTTGAATTTTTGTTATTATACTTTTATTTTTTTATTAATATTCCGAACTCTCCATTTATTCTGGCTCCTGAATTCCCGGCCAACAGAATAAATTAAACTTACGATCTCAAAACGATAGTATTAAGTAAAATGTCCGTGTGGCATCTGCACGTTAGGTTTAGATTTCCCGAGTACTGGCAACACCACCCGCACTAAGTGTGGTGAGTGGTAAAATCGCAAGTGGTGAACATGCGCAGGAGTCTGCGCTGAGGTTAGTTAGAAATTCAGAAATCAGAAAAGGTCAGTTCTTGATCAGCGGTCAAACGGATAAGTCGCACCTCGACTAGACCAAGAAAACGTCACACCGAGATTCGGTGATAATTCGACAGCGGCATTGGGTGAGTGTACCGATATTGAGTAGGCAAGCCTGAGTAGAGATAGCGTAGAATTGTGCCCCCTCTCACCAGCGCGTTCATCGCTCGTGATGCATAGCTCCCGCATAGTAGACCTAGTTTAGTTTTCTCTTGCCAGCGCACTTATTGCTCGTGGCACATAGCTTTCCGTAAAGACGTAGCATAGGATTTTTTACTCTCACCAGCGCGTTCATCGCTCGTGATGCATAGCTCCCGCATAGTAGATCTAGTTTAGTTTTCTCTTGTCAGCGCACTTATTGCTCGTGGCACATAGCTTTCCGTAAAGGACATAACATAGGATTTTTTACTCTCACCAGCGCGTTCATCGCTTGTGATGCATAGCTGCCGCATAGTAGACCTAGTTTCGTTTTCTCTTGTCAGCGCACTTATTGCTCGTGGCACATAGCTTTCCGTAGAGGACATAGCATAGGATTTTCCCCTCTCACCAGCGCATTTATCGCTCGTGATGTATAGCTCCCGCATAGTAGACCTAGCTTATTTTTCTCTTGCCAGCGCACTTATTGCCCGTGGCGCATAGCTTTCTTGTAGTGGGAACGCAATATCAACGATCCGTCCCATTTATCGACCTTCTCCCCTCATAATCCCTTTTCCCTGTAAAACTTCTGTTAGCTCTTCTCCTGCGCACGGACGCATGGTCGCAACCCCCCTCTCGTTTGATTCTCCTCTGACTGGTGAAACGGACACCCCAACAGTCGCACCGCTGCCAGTACTCTGGGTAGGCAGGCGATTTTGAACGTGAAGGGAGCAGAAAACTATAATAGATAATAAACCCAAGAAAATATAATTAAGAGTGTACATTAATTAAGAAATGAATTAAAAATTAAATTAAATAAAGTGAATATCCAAGTTAAATTCTGTTTACAATCAATCTGACGGAATTTTGGCCATCGCGCGGTCCCAAAACTTACAAATTTTTGCAACGAACCTTGGACGCCGACGGCTTCACCCCGGCTCCAAAATTACCTCGTTACAATATAAATAGGGAAATTAGAATAATAAAAAAACAGTTATTAATTATAATTCAAAGTGTGATCAATTCTGGTTTATGTGCCGGAATTTGGAATTTCAAAGAATAAGCAAATTGAAACAGCAAATTCTGGTTAAAGTGCCGGAATTTTATTGAACCTTTTGTAAATCAAATAAAAACGTCAAATTCTGGTTCAAATGCCGGAGTTTGACTGAACAGGAGTACATTTATAAAAATTGTGATCAGCGCAATATAAATTCAATTTAATAAAAATAAATACAAATTACATTGGGTAATTTCCTCTAAAAATTCATCCACAAATTTGGCGTTGGACGAAAGTGACGTTGCTGCTCAAAGTCGCGCTGGGATTGTGCTGGCTCAAGCGTACGAGGCCCAAGTCACACCGACGGATAGCTGACCAGCTCAAGCGTACAAGGCCCAAGTCCTGTCAGATCACCGTCGTGCGCTTCTATGGAGGGCTCAAGCGTACGACGCCCAAGTCCATCCGTGCTGCAGCCTTGTGCTTCAAGCGAACTAAGCTCAAGTCCATCGCTATTTTCACTATGCGGTTCACATGATGGCTCAGACGAACGAGGTCCAAGTCCACCATCCGCAGTATCGACGCTTCCGCCACTTTCGCAGAAGTTTGACGGGTTCGTAAAACAACGCGTTCCGTACTCTTTTCGGATATCTAAAACCCGAACTCTATCGTCTCGGCCGGAATATTTTTCATATCTCTGCCTAACCGCCACTCATTTGGAGATAGCCTTTCTTCACTCATTACCTCTAACTTCTCTAAATTTTTCTGTGTAGTTTTCCATTTTAAATATTTACGCCCATCCTCATTTTTACGAGTGGTTTTGTTATTATTTTTCTTATTCTTTTTTTTTATCTAAATTCCAAGAACTTTTCTTTGAGCTGTGAGATTTGATTGAAGTATACCGAATATGTCTGTTTAATTGAAACCCCATCAGGGGGAAAAGGCCCAGTTAAGATCTACCCAAAAACTGTTTTCTGAGCAATGAGTGACCCCTCTTCGTATTCCATCTAAAATTATACGTGGATATATGTCACTTCCAATGAGGACATCCACTTGTTCGCTTTCATAAAAATTTGGATCTGCCATTTGCAAATCAGGTAAATTCTGCACCAAGTTCCTATCGTTAGAAACTGCGGGAAGGTTGCCGCTTAATTGAGGATGAATGTGACCCTTCGCCTCCATTCTTACCCTAGGATCAATTAGTGATTCTATTACAAAATTGCACATTTTTTGAATTTGTGCCGAAACCACATTATTTATTCCTGCTACTTGGGCATTCACGCTTTGAGTGCGTATATTCATATGGTCACTAAAGCTGTCCCTAACAGCACCCCTTTTGTACTCGTTGTGAAATGCGTCTGATCCGACATGACCTTGCGATGTTAAATGTTCAGTGGATAAATCACTTGAAACCGGAAAGTTGTTTCGATCTGCACCATCTGATGGCGCAGGAGAATTAGGCGGTGAACCAAGTCCTTCACGATGAAGTAGTGAGCTATGACGCCTCTTGCAACTAATGCACTTGTAATTGCTGGAGCAATCCTTCACCTCATGAGAACTGGCCACCTCATGAGAACAGTTTAAACACAGATACAAACCTTCTTACTGTTGACAACCTGTCGCTAACATTAATTTCTAAAAATGGTGGACAATTCCATAGTGGATGTTGTTGCGTATTACAAAGTTTACAATTCGCCTGGTAAACATTAGCTTGATGAGAGTTTACTTTTCTAGTCTGATTCTGATTGTTGTAGTTTTTATTTTGGTAACCATTTGGGGATTGCTGTTTTGTTTTGTATCCCTTGCTCCCATAAGGAGAGCGTTGCTTCTGGTAAGCAAGTTGAACACAAATACACGAAAATTGCATCCCAATTTTCAACATTAATCTTATATAGCTCGAGAGCGGATATACAGCTATTTATATCCCACTGTAATTTCTTTATAGCGGTCTCTGACTTTGAAGTCACTGGCTGAAGGCCGAACAAAATCCTCAATTGACTATTCACTGAAATTCTTTTATTTTCATACCTATCTGATAGATTATCCCACGCCTGCACAAATCCATCATCTGTGAGAGGGGACTTCTTGACTATATCTTTAGCCTCACCTCTAGTTTTCTGATTAAGGTGATATAGTTTCTCAACTGAAGTTAGCCCCGAATTTTGAATATAAATTGCCGTGAACATGTCACGAAAAGTGGGCCATGAGATAAAACCCTTTGTCAGTGTCGGAATTACTGACGTAGGGCGCACTTCAAATACACTACAATGAGAGAAATTGGGAAAAAGGAAACAACAAAAAGACACAAATCCAAAGGTGCAAAACAATTTATATAATCCAAATCGCTTATACTAAATATTTCACGAAAATATTTAAAAAGCGATATGGAAATATTTATTAATGGATTTTTTTTAAATATTTGCCCTTATAATCAGATCTAGACAAAGAAATATTTCGAATTTTTTATTGACTGACTGTAGGGCACACACAAATTTCGTTAGATAAAGTCTCTCTCACCGTTGTTGTTGTTGCACTTTATTAGGTTCGTTTATTTCCCGCGTTGCTAACTTTGGCTTTATTTAGTCTATTCACTGTATAAATGTTTTACACTATTTAATGCACTGAGTTTAATTTTATTTTAAATTATTTCCTTTACTTTATTTTACTATAAAATATATCTAAAAAGGCCAACGTCCGTCCGCTGCCAAAATAACGAAAACTAATCAAAGCAAAACGACAGAAAATAATGCAGCAACAACCTGCAGTGGAGACTTTTTCTAGTGAGAGCGGGTGGGAGCATGTGTTTGTGCTTTTGGTTATTTTTGCACAGTTCAATATGTCAATTATTTTTCGAAGATCTTTTTATTTCTCTCACTTTGAATATTTTTTTTTTTTTTTTTTTAATAGTAATTTTATTCAATTGAATCACCTAATAATAACTTAGGTCTAACAATGATTTTTCAAAAATTCAGAAATTCAGCTTTATTTTATAATATTCAGATTACAACTATTTGCCCTATATCCATTGATTTAGGCAATGTAGAGTTATCGTAACTAATATATGGGGAATATATTAGTTTCGTTTGAGACGTGAGGGATTCACAGGTCTCAGTAAATTTCTAGCTAGAATGTTTGGGTGAAACATGAGCTTCTGCTTGTACTTCGAGGTAAATTTCGGAATTTCGTCTTTTACTGCAGGTATATTCAGGTCTCTGTGGATGTTAGTATTTTTTATATACCAGGGGGCTCTGGCAATTTGTCTCAGGATTTTAGATTGGACTCTCTGGAGTTTTTCCACGTTCGAGGGAGAGGCAGTGCCCCAGAGTTCAATTCCATATGTCCATATGGGTTTTATTATACTTTTGTATATTTGGACTTTGTATGTGAGATTTAGCTTTGATGCCCTTGAGATTAGCCAATTTAGTTCCAATTGCTTTAATTTGATCTGAGTGATTTTGGATTCAATATGTTTATGCCA
Source organism: Heteromyza rotundicornis (assembly GCA_951394025.1). Taxonomy (NCBI): domain Eukaryota; kingdom Metazoa; phylum Arthropoda; class Insecta; order Diptera; family Heleomyzidae; genus Heteromyza; species Heteromyza rotundicornis. Next base: position 56,261,587 of record OX596011.1, on the reverse strand, counting down.
TGTGAGTCGGCGATCGAGATGCATTCCAAGATACTTGGTTTCGGAACTTTCAGGGACGACTTGGCCGTTTATCTTCAGAGCAGGACACGTGCCCCTTCTTAGAGTGAAGGTTAAGTGACAGCTTTTGGATTCATTGACCTTGATTTTCCATCGATGTAGCCAATTACTTAGAGTGTCCAAGTGTTTTTGCACGTATAGAGATGCCATGTCTGGGTTTGAGTGAGAGCACATGATAGCAGTGTCATCAGCAAAATATGAGATATGAGAGTTCTATCACTTTTGGGCATATCTGCAGTATAGAGAATATATAGCAGGGGCGCGAGGACACTGCCTTGTGGTACTCCGGCCAGTATTTCGTATTTTCGGGAGACAAAGCTTTTGTATTTTACTACAAATTTTCTATTCGTGAGGTAGTTTTTGAGTAGACAGTGCATATTAGCGGGAAGAATATGCTGTAGTTTGTAAATAAGTCCTTCGTGCCAGACTTTATCGAAGGCCTGGGTGATATCGAGGAAAACAGCGGAGCAATACTGTTTATTTTCGAAAGTGCCTTTTATTGAGTCAACAATGCGGTGCACTTGCTCAATAGTGCCATGCTTTTCGCGGAAGCCAAACTGGTGATCGGGAATCACTTGTTTTTCTAGAATTTTCGGTAGAATCAATTTTATTAAAAGTTTTTCGAAGAGTTTCGATATTACAGAGAGCAAACTTATAGGCCGGTATGAGGTCACATTACTGGGATCTTTTCCAGGTTTGGGAATCATTGTAACTTGAGATAGTTTCCAATCATCTGGGTAGTGACATGTTCTGAGAATCGCGTTAAATATGTGCAATAAGTGGGTTATTGCAACTGTTGGCAGTTCTTTTATCATAGTTGGCGTTATCAAGTCCGGTCCTGGTGCTTTTTTCGGGTCCAAGCTTTTGTTTATTGCCTCCAAAAGTTCGTTTTTTTTAATCGCGATTGTACAAGAGGTTTTATGTGGGATTAATGTTGGTATTGGGATATCACCAGCTGTCGTGTTCGGGGTGAACACGGTTTTTAGGTGGTTGGCAAAAGCTGCACCCTTTTCTGCATCGCTTCTGGCCCAGTTTCCATTTGGCAGCCTTAGAGGGGGTTCTGTCAGTATTGGTTTTTTCATATTTTTTGCAGCTCGCCAGAGCGAGTAGTTTGTTGATTTTGTGGGTGCGAGATGTTCAACAAATAGCTGGAATTCTCTTTCGGATTTCCTCTCAAGCAGCTTTTTTAGAATTCGAGAGACATCATTAAGCTGTTTTTTCAGATTTGGGGATCTGTTGTTTTGCCAATCGCGACGTATTTTCCTTTTATTTTTTATTAACTGCTCTATGTCCTTTGGAGTACACTTTGCATAGCTGCGAGTTGAGCTTTTTGAGATTTGGGCGGGAGTGGCCGCTGCAGCTGCTTGGGAAAGCAAGAGTGTGAAATTACTAACAGCTGTGTGTATTTCAACTTTCGTTTTTAGTGACACATTAGGGATAATGTGGGAGCTTATATACTTTCGATATTTGAGCCAGTTTGTGAGTTTGCTGGTCAGTTTATCTGGTGGATTGGCCTCAGAACTTGGCGCATACTTTATTGTGATAATAGTAGGCGTATGATCTGATGAGAGATCTAGAGAGGATTCAATAAACAATTGGCTCCTTTTTACAGTTTTGAAGACTGCAAAGTCAATGACATCGGGGGTTTTGCGACTGTCAGTTGGCCAGTAAGTTGGCGTGCCAGAAGAGATCACGTCAAGACCGAGTCTGTTGACAGTGTTCAACAGGAGCCTGCCCTTTGGCGACATAAGGCGAGAACCCCAATATGTATGTTTGGCGTTGAAATCGCCGGCAACGAGATACTTTTGTCCAAGAGAATGGAAAAAAGTCTGGAATTGTTGCTCAGATATTTTGTGTCTGGGCGGGCAGTATATAGCTGTTAATGTTAGGCCTTTTAAGTATTCATCGAGAGAAATACTTGTCGCTTGGATATATTCTGTGCAATAATTCTGGAGAGCGTAATGTTTTATACGACTTTTAATGAGAATGGCGGTTCCACCTCTAGCGTTTCCGCTTGGATGCTCTGTGTCATAGAGTCTGTATCCTGGTAAATTGAAAAAGTGTTTTTCAGTGAAGTGTGTTTCAGAAATTAGCATAACGTCTATGCTGGACTCTTTCAAGAACTCGAGAAGTTCTAGTTTGTGATGACACAGGCCGTTTGCATTCCAGAATGATATTTTTAAACCATTCATGGCTTAGACATGAGATGTTGTAGTAAAAGACTTTGATTCCTTATCATTTCTTGCATCATATTTTGCATACCAGACATAAATTGAGACATATTTTGCATGAATATTTGTAGAGTTTGTTCAAGGTACTACTAGGAGGAGCAGGTTGCGCGTGCACAGTGGCAGAGTGACCGCTTTTTAAGGCACTGGCGTAGGAAACGCCTTGTTTTGTAAGTGGGTTTGCGAAGGATTGTGCAGCGGATAGCGGAGGAAATTTTTTGGTTTTCCATGTTTCATGTTTTTGCGTAACATTTTCCGTCTTTTTTATGAAGCTTTGATAGACTGCACAGCCTCTATAGTTAGCAGTGTGATTGCCACCGCAATTACTACATTTTTTAATAGTGGAATCCTCTTTTGTTTTTGTGCACGAACCTGTTTCGTGCAGGTCTCCACAAATTACGCACACGCTGGGAAGAGTGCAGTAAGACTTTGTGTGGCCGTATTCTTGGCAGTTATGACACTGAATCGGTCCACTGCGCTTGTGAGGCACTTCAATTGTGATTTTGCGATGTAGCAGATATCTGAGCGAGTATATCGGGTGGGGTTCACCTTTTTTGAGCAATTTTGAGTCGAACTCTAGTTCCACACGAAAAAGGGGTTGTGGGATTTTTTTTTGATTCTGGATATTGAATACGGACTTTATTTGGAAGCCTTCATCGCTTAGTGCAGTTTTTATTTCGTCGCATTCTACGAAAGGCTCGATACCTTTCAGTACGACTGAGAGGCCTTTGGAACTTTTGAGCTGGTAGGTGTAGTAGCTCTTTTTGAGTTTATCAAAGAGATTGACAATTTTTCTATAATTGGATTCGCTGTAAATTTGGATTTTTGTTTCGTGTACTTGTCCCCTGAGAATAGAAATCACGTGGAAATTATTAGGACCAATATTTTGAGTTATATCTTTGATGAGCGAATTAGAGTTTCGCTCACGCAGGTAGATAGGTGGGGGTTTTTGCGATTTCGGCTTGGGATCCGAATCATTTTCTTCAGCAAGAATCGCATATCGATTTTGCCCAAGCTCGAGAGATGACTTAACGGGATTCGTCTTTTGAATTTTTGCGGGATGCCTATTCCCATTAGTGGGGGACGATAGTACTCGCTTTGCGAAGTAAATGTCGATTCCTGTCTGCACTGTCGGCATTTTGCTCTTTTGACCTGTAATAATGGAGCGAGTAGCGACCTTTGTTATGCGATTAGCGATTTCTGAGAATCCGCTATTCGTCTCACTTGAGTCAGGAATGGGGGTAAGGCCTACGGGGATTTCAATATATTTGCTAGGGGTATCGACCAAAGAAATTGACGATACAGAGTTACCTGTGTTTGCGTGTGCAGTATCGCTATGGGAACTCCACTGTATATCTGGCGAGGGAATTTGAATAGGTTGTTGTTGTTGTTGCGGAAGCTGTTGCTGCGCACCGTCTTGCTGTGGAAGCTTTTGCTGCAGGGGTTGCAAAAGTTGTTGTTGTAGTTGCAGCTGCTGATGAGCTGTACCATTTCGTCCACTGTCTACTGATGACGGAGGGGTACGTTGCATGACGAGCGGTCACACTGGTACTAATTTCGCGTTTTTAAGGTTCTGGTCACCCTAATTAGAAAATCGACGCATAGATGGCGCGATGCGGATTGTGTACTCGCTGATCGCTGCAAACAGATGTTTTTTGGGATATTTTTTTCCGAGGGAAATTTTAACGTCAACGCTGTGTTGACTTTGCTGTCTTTGACTTTGAATATGGAGTACCTACGTTTGATTGGTATTATTGGTTATTCTCTTTTTAATTCTTTACACAAAAATATACTTTGTTTGGAAATTATTTCAACTTTAATTAGAAAAGTTCTCGAAATTCAAATTTGGCGCCAATGTACGATGCTTTGTAAAGAGTTTGGCAGAATTAAAAAAGTGAAAGTGTACAAATTATTTGAAGCTTTATTTTATAAATCACTTCACTTTAGGAATAAAATCTCAATATTGTTTTTGCAATAATTGTAACGACAGACTGTATAGAGCAACGTGAAAATTCTGCTAACTAAATTAACAGCAAGATATTTTTGTGTGCGGCTGTTGTATAGCCGAATTATGTTAATGTATCGTTTGATGGTGGTTGCGTGGTAAAAGTTTGTATGAGGTGTGTTTGAATGATTGAGTGAATTAATGGATGGGATTTGGTATTAAAACAAACAGTCTAAAAGAAGGATTTCTGCAATAAAATAAATAGCTTTTAAATTTAGGGAATGTCTTGAGGTTTTTGATAAATTTTAGAAAATCCAAAAAGTCGTGAACTTTCAAACGATACAGTCGACAAAAAGTTTTCCCACATATATACATATATAAATAAAAAAAACCGTTTACGTGATCGGTCCGAAAACCAATCCGCCTCTTTAAATAAAAGTGTTGTTGTTGCTTGAGGTTCTATCCTGGCTGGGGATTTTGTAAGAGCCTCAAGCTTGCAGTATTAAATTGAGGCAGTTTAAGCATATTGTTAATTTCTTGCTATATGCAAATCTGCTATATGCAAATTGCGCTTAGCAGTAACATACACAAAAAACAGCATATATTTTGGTAAGCACGAACGCTGCCACTGCTAGAACAACCAAAAGCTCTGACGTCAGAGGGGTTCCCCAAGTTCTCAGACATAGCGGAGTACTAGAACAGCTGACTGTTGGACGAAGGAAAACGACCTCTGTTCCTGTACATAAAGAATGTCGGAGGAGATGTACATAGGGATATCATGAGCGTTAGCGTTTGCTTAATTGCTTTAGCTTTAATTTTTCTGATACTTATTTATTTAACATTCCATACATGTAAAAGTGCAAAACTAGTTTCAGCATAGAGAAAAGAAAGTAGAGCCGAAGAAAAAAAGGACAGAAATACAGAGATAGGTTTATGCTGCCCTTACCATTCCCCTTCCCCACAGACCTTCTATTCTTTTCTTTTCAGCGATTGAATTTCGGGTGGTGGCGCCAACATCAGGAGACGAGGATCGGTGAGTGCAGTTGAAAAAAAAACCTGTTTCTTTGATTTTTTTGGTTCCCCGCTCCTATTTGGAGACATCTCTGTTAGAGTGATAAGAAAGAAAGAGACTTTCCAGAAAAGGAAAGAAGAAGCGTAAGCAGAAAACATTTTTGTTCTCTTTGCCCATTCTGTTGCAAAGGCACCATAGGAATTTTTTCTTTTATTTTATGCATATGATTCACTTCTGCACTTAGTTTTTTTTATTTAACATTTTTTTTAGGTATTCTTCTTTTTTTTTTATTGCATACAATTAAAATTTGTTTCAGCATTGTTTTATTAATTTGTTTTTTCAATAAAAAACGGCCAATGAGAAAATTATATATATTTTTTTTTAAATTTATTGACAGTCTAGTGACATTTGAAGTTTTACAAAGAATGCACCTTTTAGGTTGTTTAAAGTTCAGCACTATGTGCAGATAAGCAAATCGAAGTTGGTGTGGGTGCCGCACTGAGATGTGGTGCGATACACAGATACACTTTGCGTAAGGTCATGCTATGACGTAGACGGACGGACACATTCTTTCTACGGACGGACTTAGGCGACTGCACCGAATATTTGAAGCCATGGAGCAGTTTATGGCTGTGACTTGGATGGTCACAGGAGGGGTGGGTAGGCTTCCGCGGACGGACGACGACGTTAGGTTGGTGTGAATAATAAGCAAGGAGGGAGTGGTGTAGAGATTGGTGCGCAGAATGATTAGGCGTGCGAACGAGAATGTGCATGAGATCGTGAGAGTCCAATGTTGAAAGAAGAGTGACTATGCTAGAGAAAGAGAGTGATAGGCGAGTGAATGTGGGCGCTCAAATATCTACACCTGTGTATGAATCTTGTGATAGTCCCCGTATCTTTTTCTTCTTTTTTTTATTTTCCCAATTTTTTTATTCTGGCACAAATTTCCTTTTTTTGTTAATTGTTCATGGCGTTAGCTAGGTGGCACGAACCTTCCCACAAGCCGGCGAGCAGCCTGGACCGCGACGTGTCAATCTGCCACCCTAGCCAATGCATACATATTGGACATTACATAATGGAGAAAAACAAGAGCAAATGAGTGGCTTGGGCTGGCAATTGAGCTATTGAAAGTTTTACTTTATTTTACATATATCACTAATAAAAGATTTTTACTTGTTCTTTTATTGTTTTAAAAATTGCGCACATATGATCACCATTAATAAATGTAACGCACCTTTTTCAATTCGGAAGCAGCAGATGATGATGATTAAGGTGGTTGTTTGTTGTAATGTGTGATGTGGAGGGGCTTTTCGTCTCCGTATCAATTTGTTTGCTGTGGAAGTCTTTTCGTCTCCTTTGGAATGGATTCGGTATTGAAGAACCAATAAATGGGCGCAGGCCTTGTTCCTCTGCGAACTCTTCGATAGCTCTCGAAATCGATTTCAAAAAGATAAAAAACAGAAAAGTCGTTTCAAATTAGTTATCTTTTCTTTATTTTATCGTATATTTTCCTCGGCAAAGCTTACCGGCTTTTCTTGGCTGTGGCGGCTGCTGCTTCGTATGGTATTCGAGAGAGAGTGTTAATTAAGTTTTAAAAAGCCACAGACAACAGCGCCCCCTACATTTAACCAATTTTTGTAAGATAGCGTTCATATTTACGCGGTTGGCGTGAAAAGTAAATTAAAAAAGATTGCTTTTTAATACAAAAAAAAATAATTCACGAATAAAATTAAAAACTTTCATTTTATAAGCAAATCAAAGTGTGCAGTTTCTTTTCGGTACCATCGATCTGAAAAAAATGTCACTTCCATTCCAAAAATATGTCAAGTGACATAATCTTTTCATTTCGAAAATATGTCACGTGACATAGTCGATGATAACTATTTTTATAAAAGCATTATATGTAAATTTGTAATTTCAATATTACAAATTTACATATAAAGAGTCATACACATTAATTTATCATGGTTTGAAAGCAAAACCACAAACCACAAAGTGTTGTAAATTTATCAGGATAAAAAGTGGAAATTTCTTCTCAGTTCTAAACTGTTTTGCCATTTGGGTCAGACACAAAATGATGTCAAAATATTTTACGCAGGTAAAAAATATGTCACTTTTTATGTCAGTATAATTTTTTTTGAAATTATGTCACGACCAAAAATTGTATGTCACTGGTGACATCAATTATGTCACGATGGCAATGCTGTTCGGTACAGTCCTTATTCTACATTTTTCAATCTTCAAACATCAAAATACGCAATTTTCAAGCAAAAAAACGTCAAAAGTTTTGAAAAACATAAAGACCTGCCCGGAGGCAGATCTGTCAGCACCCAAGTCTTATTCTCTTAAACAGCGTCGCAGCTGTCCATTTTTTGCTGTCCACGTCATTTTATGCTTCACGAACAGTTGTTGGCTGTCTCGAATCAGCAATCGCTGCCATTAAACCGACTCGCGTTGCTCTCGCCGCAACATCACCGTCGTTTTCGTTGTCAGAAAGATATACGGCTGACATTTCACTTGCAGCTACTTCGAAGTCGGTTACACGGACTGAATCGTATTGAGGATTACTCACATTGACGCTGCCCTCATTTAATCTGACAACCGATTCATTTAAACCCTCAGTTTAGTCATCATGTGTATTAGCGTTGCCATCGATTGGGTCAGGCGTAGAAGCTGCAGTCGGACATTTAGCGCCTCACAAATCGGCATCAATATCTTCGCACGATTGATGATCGTAGTCGCTTGAGTCGTCACTATCTTCATTGTCGATCAACGCAATTCCACGCGAACTTTCATTTCGTGTCTTCGGTGATAAGAGGGAACTATTAGTGAGTTATTGATTTCTTGGAATGTGCACCATTGCTTTACAAGCAAATACTCACAACGGAGTTAAGTCTGGTTTCATCTTCGGCGTAATGTTCTTCATATTTCAGCATGGACTTCGATTTATTAAGAACGCTGCTGTCACTGCTGCCTCTACCCAATATTGTTTATTCAAGTTTGCGTCAATCAGCATACATCGTACTTTTTCTATGAGTGTCCGGTTCATGCGTTCGACTACCCCTTTTGGCTCTGGCGTGTACGGAGCTGTAAGTTGGTGCAATATACCGTGCTTCAACGTGAACGTGTCAAATTGCTTATTGCAAAATACTTTGCCGTTGTCCGATCGTAATATTTTGATCTTAGATTTGCTTTGATTTTCTACAAATTCCTTGAAGACTATAAACAAATTGAACACTTCACTTTTGCGCTTCATTGTATAGAAAAATCTTTTGTGCTGAAATAATCTACAAACGTCAACAAATATTGAGCACCACCGAGGGACTGTGTTGACATCGGTCCGCAAACGTCAGTGTGAATTATTTGCAAAACTTCTGTTGCACGAGTACCACTTCTTTAAACGAAGCACGCACTTTTTTGCCTTTAGCACAAACAATACATTGCTCAAGCGTACCATTCGGGAAATCAATACCTGCCACTAAAGATTTGATACGTTTCAAATTGCTTTCGCACGCATGCCACAAATACGCCGATGCCACAAATTATGATTCTCTGACGCAGCTAACGCTGTTGCACTTCGTTCTGTTGCACAACTAAGTCCATATAAATCATCGACGAGCGGCGCTGTGGCCAATAATTTTTAATGTTCATCGAAACTACAACCATTTTTATCATTGAACACAAGTGTTTTTCCGTGTTTTGCCATTTGACTTACTGGCATTAGATTTGCATAGATTTTCGGTATGCACAAAACATCTTTTTACCTTATCGTTCGGTTTTCCCACGATCGCCATTCGTACATCACCTCCACTGCGAGAAGCCCACTATCGCTTACAATAATCTGTTTTGATTTTGGTTCTATTAATTCAAATTACTCGAATTCATTGTCATATTTGCTGACGCTCCGGAGTCGATAAACCATTCGTCCTGATTCTCTTCTTGCAATGAGTGACGTCGACATCAAATACAAATTGCTCGTCGCTTTATTTCTTTTCGATGGACATTTATTAGCATAATGCCCCTTCTCATTGCATGCAAAGCAAATAATTTGTAATTTTCTATTTGTTTTTGGCTTCCGATTATTCTAGTGTTTTTTTGACATTAATGCCATTGCGCCACTTATTCCAGAGTCGTGCCTAACCTCTTGAAGCCAGTTTGTACGTACCAAGTCAGTGGTCAATACTTTTCCACTGTTCGTAAGTGCCATCACCATTGGCCGATATTCATCTGGGAGAACGCTCAGCATGATTTGATCAACGATATCATCCGTAATGTTCGTGTCAGACTTGTCTAATTTTTGTTGCGTACAAGACATTTTGTTGACGTATTCCTCTATTGATGTGCAGTCGACCAGTTCCAGTCGCATCAGGAACTTCAATAAGTCCATGCGACGCAAAACACCGTTGTCCTCAAATGCGGTTTCAAGAGCATCCCATGCTTCTTTCGTTGTCGAGCAGTTTTGGACGTACAAATAATTTGACGGCTCAACAAGTAGTTCGAGCGCTGAAATCGCGTGCAAATTTTTCGTGGAGTCTCCCTCCCATCCCAAGATACATGGCCAATAGCTTTTAAGCACAATATGGGATTTCGCTGCGAATTTCCAGACGTCGTAGTTTTCTCGCCCTTTCAACTGCTCAATTTTGTCGTTGCACATCTTCGCAGAATATATATAAGTATTGTAATTCTAACCTCAAAATTACCAACGCAAACACGCGAAAGAATTTATATAAATTTTACTGTGGTACAAAAATTGATTTGAAAACGCGTAACAAACATTTTGCAATTTAATATTTTTCGATATTCGCCAAAAAAACGTGAAACGTGGATGAAAAAAAGAACAAGTCTTCTTTCTTTGAGATCTAAGTTAAACGGGTGATTTTATTGAGAAGTAATAATCTGTCAAGAGCATTGCAGCTGACATAAATTGCAGCTCTCATTCTATTACAATATTCGTTTTCAATACAGAGCATTGACGGCAATCACGGACGCCTAGCCCGATGAGGTGCCTTAATTCCCCGCTCCAATCTAAGATTGCGCAGCGGTTCCCTGACCACGGTTCGGACTGAGCAATTTCAATTCCGGAGTAAATGAAACAAAAAAGCGAAGTAGAATATTTTTTTGCGGAGTAGATTTATAATTTTGACTTGTCAAAAAATTCTGCTGTAATACAATTTTACAGCATAATATGTAAAAAATGTTGTGAGTGATTGTGCGGCTGATAGAAATTGTTTTCAAATCAACATAAAGGTCATTCTAACATTAAACCAACTTTTTTTTAGCATTTCTGCATATTCTAGCCGGAATAGAAATTTTGTTTGTTTTTCGCTTCGTTTTTTACATAGAATTTTTTTGTTTCTTCATACCGGCCTTTAAATAATAAAATCGAAACATGAGAGTTGGCATTGCCAACTGAGAAAACATACTTTAACTGGCATATGACTTGCTCATTTTCGCACTTAAAATACGTTTTTGAATAAATATAAGTATTGTCTCTTTTCCTCGGCAAAAAGAAAGGCACAAAAGTGACACTTTCATGCAATGAATCAGTGTCGCCGCGGTCTTTTGGTCTTTTGGCCGGGACGACCGTCGCGGGAATTTTAATTGTAATTTTTATTTGTGTTTTCTAATTTTTGTATTATGTTCCATAACTTTTTTACTTTTATGAACAATTCATATCAACTCCAAACTTCATCTATAAAAGTTTTAACTAAGTAACAAATACCGTATTATAATCGCCCTGGTCAAGGCTTGAACCTGCGTCTTTCGGGTTGATAGTCCGACATCTTATCCATCGTACCAATGATGCCATTCATGCGGGCATGGCAATAAATGAATAACTTAAATCTGTTATTAATGTCAAAAAAACACTCTGTTAAACTTAAATCTGTGAAACGTCAGCTCAATCGGTTGTGTGAATAAAAAATCTGCTCTCATAAAATCAATTTTTTATATCGGAAGTTAACTTTAAAAATATTGAAACAGCCCTGAGGCTTCGTGCGATAGTACAGTGACGCGTTTGCATAGGGCTCGCGATCACTTGCTTGGACACTTTTGTGAAATTTAAAAACAAAACGAAAATTTTTGCCAAATAAAAACACAATTCGAATTCGCTTCATCAACAAAAAATTTATCCCGCGCAACATATCTGCTAAAACATTACACATTCTTTATAAACAAAATATAATCAGCTGATCCACTGACAGCAAAGTCAACACAGCGTTGACGTTAAAATTTCCCTCGGAAAAAAATATCCCAAAAAACATCTGTTTGCAGCGATCAGCGAGTACACAATCCGCATCGCGCCATCTATGCGTCGATTTTCTAATTAGGGTGACCAGAACCTTAAAAAACGCGAAATTAGTACCAGTGTGACCGCTCGTCATGCAACGTACCCCTCCGTCATCAGTAGACAGTGGACGAAATGGTACAGCTCATCAGCAGCTGCAACTACAACAACAACTTTTGCAACCCCTGCAGCAAAAGCTTCCACAGCAAGACGGTGCGCAGCAACAGCTTCCGCAACAACAACAACAATATACAGTGGAGTTCCCATAGCGATACTGAACACGCAAACACAGGTAACTCTGTATCGTCAATTTCTTTGGTCGATACCCCTAGCAAATATATTGAAATCCCCGTAGGCCTTACCCCCATTCCTGACTCAAGTGAGACGAATAGCGGATTCTCAGAAATCGCTAATCGCAAAACAAAGGTCGCTACTCGCTCCATTATTACAGGTCAAAAGAGCAAAATGCCGACAGTGCAGACAGGAATCGACATTTACTTCGCAAAGCGAGTACTATCGTCCCCCACTAATGGGAATAGGCATCCCGCAAAAATTCAAAAGACGAATCCCGTTAAGTCATCTCTCGAGCTTGGGCAAAATCGATATGCGATTCTTGCTGAAGAAAATGATTCGGATCCCAAGCCGAAATCGCAAAAACCCCCACCTATCTACCTGCGTGAGCGAAACTCTAATTCGCTCATCAAAGATATAACTCAAAATATTGGTCCTAATAATTTCCACGTGATTTCTATTCTCAGGGGACAAGTACACGAAACAAAAATCCAAATTTACAGCGAATCCAATTATAGAAAAATTGTCAATCTCTTTGATAAACTCAAAAAGAGCTACTACACCTACCAGCTCAAAAGTTCCAAAGGCCTCTCAGTCGTACTGAAAGGTATCGAGCCTTTCGTAGAATGCGACGAAATAAAAACTGCACTAAGCGATGAAGGCTTCCAAATAAAGTCCGTATTCAATATCCAGAATCAAAAAAAAATCCCACAACCCCTTTTTCGTGTGGAACTAGAGTTCGACTCAAAATTGCTCAAAAAAGGTGAACCCCACCCGATATACTCGCTCAGATATCTGCTACATCGCAAAATCACAATTGAAGTGCCTCACAAGCGCAGTGGACCGATTCAGTGTCATAACTGCCAAGAATACGGCCACACAAAGTCTTACTGCACTCTTCCCAGCGTGTGCGTAATTTGTGGAGACCTGCACGAAACAGGTTCGTGCACAAAAACAAAAGAGGATTCCACTATTAAAAAATGTAGTAATTGCGGTGGCAATCACACTGCTAACTATAGAGGCTGTGCAGTCTATCAAAGCTTCATAAAAAAGACGGAAAATGTTACGCAAAAACATGAAACATGGAAAACCAAAAAATTTCCTCCGCTATCCGCTGCACAATCCTTCGCAAACCCACTTACAAAACAAGGCGTTTCCTACGCCAGTGCCTTAAAAAGCGGTCACTCTGCCACTGTGCACGCGCAACCTGCTCCTCCTAGTAGTACCTTGAACAAACTCTACAAATATTCATGCAAAATATGTCTCAATTTATGTCTGGTATGCAAAATATGATGCAAGAAATGATAAGGAATCAAAGTCTTTTACTACAACATCTCATGTCTAAGCCATGAATGGTTTAAAAATATCATTCTGGAATGCAAACGGCCTGTGTCATCACAAACTAGAACTTCTCGAGTTCTTGAAAGAGTCCAGCATAGACGTTATGCTAATTTCTGAAACACACTTCACTGAAAAACACTTTTTCAATTTACCAGGATACAGACTCTATGACACAGAGCATCCAAGCGGAAACGCTAGAGGTGGAACCGCCATTCTCATTAAAAGTCGTATAAAACATTACGCTCTCCAGAATTATTGCACAGAATATATCCAAGCGACAAGTATTTCTCTCGATGAATACTTAAAAGGCCTAACATTAACAGCTATATACTGCCCGCCCAGACACAAAATATCTGAGCAACAATTCCAGACTTTTTTCCATTCTCTTGGACAAAAGTATCTCGTTGCCGGCGATTTCAACGCCAAACATACATATTGGGGTTCTCGCCTTATGTCGCCAAAGGGCAGGCTCCTGTTGAACACTGTCAACAGACTCGGTCTTGACGTGATCTCTTCTGGCACGCCAACTTACTGGCCAACTGACAGTCGCAAAACCCCCGATGTCATTGACTTTGCAGTCTTCAAAACTGTAAAAAGGAGCCAATTGTTTATTGAATCCTCTCTAGATCTCTCATCAGATCATACGCCTACTATTATCACAATAAAGTATGCGCCAAGTTCTGAGGCCAATCCACCAGATAAACTGACCAGCAAACTCACAAACTGGCTCAAATATCGAAAGTATATAAGCTCCCACATTATCCCTAATGTGTCACTAAAAACGAAAGTTGAAATACACACAGCTGTTAGTAATTTCACACTCTTGCTTTCCCAAGCAGCTGCAGCGGCCACTCCCGCCCAAATCTCAAAAAGCTCAACTCGCAGCTATGCAAAGTGTACTCCAAAGGACATAGAGCAGTTAATAAAAAATGAAAGGAAAATACGTCGCGATTGGCAAAACAACAGATCCCCAAATCTGAAAAAACAGCTTAATGATGTCTCTCGAATTCTAAAAAAGCAGCTTGAGAGGAAATCCGAAAGAGAATTCCAGCTATTTGTTGAACATCTCGCACCCACAAAATCAACAAACTACTCGCTCTGGCGAGCTGCAAAAAATATGAAAAAACCAATACTGACAGAACCCCCTCTAAGGCTGCCAAATGGAAACTGGGCCAGAAGCGATGCAGAAAAGGGTGCAGCTTTTGCCAACCACCTAAAAACCGTGTTCACCCCGAACACGACAGGTGGTGATATCCCAATACCAACATTAATCCCACCTCTTGTACAATCGCGATTAAAAAAAACGAACTTTTGGAGGCAATAAACAAAAGCTTGGACCCGAAAAAAGCACCAGGACCGGACTTGATAACGCCAACTATGATAAAAGAACTGCCAACAGTTGCAATAACCCACTTATTGCACATATTTAACGCGATTCTCAGAACATTTCACTACCCAGATGATTGGTACCTATCTCAAGTTACAATGATTCCCAAACCTGGAAAAGATCCCAGTAATGTGACCTCATACCGGCCTATAAGTTTGCTCTCTGTAATATCGAAACTCTTCGAAAAACTTTTAATAAAATTGATTCTACCGAAAATTCTAGAAAAACAAGTGATTCCCGATCACCAGTTTGGCTTCCGCGAAAAGCATGGCACTATTGAGCAAGTGCACCGCATTGTTGACTCAATAAAAGGCACTTTTGAAAATAAACAGTATTGCTCCGCTGTTTTCCTCGATATCACCCAGGCCTTCGATAAAGTCTGGCACGAAGGACTTATTTACAAACTACAGCATATTATTCCCGCTAATATGCACTGTCTACTCAAAAACTACCTCACGAATAGAAAATTTGTAGTAAAATACAAAAGCTTTGTCTCCCGAAAATACGAAATACTGGCCGGAGTACCACAAGGCAGTGTCCTCGCGCCCCTGCTATATATTCTCTATACTGCAGATATGCCCAAAAGTGATAGAACTCTCATATCGACTTTTGCTGATGACACTGCTATCATGTGCTCTCACTCAAACCCAGACATGGCATCTCTATACGTGCAAAAACACTTGGACACTCTAAGTAATTGGCTACATCGATGGAAAATCAAGGTCAATGAATCCAAAAGCTGTCACTTAACCTTCACTCTAAGAAGGGGCACGTGTCCTGCTCTGAAGATAAACGGCCAAGTCGTCCCTGAAAGTTCCGAAACCAAGTATCTTGGAATGCATCTCGATCGCCGACTCACATGGCATAAACATATTGAATCCAAAATCACTCAGATCAAATTAAAGCAATTGGAACTAAATTGGCTAATCTCAAGGGCATCAAAGCTAAATCTCACATACAAAGTCCAAATATACAAAAGTATAATAAAACCCATATGGACATATGGAATTGAACTCTGGGGCACTGCCTCTCCCTCGAACGTGGAAAAACTCCAGAGAGTCCAATCTAAAATCCTGAGACAAATTGCCAGAGCCCCTTGGTATATAAAAAATACTAACATCCACAGAGACCTGAATATACCTGCAGTAAAAGACGAAATTCCGAAATTTACCTCGAAGTACAAGCAGAAGCTCATGTTTCACCCAAACATTCTAGCTAGAAATTTACTGAGACCTCTGAATCCCTCACGTCTCAAACGAAACTAATATATTCCCCATATATTAGTTACGATAACTCTACATTGCCTAAATCAATGGATATAGGGTAAATAGTTGTAATCTGAATATTATAAAATAAAGCTGAATTTCTGAATTTTTGAAAAATCATTGTTAGACCTAAGTTATTATTAGGTGATTCAATTAAATAAAATTACTATTAAAAAAAAAAAAAAAAAAAACAGGTTCTCTACTATAAGAGTAACCAGAGTTGCCATTTGAATTAACTTTCCTTTTTTTCCGGGGAAGGAATTCATGAAAATTTGAGAAAACTTTAATAAATACTTACAAAAGTCAAACGGGGAAAGTGGTTTAGTTGTAGTTGAACAAAAATGAGACGAATTCACCAAAGACCTGGTAACACTGTTTGTATTGGAAGAACAGAAAACATATCTCTTATCTGTTAAACTGTCTGTTACACACTCTGCGATTCATAACACCATTTTGATGGTTCTTAAATCTGTTGACATTTGGACTAGTTGGTTGAAAGGCCATGTTACCACCCAGGATGTCTGGGTTCAAATCTCGCTGACTGCTAAATTTTTTATTTATTCAATAGGGTTCTGAATTGACAGCTTTTTTTAACAGTTCGAGAAGTTGAAAAAAAGTTTAATTCTACAGCAAAAACTGTTATTCGAACAAAATTACTTTAAAACAACAGTTATTCTGTTAAAAACAGAATAACAGTGAACGACTGTCATTTCTACTGCTATATTTTTTCTCTGTGTATGGACTCAGCCCCACCTTGAGTAATTCTCCTAATCTCATTTAACAATAAATCGTCATAATTGGGGGGCAGAAACTCTAACTTCAGCTCGACGCACAATTTCCACACGCTCCAGGAAGGCATGAAGTGTCCGACCGAAGGTGGTTTTTTCAACCGAAGCCGAACTTCCACTTTATTTTCGCATTCGAAGCCGAAGCTCAATCCTTACAATTTATAAAATTATAACGCCAATTTTTTTGTAACTGGTAGGAGCAAAAACTAGCTAACCGATTTTCATAATTTCTGTTTTAAAACATCATATCTGTGCCAAAGAAAAGAATAGGATACTTTTTTTTTTTTGATTTTCGAAAGGTAAATATCTTAACGACAGAAGCGGAGCAAGTAGGGATTTCGGCCGTGGTAACACTCGGATGAAGTGTTTTTGGTGTGAGAAACAGGGACATAGGGTTGCGGATTGTGACGCGAAGAAGAGCACACACAATGTAAAAATTCATTTGCCATGCAACTTGCTTGCTGGGACTTTGAGGAAATTCTTCAACCAGGCATAGTAGTAGGTTGCTATACAACAACAAGTAAAAATTCAGTTTGCTGCATTTTACCATTCGCTGCTTCAGTGAGTTGTCGTGTGATGCAAAGGAGAAACAATTCTCTTGTGCGTCATACCAATACTTACTTATAGCGTCGCTTGGATAAAATAAAATGCATAAAGAGTGCTGACGAAGATCCGTGGCTGGATCCGAAACAGCTGTACACTCTGCCAGACTGAGTTTTTGCTTAGTTGTTGTACTCCTCTTTCCAAAATGAATTTTTTGGAAAATGAGCTAAAACCCATAATTAATACATAAATTATGAAAAGCTCAATAAAAATCTGAATTTTTTACTAAATAAACATATGGAGGGTACGCCAATTAAACCAAAAACAATTTTGTTGTTTTTGTATTTTCTGGCAAGTGAATTGTTGTGTGTGTATCAGAGCACACACAATGTAAAAATTCATTTGCCATGCAACTTGCTTGCTGGGACTTTGAGGAAATTCTTCAACCAGGCATAGTAGTAGGTGGCTATACAACAACAAGTAAAAATTCAGTTTGCTGCATTTTACCATTCGCTGCTTCAGTGAGTTGGCGTGTGATGCAAAGGAGAAACAATTCTCTTGTGCGTCATACCAATACTTACTTATAGCGTCGCTTGGATAAAATAAAATGCAAAAAAAGTGTTGACGAAGATCCGTGGCTGGATCCGAAACAGCTGTACACTCTGCCAGACTGAGTTTTTGCTTAGTTGTTGTACTCCTCTTTCCAAAATGAATTTTTTGGAAAATGAGCTAAAACCCATAATTAATACATAAATTAATAATTTATAGTAAAATACAATTAAAATTTATTTTTGTGTTTTTTAAATTTGTTTTTAAGTGTAAAATTATAAGTAAAATTATTTTTATGAAATAAACTAGTAGGATTTATAATAACATATATGTAAAAAAGTTTTAAATTTAATAGTTATTTTCTTATTGCTATATTGCTGCCTTGTAAGGTATCAGCTGATTGTTATGAATAATTTTTGGTTTCCCATTATATTCTATTTTTGTATTAACTCCTAATTTATCTAGTACTATAAATGGTCCCTTATATGGTTTTTCATATTTCTTTCTATTTTCTACTTTTAATAACACTAGGTCTCCTATTTCTATATTAAGTTTTTGTATATTATTTAAATTTTTGTCAGTTCGTTTCTCCTTAGCCTTAATAAACATTTCTTTGGCTTTATTTAGTGAAAAATTTAGTTTCGTACGCATCTCGCTTCGATAGCTGTCGAGATCATAAGTTTTGGTTTCAGTTTCAAAAATTTGGTTGGGTAAACATGGTAATTTTCCGTATACAAGTTCAAAGGGTGTGTATCCAGTGTCAACGTGTGGAGTCGTGTTGTAAGCAAAAGTAAAATACGGTATCCACTTGTCCCATTCATGGTCATTTGTTGATGTTAATAGAAATTCATTAAGAACTCTGTGGTTCCTTTCAAGTGACCCTATCGTTTGATGATGATATGGAGTAGAAAATGTTTGTTTTATTTTTAATAGTTCACATATGCTGTGCATTAACTCATTTTTGAATTCAGTACCATTATCAGATTTTAGTACTTGAAAATGGCCATACTTTAAAATTATTTGTTCTACGAGTGTTCTTGCGACAGTGTCGGCGTCTTTTGTTGACATAGGGTATGATATTACAAATTTTGTGAGATCACATTGCATTGTTAGTATGTACCGAAATCCATTGGATATACGTAACGGTCCTACGGTGTCGATTGATAATGTTTGGAAACTATTACTAGGCGTGTCTGTTATCGTTAGTGGTTCAATAGTGTGGCGTGTTTGTTTACTTTTCGCGCATATGGCACATTGCGATACAAATTTCTTTACCATTTTGTACATGTTTTTCCACACGTACCTTTGTTTTAGTTTTATCACTGTCCTTCTAACTCCTAAGTGTCCTGTTGTGTGGTATTCGTCAATGAGTTTAAATTTCGTAATGTCATCTTGTATTCTTTTTGGTGGGTCATAAATTAAAAAAATTTAGTTGAGGACTTTTTCTATTTTGAGGGCTTTGTTGTATGTTTATAAATATGTTTTTAAATTCTTCTTTTGAGATTCTTTGGAATATTTTATCATTGTTGGCTAGCGCTAGCTCTACTATATTCTCATTTTTCATTTTGGATATCAGTTTCTTCATAATCGAATCTAGATTCGTTGAATTATCACTGTATCTCGCATGCGTATTTAAATTATTTTGTTGGATTAGCTTCTTCGAATACGAAACTGGTTTCGTTGAATTATCGCTAAATCCCACGTGCACAATATTATTTTAAATATATATTTTATTTTCTTTGGCCATATAAAATATTAAATTCTTCATATTCCTGACGTCACTAACGGATGTGCAATCCCATATCGGAAGTTGATCAGACTTCTGGGTTTTGTCACTATCCACAATGATTTCTTCATCATTGTTTGCCTCTTTATTTTTAATGGCTTCTTTATTTGCCATGCCTCTTGTAATTATAAGTGTTTTCTTCGCATTTTTATCATCTTCTTGCGGTATCATATTTTTAAAAATTTCTGAATTAATTTGTATTCTGGATAATGCATCGGCATTAGTGTTCATACTACCATTTTTGTAAATTATGTCATAGTCGTAATCACTCAAATCTAGACGAATTCTAGTCATTTTTGATGAAGGATTTTTGTGCGAAAATAATGAGACTAGTGGTCTGTGGTCAGTTACCACTGTAAATTTTCTACCGTATAGGTATGGTTTGAAAAAATGTATCCCCCAGTGAATAGCTAACAGTTCCTTTTCTATTACTGGTTTATTCAAATCATACTTTTGCAGCGATTTACTTGCATACGATATAGGTAAGTCATTGCCTATGTCGCCTTGTGACAGTACTGCGCCTAAAGCATAATTTGAAGCATCAGTCGTTAAAATGAAAGGTTTGCTAAGATCTGGATATTGTAGCAAAGGCGGAGTAATTAATTTTTCTTTCAGTGTATCAAAAGCATGTTGACATTCTTCCGTCCAAACAAATTTACAAGATTTCTTCAAAAGTGCATTTAAATTTTTCGCAATATCTGCAAAATTTGGAATAAATTTTCTATAGTAATTACAAAATGCAACAAATGTTCTAACTTCGTCCGCATTTTTCGGGCCGGGATAATTTTTTATAGTGTCATATTTGGCAGGGTCAGTTTTAACACCATCGCCAGTAATTAGGTGTCCCAAATATACTACTTCTGGACGCAAAAAACAACATTTGGCAGCATTTAATTTTAAATTATACCGTTGCAGCCTGTCTAATACTTTAATCAAATTTTCATTATGGTGATTTATGCTACAACCATGGATGATTATGTCATCCACGTAAAGAAATGCATTTGAATCTAAAGCTGCAAGTGCAAGTGTTAGCATACGTTGGAAACTATTTGATGAGATTTTAAGTCCAAAAGGTAATCGTTTGAAGTGAAAATGTCCGTTCGGTGTAGAGAAAGCTGTCAAATTTCGTGATTTTTTGTCAAGTTTAATTTGATGAAATGAACTGGTCATATCAAGTGTTGAGAACCATTTTGCTCTTCCCAACTTGTGTAGAATGTCTTCTAGTCGAGTTAGAGAAAATTTATCATTAACAATTTTATCATTCAGTTTTCTGTAATCCACTACAAGTCTCCATTTTCTTTTGTCATCAATGTTCTTTTTAGGTACTAAAAGTAATGGGGAATTGTAAGGACTAACTGATGGTTCAATAATATCGTCCTCAAGCATTTTCTTGACTTGTTCATTCATTACGTCAGTGTGTGTGTGTGGTAGTCTATAGTTTTTAATGTAAACTGGTGTGTTGTCTGTCGTCGTTATGTTTTGAGTGTAAAAATTATTTGTTGTCAAGGGTTCGTTATCCAAGTGGAATACGTCCTGGTATTTTTGGAAAATGTTTGTCAAGTCGTTTTTAATTTTTGTGTCATTACACTGTATGTTTAATGTTTCTAAAATCTTATTCAATCGTTTTTGCGAGTGTTTTGGTTTTGTATTGTCGTAGGTCAAAATGTCGTAATTGTTCAAAGAATCAGTTTCCAACTGAATACCATTTAAAATTATTTCCTTATCCGTTGAGTTTAAAATTTTTATATGTGTCATGCCGTTTTTTGGTGCTATTGAATTACTCAAATAAATGCCCTCTTGTATTTCTTTATTTAGAATAACTTTATCTTCTGTTAGTTTGATACGAATTGGTTGAACGATTTCAGTTCTTGGTGGAACTTTTATTGTCATTGTATTAAAGGATTTTGAATGCATAGGTAAAATGATTAGTGATTCGTTTATCAATACTGAAATTGTAAAAGTTTCGTAATCTATTTTGCAAAGAAATTTCTTCAAAAAGTCTCTACCTAATATACCATCAGTTTCAATCGGAAATTTCGAACTGACCAGTTGAAACTCATGTTTGCTGGATTCCTCCCCAAAATTAAGTGTTAGGCTTATACTACCTAGTGAAAAAATTTCTTCGTTTGTAATGCCCGTTAATTTGCATTTTTCATCTGGATTATAAAAATCGTTATCTACATGTTTATTAATTTTACAGAGTGAAATGTCTGCGCCAGTGTCGATTAAAAAAGTCATAAAGTTGTTTTTGTACTTAATTTTTATGAAATTGGAATTGTTATCCGAGATTTTATAAATTTTTAGTTTTGGCTGTCCGGAATAACTTTGTTTTCCGAGCCCTGATCGTTTCCCTGATCATTTCCTTCATTGTTTATGATTCTTACATTTCGATTTGTGTTGTTGTTGTTGTATCTGTTTCTGTAGTTGTTGTTGTTTCTGTTTTGGTTTCTGTTAAAACTGTTGTTGTTGTTTTGGTTTTGGTTTCTGTTGAAACTGTTGTTGTTGTATTGGTTTTGGTTTCTGTTGAAACTGTTGTTGTTGTTTTGGTTTCGGTTGAAACAGTTGTTGTGATTTTGGGTTCTATTGTTGTTATTATATCTGTTAGTGTTATTTCTGTTTTGGTTAAAAGTGTGACTGTTTTGAGTGGATTCATTGTATCTGTTGTTAAAATTGCGTTGTGTGTTTTGTCTGTAATTGTATGGGGTATTGACATTTCGCTGAAAGTGCATAATTGCATTTGGAGAAGTCATTGACTCGTTTTCAAGTTCGATAGCCAATTCTGTTGCTTCCAACAAGTCTTTAGGTCGTACAGCATATATTGTGGTTTTCAAGTGGTCGTTTAAACCTTTTTTGAATGCGTCAAGAGCAATTTTGTTGTTTCTTTTAATGATCACTTTTTTTTCTGCTTCCGTGGGTTGTTGTCCTAGGCTTTCTATTCCAAGTCTGTTCAATCCCTCTATAATATTTATCAATTGTTCTTTGTACGTATGTACTCGTGAATTTCGTTGTTGTAAATTGGTCAGTTTGATTTGTAACTGTGCCTCGGTCGTATTGTCTTTATATCTAAGTCTAAGTTGTTCTACAAGAGTTTCGAAATTCGATGGTTTTGAATCGCAACCTAACGAGGTGCGTACGATTGCTGTTAACTTTGCGTGGAATACATATTGTAAAAAGTCAGTTTTGCCTTCTTCATTTAAATTTTTGTTAATTAATTCGGCTGTGATAATGAAACTGTCTAAATCTCTGAAATTGCCAGTGAATGTAGTTAATGCCTTTGAGGCAGTTTCTAAATTAAAAGACGACATTGTGTTTATTTCTCTTGAGTTATTAGCTTCTTCTAATTGTGCCATTAATAGCTGTCTAGTTAGTCGGAGTGTGCTATGAAATTCTATTCTAATGGCCTTATGGCTGTCTATATCTTCTAATTGATTTTCTAAAATTTTGAAGTCTTTGTCCAAATTGTCTATTTTTTGTAATTGTTCCACTATGGTATCTTCTTTGTAAGGTCTGTTGGAACTTTTCCTAATGTTTATATGTACTTTATCTAATATTTTTTTCAAATTTTCCATTAGGATTTATTTAAGTACATATTTTTGAAATTTTATACATTAGTGACATAAGGTCTGCTAGTGGTGTGCTTGTGCACATATGATTTGAAATATTTAGTTATTTTATAAAATAGAAATATTATAATTATTATGATTGCTATAGTTAATATGTCCTGGGGAATTGCTGGGATGATTATGGTCTCGTTGATGGCGTTGTTGTTGACGGATGTCTGTTGTTGTTGCGGCTTGCTTT
This sequence comes from Heteromyza rotundicornis, assembly GCA_951394025.1. Lineage (NCBI taxonomy): Eukaryota > Metazoa > Arthropoda > Insecta > Diptera > Heleomyzidae > Heteromyza > Heteromyza rotundicornis. The sequence continues at coordinate 56,238,308 of OX596011.1, read as the reverse complement.
GTGTTTTGCCCATTCTGCTTCCTTTTGTCTTTTGTTTGCTTGGTTGTTGTCTATTGCTATGGATGAATGGCGCACAAATTGGTGTCCGCAAATAGATTGATTAAATAGGCCTCTGAAATTTCATGAAGTGTGCCAATGATGGACTTTCGGTAGCGAAGGATTGGAGAAGGCATAATATTTGGGCGATGACCACGGTTTTTATCATGCAACCGGTGCTGATTTGAACGATAGTTGTCGAATTTATTAAATTAAAAGTTATGCTTAGTAGATTCAAGTTTTATGCAATCATTGTCGATACTCGAAATCAAGTATTTATTCTATTAGCCCAATTTGAATTCCGGTTTTGTCAAAAGAGCAATTCCAAGGTTGGAAACTGGCAAGATCGCCATGTAGAGTAATGTGTTTTGTGTATTTGAAGATTTTAAGCTTCTTCAAGCATATTAGGGATTGGCGCTAGGCACCACAATTGGATGAGAAAGTAGAAGAACAGAGTTCCAATTCAATCTGGTTTTATTAGTGGCCAACGCGGCTCTTTTATATCTTTACTTATAACTGTTATACATTAGTTCTTAATCTATCCTACTTACTTACACTACAATAATATAATTATACTTATGTTCTGCATTTCATGGTTCATCCAGAACCATTTGTGTATATTGGGTCAGCGTACTCAAAAGTGCAGCGCTAGCATGTCGATACATACACTAATGAAATGCAGGGGTAGGTAATGTAGACTTGTATGTATACACTACACGAGCCTCCTAAAAAGGAGCGCAATGGTGGAATTCCCGCAGATGAACGAGGGCAATACAAAGGATTTAAGTGGGGCTTTTGGTGGGTATGTGACAACATTGGGCTCCACTAGAATAGTGCATAGCCAAGTGAGAAATCTAAGTTTTACGATGCACGTCGTATCATCAGAACAGGGTGTGCCAGCAGATGGCATAATAGGGAAGGATAACCTGTGGAACCGTTCGGTAATTAATGCGCTCGATAAGGAAATAATTTTTTTTAACAACTTAAAGCAAAGAATTTTGAGGTTGCCTCTAAGATCTATGGATGATGTGAATAATGTGTATTACAACAAAGAAGTAACAGTAGGGAAGCGAACAATCGTAATAGTACCTCTAAAAGTTAAAACAAGAATTCCAGTTGTGGTGATACACAAACAAGAGGTATCACCAGGCGTTTACATGGCAGAAACCTTCGTGAATGTTCGTAAAAATATGGTGCACATTCCAATTTTAAATGCGACTGACCATGATTACATATTTCGACAGAATTTTACTCCAAAGTTTACTAATTTTAACCAAATCAAAATACCGAATGGCACATCTATTAATAATGTGAACGAAATAGACATTAAAGGAAGAATAGGAAAACTTTTTGGGGCTCTGAGTTTAGACCCTACTATAAACTCGGAAGAGAGACCATCTGTAGAAAAGGTATGTGCATCTTTCCACGAAGTTTTTCTGTTGGAAGGGGACCAGTTGTCATATACCCCGGTTCTAAGACATGAGATCCCAACACTAGAGGAGCACCCTACAATAAGTCAGAATCAATATAGACTGCCACAGGCACATGGGGAAGAAATTGAGAAGCAAGTAGACAAACTATTAAAAGACGAAATTATAGGACCCAGCACGTCAACATGGAATTCACCTCTTCTTCTAGTTACAAAGAAGGGGGGGGGGGGGAATTTGGTCAGAAAAAATGGAGATTGGTCATTGACTATAGGAAGCTAAACGACATTACTATACAACAGGTTTTCCCATTCCGCGGATAGAGGAAATATTGGATCAACTAGGTAGCAGCAGGTATTTCACAACTTTAGATCTGGCTAGTGGGTATCATAAAGTTCTGGTGAGTGAAAAGGATAGGGAAAAGACAGCTTTCAGTACCGGCCTCGGGCATTTTGAGTTTAACAGGATGCCTTTTGGATTGACAGGGGCACCTGCGACGTTCCAAAGCATTATGAACCATATCCTGACAGGACTGCAGGGGATAGACTTTTTCTTTTACCTGGACGATATTGTAATATAAGGAAAAAACTTGGTTGAGCATGAGAATAAATTAGGTAAGGTACTGAATGTGCTGAGAGAACATAACTTGAAGTTGAATACAAATAAATGTCACTTCTTACGACGAGAAGTTATATATTTAGGCCCATTTTCGAGCCCATTTATGCTCACTACTGGAGCAATTGGGGCAATCCTATCCCAAGGGGAAGTAGGGGAAGACAGACCAATAGCCTTTGCTAGCAGGGCGCTAAATGATGCAGAAAAGAACTATTCGACGATCGAAAAGGAGTTTTTAGCGATAGTCTGGGCAACTAGAAATTTTAGGGCTTATCTATTGGGCCGACACTTCACCATATATACTGACCACCAACCACTACGTGGGATAGCTAACTTGAAGGATCAAACATCAAGGTTAACTCGGTTTAGAGACAAATTATCGGAATACGACTTCGATATAATCTACAAGCCCAGGAATTTAATTTAAATGCGGATGCATTGAGTAGGATACCAGGGGACAATTCCGGGGTTGGGGTGGTACAAACACGTTCGAAAACTAAAACTGAGCTAGCAGTACCTGATTTGTCGCAAGCCGTGGATAGCGATGATGTCCCCCACGGACAACCCGACAAAGTTACGATACTAACAGAACCAAGGGACATAGAAATTGTATTAAAGGATTTTCACGACTCGCCATTAGGAGGTCATCAAGGCTCGAAAAAAACCTTGAGCAGGATTATGCAACAATATAAATGGAAGGGAATGAGGAAACAAATTGAGAAATATGTAAAAATTGTTCAAAGTGTCAGGTGAACAAAAGTTCAAAGCTAACTAAAATGCCGATGATTCTTACAGACACCCCTTATCGGCCATTTGAAAAGGTATATATGGATATCGTAGGAATTTTGCCCGAGACCGTATCGGGAAATAAGTACATACTTACCTTCCATGACGATTTCTCGAAATATTTTGTTTGTGCTGCCCTGCCAGATGGAGAGGCAAGCACAGCTGCGAAAGTGGTTCGTTAGAAAGAAGCCATCGACCGTTAGCGGAATATTTAAGTAGTTTCGCAAAGGAGGACGGGTCTAATTGGGGCCAGTGGCTTACAGCACTGTTGGAAGGGGACATACTCTTAAGGCGATGACATGACTGAACTATTGGTACCGACGAACTCAAAATTACGGACAATGAAACTAAAAATAATTTTTACGGACAATGAAAAAAAAAAAAAAAAACAAAAGAAATAATTAACTAAATAAATAAAAGGAGAATACAATTTTATATAGATTTACAGAAAATAGTATGGTTTAAATCTTGTATTTACAAGATTCTAAATAAGCTTATGACAAAATAATATTGAAATAAAAGTAAAATGATAAGTACTAATTATAGTATTTTGTAATATAAATTCATATATATGCACACAAACTATAGTTATTTTATTTTTATACAGATACTACTTCAATTTAATTTTTGCATTAATCATTATACATAACTAGTAGTAGTCTTATTTCCTGATCCTAAGCTGGGTAGCAGGTAGCGGAGCGGCATCGGTAGAGATCTCCGAACTATCGGAAACGCCGTTATTCTTTGATAATGTGGGCACCACGATATTCTACATGGACGAGTGGACAATTATGACAAAGTTCAAGCCAATTGAGCTGAAGGAATTCTTGGAGCAGATAACCAGCTTCCAGCAGGAAATACAAGACATGTGCGAGAGGCTACAACCAAGCTTGTTTTTTCCAAACGTTGACTTTACAGCATCCTGCTTGGCACCACTGCAAGTGACAAACTCCATAATATCGAAGCTCCGCGATACTGAAGAGATTATTCAAAGCACGTTCAAAATTCGGCGACCTAGACGGTCATTAAACTTCATGGGAGAAATGTTCAATTGGGCATTCGGAGTCATGGATTAAAACGACGCCAATAGAATATACGGCCACCTGAATGATATCGAAGAGAGAGGCAGCGAAACGTTTGATGTCATGAAAAGACAAGTAACGGTAATGGCCACAAATTACAAAAAGTTATCGAAGCCTTTGCTGACAACAATACGTGAAATTGAGGTGTTGCAAACCAAGCTGAACGAGACAGTCACAACACAACAAACAAACGGCAGAGTCCAAGAGCCACAACAAGAACTTTCACGAAATCGAACTATCGTTGCAGATTCAAAGGATTGACGTGACATTAAACTCAAACCTGCTTGATATCCAAAGTCAACAGCAAGTAGAATTGGCGATACTGTATGACTTATATAAAGGAAGTCTACACCCAACCATACTTGACAAGGAGGACGTGGATGCTATGATAGCCCGACTCTCCGTGGATAATAAATCAAAATGTTTGCTATCCCGAAATTTCGATGTTCACCGGACCGCGAAAGTTAAGGTATTTCCAATAGATAGCGGCATGGTGAATGTGGCCAAAATACCGCTACTAGACCAAACAAAATTCACGTTATACAAGGTGTACCCGGTTCCACTATTCCTTAATGAACAATGGGATATAGTGACAAAGTCAACTTACGACTACATGGCAGAGTCCAAAGATCGTAGAGAGTTCATCGGCCTCTCGTTACACGAGGTTTCAAATTGTCGACAACTGGAAGTGGACGAAACAACGGAAATCACAATGTGCAAGCACCCTGGTAAAATCCTCACGCGGATGAACACAAATTGTGAGGTCCTTCATGATGCAGCACACCCCAGTCGGAGATGACAGATGCAAACATGTGGTGGTTCCAGCAAGCAACGGGATCCATATAAAGACAGAAACAGCGAATAGATGGATCTTCTAATTGCGGAACAGGGAAACTTTTGATGCTGTTTGTGAGGACGATGTGCATACAGTTACACTTTCGGGATTCGGAGAGTTAACGATAAAGGGAAAATGCAGTTTGAATAATTTACAGACTAGATTGCTGTACGAGTACCATCACGAGAGCAGGCACAACATAAGTACTCGACCAAACAACCACGCAACACTAATTGAAGGCTTGAAAGCAAACTGGACGAAGTTGTTAGACGTCAACGCAACAAGAACTATTCCTACCGCCATCTTGGTATCAGATCACACGAGAATAAAGGAAATGTTATCAGATGGCGAGAGAAATTTCGACGACCTAAAGTCGGAAATGGAACAACGACAACTAACTAACAGCATCCATTACCATCAGACTGAGGCCAGAACAGTAAGTCTATCTTTCGGACTCTCAGGTATATTACTTATTGCAATTATAGGTATAGTAATATGCACCATACAGCACAGGAGAACTAAGCCTACGAGATTATCTGTGCACATGCCGTCCTTACCAAACGCAACGTGGCGGAGAAACAGTTTTAGGATAGTTCAAGAAAGATCGAGGCGACAGATTGAAACAACAACAAATATAGAACCAGAAAAACATACAATACAACTACAGCGGAAGGCATCAGTAATATCATCAGAACCGACAATGGGAGTAGTATAGGTATCTATAAAATAAATTAGAAGATTTATGAATATTTTGCTTAAATTGTGTTTTCTCAGAATTTTAAAATTAAGTGCCAAATTGAAATAAATAAATAAATAAATCATTAAAATTGATAAACTACATATATACTAAGAGTTATGTGAATTTTATAGTAGTTAAATAAATAAATAGTAGATAAATAAATAAATCATTAAAATTGATAAACTACATATATACTAAGAGTTATGCGAATGTTATAGTAGTTGATAATAAGTTTCATTAAAATATGTAATATATAATATATACCTAGTTAAAATTAGCTTACATGGTGTCAAGAAAGGATTATTGCCGTTTCCAAAATAATCCTTTCTTTTCTGCGGGTGGTGAGGAATGTTGTGGCCCATTAAACACATGAGCCTAGGGTTGCCACACGGTCTGGATTCGTCTGGATTGTCCAGACTTTTTGCCTTTTGTCCAGGGTCCAGTTTTTCAATAATTTGTCCAGATAAAATTTCTCTGATATTTCTTAGTAAAAAAATAAAATAAGTCAGAAAACCCAATGGACTAAAAACGTTTTCGTATAAGGAAAGAAGTAGAATGATGGCTGATTTCATAAAATCTGAAATATTTCTGCGGCCAAAGACAATATCCTCTTATGTAATTGAGCATGAATTGAATAAGACAGTATGCGTCTCTCTAAACATTTTACGAAGAGTCTTCTGAAACATTTATGGAACCACAACCCATACATTTTTTTAAAAAAGTAGACCATTTTGAAATTTGGTTTTGACCTAAGGGTTTTTTGCTTTTGACCATATAATTATAAGACTAAACTATAATGAATACTCTAAAGAGTTCTACACACTTTTAAAAATAGAAAAGGTCAGGAAATTGTTACAAGCGGCCGTTTACTACAAAATATTTGTGGCATTGTACTGTTTTTAAACTGAAGTTGTAAAGCTTTCAACGTCTCTCAAAACTGAGAAAAAACAAATTTACAGGTCTATTCTGGCGCGTGACAAAAGTTAAAATTTGTCTTGCATGTCAATTAGAAGGTAACAAAGACGGTTACAAACTTCTAACCGCGCCAGAATAGATCTGTAAAGGGGTTTTTTCAGGGACATAACTATTATAAGTTTTATCACAAAAAATTTGCACTATAACTATTAAACTACAAATATTTTCAAACCATAATAGTTATCGGCAATGGAAAAAATATAAATTGTAGTTTAATAGTTATAGTACCACTTTTAAAATAATTCCTTATATCATGGTCATTTTTTCGTTTTAAAAAATATGAATGTTATTTATTATTGGGTCCCTGGTTTTTTTTAATAAAAAGCTATCTAATTTAATTGTTTTTTTAATGTAAGGACTTACCAATATATATCCTTGCATCTTGCTATTCAATCATTACTTTACTATTTCTTAAAAGTATGTCATTAAAAGAAGAAAAAAATGTTACGACTTTTTCTTTGAATGTCCAGTTGAAAACGGAAAAGTCCAGATATTTTTTTTCAAAATCCAGACCAAGATCATTTTGCATGTGGCAACCCTACATGAGCCACGCATTTCAACATCACCCTGTAGCTGTTTGTCAGCCAAGCAAGACCTGACACAATTAAGTCTCCAATTGCAAAATGAGCGATTGAGGGCTTTGACTCGATCGAGGTGCAATGCACTTGCGAGATTGTTGGGTCAGCACTTTTGTTTGGTTGGCAGCAACCGAAATTAAATTCTAAGAGTTAGTTAATAAAGTGACATAAAAGCGAACAGACGCGGTTTTATTGTAACAGAGGGGAAATTTTCCATTTCGCTTTTCTGCTGTGAATGTCTGTATTTTTTACGTGGACAACGCGGGGAAATGCTAGTATGAAGATAAAATGAAAAAATATTAAAACAATTTCCACACCAGGTTTTTGAGAAATTCAGTATATGGGAGTCACAAACTGGTAAAATTGACAAAATTCAGTAATTTATTAAAAAAGTTCTTACGCCATCGTTTAGTGCTAATGTAATATTTTAGTTTGTTTAAAAGTTTTTCTTCCAAACGTCAACCTTAGTGTTCACGCCAACCGCGTAAATATGAACGCTACCTTATATAATTTTGTTAAATGTAGGGGGCGCTGTTGTCTGTGGCGAAATCTGCTTTCAAGTATAGCGATTTCGGTTTTGCCGACGGCTTTTTGGCTTTTTAAATATTAATTTTCACTCTCGTCCGAATACCATACGAAGCAGCAGCCGCCACAGCCAAGAAAAAGCCGGTAAGATTTTCTGAGGAAAATATATAAATAAATAAAGAAAAGATAACTAATTTGAAACGAATTTTCTGTTTTTTATCTTTTTTGAAAACGATTTCGAGAGCTATCAAATAGTTCGTAGAAGAACAAGGCCTGCGCCCAATTATTGGTCCTTCAATCCCGATTAAAGAAAAGGAGAAGAAAAGCCCTTCAACAAACAAATTTACACGGAGACGAAAAGCCCCTCCAGATCACACAAATACAAAATCATCATTATCTAAGCTGCTGCTTCAAATTAAAAAAGGTGCGTTACATTTATTAATGGTGATCTTATGTGCGCATTTTTTAAAATACTAAAAAATAGATAGATACTTAAATTCTATCCGAGATATAAAATAAAAAAAAATTTTCCATACGCTCAATAGCCAGCCGAAGCCACTCATTTACTCTCGTTTTTCTTCATTATTCCAAAAACAATTTTGTGATTTTAGTTTGAAAGTGAAGTGATTTATAAAGTAAATCTTCAAATAATTTGTACACAATTATTCTCTTTTTTAATTCTGCCAACTCTTTACAAAGCAGCGTACATTGGCGCAAATTTGAATTTCGAGAACTTTTCTAATAAAAGTTCAAATAATTTCCGAAAAAGTATATTTTTTGAGTGAAGAACAAAAAGAGAATGACAATAATACCAACCAAATTCAGGTACTCCATACTTAAATTGAGAAAATAAAAAGTAAAAATATTTGACATATTGTACTGTGCAGAAATAACAAAAAGCACACACACACAAACACATACTCCCACCCGCTCTCACAAGAAAAAGTCTCCACTGCAGGTTGTTGCTGCATTTCTGTCGTTTGCTTTAATTAGTTTTCGGTATTTTGGCAGCGGACAGACGTTCGCTTTTTTATAGAGTTTTTCAATTAGTAAATTAAAGTAAAATAAAGTAAATTTAAAATTAAATTAAACTCAGTGCGAATAAATTGTGATACAAAAAGTGACAGTGAAGAACTAACTGAAGAAAAAGTTAGCAACGCGGGAATATTAAACAAAACCCGAAGTTCCGAAGTGCAACAACAACAGTGAGAGTAATTCTTTTCTATTTAATTTGTGTGTGTCTTCAGTCAGTCAAGAAATATTTCGAAATTTCTAAGACTGAAACTGATAATTTACAGAGCAAAATATTTAAATAAGGAATAATTTATTTAGTTACCGCTTTTTAATATTTTTTGCGAAATATTCAAAATAAGCGTGTTCAGATATTTAAATATTTTGGCCGATTTGCATTTCGTGCAATTTTTTGTTGGTTTTTTCCATTTGTCTATTCTCACATTCTATAGTATTTGAAGTGCGCCCTACGTCAGTATTTCCGACAGTAACAAAGGGTTGAAATTTATTATTATAAATTTTTTTTGTCGCTTTTAAATCTTTTCGAGAAATATTTAAATAAAATTAGCGATTCATAATATTTTTTGTTATTTGGAAATTTTTTTGATTTTTTGAAATTTAAGTAGATTTTTGGTTTTTTGATATTTTTTGTGAAAAATGGCTACCTTAAAGGAATTTCATCGTCTGGCTGACGAAATTCTTGAATTCGAAGCGGAATTCAATACCACTGGTCAGAATGACCATTCGACTTTTTCGTTAGAAGTGCAACGCGAAGAATTTAAAGATTTGTGGGTAAAAGTAAAGGCAGCGTATGAGGTCTGCTCACAGGCAGCCTCTGCCAGTAATGGGGAGCCTAGTGGCGATTTACAAATACTAAAAGATCGGTACAGAAATTGTTATCAGGCATATGTAGCCTGCGCTGCCATGATGGGTGAATTTGCTCACAATCTGACAGCTCATCATTTAACGCCCCATCCCAGTTCTACTATGATTGTGAATTCGAATGAACATCGTCCGTCTTCTAGCAACATGAGGTTGCCTCCGTGTGACACTGAGATTTTCTATGGAGATTATCTGTCATGGCCCACTTTTCGTGACATGTTCACGGCCATTTATATTCAGAATTCCGGGCTAACTTCAGTTGAAAAACTTTTTCACCTTAACCAGAAGACTAGAGGTGAAGCCAAAGATATAGTCAAGAAGTCCCCTCTCACAAATGATGGATTTGTGCAGGCGTGGGATAATTTATCAGATAGATATGAAAATAAGCGTATTTTAGTGAATAGTCAACTGAGGATTTTGTTCGGCCTTCAGCCAGTGACTTCGGAGTCGGGGTCCGATTTAAAGAAATTACAGCGGGATATAAATAATTGTATATCCGCTTTGGAATTATATCACATTAATGTTGAAAATTGGGACGCGATTTTTGTATACTTATGTTCTACTCGCTTGCCAGAAGCAACGCTCTCCTTATGGGAGCAAGGGATTACAAATAAAACAGCCATTCCCAAATGGGCTGAATTAAATAATTTTTTAACTGAGAGATTTCAGACCTTAGAATCAGTATCTGATATTCGGGGTACGCTTAACCGAAGGAGTGGTAGCTACCGAAATAACAACTCTCAGAATCAAACAAAAAAGGTGAATTCTAATCAAGCAAATGTTTACCTGGCGAATTGCAAACTTTGCAATACGCAACAACACCCAATGAGGAATTGCCCCAAATTTTTAGATATGAATATCAGCACCAGGTTGTCAACAGTAAGGAGGTTACACCTGTGCCTAAATTGTTTATCACATTCTCACGAGGTGAAGGATTGCTCCAGCAATTTCAAGTGCTTCAAGTGTAAAAGAAGCACATAACTCGTTGTTACATCGTGAAGGACTTAGGTCAGAGGGACCTAGCTCCAACTCTTCAGCGCCATCAAGTGTTGCAGACCGAAACAATTCTTCAGTTTCAGAAGATTTATCCACGGCACCATCCACTTCGCAAGGTCACGTCGATAGAGTCCAAACGCATTTCACAACGAGTACAAAAGGGGTGCTGTTAGGGACAGCTTTAGTGACCATATGTCACTCAGGCTCCGTTTTCACGGCCAGAGCGCTAATCGACTCTGGGTCTGAAGGCACATTTATATCAGCGCGTTTGCAGAAACGGCTGAATATACCCACTCAAAGCGTGAATGCGCAAGTAGCAGGGCTAAATAATGTGATTTCGGCACAAATTCAAAAAATGTGCAAGTTCGTAATAGGTTCACTAATTGATCCTAGGGTAAGAATAGAGACGAAGGGTCTCATTCTTCCTCAGTTAACCGGTAATCTTCCCACAGTTTCTATCGATATGACTTTGATGCAAAATTTACCTAATTTGCCATTAGCAGATCCAAAATTTTATAAAAGCGAACAAGTGGACGTCCTCATTGGGGGTGATGTATATCCACGTATTATCTTAGATGGAATACAAAGAGGTGTTCTAGGCTCACTAATGGCTCAGGAAACAGTTTTTGGGTGGATATTTACTGGGCCTTTGTCCTCTAATAGGACTGCTATTAATCCGACATATTCGGTATATTTTAATGAAATTTCACTACAGAATCAGTTGTCGCGTTTCTGGGAACTTGAAGAAGTCTCAAGGAAAAGTTCGTGGACCCCAGAAGAAAAGATATGTGAAGAAAATTATGTCAAAACGACTCGTCGACATGACGAAGGGCGCTATGTCGTGACATTACCATTTAAAATAGGGTTTTCTCAAGATATACATCTCGGCATATCTCGTTCTAGTGCCTATAAGCAATTTATTCGAAATGAATCCTCACTTTGTCGGAGGACTGACTTCAAAATTCAGTACGATAAAGTGATGAAAGATTATTTGGATTGTCATCACATGACACAAATAGATATTCCAGAGTTTGATCGCACCCCTGCCCACTACTACCTACCGCATCATGCAGTAATTAAACCAGAGAGTACTTCTACGAAAATAAGAATAGTTTTTAATGCGTCCTGTCCGACTTCAAATGGTGTCAGTCTGAATGATGTATTGTATACAGGTCCGATTCTCCAAACCGATCTAACTCTTTTAATTTTGAAGTGGAGATTTTTCAGGTATGTTTTCAATTCCGATATAGAGAAGATGTACCGTCAGATTTTAGTAGATTCAAAGCACACGGCCTTTCAGAGGATTGTCTATAGGGATTCTCGAGAAAAAATGGTTACAGACTTTGAATTGAAAACAGTAACATTTGGACTAAACTGTGCTCCTTTTTTGGCTATTAGGACCCTTTTGCAGTTAGCTGAAGAAGTGAAAGGGAAATTTCCTCTGGCAGCATCGGTTTTAAGGGATTTTATGTATGTCGATGATGCTCTCGCAGGTGCGCACGATATTGAAACGGCGTTAAAGACTCGTGATGAACTAATTTTTGTTCTGAGTTCTGCCGGTTTCCCTCTCCGTAAATGGACCGCTAATTGCAAAGAGTTGCTGTCCGACATTCGTAAAGACCATTTACATAATGAAGATTTTTTAGAATTCGAAGAGTCAAGTGAGGTTAAAACTCTGGGCATTAGATGGAACGCGAGATCAGACATATTCTATTTCGTGGCAAACCCAATCAAAATAAAGTCGTCTTATACTAAAAGGGAAGTTCTGTCAACGATTGCGAAACTTTTCGATCCAGCTGGATGGTTAGGTCCTATTGTGGTAGTAGCTAAGATTTTGATGCAACAAATTTGGCTCGATAAAATCGATTGGGATGATGAGTTGACAGGCCAAAATCTTCATAAGTGGGAAGTATTTCTACAGAATTACCCCTATATTAATAAAATACATATACCAAGATGGATTGCTTTCTGCCCTGAGAGCAAAATAGAATTCCACGCGTTTTGCGATGCATCTGAGAAGGCATATGCAGCGACTGTGTACACGTTGAGAAACCAAATTCCGAAATTCACACTTATCTTCTTTCGGGTAAAACTAAAGTAGCTCCTGTCAAAACTGTCTCTCTACCTCGTCTAGAACTCTGTGGAGCAGTGCTTTTAGCAGATTTAGTTGATTCACTGTTACCACAATTTAATGTCGGAAATTATAGGCTCTTTCTCTGGACAGATTCGACTATTGTTCTCGCTTGGTTAAACAAACCACCATGTTCTTGGACGACCTTTGTCGCAAACCGTGTCTCAAGAATAGTGGAAAAGGTCGGTAGTCGAAACTGGCACCATGTTGATGGTCATCAGAATCCAGCTGATCTGGGTAGTAGAGGTGTTTCGCCGCAGGAACTTTGTGATAGTCCTTTGTGGTGGCATGGGCCATTATGGTTGAAAAATTATTCTAAAGATTGACCTAGCTTTGTGAATAACGTTGATTTCGAAACGGAAGTGGAATTAAAGACAATTCGAGCAAATTTTGCATTTTTTAAGGATTATGAAGATATATTAGAAAGATTTTCATCACTGTCTCGTGCCTTACGCGTATTAGCATTAGTTTTTCGATTTCATCAGCGTACGCGCGAGAAAAATACTTCGTTTGAGTCTACTCAAGTCTCAAGTCAAGAAATTCAGTTGGTTCAGAAGCGATTAATAATTGTCTGTCAGAAAGTTAATTTTGCTACCGAATACCATAGTAGTGAGGAAAAGATTCCGATAAGCGAAAAAAGTTCAATATTAACATTGAATCCATTTTTGGACCCAGAGGGCATTTTAAGAGTTGGTGGGCGCTTAGCACTAGCCACCGATTTATCGTACAACGAAAGATACCCAATAATATTACCTCATGATTGTCAATTCTCGAAGTTATTAGTTAAATTTACTCATGAAATATCGTTACACGGCGGAAATCAACTAGTTTTACGCCTTTTAAGAATGCAATTCTGGATTGTGAAGGCCAAGAACCTTATTAAGTCTACAATCCACAATTGCAAAGTATGCGTAATTAACAGAAAAAAAGAGCACACCCAAATCATGGCAGCATTACCCACTTCTCGCACCACGCTTTCACGCCCCTTTGCTTCTACCGGCGTAGACTTTGCAGGCCCCTTTGAGATAAAAAACTATACAGGTCGGGCCTGTTTGATAACGAAAGGATACGTTTGCGTATTTGTCTGCTTCGCTACGAAAGCGATTCATTTAGAAGTCACAAGCGATTTGTCGACAGCCACCTTTATGGCTGCTTTTTCCCGGTTCATTGCTAGAAGAGGATGTCCCAGTGACATGTATTCTGATAATGGAACGAATTTTGTGGGAGCTTCTAAGGTTCTAAAGAGAGAATTTAAGGAATTTCTAAGTTCAGCCAGAGAGTTAGTTGTGAGATTTAGTTCCTTTCAAGGTATTAGTTGGCATTTTATCCCAGCAGGAGCACCCCATATGGGAGGATTGTGGGAGGCAGAGGTAAAAAGCTTCAAAACTCATTTGCGAAAAGTAGTAGGAAACGTAAGACTAACGTTTGAAGAATTTTCGACATTGCTTTCACGGATTGAAGCATGTTTAAATTCAAGACCCATTAGCCCAATGTCCGAAAACCCTGATATTGTGGCAGCCTTAACTCCTGGACATTTCTTGGTAGGATGTCCTATTTTGTCAAATGCTGAACCAGCCATTGAGGAAAACCCCATATCAATTATTAACCGATGGCAAAAAATCAAAGCAATGCATCAGCAATTTTGTAATAGGTGGAAATCCGAATACTTAAAAGAACTCCATAAACGATTTAAATGGAAAACCCCACAGAAAGATGTGGAGGTCAATGATTTAGTGGTAGTTCGAGAAGAAAATCTATCTCCGAATGAGTGGCGGCTAGGTAGAGTGTTGAAAGTATATCCAGGTCGAGACGATAGAGTTCGGGTGGTAGACATCCGAACCGAGCGCGGAACAATAACGCGCCCCATAGTTAAACTCGTTGTTCTACCGACGTGTTAACCTCTATTAGAAAAATTTCCAATTCCAGTTTAAAGATTACCATGGGTCGGTACTATCGAGATTTCGTCGAAAAACGTCCGTCTTACTCCGTAGCGTGCCGAGTGTGCAAAGGATGGCATCCCATTCGCTACTGCCCAAAATTCCGGGCCATGAGTTTCGAAGAGAGGCTGCGTGCTATATTGTTGCACCGGTACTGCTACAATTGCTTGTCTCATGACCACGAATATCGAAGATGTACTAACCCGAATCGGTGCCAATATTGCCAGGAGAAGCACCATAGCTTGTTGCACTCTGGCGACCGCGGTGAACACAGTTCGTCGACTTTGCTACGCGGGGGGCCACTCCCCAAGAACAACTTAGGACTGCGGCCAGCGGGCCCACGCCGGTTCCATGACAGCACCGAAAGCGACACAAGCGACCATACGGTGGATGATGGACTTGGACCTCGTACGTTTGAGCCATCATCTAAAGCACAAGGCTGCAGCACGGATGGACTTGGGCCTCGTACGCTTGAGCCATCCATGGGAGCGCGCGACGATGATATGGATGGACTTGGGCCTCGTACGCTTGAGCCATCCATAGAAGCGCACGACGGTTGTGTGACTGGACTTGGGCCTCGTACGCTTGAGCCGGTCAGTCATCCGTCGGTTGGACTTGGGCCTCGTACGCTTGAGCCAACACAATCCCAGCGCGCCTTTGAGCAACAACGCAGCTTTCGCCCACCGCTAAATTCAGCAAGATCAAACCGAACAGGTCGTGAGCGAAACGACAATCGTCTGGTCCCGTATCAGCGCCGCAATGAACGAAATGCCAATCAACGCCGCAATGCACGAAACGACAATCGACCCCGCGACTTACGAACCCAAATAACAAACAGGGGGTCTATTTTGTCCATCGTGACGCAACAAGTCGTTGCCATCCGTCCCACTGCGATGGTAAAAGTGTTCGCGAATGGTCGCATCCACAGGGTTAGGGCTATGGTTGATCCGTGTTGTGATCGGTCCACGGTGACCGGGGGGTTGGTCCGACTATTGGGGTTATCCGTTAAGCGTAGCGGCAGGGAGGAATCATGTCCTTTGGTGATTCGTGGCAACTCGAACCAAAACGTTAATATTAACGTATTGGCCCGAGTTGATCGCCGCAGTCCGCAAGTAACGCCGGTTACATCTGTCGCCGTTAATCTCAGTTCAATCGGTTGTGCGAATACAAAATCTGCTCTCATAAAATCAATTTTTTATATCGGAAGTTCTACTTTATAAATATTGAAACAGCCCCGAGGCTCCGTGCGATAGTACAGTGACGCGTTTGCATAGGGCTCGCGATCACTTGCTTGGACACTTTTGTGAAATTTAAAAACAAAACGAAAATTTTTGCCAAATAAAATCATAATTCGAATTCGCTTCATCAACAAAAACTTTATCCCGCGCAACATATCTGCTAAAACATTACACATTCTTTATAAACAAAATATAATCAGCTGATCCACTGACAGCAAAGTCAACACAGCGTTGACGTTAAAATTTCCCTCGGAAAAAAATATCCCAAAAAACATCTGTTTGCAGCGATCAGGAGTACACAAACCGCATCGCGCCATCTATGCGTCGATTTTCTAATTAGGGTGACCAGAACCTTAAAAACGCGAAATTAGTACCAGTGTGACCGCTCGTCATGCAACGTACCCCTCCGTCATCAGTAGACAGTGGACGAAATGGTACAGCTCATCAGCAGCTGCAACTACAACAACAACTTTTGCAACCCCTGCAGCAAAAGCTTCCACAGCAAGACGGTGCGCAGCAACAGCTTCCGCAACAACAACAACCACCTATTCAAATTCCCTCGTCAGATATACAGTGGAGTTCCCATAGCGATACTGCACACGCAAACACAGGTAACTCTGTATCGTCAATTTCTTTGGTCGATACCCCTAGCAAATATATTGAAATCCCCGTAGGCCTTACCCCCATTCCTGACTCAAGTGAGACGAATAGCGGATTTTCAGAAATCGCTAATCGCATAACAAAGGTCGCTACTCGCTCCATTATTACAGGTCAAAAGAGCAAAATGCCGACAGTGCAGACAGGAATCAACATTTACTTCGCAAAGCGAGTACTATCGTCCCCCACAAATGGGAATAGGCATTCCGCAAAAATTCAAAAGACGAATCCCGTTAAACCATCTCTCGAGCTTGGGCAAAATCGATATGCGATTCTTGCTGAAGAAAATGATTCGGATCCCAAGCCGAAATCGCAAAAACCCCCACCTATGTACCTGCGTGAGCGAAACTCTAATTCGCTCATCAAAGATATAACTCAAAATATTGGTCCTAATAATTTCCACGTGATTTCTATTCTCAGGGGACAAGTACACGAAACAAAAATCCAAATTTACAGCGAATCCAATTATAGAAAAATTGTCAATCTCTTTGATAAACTCAAAAAGAGCTACTACACCTACCAGCTCAAAAGTTCCAAAGGCCTCTCAGTCGTACTGAAAGGTATCGAGCCTTTCGTAGAATGCGACGAAATCAAAACTGCACTAAGCGATGAAGGCTTCCAAATAAAGTCCGTATTCAATATCCAGAATCAAAAAAAAATCCCACAACCCCTTTTTCGTGTGGAACTAGAGTTCGACTCAAAATTGCTCAAAAAAGGTGAACCCCACCCGATATACTCGCTCAGATATCTGCTACATCGCAAAATCACAATTGAAGTGCCTCACAAGCGCAGTGGACCGATTCAGTGTCATAACTGCCAAGAATACGGCCACACAAAGTCTTACTGCACTCTTCCCAGAGTGTGCGTAATTTGTGGAGACCTGCACGAAACAGGTTCGTGCACAAAAACAAAAGAGGATTCCACTATTATAAAATGTAGTAATTGCGGTGGCGATCACACTGCTAACTATAGAGGCTGTGCAGTCTATCAAAGCTTCATAAAAAAGACGGAAAATGTTACGCAAAAACATGTAACATGGAAAACCCAAAAATTTCCTCCGCTATCCGCTGCACAATCCTTCGCAAACCCACTTACAAAACAAGGCGTTTCCTACGCCAGTGCCTTAAAAAGCGGTCACTCTGCCACTGTGCACCCGCAACCTGCTCCTCCTAGTAGTAGCCTTGAACAAACTCTACAAATATTCATGCAAAATATGTCTCAATTTATGTCTGGTATGCAAAATATGATGCAAGAAATGATAAAGAATCAAAGTCTTTTACTACAACATCTCATGTCTAAGCCATGAATGGTTTAAAAATATCATTCTGGAATGCAAACGGCCTGTGTCATCACAAACTAGAACTTCTCGAGTTCTTGAAAGAGTCCAGCATAGACGTTATGCTAATTTCTGAAACACACTTCACTGAAAAACACTTTTTCAATTTACCAGGATACAGACTCTATGACACAAAGCATCCAAGCGGAAACGCTAGAGGTGGAACCGCCATTCTCATTAAAAGTCGTATAAAACATTACGCTCTCCAGAATTATTGCACAGAATATATCCAAGCGACAAGTATTTCTCTCGATGAATACTTAAAAGGCCTAACATTAACAGCTATATACTGCCCGCCCAGACACAAAATATCTGAGCAACAATTCCAGACTTTTTTCCATTCTCTTGGACAAAAGTATCTCGTTGCCGGCGATTTCAACGCCAAACATACATATTGGGGTTCTCGCCTTATATCGCCAAAGGGCAGGCTCCTGTTGAACACTGTCAACAGACTCGGTCTTGACGTGATCTCTTCTGGCACGCCAACTTACTGGCCAACTGACAGTCGCAAAACCCCCGATGTCATTGACTTTGCAGTCTTCAAAACTGTAAAAAGGAGCCAATTGTTTATTGAATACTCTCTAGATCTCTCATCAGATCATACGCCTACTATTATCACAATAAAGTATGCGCCAAGTTCTGAGGCAAATCCACCAGATAAACTGACCAGCAAACTCACAAACTGGCTCAAATATCGAAAGTATATAAGCTCCCACATTATCCCTAATGTGTCACTAAAAACGAAAGTTGAAATACACACAGCTGTTAGTAATTTCACACTCATGCTTTCCCAAGCAGCTGCAGCGGCCACTCCCGCCCAAATCCCAAAAAGCTCAACTCGCAGCTATGCAAAGTGTACTCCAAAGGACATAGAGCAGTTAATAAAAAATAAAAGGAAAATACGTCGCGATTGGCAAAACAACAGATCCCCAAATCTGAAAAAACAGCTTAATGATGTCTCTCGAATTCTAAAAAAGCAGCTTGAGAGGAAATCCGAAAGAGAATTCCAGCTATTTGTTGAACATCTCGCACCCACAAAATCAACAAACTACTCGCTCTGGCGAGCTGCAAAAAATATGAAAAAACCAATACTGACAGAACCCCCTCTAAGGCTGCCAAATGGAAACTGGGCCAGAAGCGATGCAGAAAAGGGTGCAGCTTTTGCCAACCACCTAAAAACCGTGTTCACCCCGAACACGACAGCTGGTGATATCCCAATACCAACATTAATCCCACATAATACCTCTTGTACAATCGCGATTAAAAAAAACGAACTTTTGGAGGCAATAAACAAAAGCTTGGACCCGAAAAAAGCACCAGGACCGGACTTAATAACGCCAACTATGATAAAAGAACTGCCAACAGTTGCAATAACCCACTTATTGCACATATTTAACGCGATTCTCAGAACATGTCACTACCCAGATGATTGGAAACTATCTCAAGTTACAATGATTCCCAAACCTGGAAAAGATCCCAGTAATGTGACCTCATACCGGCCTATAAGTTTGCTCTCTGTAATATCGAAACTCTTCGAAAAACTTTTAATAAAATTGATTCTACCGAAAATTCTAGAAAAACAAGTGATTCCCGATCACCAGTTTGGCTTCCGCGAAAAGCATGGCACTATTGAGCAAGTGCACCGCATTGTTGACTCAATAAAAGGCACTTTCGAAAATAAACAGTATTGCTCCGCTGTTTTCCTCGATATCACCCAGGCCTTTGATAAAGTCTGGCACGAAGGACTTATTTACAAACTACAGCATATTCTTCCCGCTAATATGCACTGTCTACTCAAAAACTACCTCACGAATAGAAAATTTGTAGTAAAATACAAAAGCTTTGTCTCCCGAAAATACGAAATACTGGCCGGAGTACCACAAGGCAGTGTCCTCGCGCCCCTGCTATATATTCTCTATACTGCAGATATGCCCAAAAGTGATAGAACTCTCATATCTCATATTTTGCTGATGACACTGCTATCATGTGCTCTCACTCAAACCCAGACATGGCATCTCTATACGTGCAAAAACACTTGGACACTCTAAGTAATTGGCTACATCGATGGAAAATCAAGGTCAATGAATCCAAAAGCTGTCACTTAACCTTCACTCTAAGAAGGGGCACGTGTCCTGCTCTGAAGATAAACGGCCAAGTCGTCCCTGAAAGTTCCGAAACCAAGTATCTTGGAATGCATCTCGATCGCCGACTCACATGGCATAAACATATTGAATCCAAAATCACTCAGATCAAATTAAAGCAATTGGAACTAAATTGGCTAATCTCAAGGGCATCAAAGCTAAATCTCACATACAAAGTCCAAATATACAAAAGTATAATAAAACCCATATGGACATATGGAATTGAACTCTGGGGCACTGCCTCTCCCTCGAACGTGGAAAAACTCCAGAGAGTCCAATCTAAAATCCTGAGACAAATTGCCAGAGCCCCTTGGTATATAAAAAATACTAACATCCACAGAGACCTGAATATACCTGCAGTAAAAGACGAAATTCCGAAATTTACCTCGAAGTACAAGCAGAAGCTCATGTTTCACCCAAACATTCTAGCTAGAAATTTACTGAGAACTCTGAATCCCTCACGTCTCAAACGAAACTAATATATTCCCCATATATTAGTTATGATAACTCTACATTGCCTAAATCAATGGATATAGGGCAAATAGTTTTAATCTGAATATTATAAAAATAAGCTGAATTTCTGAATTTTTGAAAAATCATTGTTAGACCTAAGTTATTATTGGGTGATTCAATAAAATAAAATTACTATTAAAAAAAAAAAAAAAAAACATCTGTTGATGTCAGGGCGGGAAACCCATATATGAACGTCGTGCTGGCTGATCGAGATTTCTGGCGATCTGGGCCGGTTGATTTGGTTTTGGGGGTCGATGTCACATATCGCATCTACATGGAGGGCAACATTGCAGGCTCATCGGGGCAACTTCTCGCCCAAAGTACCATATTCGGGTACATCATATCCGGAAATTATCCAATGTAACTCTCACACCTTTGAATTGGCTGGAAATTTTATTGAATTGTAAATTTATGCGCTGATCACCATTTAAATAAATGTATGCACTGAAGCTTTACTGAATTTTATGAATTTTTATGAATTGTTATGAATTTTTTGAACTTTGTTACTATTATAATTAATTGCAGTGATGCTGCAAGGCGGGCGGCAATGTTCACGCCAACCGCGTAAATATGAACGCTACCTTATATAATTTTGTTAAATGTAGGGGGCGCTGTTGTCTGTGGCGACATCTGCTTTCAAGTATGGCGATTTCGGTTTTGCTGACGGCTTTTTGGCTTTTTAAATATTAATTTTCACTCTCGTCCGAATACCATACGAAGCAGCAGCCGCCACAGCCAAGAAAAAGCCGGTAAGATTTTCTGAGGAAAATATATAAATAAATAAAGAAAAGATAACTAATTTGAAACGAATTTTCTGTTTTTTATCTTTTTTGAAAACGATTTCGAGAGCTATCGAATAGTTCGTAGAAGAACAAGGCCTGCACCCAATTACTTAGGATGTTTAAAGCGGTCCACCGCTGTAAATTTAACTTGGGCGAAGTCGCCGCAAAAAGTAAGTGAAAGAAAGCTTTCAGTTTAAAAACCAAAACAAAAACTCTGATTTATACCCTGTCGACTCTTTCAATTTCTTTTCAATTTGTTTTTTTTTTTTTTTTATTAGAGTATGATATTTATTGAATCATCCAAATAGTTTTTTTAGATCTAACAATAATAATTCAAAAGGGTTTTCAATAAAAAAGTTCACTTAATTATATTTATAAATTAAGTTTTGCCCTTTGTCCATTGAGCCCTTTGTCCATTGGGCCTTCGTAGCTAATATAGGGGAATAAATTAGTTTCGCTTAAGATGTGAGGGATTCCACGCTCTTAGCAGTTTTCTAGCTAGAATGTTAGGGTGAAACATGAGCTTCTGCTTGTACTTCGTGGTAAATTTCGGAATTTCGTCTTTGACTTCCAGTATATTCAGGTCTCTGTGGATGTTAGTGTTTTTTATATACCAAGGTGCTTTGGCAATTTGTCTCAGGATTTTAGATTGGACTCTCAGGAGTTTTTCCACGTTCGAGGAAGAGGCAGTACCCCAGAGCTCAATTCCATATGTTCATATGGGTTTTATTATACTTTTGTATATCTGAGTCGGCGATCGAGGTGCATTCCAAGATACTTTGTTTCGGAACTTTCAGGGACAACTTGGCCGTTTATCTTCAGAGCAGGGCACGTGCACCTTCTTAGGGTGAAGGTTAAGTGACAGATTTTGGATTCGTTGACTTTGATTTTCGATCGTGATAGCCAATTACTTAGAGTGTCCAAGTGTTTCTGCACGTAAAGAGTTGCCATGTCTGGGTTTGAGTGAGAGCACAGGATAGCAGTGTCGTCAGCAAAAGTCGATATAAGAGTTCTATCGCTTTTGGGCATATCTGCAGTATAGAGAATATATAGCAGGGGCGCGAGGACACTGCCTTGTGGTACTCCGGCCAGTATTTCGTATTTTCGGGAGACAAAGCTTTTATATTTTACTACAAAGTTTCTATTCGTGAGATAGTTTTTAAGTAGGCAGTGCATATTGGCGGGGAGATTATGCTGTAATTTGTAAATAAGTCCTTCGTGCCAGACTTTATCGAAGGCCTGGGTGATATCGAGGAAAACAGCGGAGCAATACTGTTTATTTTCGAAAGTGCCTTTTATTGAATGCGGTGCACTTGTTCGATAGTGCCATGCTTTTCGCGGAAGCCAAACTGGTGATCGGGAATCACTTGTTTTTCTGTAATTTTGGGTAAAATCAAGTTTATTAGTAGTTTTTCGAAGAGTTTCGATAACACAGAGAGCAAACTTATGGGGCGGTATGAGGTCACATTGTTGGGATTTTTTTCAGGTTTGGGAATCATTGTAACTTGAGAAAGTTTCCAATCATCTGGGTAGTGACATGTTCTTATTTTTAAAACTTTTTATATACTTTAACTACTATTTTTTACTCTACCACCCTGCTGCTTTGACACGAGGGTTTTTTTGACGTTTACACCAGAGAAGTTTTTTGTTACGTTTCAAATAGCAAGCCGGTGTCTAATACATGGTGGAGAATAAAAACGACTGAATTAACACAAAACCACATCGAGCCTCTTTCATTGAAAGTATTCATATCATTTTCGAACTCGGCTCATCGCGAGCCAACATTTTGGTGCCTCCTGTGAGGACTCGATGCTGCGGTGTTTTATATCTTCGCTTTTACCAAATACTTGAGCACATGAGGGCATAACTAGACAAACATAACCTCAAATCACCGAAAGTTTAACAAGTTGTGCTCGCTTCGCTGCCGGCGCACTTCTATCACTCCGGCCACGACATTTCTGTCGTCGAAAAGCACTGCTGGTGGACTACTGTGGAAATTTGTCCCCGCTTCGCCGGCGAATTTCTATCGTTGCGGCCACGACTTTTCTTTTGTCGCGGAAATTGTCATTGTTTCGCTGCTGGTGCACTGCCGAATCATCAATAAATTGTGCTCGCTTCTCTGCCTCACTGCTGACGCTGCTGTGGTCTCATATGCTGCCGTGACGAGGTCCGTTAATGCTGCCGGCGTATAGACAACATTTCTGCTGCCTCCACTGCTGCTGACGTAGACGCCGCTGCGATCTACGCGAATCAGGGTAAGTGCATATTGGTGTTATTGTATATTGGTTTTTACTTAATTATGGTGAAAGTTTCCGGACTTATAACAGAGCAGTTGGCTCTCTTGGAATCTGTAAACTAGTCCTTGCGTAATTTTAAGAAGGATTCGGGAGCACGTAAGACTGAAGAATATTTCCAAATTAAATTTGAAGCCTTGAAGGAGACGCGAACTGAATTTCGCCAAAATCATCGTAAGATCATAAAGCTGGCAGACGATCCTGAAACTAAAGAAAGATACTTGGCTGTCAACGTGGAAAACGACTTTGAGGAAAGCTACATCGATGCTGTGGCTACCATAAGAAAGGCATATCTGACGGCGTTTCCACCAACAACAACACCAGGTGTGACAGAAACCGCATCCAATAATATTCTACCTAACAACGGAACTGGAGCTCCTTCGTCAACTACTGAGGTGCCAGTTCCGGAAGTCAAATTGCCGATATTTTCTGGGGATTACATCGAATGGCCTACGTTTGAGGAACTGTTTTTATCGAGAGTGCACAAACGCACAAGGCTGAGTGATGTCCAACGCTTCCATTATCTAAAGGGTGCTTTATCTGGGGAGGCAGCGCTGGATATTCAACATCTGTGTTTGCTAGCTGAAAATGATCAAAATGCTTGGGATATGCTAGTAAATATCTATGTTCATTAACAAACTTTATTTATGTTAAAAATATTTGTTCAATCACAAGCGAACACAACCGCACTTGGAGGAATTATAAAGACAACTAAATTAAATAAAGACACTTAAATTACAGAAAAAATAAAACTTAAGAAATAATTTTTTGCCATATTGAACCATTGGCCCAATGCGCGCAATCAGCACATTTCGACTCGTGAGAACTTTGTTGCAACATATCACGATTCCAGCGATGACCAGAATGATGAAATAACTGACGCTGTAGTGATGGATGTCATGAGCATTGAGGTCGATTTTGTTCTCCTGACGTGTCAAGTTTTTGATCTGCGATGCTGTCTCATTTAGTAATGAGTCGTACAGGATCGAGTTGGGAGAATAGCGAATGTCTTGATGATCTTGTTGTGGAATGTTCCACACACTTATATTTGATGACGGTTGGAACGAAAGCTTTATGGTGTTGTTTCGAATTTCTTCGGTGTAGAGCGTTACGGAATGAAATTTAAAAATGCATGTGGGCCGCAGGACAAGCAAACCACTTCCCTG
Source organism: Heteromyza rotundicornis (assembly GCA_951394025.1). Taxonomy (NCBI): domain Eukaryota; kingdom Metazoa; phylum Arthropoda; class Insecta; order Diptera; family Heleomyzidae; genus Heteromyza; species Heteromyza rotundicornis. The sequence continues at coordinate 56,213,626 of OX596011.1, read as the reverse complement.
TAGAGTTAATGATCTTACAGCTTCGTTGCAAATAAGGTTCGCAGTCTGCTCCCGTGTATCCTTTAATGAAAATATCCAGGTGTTTGCTGCCTCCAGTTTAACCCAAAGTTCAGTATTGTTGTACTCTTGAAGATGACATTCGGTCAACAAGTCTCGATTGTGGTGCAGCAAAGACAGTTCACACTGACTCACATTTGATTCTCGATTGAATATTGGCCCGATTTGATTGCACATATAAGTAGTTGAATCCATCATTGTAAATTCTCTCAAGTCTGATTCTGATATTGGGTAATAGTTGTCCCTCAGCAGAGTGACCGCCAAAAACTTCGAAGTCTGTTTTGTGATAAAGTACCTGTTACCGTGTAGGATCGGAACAGGAATGATGTTGAGTAACTGGAAGTTTTCATTTGCGAGAAGAGGTATCTCCATTTTGAAAGGTATTGCATTTTCAACTATTCGGGTTTGGACTGTAATGAATTTGTAGAACTGAAGAATGTTTGTTGTTGGTAGTGTGAAGGTGGACGGTACGTTGTTGCGAATAATTGACAATTGCAATTGTAGTTGATCTGGTGATATAAAATGTGGATTAATCTTGTTGTGATGTAAATCCAAAATTACATCCAACAGATTCCTTTGAGCGTTTTCGTAGTTGGTTAGTATGAGGATCACATATGCGGATAGTGAATTAAAATGTAGATTTAATTGATTTCTTTGAGAATCGGTTTGCACATAATTCCATATCGTTGACAGATCCTTATGAATCAATTTAAATTGGTTATTGATATCAGCAGTGGATTTTTTCAGTATGTTGACGGTACTGTCAGTAATAGATGTTTGGTTCTTGATAAGTTGAAGCAAACTTTCTCGTTTCTGTTGAATCGTTGAATTTCCGCCTCCATTGACTTTGCGTAGTCTTGATCAAGGATACCGAATAAATCGTTGACGATTGATCCAACAATATCAAATGAAGAACGTCTAGACTTCTGAGAATTTATTTTGTGAAGTAAATCATTTTTGTGGCTGATGAGTTCTAGCCGATGAGCCAATTCTTTGGAGAATGGTTTGCAATATGTATTATCAAACTCATTTTTATTGCATAATTTTGACATTGATGAGGAATAACTTTCTAAGACTTCCAATTCTTGCCAGTATGTTGATAAATTGTAGAATACAACAATGTTCCAGCTACTGCTCACAGTCTTTACGTTGCCCATATTTTCAGAGTACATTCCGATATTGTTGTTGAATGGTGTTATATGAGCATTTTTAATTAAATCATGTGGCTGTGATTTTGCTGGACTACACATACACAACAAGACAAGCATGGCTGCTGTCAACAGATTGATGCTTGTGCCATTTCGCAAAAATTGCTTTTTGTTACCATTCGTGTGGTTATTAGTTGTTACTTGCTGTGGCTCAAGTGTAGTTTCTTCATTTGGTAGGGGACACAGTTGATGAATTGCCCTTGTAAATGTACCCTTTTCTATTTTTACGCTGGCCACTCTCACCAATTTATCCTTTCCTGGTATTGCGGATATGACTCTTCCAAATTTCCATTTCAAAGGTGGTAGATTTGACTCCTTGATCAATACCAAGTCTCCTGGCTTGACTGGATTTTGTACACGTTGCCATTTTCCTTTTGATTGCAGCAAATTCAAATATTCACTTGACCAACGTTTCCAAAATTGCTTCTGTATCGACTGGATTCTTCTGTATCGTGTCAAGCAGCTTGTATCCGTGTTGATCTCAGGTTCAGCAATCGTTGTTAGTGGAGCTCCGATCAAAAAATGACCTGGTGTTAATGCTTCAAAATCGTTAGGATCTGTTGACATCGGTGTTATGGGCCTTGAGTTTAATATTGCCTCGATTTGAGCAATTACGGTTTGTAACTCTTCTGAGGTAAGAGAAGCTTCAGCTATGAATCGAACCAAATGGTATTTTGCAGATTTCACTGCAGCCTCCCATAACCCGCCAAAGTGAGGAGCTCTCGGTGGAATGTGATGCCATTCAATTTGCTGTTTTTGGTAAAAGTTAGTAAGGCTTTGTTCAAATTGTTGTGAGTGATGGAGCTCTTTCATTTCTCTAAGCTCGGATCTGGCACCTACAAAATTGGTTGCATTATCGCTGTTAATTAATTTCGAGAGAGTTTGATTCTTTGGCAGTAGAATCTGGTTTTTTGATGCTGCTGGTAGATTGCTATTCTGAAGACGTCCCCCAACTCTGATGACATTGCCATTATCTAAATATAAGCTGAGTGACGACAGATGATCCTTGGAGTCTAATTGTTTGTTGTGAGATAGATGTTTATACAGATTGTTGAAATAACTCCTTTGAACATTGCAGACCAACCCCAGCAGCCCAGATTCAAACTCAGATATTGTAAGTTGACCCGTCATTCGCATTCCTTTTGGACTTCAACAGTTGTTAACGAATCTGAAAATGTATCAGGTTAATCTGAACCAGAGAGGCAATTGTCCACATACATATCAGATTTTAGAATCCTTGCAGCTTCTGGGAAGGTTCGCGCCTCTTGATCGGCTAATTCAACCAAACATCTTGTTGCAAGAAATGGCGCCGATGAGGTTCCGTATGTAACTGTGTTCAGCTGATATGTTCGGACCTCTTCATTTGTATTTGGTCTCCAAAAGAATAGATTGATACTTCCTATCCTCTGGGGCAACCAGTATTTGCCTTTTACATTTTTGAAATGTCAGCTGTAAAGACGAATTGGTGGGTTCTGAAACGAATCAAGATGGAAAATAAATCTGGCTGTACTGTAGGTCCCACCAACAAAATTTGATTAAGTGATTTCCCAGATGAGGTTTTTGCTGAACCGTCAAATACCACTCTGAGTTTTGTACTTGTACTGTCTGGTTTGCACACACAATGGTGAGGTAAATAGTAGCAACTTGTAGTATCCCGATTTTTCACAATTTCCATGTGTTTGAGAGTAGTGTAGTCGTTCAAAAATTCCGTGTATTGATTGCGTAAATCTAAATTTTTTGCCAATCTTTTTTCGGTGGACTCTAGACGTTTACGAGCCATTTCTTTCGATGATCCTAGTCCCGATGGGTCTTCTTTGAACGGTAACCGGACCACGAAAGTTCCATCTTTACATCATGTCACATGTTCAGCAAAGTGTTGCTCGCAGCGAAACTCCTCCTGGTTCATTTGTTTGGAAGGTGTTTCGTAATGCTCAATTTCCCAAAATCGTTTAACTTGCTTTTCTAGTTGGGAGATTGAGCGAAGCAATTCCGTGGCAATGTTGCAACATTGCACCTGCTTCACTGCTGGTGTCCTCTGTGGTATAGTCACATTACCAGCAACAATCCAGCCCAGTTTTGTGTTTTGCAACAACGACAGCTCTGGTGACAATGTTATTTTTCCTTCTTCAAATAACTCAAAACACAGATCGGCACCAATAAGCATATCGATGCGGTTAGATTTATAAAACGATGGATCAGCCAACTCGATTCCCCTGGGTAGTTTCCAGTTGGAAATGTTGATTGGTGTTCGTGGCTGATAATCACTTATTTTGTTTAAAATTATTGCGTTTAAATTTCTGGAGAATTCTGTTGCTATGGAAGAAATCGTTACTGTAGTCATAGAATTTACCTTTGTTTCATTAGCGCCTATACCAGCAATACGCATGTCAGTTTTTTGTCTTTGAACCCCTAGTTCATGAGCTAACCGAGATGATATAAAATGCAACTGCGATCCAGTGTCTGGAAGTTGAGTTCCTGAGTTAGTACGGACGTTAACAATTGCAGTGGCTAATAACACTTGAAAGTCACTAGATAATTCGCTAGTGGAAGCTTTTAGTGCAGATGCTTGTTGCGTTTCCTTTGAATTTTCCAAATTTACCTTTTGTAAATGCAATAACGAATTGTGTTTTTTGTTGCACTTCACACAATTTCGTGAAGGACACGCCCCGCAATTATGTCCATGTTTTAAGCAGTTAAGGCATAATTGCAATTGTTTAACACTTTTGATGCGTTCCTCAACTGTCAATTTCAAAAACTCTTTACACTGAAAAATCTGGTGGCCCTTTGATTCACATCCAACACATACGCTATTGTGCGCACCTTGAGGATACGAAACAAAAGGGGAATGTTTCCGCTTATCTTCTTTCGTGCAGCAAGTTTCCAGAGTCTGAAATCTACACTCTAAAAACTTGAAAAATTCATTTAATGTCTGTAACCTTCTTGGGGCAGTAAGTGACTGCTCATAAAGGCGTCTAGTTTCTTTATCTAATTTCTGGACTAATGTATGAAGAAGGATAGGGTCCAAACTGTCTGTGGCTACTTCTAAATTAGATATTGACTGAATGCACTCTATGCTAGTATCATGCATTTTTTTATCCCGTTGGCCGACTCGACCTGCAGAGTCGGCAGGGACATCAATTGATTGAGGTGAGCTGTGACTAACAGTCTGGGATTATCAAACCGTTCTGTCAGCAGCTCCCAAGCAGTGGCATAGTTTACGTCCGTTGCTTGCAAATGTTTGATCAAATTGTTGGGCTCACCTGTTAGATTTGCCCTTGAAAGGGCTTCCACATTAAATAATTGCGTCAAAGACTGGCAGTGTTATTTTCGGAAGCTTGATTTCAATATCATTGTTACCTGTGTTACCTAAAGCATGATGACTACCGAATGGAAGTCATCAGTTAAGTTATGAAATTGAGTTGTTTCGTAGTTGCTGTTGCAACTAAGCTCCAAGTGTGTCTGTCGGATAGCATTGTAATGCTCTTCAATTGTGTCCAACTTGTGTCGAAGGTATATCTTACTAAATTTTGAAGCCTGTTCTACTTTTACAGCTGACAGCAGGCGGTTCAGCAACGAAATTGCTTCCTGGTGAATAGCCAATGTTCCGGAGCTGGTTCCTGCTGTGGTCTCATCCTCGAATTGGTCATTCTCGATTCCGCGTGCAAATTCAGCCATTGCTGCTGTGGCTTTGGCTAAATCAGCTTTTACCTTTTCTGCTGCCTTATTTTTGCTTCATAATCACTAAGCAACTTATTCAACCTTTCACGATAATTTCCAATCACTTTATTCACACTTTCAAAATAGTTTTCGCGAAAATATTCATGATCAGAATACTCACTAACGTTGACTAACAAAAGTTTGTGATTAGTTTCAAACAAAGCTGATAATTCATCAATTTGAACTAGTCTTTGATTACAATAATCTAGTGTTTTTCGGGACCCCCAGTCCTTCTTAAAATTTGTATATTTTTCCTCGATTTGTGTGCCAATCTTTAATTGGTCAGCAAATAGTTGCGTCTCCATTATAACTGTAAATGTAAAAACAACTAACAACTCAAGCACACTAAAGACACTAGTGGATATATATACTTAAAGCAACACCAAATTATCACAAGTTCACTAAGGACGTTGTATAAAATACAATAAGAGTCCTGTCACGGTCGGCAAATGTTCATTCACAAACTTTATTTATATTAAAAACTAGCTGGGCCCGGTTCGCTTCGCTGGGCCTAAATAATTTTTTGTTGTTGCATTGTCTGCAATGTAATGGATGAATGGATGAAATTAATTTTAAATATATATGTTTATACTGTGGAGTTGATTTTGTACAATTTTGTAGAGAGGAAAATTGATGTAGCGATTGGTATTGAAATAGGTTTTGATGAATGAATGAATGATTCGTATTGTATGTATGTAGCGCAGTAAAGTATGTTTGGAAGATTATTGAAATTAAATTAAATGACATGTGGTATAAGTATTTAAAACAAATGCCGTTAATTCGGCCGGTGCAAACGACTGGATTACGATCTTTGAGCTTTGGTACGTAGCCGAATGCTCGCACAAAATGGCCCGGCAGTGTAAACACTTGAAAACGAACAAATCTGTAGATTCCGATGCTGGTGCGGGAGGGAATATTCAGTCAGTGTAAACGGTTGCACGAACGGAATTCCGTTTACGATTGGAGTTCGCGACAAATGTTGTGTTCGCTCCTACGGTCTAAGTGCACCTTCAAATTAAGTAAAAATAAGTACCTTTATCCCTTTCAGACAAAATTAAACCAAAAATTCCCTTAGGAAGGGAAATTTGCCTAAAGTTGGCTGCACTGGTTGAGCGCCCCGTCTGTAAGGAGTGTTGCCACATTGAGAGACGTTCTGTTGTGTTTTTGTAAATTTTTCTTGTGGGAAGAAAGTTATTTCTATAACTTGTTGGGACAATTTTGCAGTGCTTATTTGCCGAAAAGGCCAATTGCAGTTTAATTTAAGTCAAGTTTTATTTAATTTTCATTCGCAATGGACGTCTTCTCGTAATATTAATGGCGGTTTGCCTGCATTAAGGTCCCCATAAGCCAACGCGAAATTCCGCAGCCGGTACGGAACTTGAACAAAAATGTTGCTTGAATATGCAATACTGCGTTTTTTTAAAGAAAATTTATAAATGATACACATTTTTAGTTGTAGCTTTGAAATTTTTCACCGCAAACCAATTTTTTTATTCCAATATCTTTGCTGGAAGAATTTTCGAGAAAGTACCGCGGCGGCGGAATTTGGGGTATTTTAAGTTGTAATGAAGTACTGTGTGTAGGGTTACTGTGAAAGTGGGCGACTTTCGCAGTGAGCATTTAAGGTCGCCACACATGAATGCAAAATTTCGTTGGTGTCGTGGTACTTTTTCTTGAAAATACGATAGTGCGCTCTCGAATGATATGCATTTGTTTTTGTTTTTGTGAAATTTTTCAGCACGAAAAAATTTTTCCGAGCCGAATATCGCCTTGCAATTTTTGAGCAATTTTTGGGGAAATTTCGCGCCAGTGTGTGGGGAGGCTTAAGTTGGGTATAATTTAATTTCCATTCACAATAGACATTTTTCCGTAGTTATTTGGAATGTAAATGGCAAATGCATTTAAGTTGAAATGAAGTACTGTGAAAGTGGGCGTAAAATGTGCACTGGGAGATTGGGGCAAATTATGGAATTGCGAATATGTAATACTCAAGGAGAAGCCGCGCTATTTTGGCATTGCCTTAGGTTTTATCCATTGTTGAAAAGTTACATGCAATCAAATGGAAATAACCTTAATTATTACTCCCTGCTGCATTTAATGTTGAAAATACACGAAGTTGTTGAAATTTGTGATCAGTAAATCGACTTGAAATACTTTAGCAAATCGATTTCATACTTTGAAAGAAACCGAAAGTTAAAAAACCCCGCAGATATGGCAACCAAGTTGATTGTTGATCATATGGTATTTGCTTTAAAATATTCACAAATGTGAGAGAAATACGTATTTTATAACTTGTGGGCGGTAAAAGTGGGCGTGTCGAAACCTATCCTATGTCACGACTCACGACCCCTAGAACACATATATAAATTTTGGTGAGAATCGGTGCTGTAGTTTTCGCGTCTACTGGTGACAAACATACACGTCTCTTTTATATATATACTAGCAGGGCCCGGTCCGCTTTGCTGCCCCTAAAAAAAGTTCTTTTTGCCTTTAAGGTCATAATAAATTAATGAAAACATTTGTCACATATTTTTATTGGGAGCCCAAGTGAAGCATTTTGAAATATTGAATTGTATGAAAAGTGCCACGCCCCGCTGTCAAATTCCAACCATATGTAACATTGAACTTAGAATTTAAAGCATAAAATCATGTCCCGTTGAAAAATGTTCATCGGCAGCCCAAGTGTAACATTTTTTAAATATTGAATTGTATGGGAAGTGCCACGCCCCGCTGTCCAATTGCAATACGCTGCATTGAAGGCATAGAACCATTTCCCGTTGAAGAATATTCAATTTGAGCTCAATAATGGCACTTTGAAGTATTGAATTGTATGGGTGGTGCCACGCCCCTTTGTCCAATTACACCGATAACTTGTATTTAGCTTAGAATGGAAACCATGAAACCATTTGCCAAATTTTGTTGGAAAACATTAAATGAGAGGGCAGTTACAGAAATTTTAAATATTGGTTTGTAAGGGCGGTGCCACGCCCTTTGTCCAATTACGCCGATGTGTTGCATTTAGCTTAGAATTGAAACCATGAAGCCATCTGCCAAATTTCGTTGGAAAACATAGTGTGGGAGCCCTATTACAGCATTTTCAAATATTGACTTGTGTGGGCGGTGTCACGCCCCATTGTCTATTCCCGGCCATTTGTAGCCCAGATTATGGCTGGGGTCTTATAGTATGTTCATGGCAAATTTCATTTTCTTGTGATCAAAAACGACTGAGATATAGCAGTTTTTACTAACTTGTAGGCGGTAAAAGTGGGCGTGTCAAAACCTATCCTATGTCACGACTCACGACCCCTAGAACACATATAAAAATTTTGGTGAGAATCGGTGCTGCAGTTTTCGCCTCTACTGGTGACAAACATACACGTCTCTTTTATATATATAGATATATAGATTCACAGTTTTATTTGTTTTTATGAAATTGCTCACATCGCTTTAGCAAGAAACATTTTTGAGTAAGTTTCGCTGCGGCTGCGGTACTTCGCGTTGATGTGTGCGGACCTTAATGTTGTACTGGGAATATAAGCAGATATTCCCAGCAGAGAAAAATTAAATCCTAGGTGGCAACCAAGTTGATTGTTGATCATATGGTATTTGCTTTAAAAGATTCACAAATGTGAGAGAAATACGTATTTTCTAACTTGTGGGCGGTAAAAGTGGGCGTATCGAAACCTATCCTATGTCACGACTCACGACCCCTAGAACAAATATATAATTTTTGGTGAGAATCGGTGCTGTAGTTTTCGCGTCTACTGGTGACAAACATACACGTCTCTTTTATATATATAGATATTTGTTCAATCACAAGCGAACACAACCGCACTTGGAGGAATTATAAAGACAACTAAATTAAATAAAGACACTTAAATTACAGAAAAAATAAAACTTAAGAAATAATTTTGTGCCATATTGAGCCATTGGCCCAATGCGCGCAATCAGCACATTTCGACTCGTGAGAACTTTGTTGCAACAAAGTTTCCATGAAATCGTCGAAATGTGCTGACTATCGTTCTATGTTCAGGTTAATTGTTGGTGGTTCAATATGGCCTTGTATGGTTCGTGAACCATATAATTATTATACAAAATTGTTCAGAATGAACAATCTATGATAACAAACGTCTGCTGTTTTCACATTTTATGGACGCCTTTGATCAGCATCCACCGGTGGTTGCTGATCTTAGGGAGGACCCTACATCTTTAAAACGTTTCACTCAAACTTGTAGGTCAATCGTGAACTCCATAAAAAAATTGTGAATCAAAATTACCGGAGACGAGTGCGTTTTAGCATATTACATGCTAAAGAAGCTGCCACCAGCGAGTCGCACTGAATGGAATCGAGAGTTGAGGAAACAAAAGACTATTCCAACATGCACCGAACTATGTGATCACCTAGACGAGCAATATCAAATATTAATTACTTCATCAAAATCATACGGGGTGGGTAAGACGACTACTCACTTTCGTAAGAACCCGGAGCCGCCAGTAACTAATCCCAAAAGAGAAGCCAAGTCCTTTAATGTGACTAAGGCTGCTATAGTTTGTCCGGTTTGTAACAAAGAAGAGCATTCTGTGCGAGGATGTCCAACGTTTCTACAAATGAACGTAACCCAACGAAGAGCTGCAGTCGAAAAGCACAAGCTATGCTTCAATTGTTTCGGTTATAATCATGCTTGCGAGCTCATCTGGCTCGCAAGCATCATTTATTACGGAGTGTGCAGCCCAATGACTGCGTTTATCTCGTCAAAAAACTTCCATATGCGTGAACGGTCTGGCTAGAGTCAGGGTGGCAAAGGGGCACAATTCTGTTATGCTGACGGTGGGTTCTCTTCATGATCCTCATGTAAACTACCACGTTCTGGCATAAATCTTACCAAAGGTGAGTGCCGTCATACCAGAAAAGCGTCTGCCAACTGAAACGTGGTCCCATTTACGCGGTTTAGAACTGGCAGATCCGACATATTTTGAGCCTCAGCAAGTAGATTTGCTTCTTGGGAACGATTTGTATGATGACATCATACTCAATGATACTCTTCGGGCGGATAATGAAGGACCTATTGCACTGTGTACTACTTTGGGCTATATCGTTTCGGGAAAGGTAAGCAAACCGATACCTCACACTGTGACTATTTCATCTATGCACCTTCAAGCCGAAATTGATCACCTTCTTCGGAAATTTTGGGATCTAGAAGAGATCGGCAGTGAACGCATTATATCTAATCTAGATCTGTGGTGCGAGCAGTTTTACGAGAAAACACACAAGCGCCTGGAGAATGGAAAATACGTGGTACGGTTACCTCTTTTGTCAGCGGTGAATCCAAAAAATGTCATTGGCACGTCCCGAAACACTGCGATAAGGCGTTTTTTTATCTCAAGCTAGACCCAGACCTGAAGAAGACCTACCAGGAAACTATAGAGGAATAACTGCGGCTCGGGCAAATTAAGCTAGTCACCACATCAGAGCAGGAACATCGATTTAGCATAAACAATACGCATCAAGGCGTCATCTTCAACAACAAGAGTTCGAGTCGTTTTTGACGCGTCGACGAAAACCAGCAATGGTAAATCTCTTAATGATATTTTGGCGATAGGCCCAGGGCTGCACAATGATTTGGCATGTGTCCTTTAAGTTCGCATGCATGGCAGATATCGAGAAGATGTATCGCTGCATCGATATGCACGACTCGGATGCTCAATATCAGCGAATCGTGTGGAGGGATTGCCCAGACAATGAACTAAAGGAATTTTTCTACTCCACTGTTTGGCACTGGCTCAGCGCCTTTTACTGCCCTTCGTACTATGCGTCAGTTGGCTGAAGATGAGAAAAGCACTTATCTGTTGGCTGCGGCTGTCATCAAAAACCAAATGTATGTCGACGACGTGCTAACCGGTAGCAATTCCATTGCAGATGCAGTAAAGTTATGCTGCGTAGCGGTACCTTCGAACTCCGGAAGTGGGCGAGTAACCATCCTGACATATTAGAAAGCATTCCGAATGAGCATCGTGAAATAAAAGGGCTGCTCCAACGGAATGCAAATGACACCGTGAAGGCACTAGGAATGTACTGGAACCCTACCTCAGACCACTTCCAGTTCAAGCTTAATTTTGACGTTCCTAATGGCATACCGACCAAACGATCCATTCTGTCAACTATAGCCAGGTTATTCGATCCCATGGGTTGGCCTGTGTTGATCACCGCAAAACTCATCATGCAAGAATTATGGACGCTCAAACTGGGATGTGATGATAATGTACCGGATACACTACAAAGCTCATGGAGCCATTATCTAGCTGGATTGGTAAATATTATGAAAATTTGCGTCCCACTATGGTTAAATACTATTGATGATTGCGAAGGTAATGAGCTACACATTTTCTGCGACGCATCGTCGTATGCATATTCTGCCACGGCATATTTAAGAGTGTGTACGGAAGACGGTAATTATCACACAAACTCCCATACAACCTAAACCTACGATACCACGCGCAGAACTATGTGCGGTGGTGCAGGCCATTAAACTATTCAAACACTTGAAATTGAATTTGCATTTTAATATCAATTATTCACGAACTTCGTTTTGGTGGTTTTAGGCTGGATCTGATGGGATCCAACTCGTTGGAAAATTTTTGTGGCTAACCGCATATCGAAAATTTCGGAAAGCTCAACGCAAGATCAGTGGCAGCATGTGGCGTCTGTAGAAAACCCTGCCGATTGCTCCAGTTGTGGTTTAACCCCAACGAAGCTGTTAGATTGTGAACTCTGGTGGCGTGTGCCACCCTGGTTGCGACAAAATTATTTCTTACATGAACGAATGGAAAGCTACGATGACTCCGGCATGGGACCAGTGTATGCAGAAATGAAACGCTTGCAGTATATCAACGAGGTTATCGACAGGTTTTCATCGTTTTCCCGTCTCATACGAGTCGTTGGTTACTGTCACCGTTTCATTTTCAATTGTCGCCAACGAGGGAAGAAAAGACGGTCTAACGGCCTATCCGTATGTGAGTATAATTACAGTCTCCTAAGCGTGATTCGAGCAGTACAACGAGTATCCTTTCCAGCGGAATGGAAATCATTGTCATCTTGTTCTTCAATCAAGAAAACAGTGGGCTGTTGTCTCTGAACCCCTTCTACGATCAAAGAGAACGAGTTCTCCGCCTTGGAGGGCGATTAAGGGATTCGTTATTATCCGCTAATGAAAAACATCCTTACATTTTGAGAGCAAAACACAATTTTACCAACTTGATTGTTCGGTATAGTCATCAGGCTACACTTCATGGCGGGGCAGCAGTAACTCTCAATCATGTCCGACAAATGTTTTGGGTCGTTAATGGCCGAAATGTGACAAGGACAGCCATCCAGCAGTGCATCACGTGTTATAAATGTAAGCCGAAGCCATCGACACAGATGTTGGATGATATACCTCCAGAACGTGTGCGTCCGGCTCGAGCATTCTCCACGGTAGGAGTCGACTACGCAGGGCCAATAAAGGTGCTTCCTTTGCCAACGATCTGACATGCTCCACGATGCTCATTCGGAATGATTTCTAATATGTCAGGATGGTTACTCGCCCACTTCCGGAGTTCGAAGGTACCGCTACGCAGCTTAGCAATTATCTGACGCTGTAACTTTACTGCATCTGCAATGGAATTGCTACCGGTTAGCACGTCGTCGACATACATTTGGTTTTTGATGACAGCCGCAGGCAACAGATAAGTGCTTTTCTCATCTTCAGCCAACTGACGCATAGTACGAAAGGCGCTGAGCCAGTGCCCAACATGACAGTGGAGCAGAAAAATTCCTTTAGTTCATTGTCTGGGCAATCCCTCCACACGATTCGCTGATATTGAGCATCCGAGTCGTGCATATCGATGCAGCGACACATCTTCTCGATATCTGCCATGAATGCGAACTTAAATACACGCCAGTTGATAAGGACACATGCCAAATCATTGTGCAGCCCTGGGCCTATCGCCAAAATATCATTAAGAGATTTACCATTGCTGGTTTTCAGTGAAGTGAGTTTCAGAGATTAGCATATCGTCTATGCTGGACTCTTTTAAGAACTGGAGAAGTTCTAGTTTGTGAAGACACAGGCCGTTTGCATTCCAGAATGATATTTTTAAACTATTCATGGTTTAGACATGAGATGTTGTAGTAAAAGACTTTGATTTTTAATAATTTCTTGCATCATATTTTGCATACTGGACATAAATTGATACATATTTTGTATGAACATTTGTAGGGTTTGTTCAAGACTACTGCTTGGAGGAGCAGGATGCACAGGAGCAGAGTCACTGCTTTTTAAGGCGCTGGCGTAGGAAACGCCTTGTTTTATAAGGGGGTTAGTTAGAGTTTGGACAGCGTATAATAAGGAAATTTTTGGGTTTTCCTAGTTTTATGTTTTTGGCGGCTTCAAAATCTGCAATGATATTCGGAGGAAAGTACCCAAAAACCCTTAATTTTAAATCGAAATTGCTGAAATTAATTTAAAGGAAATTTATTTTCTGCTTTTTAGTCGGTGAAAGGGTTATATTTTAAAAAACTTGTTTTTTACTCTTTTTTTTATTTATGTAGCTTTGATAGACTGCGCAGCCTCTATAGTTAGCAGTGTGATTGCCACCGCAATTACTACATTTTTTAATAGTGGAATCCTCTTTTGTTTTTGTGCATAAACCTGTTTCGTGTAGGTCACCACAAATAACGCACACGCGGGGTACAGTGCAGCAAGACTTTGTGTGGCCGTATTCTTGGCAGTTTTGACACTGAATCGGTCCACTGCGCTTGTTAGGCACTTCAATTGTGATTTTGCGATGTAGCAGATATCTGAGCGAGTATATCGGGTGGGGTTCACCTTTTTTGACCATTTTCGGGTCAAACTCTAGTTCCACACGGAAAAGAGGTTGTGGAATTTTTTTATGATTTTGAATATTGAATATGGACTTTATTTGGAAGCCCTCATCGCCTAGTGCAGTTTTTATTTCGTCGCATTCTACGCAAGGCTCGATACCTTTCAGTACATCTGAGAGGCCTTTAGAACTTTTAAGCTGGTAAGTGTAGTACCTTTTTTTGAGATTATCAAAGAGTTTGACAATTTTTCTATAGTTGGGCTCGCTGTAAATTTGGATTTTTGTTTCGTGTATTAGTCCCCTGAGGATAGAAATCACGTGGAAATTATTAGGACCAATATTTTGGGTTAGTTCTTTGATGAGCGAATTAGAGTTTCGCTGGGGGTTTTTACGATTTCGGTTTGGGATCCGAATTGATTTCTTCAGCAAGAATAGAAAATCGGTTTTGCCCAAGCTCAAGAGACGGTTTGTCGGGATTTGTCTTTTGAATTTTTGCGGAACTCTTATTTCCGCTTTGGGAAGTAAATGTTAATTCCTGTCTGCACTGTCGGCATTTTGGAGCGGGTAGCGACCTTTTATATGCGATTAGCGATATTATAAGAACCGCTATTTGTCTCACTTGTATCAGGAACGGGAATAATGCATAGGCGGATTTGGACATATTTGCTGGGAGTATAAATATGAGAAATTGACGATACAGAGTTACCTTAGTTTCTGTGTGAAAGATCACTCTGGGAACTCCCCTGCAGATCCGGTGGTGGAATTTCAGTATGCCGTTGAGTTTGCTGTTGTTGTTGTTGCGGAAGCTGCTGCTGCGCAACGTCTTGCTGTGGAAGCTGTTGCTGCAGAAGTTGTGACTGCTGTTGTTTTGGCTGCAGTTTTTGCGTCATTTGCGATTGCAGTTGTTGTTGTTGTACTGGTTGCAGCTGCTGGTAAGCGGTATCATCTCGTTCACTGACTGCTATAGACGGAGGGGTTCGTTGGATGACGAGGAAATGTAAAATATACCAGGACGTTCACGCTGGTACTGATTGTGCGCTTCTAATCACCCTACCCAAAACACAGGGTGGTGTCCACGATAATATTTGCGGTTTGTGTCCACACTGATCGATGCAAATGTTTGGGACTTTTTCGAGGGAAATTTAATTGAGTCGGCTGGTTTGCGTCTCTGATACACTGCTCGATACAAAAGCTTTTGGGGATTTTCTTAAATTTTTTTGAGAGAAATGTAAACGTCACTTTCGTTGTTTTTATTTGATAATGGAGTCTCAATTTCCAAAGTAATTATCAAGTTATAAATAATTGTCCACTTCACTGCACTTCATGCACTCGCGAATCAGGAGGAAATGTGCTTTTTAGCACATGTATTGTTTTCCGTATCGCACTATGGATTTTGTTATTATTTATAAAAACAGAGAGTAATAATAAAATTAAACTTCACTTCGCCAGAGTTACCAGAAACAACCAGAAACAACTTTTCAATTTGAGTTCAGTTATTTTCAATTTTTACAAAATAAGCTTACATCTGCAATTCTATATACTAAAAAATCATTTCTACTCTTCGATCGATTTTCAACTACCGCTGCCTGAAGGGCATTGGCCGATCGTACAATTCCAGGATTCAAATTTCATTCTGCCTCGACAGAAACACAAACGAAAGCAAAAGTAAACGAATGTTGGTCTACGTAGTTCCCATCAAAGCAAGCAGCGTTCGCTATCGACATAATTTCAAGTGTGGCAGCTAGCTTCGCTTTGGTTTCAGTGACTCAACATTTCGTTTGTGTAAGGTTGTGGTTTGCGATATGGTCAGCATGTATATCAGTGAACGGCATGAAAGCTGACTTTTATAGTTTTGAACCAAACTATCAAAAAATTAATGTGAATGTGCCTTACGCATACATACCGAAAAGGCAAGCAAGCACTAGGCTCATCCACGCAAATGCTTCCGAAGTTCACCCTTACCAGAAACATATATTCATAATATTCACCGAAGGCAGTGAATATTCACCAAAGGCAGTGAATATTCACCAAAGGCAGTGAATATTCATTGCCTTTCTGAAGTCTCATTGCCTTTGAACGAAAGCAACGAACTCGAGAGGATTATTCGTTGTTCGTCGCACGTTGCTCGTTGCTTCAAGAAAGACTTCACTCAGTGTTGCATTCGAGATTTGATAAATAATACTTTAAGTAACCAATATTTCAAATGTAAATACACACACTTATTTGATTTTTTAATATTGATAATATGATATAAAAACAAATTAGAACTTTTGGAATAATTCGTCGAGTGAGCAATGTAAATAAAACAACACATATCAAAAATATTTTCATTTAAATTCATTTGATTATTAAATTTCAAAACACATGAACACAACAAAAGTTCTTTTAAATCTTAAATATATGTATATGAAAAAAAAGATAACATAAGATTTATAAAATTTTTCACTTCGGCCATTGTGTTCTAGTCTAAGCTCGTGCAGGTCGGTGGATATAAATAGAGTGGTGCTTTGTGGTAAATATCTAAATTTGGAAGCCATTTTCCATTTACCTCTTCCCATATATTGGCTTTCAAATCAGATATCGCTAAAATATCATTTTCCGTTGCTTCACAAATTTTACGCAGACGATTTCAAGCATATGTTGCAGGTTGGCTTTTTTTAAATATTCTACCAGCTTTTTGCACTTTGCCAAATAAGTGATTCGAACAATTCACACGTTTCAGGTCCTTCAAAGCACTTTTTATGTTGGTTCCGCGATCCGTTACAAAAGTCATGTTGTCCAAGCAATGGACATGGTATTCTGCCATCAATCTTTGAATTTTTAGCATTATATCGTTTCCACTCGATTTCATAAAATCCATCGACTTTACTCCTATCACCATATTGAGCCTTTAATTTTTAAATAAGAAATTAAAATACTCTTTGTTGTATTTCTAATTGAGGTGTTTTATTGTCCAATATTTCGACTTAAATTTAGTGTAAATTCGAAGATGGCGAAGGCAGCGCAAAGTGTTTTCAGATAGAATACGAGTACAAAGATCGCATCAGTTTACAGTTCTCAGGAGTAAATATTTGAATAAAAAAATGTTTTATAGTAAACTGGTTAAATTTACCAAGACGCAACTTTTAGCATTAAAATATTGGTTGTGGAAATTTTTCAGGAAAAATGTGGGAAATTTTATACAAACATGTAGGAAATTTATTTAAGAAATAGTTTTTTTTCTTGAAAAATTATCTTCAGTTAAGTTGGCAGGCATACGCAAATTCGTGCAAAACTGCTTGTGTATGGCCAGATTTATGTTCAACAAAACACATCTAAAGTGTTGCATGAAAAATTATTGCTGTCAAACCTGTTTAAAAGTGTTAACCCATAATTTTAAGAAAAGTACCTGCGCATTCTCGTTTAAATTTTATCTCGTCTAACCGTTCTTCAAACTCATCTGGAAACAAATCCTCAGCTGCCTCTTCCATTTCGTGCTCAATATGAAATTCAAATACATCTTGACTGTTGCTCTTGAGAGTTTTTCATTATTGAGACGAGCTTAATCATATTGGCATCTGTGGTGCAGGAGTACAGCTGGTCGACCGAAATTCCGAATCTCTCGAGCACTTCAATTTTCTCAAATTTTCGGCTGTGTGCCTTCCAAAAATCTCTTCGGTTGCTAGGCATCGTAGCGTGATTTTCCACTTTTAATAAATTGTATGTTAATTCCTTTAAAAAAATTTAAGTTAATTCCATATATGGTTATTTTGCACATTGCGCCGTAACTCATATTTACTTACCGAGAAAACTTCTATTCAAATGGGTAAGCCCATCAAGTTTCAAACAAATCATGCTTCCAGACAATTCTGCTTCGATTGAATCGGTAATTGAAAGCACATCGTCCCGGACAGTGCGACGATTTATGACAAAATTTTTTCTTAGAAAAAAAAACTTCAAGTCGATTTTGTGTACGAAAACCTTTTGAAAACCGATTACAAACCCGAAACCTTTTCAATTGGTTTCGGTTGAACCCATTCAATCGGTTACGACGAATCGGTTTCGGTTGCGCTCCCTAAAATGAATCGGTTTCATTCGGTTCCGGTTACGGTTTCGGTTGCCAACCCTGCTTTTTTTATCCATTTGGTTTTTGTGAAAGATGCAGATTTGCAAAGCTGGGCATAGTTAATCAAGAATTTAACTTCGTTAACCCGGTAATAGTTAATCCAAAATGTAACTTCGTTAAATTTAAAAGTTAATTTCGTTGAAAAGTTAGCTTCGTTAAAAGTTAAATTAAATAGTTAAATTTTCTATAGAAAACAAAAAAAATTTTTCTTTTCCAAAAAAAAAACACATTAAAAAACATTTTAACTATATACGTTTGAGTGCCAGCACTCACAGAATATTAAATTTTTATAAAAAAGTGAAATTGTGTATGAAACAATTTATTTATATTTATATAAAGGAATACAAATTTTATTAGAATATTAAATAATAATAATGAAACGATTGAAGTTTGGTTAAGAACAAATATCACCATTCTAAACACAATGGCGTTCTCAGTTTTTCGCCATTTTGAGAAATTTGAGAAATGGAAAATACGATGTATGTAAACATCCTGACGATTGCTGAGAACGCCATTGTGTTTAGAATGGTCCATTCATACATAAAAATGGAATATAAAATACTTCGAAATATCGGTAAGTGTATTTAATTTTTTTGTGAAATAATTTTTAAATTAGTCAGTTAAAAAATAGTATACTTGCTAAATTTTGACCTTTTTTTTTACATTTAATAATAAAAAATTGTTTTGTTTTTAAGTTAACTAATGCTAGTTAATCGAAGAAATTTAACTTAACTAAATAAAAAAGTTAATGGTTTTCGAAATTAACTGAAACGTTAAAAGTTAACCAAAAATTTAACTTCGTTAATTAACTATTAACTAATTAACTAGTTAATGTCCAGCTTTGCAGTTTTGTTTCCTTGAAAAGCAACTTTTAATAATTTTTTATCAACGATGAACATATTGTCTGATATTCTCATACAAGAAATCATTCATAAAGTGCTACAAAATTAAGGGACATTTTCATCTTTAAATAAAAAAAGAGTAAAAAAATAGTTTTTTAAAATATAACCCTTTAACCGACTAAAAAGCAGAAAATAAATTTCCTTTAAATTAATTTCAGCAATTTCGATTTGAAATTAAGGGTTTTTGGGTACTTTCCTCCGAATATCATTGCAGATTTTAAATTCGCCAAAAATCCTTAATTTTAAATCGATTTGCTGAAATTGATTTAAAGGAAATTTATTTTCCGCTTTTTAGTCGGTTAAAGGGTTATATTTTAAAAAACTTGTTTTTTACTCTTCTTTTATTTTCCTCTTTTTTAAAAAAAATTTTTTCCCCCTTTTTACTTTTAAATTGACTCATCCCGCTCCCCTTTGCCCCCACACCCCCCTTTCCAATAAGAACCCACCTACCAAATTTCATCATTGTAGCTTGAAGGAATTGGAAGTTATGCCATGTGGAAGTGTATGAAAAAGCTCGCCGCAGATTTGAGGATATATATATATATATATATATATATATATATATATATATATATATATATATATATATATAGTTTACCCAATGTAGTGGCGCTTGTAGCCACTAAATATTTTCTTTAAATGTTACAATAAAAATTTGAATTTTTCAATTATATTGTACTGCCATCTATATATTAATTTATTTCATTAGCTATGCCCGTTGCCAAACTGCATTTCCGTATTTCATTATATACCTACCAAGTTATAGTTGGAAATGAAATGTTATTTCTTAATTTTTTTTACAATCATCTTACGATCCGACCTTTCTTGGCGAGACAAGTAAAATTTCTCGATCTTTTCCTGTGCCAGACGTTGTTAAGTATACATCTTATACCACAATTTAATCCATACTTGGACAATATTCAGAGTAAGTAAAATGTGTTTGATAAAGAAATAATTCAATCAAGTCTCTAAATTAAAATTTTTAACATTAATACAGGCTTAAATTTTGTTCCTATTATTTCGAAATCTAATTCTGATTAATTTTGAAAGTTTTTCACTTTAAAAACTGTCTCTGTTTAAAGTTGTCATCATCTTCCATTAATTAATGCGTGAGTTACAAACATGTTTATTTTTTTTTGTATTTGATTTAATTAAAGTCTAACCTCTAAATTGCAAACCTATTAATTAATTTTTATTTCAACTAAATATCAGAATTATCCAATTTTATCAAACATATTGGCAAACTCCTACATATATCCATATATTTGGCAAATTGGGAAAATTTCATCATTGAAACCGGTGTCAACTCCTTAAAGGGTAAATTTCATTAAAATTCTGTTTTGTTGATATCAAATTTATATCAAAATTCTCTCTCGGAACAGATTTGACACCAAATAACTAGTTCTTAGTACATAATACCAATGTCAGAATAATTGAGTAACTACCAAAATGACCGCATAATGCATTGAAGTTACAACAAACATACAGATCATCAAGTCATAACGATAGACAAGTAGTGACTCTAGCGATCGAGCGTAAGATGGCGGGATCAGTTTGTGATATGCATGGCAGCAAGTAACGTGGTGTCTAATTCGACAAAAGTGAAATTAAAGAAAAATTCAAATAAAAAAACTAAAAATTTGTTAGGAACCAATCCCTTTGACCAGAGGTTAAAGTGGGTTTTTCATAGTACGATGCGCGTACATGAAATATAATTAAAATATTTAAAAGAAAAAACAAATTACGAAAATGATTAAAAACCATAAAAAAAGTGAGCTCCAAAAATTAGCATACGAAAAAGAATGCTAGTACATCAGAAAATATAACCTCAAAATAAGCATGCCTTTAAGTGAAAACATAAATTTAATTTAATTGCCCTTTTGTAATGGTAAAGAAAATTAAATTTAAAGTTGGTTTGTGTAACATAAGTAATTCCTAAAAACTAAAAAATACAAAATTTGTGTTTTTATAAAAATTTTAAAATAATCATTATTTGCCTGTGTTATTTAACAGTGATTTAACATTTTGATGGAGAATCTATGTTAATACAAGAGCGATCGTCAGAATTTGTATCGCATGCGATAAATTGACATGCCCGATTTGCATTTAAATTTGATTACTCAAAATTTCCGATCATGCTGTTGTATTAACATATTGAATTAATCGAAATGTTTACTAATATTAGTAAAAATTTCAATTAGAAATTCACAAAAAGTTATAGAAAACAAAGTAATAATCTAAGGCTCAGAGCAGTTTCAATGTGCAACAACAAAAATAGTGTATTAACGTTCTCTATCCAAAGGGAAATTTCTCCAAACAGCTACACACACACATTACTTCGGAACCACATTGAAAGATCTTTCAACTTTGGAGCTTCGCAAAGTACGAGTAAGTCATACACATTGTTTTTGTAAAAGAGAGATTTTTTTTATTTGAGCCAACTAAAAGAATGCTAAAGCAGAGAATAATATAAATTTTCTATTTTTGATTTCTTTATAAAATCGAAATGCCAAATCACGTTAAAATATTGAACTCCAGTATTTCTAATATTCTAATGTAATTTCGTTGAAAAATAACTAAATATTTCGAGTAAAATTAAACAACATAAATTTAACTTCATCATATTATCGATCGATGGCAACCATGAACAACCAAAAGGTTGTTGTACAACAACAAAACATGCACCTATTGATCTCTTTAGCTTTTGGTTGTACTTATTTTCTCTGTTCGCTTTGAATTTTACCAAATCTCAGTTTAAATTTCATTTAGTTGTTCTTTTTCCGTATTGTCGATAGAATAGAATTTCATTTATCTATTAGATAAATTGAATTGATGATTAAGATTTTTTTACGATTTAATTGCTAATATTAATTTCTTTAATTAATAAGATTTTATAGAAATTTATTAAATTAAGTCACATATTATGAAAAATATATTTACATTTATATTTCAGAATTTCTTTACATTTTAATTTATACAGTTACAATTTAATTCCTACAATAAGATCGCGAGATGAATTTATACGTACATTTTTTTATTAATAAATAGTAAGACTTTTTTTTTATTTCTAAATTTTAGATTTTTGACTTCAAGTACAGGCAGTTGTGGTATATAAGGGATCCTTTTAAAATTTATTTTTGTTTGATTTAATAAAGGATCATGGCAGGGTGGGCGTATGTTGCAACAACATCAGACAACCATACTTCTCGTGCTATGCTGTATTTCGGAGATAGCCTTTTAGTTACAGTTTTAATTTTTTTTATTTTCTTTTTTTTTCTACCTTTTCCTCTTCAATTGAAGGGATTCTTTTTCACGTCCTTGCACGCAAATCTTAAATTCACTTTTACTGTAGCGATCTACCATAATTAATGATAGGGTGCAAGAACCAACACCCATTAGCTGACGAGACAGAGCCGGAAATTATCGCGTGCATCCGCTTCCTGTCATTTAAATGCATTGTGTAAATTTTTCTATCGTTGTACAGAAAGGAAATTTTGGCGCCCAAATTGAGGCCATACGGTTGTATAGGCTACAAGGATTTCATTTCAAAATGAAATTACTCGATTTTTCCTTGAAATTAAACTAACATCTTTTCCGAGTGGCTCTTACAAACAAATTTTCTTTTGGCAATGAATAAATTCCCTAACGTTGTCTCTATTTCTTTTCATCTCTTTAATCATTATTATTTTCAGGTGTGCTCGGAATAGTATATCGCTATCAAAATGGCGTATAACCAGTACACTCAAACGTTAACAAACATTTTTTTTGGTACTCTTTGTTTATACTGCTTGGAAATGCAGATACTTTGGCGAAGCAAAAGCTACGATCTGACCACAGGATATTTAAGGAATATTGAGCTTTTCTATTTCATTAATTTCTTTTTTTTTGTTTAAAAATACATTCTGATTAAACTGTTTGGAATTGCAGATACTTTGGCAACTTTAGCTAAATTCTGACCACAGCATAAAATCATTTGGTATTGTACACTTTTTTCTTATTTTGGTTTTTTTTGAGTGGAATAATAACTTGGTGCATACACTGTTAACCCTCAAAATAAATTTTTTATAAATTTTTTTTCTCTATCTCCGTTTTTGAAAGCTTGAGGTAGTATTATTTAAATTGAATCACAACTAGCCGAGATGCGAAGAAGTCAAAAATATTTAATTACTTTTTTTTGCATCCCTTATTTTTCTGTTGTTTCTTTCAAGTTTTTTTTGAGATAAATACCTATTCATACGCTAACGCAAAATCAATACGTCGGCAAAATCAATTACGTATTAAAATTTTTTTTAAAATTTAATATGCAAATGAATAAGCAAATTTAGTAGAAACTATTTTTTTTACATTTAATTTTTTTATAATGTCTGTCCGGCGCAGTAGTGAAGACTTAAGTGGTGCTGCTGCCAGCGGTACTGAATTTTACTGCAACTTATGTAATAACCAAATTTCGGTGGTTGGTCACTTAGTGAAAACACCTTGTAACCATAGCTTTCATAAGGCATGCATAGTTAAACATTTACAAAATGACAACACTTGTCCTGTTTGCGGGGTAACTTGCTCGGTACAAAGTACAGGCAAAGCTCCGGCTCAGAAACCGGAGCAGATAGAGGATGTTATGAACTTAGTTACCGCTGCCGTTGGCGCACAACAAACGGCAATGTTAATAACGCTTAGCGAACAAATTACTCGTATGATAGAAACTAATATTGAAGCAGGTTTTAGGCGCATGCAAATTGGAAGCAATACACAAAATCAACCGGATGTGAATAACAGTGCTCAAGCGATTCCTCAAAATCCGCTTTTGGTCCGAATTCACCAGCTGCTCATAGCAGACATGCTGTTTCGGATTCTTCTTTTCGTCCCGATAAAGTAGGACAAATAATTTTTAATTTTAAAGTCAAGTTCAGTGGTGGATCTGATGGATTGTCAATAGATGGCTTTATCTATCGAGTCGAGTCTTTGACAATTCAAACCCTTGGTGGGAATTTCGATTTATTATGTCGTTATGCAAATACTCTGTTTGATTCAAAAGCCGCAGAATGGTTCTGGAGGTACCATAAATCAGTACTTGAGATTCGGTGGTCTGAATTGTGTATAGCACTTAGGAAACAGTATAATGACAGTAGAACCGATGTTGATTATAGAGAGATGTTGCGCGATCGCAAACAAAAATCTAACGAAAGTTTCGACTCATTTTATGATTCCATTGTTAAACTAACAGATCGGATAAATCAGCCACTAACTGAAAACTCGTTGATTGAAATTCTAAGAAGAAATCATCTGCCAGAAATTCAACATGAAATTCTAAATACACAAATTTATTCGGTTTCGCATTTGCGTGACATTTGCAGAAAGAGAGAATTTTTCACGCTCGATATGCAAGGTAAACACAAGTTTTCTAAACCCTCTCTTGCGCGTAAACGTATTTCGGAAATCGAAAATGAAATACTCTCTGAACCGGAAGTTGATTCTGATGACGAAAGCGTCGCAGCTATAGCTTTTGTTTGTTGGAACTGTGGGAAAAACGGTCATCGTTACCAAGACTGTGTGGCAGAGCGTAGGGTTTTTTGTTACGGTTGTGGCACACCAAATGTTTATAAGCCAACATGTCGTAAATGTAATGGTTCAAAAAACTCCTCAGCGAGTGCAATGAAAAGTGCACGCAAACCGAATCCCACGAAGAATCTCAGCAACCAATCGACCAACACAGAATAAATATATCATCAAATTCACAAATAATTAGTACACAAAATCACAATGAGAACCAAAATTGTAGTTTTAATTTGAATCCACACAAACCAAAATTGCGTAACCAAATTTCAAATAAAGTTAATTTTTATCGAAAACATCGATCACTATCTACCAATCGTATTAAATCGTTTTGGCAAAACGTCAATGAAAACCGAAAAATACTTTTGTCCACTATATTAAACAAAACCAATGATATACGTCCATATGCGGAAGTAACGATATTTGGTAAACTTGAACAAGACTTACTAGATACAGGTGCGTCTATTTCATGTATCGGTGCAGAAACTGCATGCGATTTTATTAACAACAATATACATTTTACTAAATTTAAATCCTTTGTTAGAACAGCAGATGGAAAATCCCATAATGTTGTCGGTCACATCATAACTGATGTAGTCTTTCGCTGCGAAACAAAGCCAATCAAAATTTTTATTATTCCAAATTTATGTCAAAACTTATATTTAGGTATAGACTTTTGGAAAGCTTTTAATCTTCTACCAGCTATACTGCGTGAAGTTGATTCTATCGATTTAAAAGATGATAGTGTTCAGCACTCTTTAACTGGAACACAAAAACAACAACTTCAAAATACTATCAATTTATTTCCATCTTTCACTAAAGAAGGGTTAGGCAGAACGAATGTCATTTCACACGTCATAGATGTGGGTGATGCAAAGCCCATTAAGCAGCGTCATTATCCGGTATCACCGGCAATAGAAAAAATGTTAACGATGTAACTGTCAAGGATGCATATCCTTTACCGAATATCGATGGTATTTTAAGTAGGCTTCCGAAAGCGGAATTCATCACAAGTTTAGATTTAAAAGATACATTTTGGCAAATACCTTTAAATCCCAATTCGCGAAACAAAACTGCATTTACAGTGCCAGGTAGGCCTTTGTATCAATACAAAGTAATGCCTTTTGGGCTATGAAATGCGCCCCAAACGATGTAACGTCTCATGGACAGGGTTGTTCCACCACATCTTCGCCTGGAAGTTTTTGTTTATCTCGACGATCTCTTAATAGTTTCTAAAAATTTTGAGAAACACTTGGATGTACTTCGATTACACATTAAATTGTCAGGTCTAACCATTAATATTGGAAAAAGTAAACTTTGTTTACATGAGGTCCGCTATTTAGGTCATATTGTGGGAAGGGGTATTATTCGTACAGATCCGGAAAAAGTATCCGCAATCAAAGATTTCCCGACTCCGCGATCTGTAAAACCAATCAGACGGTTTTTAGGAATGTCCGGGTGGTATAGGAAATTTATTAAAAATTATGCATCGGTCACAACTCCTCTCACTGATTTACTTAAAAGTAATAAGCGATTTGTCTGGAATGATGATGCTCAAAAAGCATTTGATGAACTAAAAAATATACTGACTAGTGCTCCCGTATTGCATAGTTCAGATTTTGAAAAACCTTTTTATATCCACTGTGACGCCAGTGCAACAGGCGTAGGTAGCGTTCTATTTCAGAAGATAAGACGACTATCCAATTGCTTTTATGTCAAAAAAATTAAATCCTGCGCAAAGAAAATATTCCGTAACAGAGCAAGAATGTCTAGCGCTATTCTAAGCATACAAAAATTTCTACCATATGTGGAAGGTCATGATTTTACAGTCCTTACATATCATGCCTCTCTCAAATGGCTTATGTCGCAAACCGATTTAAGTTCACGCTTAGCTCGGTGGGCATTGAAACTCCAAGGTTTCCGTTTTAAAATCCAACACCGACGCTGTAGTCAAAACATTGTCCCTGATGCTTTGTCACGAGCGAATACCGATGATCTGTCCGCTTTTGATATCGACAGTGACTTGGATTCAACACAATTTCAATCGGACGAATATAACAAACTAATTAAGAATGTAAAAGATAACCAAGGTAAATTCCTCGATTTGAAAGTCATAGACAATTATTTGTACAGACGGACTGAACTTGCAACAGGCGAACAGTTACACGACGATTTAGTGTGGAAACTATGGATTCCGAAAGGTATGGTAAAGGATGTTTTGCGCAAAGCTCACGATAGTCACTTATCATCACATGGAGGAATAAACAAAACTTTAGGAAGAATTGGGCGTTATTATTTTTGGCCAGGTCTTGTAAACGATGTGAAATCGTACATTAATTCGTGTGAAATATGCAAGTGTACTAAACATTCAAATCAAACATTAAGACCGCCAATGGGTAAAACTTCAGAAAGTCAGCGATTTTTCCAAAAGGTGTACGTAGAAAGTCTAGGTCCTTATCCCCGCTCCCGTGCTGGTAACGTAGGAATTATTATAGCGCTTGATCATTTTTCAAAATATCCTTTTCTTAAAACTGTAAAAAAATTCTCAGCTGAAATTGTAACAAAATATTTAGAAGAAGAATTATTTCATACTTTCGGTGTACCGGAAACGTTAGTCTCCGACAACGGATCACAATTTAAATCGCACTTATTTAACAGCTTATTGCAAAAGTATGGTGTGAATCATGTTTACACAGCTGTACACTCACCGCAGGCTAATGCATCAGAGCGAGTCAACCGTTCTGTTATTTCTGCAATCAAATCTTATGTGAATCCTGATCAAAAAAATTGGGATGAGCTTTTAAGTAGTATTTCCTGTGCCTTGCGTTCTGGAATGCATACTTCGATAAGTACTTCGCCTTATTTTCTTGCGTTTGGTCAGCATATGATAACAAATGGAAACACTTATGCCTTGTTACGTAAATTACAGTTATTGGAAGATAGAACTGTGAACTTTAATCGCGAAGATACATTTGAAATAGTTCGAAAAAGAGCTGGCGATCAGATGAAGAAACTATATTTAAAAAATTAAAAAGCGTATAATTTAAGATCGAGAATTGTATCCTATAATGAGGGACAAGAAGTATTTAAGCGAAATTTCAAGCAAAGTAATAATGCGAAATTAGCACCAGCATTTGTTAAAGCTCGAGTTCGGAAAAACTAGGAAATTGTTATTATCAATTAGAAGATTTAAAGGGTCGTTCACTTGGAACATACCATGCGAAAGATATTCGGCAAGCTTGTTTGTATCAGCTTTTGTGAGTTACCAAATCTGATTTTGGCTGGGGGGAAATGTAGTGGCTCTTGTAGCCAACGATTTTTTTTTTAAATATTTTCTTTAAATGTTACAATAAAAATTTGAATTTTTCAATTATATTGTACTACCATCTATATATTAATTTATTTCATTAGCTATGCCCGTTGCCAAACTGCATTTCCGTATTTCATTATATACCTACCAAGTTATAGTTGGAAATGAAATGTTATTTCTTAATTTTTTTTTACAATCATCGTACGATCCAACCTTTTTTGGCGAGACAAGTAAAATTTCTCGATCTTTTCCTGTGCCAGACGTTGTGAAGTATACATCTTATACCACAATTTAATCCATACTTGGAAAATATTCAGAGTAAGTAAAATGTGTTTGATAAAGAAATAATTCAATCAAGTCTCTAAATTAAAATTTTTAACATTAATCCGGATTACAGCTGTTCGGTCACCAAATCCGTGCGTCATGCGGATGTGCCCCTCGGTCGGTTGGGCGGGTTAGTACCAGTTGGGATTCATCGTTAAAAAAAAAAAAAAATACAGGCTTTAATTTTGTTCTAATTATTTCGAAATCTAATTCTGATTAATTTTGAAAGTTTCTTCACTTTAAAAACTGTCTCAGTTTAAAGTTGTCATCATCTTCCATTAATTAATGCGTGAGTTACAAACATGTATATTTCTTTTTGTATTTGATTTAATTAAAGTCTAACCTCTAAATTGCAAACCTATTAATTAATTTTTATTTCAACTAAATATCAGAATTATCCAATTTTATCAAACATATTGGCAAACTCCTACATATATCCATATATTTGGTAAATTGGGAAAATTTCATCATTGAAACCGGTGTCAACTCCTTAAAGGGTAAATTTCATTAAAATTCTGTTTTGTTGATATCAAATTTATATCAAAATTCTCTCTCGGAACAGATTTGACACCAAATAACTAGTTCTTAGTACATAATACCAATGTCAGAATAATTGAGTAACTACCAAAATGACCGCATAATGCATTGAAGTTACAACAAACATACAGATCATCAAGTCATAACGATAGACAAGTAGTGACTCTAGCGATCGAGCGTAAGATGGCGGGATCAGTTTGTGATATGCATGGCAGCAAGTAACGTGGTGTCTAATTCAACAAAAGTGAAATTAAAGAAAAATTCAAATAAAAAAACTAAAAATTTGTTAGGAACCAATCCCTTTGACCAGAGGTTAAAGTGGGTTTTTCATAGTACGATGCGCGTACATGAAATATAATTAAAATATTTAAAAGAAAAAACAAATTACGAAAATGATTAAAAACCATAAAAAAAAGTGTGCTCCAAAAATTAGCATACGAAAAAGAATGCTAGTGCATCAGAAAATATAACCTCAAAATAAGCATGCCTTTAAGTGAAAACATAAATTTAATTTAATTGCCCTTTTGTAATGGTAAAGAAAATTAAATTTAAAGTTGGTTTGTGTAACATAAGTAATTCCTAAAAACTAAAAAATACAAAATTTGTGTTTTTATAAAAATTTTAAAATAATCATTATTTGCCTGTGTTATTTAACAGTGATTTAACATTTTGATGGAGAATCTATGTTAATACAAGAGCGATCGTCAGAATTTGTATCGCATGCGATAAATTGACATGCCCGATTTGCATTTGCATTTGATTACTCAAAATTTCCGATCATGCTGTTGTATTAACATATTGAATTAATCGAAATGTTTACTAATATTAGTAAAAATTTCAATTAGAAATTCACAAAAAGTTATAGAAAACAAAATAATAATCTAAGGCTCAGAGCAGTTTCAATGTGCAACAACAAAAATAGTGTATTAACGTTCTCTATCCAAAGGGAAATTTCTCCAAACAGCTACACACACACATTACTTCGGAACCACATTGAAAGATCTTTCAACGTTGGAGCTTCGCAAAGTACGAGTAAGTCATACACATTGTTTTTAGTAAAAAATTCAGATTTTTATTGAGCTTTTCATAATTTATGTATTAATTATGGGTTTTAGCTCATTTTCCAAAAAAATAATTTTGGAAAGGGAGTACAACAACTAAGCAAAAACTCAGTCTGGCAGAGTGTACAGCTGTTTCGGATCAAGCCACGGATCCTCGTCAGCACTCTTTATGCATTTTATTTTATCCAAGCGACGCTATAAGTAAGTATTGGTATGACGCACAAGAGAATTGCTTCTCCTTTGCATCACACGCCAACTCACTGAAGCAGCGAATGGTAAAATGCAGCAAACTGAATTTTAACTTGTTGTTGTATAGCAACCTACTACTATGCCTGGTTGACGAATTTCCTCAAAGTCCCAGCAAGCAAGTTGCATGGCAAATGAATTTTTACATTGTGTGTGCTCTGATTAAGGCATTCAATCCCGAAGTGTTTTTGAAAATACCGGGATTTCGGGATTTGAAATTAAAATCCCGGGATCCCGGGATTTATTCGGGATTTTCGGGATTAAAGAAAAAACTGTTGCAACAATATTTTAAGCTTAATTTTATTTTAATTCAACGTAGAAATACAATTTAATAAATATTGCATTAAACAAAACAAAATTTAAAATAAATAAAACCAAAAGTTATTAATTTTAAATTACTCTGATCGAACAAGTTTGATATTTTATGTGTTAAATTGAGTTGCTTTATTATTTATTTTGCCACGCTGTCACAAAATAATTTTATTAAATATATCTCCCCGTTTGTCGAATAAAAAAAAGTGTTTCAATTTGAAAAAATTTTATTCAGATCGATAAAAATGTTTTGTTTACTGTTATTGACAAAAATTGTCTTAATTTTTTGTGTGTGTAGCACAAAGTGTACGAAAGTGAGCTTTTTGTGTTTACCAATTAGATTGAAAGTAAACGCACTGCAGTATTTTTGTGGAAAAGAGTCGAAAATATCTTAAACAATGCATAAAAAATCAATTTTTTGAATCCCGGGATTCCGGACTCAAAATCCCGGGTTTCCGGGATTTAGAAAACGTTCGGGATCCCGGGATTTCGGGATTCGGGATCCCGGGATCGAATGCCTTAGCTCTGATACACACACAACAATTCACTTGCCAGAAAATACAAAAACAAAATTGTTTTTGGTTTGATTGGCGTACCCTCCATATGTTCCATATGTTTGAAAAAGAGAGATTTTTTTTATTTGAGCAAACTAAAAGAATGCTAAAGCAAAGATAATATAAATAAACTATTTTTGATTTCTTTATAAAATCGAAATGCCAAATCACATTAAAATATTGAACTCCAGTATTTCTAATATTCTAATGTAATCTCGTTGAAAAATAATTAAATATTTCGAGTAAAATTAAATAACATACATTTAACTTCATCATATTGTCGATCGATGGCAACCATGAACAACCAAAAGGTTGTTGTACAACAACAACACATGCACCTATTGATCTCTTTAGCTTTTGGTTATACTTATTTTCTCTGTTCGCTTTGAATTTTACCAAATCTCAGTTTAAATTTCATTTAGTTGTTCTTTTTCCGTATTGTCGATACAATAGAATTTCATTTATCTATTAGATAAATTGAATTGATGATTAAGACTTTTTTTCGATTTAATTGCTAATATTAATTTCTTTAATTAATAAGATTTTATAGAAATTTATTAAATTAAGTCACATATTATGAAAAATATATTTACATTTATATTTCAGAATTTCTTTACATTTTAATTTATACAGTTACAATTTAATTCCTACAATAAGATCGCGAGATGAATTTATACGTCCATTTTTTTATTAATAAATAGTAAGACTTTTTTTTTAAATTTTTCTATCGTTGTATGCTACACCAAAGCAAGGGTTATAAAAAGTTATCATTCCTGTATGATAAATTGTGTGTGGGAATTGTCGTGGGTATTTTTTGTTTTCCGTTGAGAAATTTTTTTTTTTTGTAAATTTTGAGCGAATTTGGGCATCACTGCCGAGTAGTGATGCAAATATATTACTGCGTTGTATTGCAATATAAAATTACAGGATACCGCCTTCATGTCATTTGCAGTTGTTACTAAAAACAATATTGTCACTATTGTGTAATCAAATTAACAAAAATAAAAATATTTGATAATTAATAATCTATATATATAAAAGAGACGTGTATGTTTGTCAGCAGTAGACGCGAAAACTACAGCACCGATTCTCACCAAAATTTGTATATGTGTTCTAGGGGTCGTGAGTCGTTACATAGGATAGGTTTTGACACGACCACTTTTACCGCCCACAAGTTAGAAAATACGTATTTCTCACACATTTGTGAATCTTTTAAAGCAAATACCATATGATCAACAATCAACTTGGTTGCCACCTAGGACTTAATTTATCCTCACCCAAGCAGTGTTACCATATCTGCGGGTTTTTTACTTTTCGGTTTCTTTCAAAGTATGAAATCGATTTGCTAAAGTATTTCAAGTCGATGTACCGATCACAAATTTCAACAACTTCGTGTATTTTCAACATTAAATGCAGCAGGGAGTTATAATTAAGGTTATTTCCATTTGATTGCATGTAACTTTTCAACAATGGAAAAAACCTAAGGCAATGCCAAAATAGCGCGGCTTCTCCTTGAGTATTACATATTCGCAATTCCATAATTTGCCCCAATCTCCCAGTGCACATTTTACGCCCACTTTCACAGTACTCCATTTCCACTTAAATGCATTTGCCATTTACATTCCAAATAACTACGGAAAAATGTCTATTGTGAATGGAAATTAAATTATACCCAACTTAAAGCTCCCTACACACTGCAGCGAAATTTCCCTAAAAATTGCTCAAAAATTGCAAGGCTATATTCGGCTCGGACAAATTTTTTCGTGCTGAAAAATTTCACAAAAACAAATGAATATCATTCTAGAGCGCACTATCGTATTTTCAAGAAAAAGTACCACGACACCAACGAAATTTTGCATTCATGTGTGGCGACCTTAAATGCTCACTGCGAAAGTCGCCCACTTTCACAGTAACCCTACACACAGTACTTCATTACAACTTAAAATACCCAAAATTCCAGCAAAGATATTGGAATAAAAAAAATTGTTTGCGGTGAAAAATTTCAAAGCTACAACTAAAAATGTGTATCATTTATAAATTTTCTTTAAAAAAACGCAGTATTGCATATTCAAGCAACATTTTTGTTCAAGTTCCGTACCGGCTGCGGAATTTCGCGTTGGCTTATGGGGACCTTAATGCAGGCAAACCGCCATTAATATTACGAGAAGACGTCCATTGCGAAATTAAATTAAACTTGACTTAAATGCACACACTGCAATTGGCCTTTTCGGCAAATAAGCACTGCAAAATTGTCCCAACAAGTTATAGAAATCACTTTCTTCCCCCAAGAAAAATTTACAAAAACACAACAGAACGTCTCTCAATGTGGCAACACTCCTCACAGGCGGGGCGCTCAACCAGTGCAGCCAACTTTAGGCAAATTTCCCTTCCTAAGGGAATTTTCGGTTTAATTTTGTCTAAAAGTGATAAAGGTACTTATTTTTACTTAATTTGAAGGTGCACTTAGACCGTAGGAGCGAACACAACTTTTGTCGCGAACTCCAATCGTAAACGAAATTCCGTTCGTGCAACCGTTTACACTGACTGAATATTCCCTCCCGCACCAGCTTCGGAATCTACAGATTTGTTCGTTTTCAAGTGTTTACACTGCCGGGCCATTTTGTGCGAGCATTCGGCTACGTAACAAAGCTCAAAGATCGTAATCCAGTCGTTTGCACCGGCCGAATTAACGGCATTTGTTTCAAATGCTTATACCACATGTCATTTAATTTAATTTCAATAATCTTCCAAACATACTTTACTGCGCTACATACATACATAAAATACGAATCATTCATTCATGCATCAAAACCTATTTCAATACCAATCGCTACATCAATTTTCCTCTCTACAAAATTGTACAAAATTAACTCCACAGTATAAACATATATATTTAAAAATTACTTTCATCCATTCATCCAATACATTGCAGACAATGCAACAACAAAAAATTTTTTAGGCCCAGCGAAGCGGACCGGGCCCATCTAGTAAACTATAAATGAGGCCACTCGTATTTAAATTTTCGTAATCAGCTTCTTTCTGTCAGAAAAAAGTAAACAAAAAACAAGAAGTCTTCAGTGACGTCACGGCAAAGCCACAGTTTACACGAAGGCGGCGGCATCTTTGGGTATAACCATTTTTGACGCATTAGGTGTTTAGCCTTGAAGTATGTGAAGTATTCTATGCCTGGAGGCTCTATCTACGAACAATTCAACCGCGGACATTTATGGTTGCCGCATGGTTGCTAAATTTTGTAGTAAATTGTTATTTGCAATTCTTGTGAGCAATCATTAATTTAAAAAAAAAATTGTTAACCTTTTACATATTTTTGGCATTCGACAGTACATTCGGCTTCGGCCTTAGATATTGGCCGAAGCCGATTATGGGCCGAATGTGAAATCATAGGCCGAATGTGGCCGAAGCGGAATAATCGGACGGACACTAAGGGCATGCAGAGATATGTCTTTCCTCTGGCCGGCAAACTTCAAATCCCACTAGGACAAGTTTTCGGCATTCGAGAAATCGTAGCTCGCCCTCCTGTACCAACATTTTTTTTTAATAAATAAATGAAACAAGCGTACTACACGAATTGTTGAAAAAAAATATATATATTTAATAGTGTAAAAAAAAAATATATTAAAAAAAAATTTTAAATAAAAATAATAAAAACAAAAATTCAAAATTTACTATGGCGATACTCGCCAAAGTAAAAATAAAAAATATTAATGAAATTATACTAAAAATTATACAAATATCAAAAATAATAAATACCGAGAGGCAACACTGAATTATAAAAACAACTACTAAAAATTATAAAAAAAATTAAAAAAACTGTGACCGTCACTATTGTGTTGCACCAAAAAAAAAACGGAACGGACTCATCGAAGGAGTTAACCCCATGGTAGAAGAAAATAAGGTAGTGCCGCTTCTGACACTATCCGCCATCTTAACCATCTGACATAAATAAGGATTGTGCTACCAGATATATTTTAAAAAAATCTCAAGAAAAGGGCTGCCAGATGTGGCGTGACCGAAAATTTCAATTCGTGCGTGATTGTGCGTGATCGTGAACGGCAATTCGTGATTACGTTCGTGCGTGAGCGTGTGTTACTTTATTATTTTTTTCCAAACAATTTTACTAAGTGAAACATTTTTTCAAACAGTGAGTAAGTTTCAGTCGGTCAAAGCCGACTCATATATACTCTACACCAGAGCCGCACCCAAGGGGGGTTTTACCAAACCAAACTGCAGATAAATGCTTTTTTAATTTGATTGGTAAAAATAAATTGATAAAACAAAAACAGGTAAAAAAATTCAAAAATTTTAAAATGGACAAATGACACGCTCTGAATAAAAAAGCGATGAAATGTATGGAGAGTCAGTACATTTCATCGCTCTTTTCCTTTGAGCATGAACAATGATGATTAGTTTAGGCCAAAATTTCGTTGGATTGATAGCAAACAGGATTTAAATTTGATATTAAGTTTATTTATTTTCGATATAGATTACTCCTTATCTATTTACTACTATTTTCTTACTTTATTCAAATTATTGTACATTCAAATTTATCTCGCGCTTCTTTCGGCGTGTGATTTCCTGTCTACCAAAGAGAGTGCTGATGATAGTTAATCCTAGGCTATGCCTACTGCGAGCGTGAGCTGTGCGCCACAACCAGAGAGAGTGCTGGCGATAGTTAATCCTAAGCTATGCCTACCTCAAAAGTCATGCGCCACGATCAAAAGCGCGTTGGCGATAGAAAATACTATGCTATACCTGCTACCAGAGCCAGGCGCCACGAACAAAGAGTGCGTTGGCGATAGAGAATCCTATTCTAAGCAATGAGCGCGCTGGCGATAGAAAATCCTATGCTAAGTCTACTACTCGGGGACCTATGCACCAGGAGCACTGATTGCGCTGGAGAGGGGAAATATTTCTAAGCTAATTCTATTAACGGGGAACTTTACGGCCGGGAAAATTATTCTAAAACTACTATGCGGGGGACCTATGCACCAGGAGCACTAGTTGCGCTGGCGAGAAAAATTTCCTAAAGCTACTATGCGGGGCCTAAGCACCAGGAGCACTAGTTGCGCTGGCGATAGAAAAATATACTAACTATTTCTACTACGTGCTCCCAACTAGAGCCCGACCGATTAATCGGCTTCGGCCGTTATCGGCCGAAAATGCACATTCGGCTTCGGTTTTTCCGAAAAATGGCCGAAGTTTTGGCCGAAGCTTTTCCATTTTGTTCCTTATTTTTCTAGCCCACATCACATTTAAACGGTCTTACTGATTTTCTTGAGACTTGAATGTAAAATTTTGTAATTGATGGAATTTCCAATGGGACATAAGAGGCCCACAAAACAAAAAATATGATTAAAATTTAAATTAGTAATCATCGTATATTGAGTGAATCTCGCCTCAAATTGCGTGGCACGGGGTTACAGCTGCCACAAAGTACATCCTTGGACATTTTCTGGGTGGATTACTGAATTTTAAATATAGATTTAGAAGCTTACTAAAATATAGGGGTAGGAGGCTCACGGAAGGATTCTACCTTTTAGAAATGTAGCCCAAATTGCTGCGCCAACATATATGAAAAATAGTTCTGGTGCTGAAATCCGGGACCGATTTTGGTAAAATTTTACATTTAAAGTTCAAAGCTTCACAGGTGGTATTTACCGTCAACTAGAACATCTTTTGCCCATCACCTGACGGATTTGGGGAGTCCTTAAAAATCAGCTACTTAGATGGATGTATTCTTTGAAGAATTCTCTACCATTTCTACTAAAATCCCATTACTTTAAACTTTACTCCAAATTTTTAAAAGTTATTTTAAAAAAATCCAATTGTTCTTACACGGGATATATGGGATAATTTGAGGCTCCTGTTACTTTTAACCTAAGAGGCCCAAATTTTGTTTGTGAATTCTTTTGGTTACTTTTATTATTTGTTTAAAAAAATTTTTAGTTCCTTAAAAAATTAAATGTGTATTTATATACTCGAATTTGAATGAAAATACACGAAAAAAAACAAGTTTTTAAAGGGTTTTTATTTAAGTATCGGCGTCGGCTTCGGCTTCGGTATAGGCCTTCATCGTCGGCCGAAGTAATAGGCTGCCAATTGATCTTCGGCATCGGCTTCGGCTTCGGCCTTAAAATGCTTATCGGTTGGGCTCTACTCCCAACTCTAAAACGGATCATGCCGCTGCCGTATCACTGCCGAATTTATACTTGGCGAATTATTTCTATGTCGATGGGCGACTTGTCGATCTGACTGCTGGTTACGAACTGAACTTTCCTAATTTCTGAATTTCTAACTAACCTCAGCGCAGACTCCTGCGCCGTTTGAAATTTGTAACTTCACCACTCACCACACTTAGTGGGGCGGTGTTGCCAGTACTCGGGACGTTGACTTAATACTATCGTTTTGAGTAAATAACTACTTATTCTATTGTTCTATTGGCCTGGAATTTGGTGGCCGAAATACTTATTATTTAGAAAAAATTTCGCGGCTGATGTGGAGGTAAAACTAGGGACACGACTTTGCTCCTCACAACATCTTCAAAGTTCATGTGCCAACTAGTTTCAGATAAGAGTTGGTTCATTTTAACAAAATTTGTATTCTTGAAGCAAAAAAATTACTTCAACGGTGTAGAAACTGGTTCTAAGTTGTTTTGATCAAATTCCAAAGATAATTCCAGTGTTGGGTGATGGTTATCTTCTAGACATGCAAAAGCATAACAGCGTTGCACTGAAAACTTCGAAGAGTCGTCAACATAAATTAAATCTAAAATTCTACTATTCTTATTTTCAATCCCGTTTACTTGTTGTAAACTCATATCTGAAAATGAATCCAGAAAGTCATTCAAACAGTCACGAGAAGAATACGGAAGAAACTGTTTTGAATCGCCACAAAAATTCCAAGATATATTCGGTAAATTAAAGTCTCCAAAAACAACAACGGAATCGGCAGGTTTAACATTTGGCACATGATATAAGCGACACATGTCTTAGATAAACGGTAATATCGGAATTCGTACACAAATAAATTCCAAGTCAGAGACATCTGAAAGTATGATTTCCTCAGATGAAAAAAGTTTTTTACTGCAATGAGGACTCCACCACCAGTCCTGCATTTACGATCCCTCCGAAAAATTTGATACCCAGCACACAGAATTTCTGAATCAAAAATATTTGGTTTAAGCCAAGTTTCGGTAAATACCAAGACATTATGACTACAATCGAAACTTTTAATATAAATATCGTTCAACTTTGTATTTAGCCCTCGAACATTTCGGTACAGAAGACAAACAACATTATTCGGGATTTTATTTAGTTTTTTTGATTAGAATTTAATTTTCTTTGAGGAAGTTGAACTGGATTTACTAGATTTGATTTTTCTTTATAAACAAATTCACGAACTAAAGTTTTATCCGGCAAAAAATTTTTATTAACAATCTCATCAAACAATTCTGCAGGCACAGATAATTTGAAAGATGAAATGTTTATAGCGTATGAAAAGTTGAATTTAAAAGCATTTATATTGTTACCGGTTTCATTGAGTTTAGAATCAATATAAAATATAATATCTTCAGTTAATGTGTCCGGTGCAAATCTGGACACGAAAATAGATTTTTTAGGTTGCACAACCACAAGCCTTTTTGGGGTTCTCGTTTCCGCAAATAATCCTTTGGAGAAATAATATTTATGGAAGGACAAACATTTTTATCAATATTGAGATTCCATTCATACTTTTCTCAGGAGCGTCATCTACCCTCGTTTCCAAAACCGCAGGATCAGGAGAATAAAATGTAACGGGTGAAGCAAACATATCGGAAAAGGATGGAGTTGTCGGAGTTGAAATTGGCTTTGGGGCAGGTGGTAAAAGCCCAACAGAAGTATTTTGTTTCGGAGCTGTTACATCCAAACATTTATACTTCTGAAAGTTTATTTCATACTCCTTCAGTTTAGACTGGGCAGCTGCGAAGTCCTTTGATACATCATTAAATCCCTTTCGGGCTTGACGTACCAATTTACAGATGTCGAGCTCTGTATCGCGGCAATCTTCGCAGGACCAACGAAGACCTTTTTTACCCTCGATCAGATCGACTACTCTACCAGTAAGGGATGCACATTTGACGTGATAAAAGCCATCGCATAGCCAACAAGAGACCATGCTTTCGTTATCGACTTTAATGGCACACTTACGGAAAGAACAAGTCATATTTAAATGCGAAATTTATATTATTTTAAATCATCAATTCCAACTTTAAAATAAGGTTATGTTTTGTACTGTAATTTTCATGAAATCGTCCAAAATATTGTATAACACCGTTCGACAAATATCAACTTTTGCACATGATCCGGACGAATAGATTCTGTTAGAGGTGGTTAAAAAAGAGTACCTGTGTCTCCCAGTTTTTCTAGATCAATTCTTAAAACAGTTTAAATCCCATATTTGCATGCTGCATTTTTCCCATGCAAAAATTTTGTATTCCTGAGTATTTTTTAAATTATTGATTATGATTATGAACATTTATTTTTTCTGCAATAAATAATTTGAAAATGCATTATAGTATAAAAAATGTTTGACTATGCAAAAAAAAAACAGATGCGTAGTTTGTTGTAAGCGCGGCAGTATACCCTCCCAAATTTGCGTGTAGACTTGTGTTAGCTACAATGTGCGTTGCACTGCTTTGTTTTGTTTTTTGTCCTGCTTCACTTTCTGTTTGTGCGTTGTTGTTAGAAAATTGGAGCCCACTTCTCTGTTCTACATGCAAAAAGGTCGTCTACGCACCGCAGTAAGAAAGTATCTCCTACTTGCACACAAAAATAAGGGTGGTTTTCAGACACCACACATTTTTGGTTCGTGCCTTGTTTTCATTCTGAAATTTCTTACGGTCATTCGCTGCGCCAACATTGAGCATCGACTGGAAAATAGGAATTGGGTCGGGTTCGGCAGTGTGACGCACATTGTAGCTAACACAAGTGTAAACGCATATTTTGAAGGGTATACTGTCACGCTTACAACAAACTATGCACTTGTTTTTTTTTTGCATAGTCAAACATTTTTTATACTATAATGCATTTTCAAATTTTTTATTGCAGAAAAAAATAAATGTTCATAATCATAATCAATAATTTAAAAAATACGTGCGCTTCAGAACATTACTAATAGTCTCATTCCATCAACAAAAGTGACAAAACAAATTTTTATAAACTAAATAGAAGGTGACAAGACTTGTCATTGTTTATTATTGCTAGAATAAGGCTCAAAATTACAAATATCAAAAAATGTTCCAAAAAAAATCCAAGCCGAATGCACAAAACGAAATAAAATTTTCGTTTTGTTTTGTCCGCGATCAAAACTATTGAATGCAAAAGTAAAGTTTAAATTTTTGAAAACGAGCGAAATTAATTGCCCCGCTGAATCGCTCGTATGTGTATTTTACGAATGAAGGAAAAGTGCAAAGAACAAATCGGCAAAAAAAATTGAAAAGTGTAAATCCGCCGCGAATGCACGATTCAAAGAAAATGAAAAGTTCAGTAAAGTTTGTTTTCCAACCCTGAACATAATATAAGATTAACGTGATAATAAACAATAGAATTAAAAGAAAATATTATGAAGCATCAGAATTCATGCGACGAATATGAATTTGATCAAATATAATTTTTCTCTACTTTACGATATTAGACTTAACAAAAATACAAACACACAACAATCAAAACAGTTAATTTACGCGACAAAGATTACAAATATTAATTTAAGTATTTTATTTTTTTATACGAAATATAAAAAATCAAAAACAAATGGAACAGTTAAGTCAACAGTAACGGAACGAATGTGAATTCAGCTAAAAACTTTGTTTTATTTGTATACAATATACAGCAAAAAACAAAATTCTGCTGAAATATAAATACAAAACACAACAAAAATACAACACTTTCAAAAATCGACAATGCCGATCTTCTTGGAGTTTGGCAACCCTGTCATTTCGTTAGACCCTAAGCGGTCCATAAACTCAAAGAGCAACAAAGGCCTTAAGTGTATTTAAAATAAAAGTTTTAGCTTACAGCTTATTTTGTGAACCCTAAATGTGTACAGTGACCAGGCCCGGGCGCAGGAATTCCCCGTGGGGGGGTTTTATACAAAATTAATTTTTGAAAGTACAGCTAAATCGAACAAACATATGTGTACAACAAAAAAAGTAATCTAGTTATCGTCCACATATGTGAAAGTATATATAGGAAGGGAGTTCACAAAGGTCACATATTGGTCATAAAGTCATATTGTTGTATAAATATACAAAGTCATAAAAATGTGTTGTTTTACGACCAATACAACTCAGCAAGCTGTGTTTTTCGACTCTCATACTCATTATTCCTCTCATTTTAAAGTTGTTGCCAAAAAAGTTGTAGGAATTTATGAAAATAGTGCCATTTTTAATGCATAAAACGTGCGCGACTTGCCGAAAATATTGCAACAAAGATCGGGGAGACCACCAAAACTCTTCCGACCATCAACTTTGGCCAGATGGCCACTTGCACCACCGGGCACACGAAGGCCGGGCCCAGAGGATTTTGAAAGCATTTTCAATGCATTAAACATGCGCGACTGCTTGAAAATATTGAAACAAAGCTCACGTGAACCACAGAATTACTTCCGACCGTTGATTTGGATTGCATCACCTCCTCCGCGATTGGTGGCGTGCACCCCGCGGCCAATGAATTAGGTAAGGTTCGACATTTGTAATGTAAG
Organism: Heteromyza rotundicornis; assembly: GCA_951394025.1. NCBI lineage: Eukaryota > Metazoa > Arthropoda > Insecta > Diptera > Heleomyzidae > Heteromyza > Heteromyza rotundicornis. The sequence goes on along the minus strand of OX596011.1, from coordinate 56,172,126 downwards.
AGATTTTTTTTTTAAATGAGTGTGCTCACAACTATCGTGTCTTTTTCAAATATGATTATATGACAATATGACTTTATGATTACTTGTGAACTGCCTTAGTGTGTATGAAAATAACATAATTGTCAGTCAACTAAATTGAGTCGCTGATGATAAATCTGGCAAATTTTGAAATAGCTATACGACTCAAGCAATGCTTTGAATGTTTCCTTTTTTCATGTTGGTACTTTTTTCACATACTAAAAACAGCCTGACACTAAAAAATTGCAAAACAAGTGATGATTTTTCAAATTTTTGTATGGCTCTATTCGATTGGAAATGGCAAGAAATGGGTCAAAATTAGTTTATTCGATTGGAAATTTTGAGAAACGGATTTTGGATTTAGGTTTTGGCTCCAAAATCTCTTATATAAAATTCTTTGTGAGTAGGTTTGTAGGTTTGTAGGTTTGTATGTATATATGTTTGTTCCCTTATAACTCAAGAACCTATTCAAGGGATTTCGGTGAAATTTTGGATTTGGTGCTGGGAGGTGAATGGGCAGAGGGATGACTATTGAAATTTAAGATCCGTTCACTGCCACGCCTTAAAATTTCTAAAGCTCTGTAACTCGGGTCCTATTCAAGGGATTTCGCTGAAATTTTGGATTTCGTGCTGGGTGGTGAATGGGCAGAGGGTTGACTATTGAAATTTAATATCCGCCCACTGCCACGCCCTAAAATTTTTAAAGCTCTGTAACTCGAGTCGTATTCAAGCAATTTCGGTGAAATTTTGGATTTGGTGCTGGGAGGTGAATGGGCAGAGGGATGACTATTGAAATTTAAGATCCGCCCACTGCCACGGCCTAAAATTTTTAAAGTTCTGTAACTCGGGTCCTTTTCAAGGGATTTCGGTGAAATTGTGGATTTGGTGCTGGGAGGTGAATGGGCAGAGGGATGACTATTGAAATTTAAGATCCGCCCACTGCCACGCCCTAATATTTTTAAAGCTCTGTAACTCGGGTCCTATTCAAGGGATTTCGCTGAAATTTTGGATTTGGTGCTGGGAGGTGAATGGGCAGAGGGATGACTTGCAAAATCTATTTTTATTTCAGTTGCTTAAATAATACATATAACATTTCTACGTTTACATGAAATTACAAAATTATTGCGAGCGAAGCTGTGGGTATAAGCTAGTAACCTATAAATTGTTCTAAGTCATTTAAATCATACAAGACATTTTCGTTACGCTACTTTTAGACAAATAGTCAAATAATAGAAATTTAATTATAAAACACCTCCCCACCAAATTTGAACATTATGAATTGGAATTTTATGGAGATCTTGGAATTTTTCTATGACATTTTTGAGAAATGTAGGATCAAGAAGTTAAAAAATGGTCGAATATGCAAAACCCAATAATTTATCAAAACAAAACGAATCTTTTGAAAACTGTATACGTCATCGTTTTGTGCTAATACTTTTTGTTTTGAATATATGATCGATTCAGTTTAGAGCCATTCCTTTTTTCGGTACAAATTATCAAACTTTGTATTCAAATAAAAAAAACTAGCTCAATTCAACATAAAAACATACATATTTTTGTTTGAGATATTCATAAACTCAGTAACTAAGAATGTTTTTTCTAGAACTAACTTGATCAAAAACCAAAAAAAAAAACATTAAAAAAATCACCAAATAAACGGACTTGAGTAGTATAGAAATTGCTTTTAAAATTTTTCATAATGTATAAAAACTGTATTTCTAGAGATTTTTTCAAAATATTCCAGCTTACGAACAAAAATTTGCTTCGCGACATCATGCGCAACTTTTTGCATCCCAAGAAAATTGTATCTCTTCTTCTTAAGTCCTGTTGTCCCTCGGGGAACATAGGGCCTAAAAATTGTATACATCAGGAAAAAATTTCGGAAAATAATTCTCTGCAATTTTTAGCTACAACTTTTTTTTGTGGGGTAATTGGATTAAAAGTTATAGGTCGGCACACTTTCAAACCAATGATCACACAAGAAAATGTTCTAGGTAAGAATTGTAGAAAATTGGATTATGTACAAGATTTGTAATAAGTCTGGTCAACGTGCATTCCACCATTTACAAGATATTACACAGAAATCAAATTTACACAACTTTGACACGTTATATAATGTAAAGCTATACACTTTACAAAAACCTAAAAGTTTAAAAAGTAGGCGGTGTAATTCTGTTCAAAACGATACGTGGAAACGCGTTTCTCCTGATGGCCATTCGAGATTCGAGAAAGCTATTTGATTTCCAACCGATAAGTTTATTAGGAATGAAAGAATAAAAGAATGTGTATTTTATTTTCAAATGTTTAACCAAAATAAAAGTAGACAAAAATTTTTAAAATTAGCTAAAAAATTGCCAAAGCTATGAAAAAACCGGAGAAATTTTTCAAAAAACCGGAGACCGGAGAAACGTTCAGATTCCCGGAGTCTCCGGGCAAAAACCCTGTGTGTGGCAATCCTATATCAAAGGAATGAAAGATCTGGAACGACGGGTTGGAATATTAAAATCAATTTCTTGAAGCAAAAATGTAGAATTCAGAGAGCCATTTATCAATTTAATCAAAAATGTTACATAAAGAATCGTTCTTCTATTTTTTAGAGTAGGGATGTCCAAGAGTTTAAAACGATTTTCGTATTGAGGTAGGTTCTGATTCGGATTCCAGCGAAGGTTTCTTAAAGCAAATAATAAAAATTGTTTTTGAACCGATTCAATTCTATCAGAGTGGCAGTTGTATTGTGGATTCCACAAGACTGATGCATATTCCAAAATTGGTTGTACAAGTGTTATGTAAAGGCTTTTGGTAACGAATGGGTCATTAAATTCTTTTGACCATCTCTTAATGAAACCTAGAACACCCCTCGCCTTATTCACACATAAATCAATATGTAGATGAAAGCGAAGTTTTGGATCCATAGTAACACCCAGGTCCACAAAAATAAAAACCTTTTCTAGATTACAGTTATTTATATGATACAGCGATGAAAGTTGGTGTCTTCTAGCAAATGTCATACATTTACATTTTCTCAAGTTCAGTTCCATTAAGTTATTATCACACCAGATAGCTATACTGGTCAGATCTGATTGTAACAACTTATGTTGATCTAAGATGTCATAGGATAGAAACAATTTAACGTCATCAGCATAAAACAGTACATTCGAATGTTAAATGACAGAAGGTAAGTCATTTATAAAAAGATTAAACAGAATAGGACCTAAGTGACTTCCTTGAGGAACTCCAGTGGTGACATCTATAGATTTTGATGTTGATGATTCGAATAACACTTGTCAGATACGATTCTACCCATTTTCAAAGAAGATCTGGGAATCCATATCTTTTAAGCTTTTCAATCAACAGATAATGATTAACTTTATCAAAAGCTTTACTAAAATCAGTATATATGACATATGTTTGAAGATTCTTTGAAAATCCCTTTATTGTTAATGCAGAAAATTCCAATAAATTTGTAGATGTTGATCTACCTCTCAGAAAACCATGCTGTGAAGGAGATATTAATGTTGTTAAGTACTTGATATTTATGTCTCAGAAGCGAATATTTAGAATAATCTTGAAGGTTTAAAGTTCTTTTATATGTTTTAAATGCCCGAGTTTTCGAAGTTTTAAGTTTCCTCAAAGTTTTAAGTTTCCTCCTGTAAACCATACAGCACCTTGGTTTCACAAACATCAGACCAAAGTGAATATACCCATACCCATACAAGTGTATAGTATACACTTTATTTTGTTTTCATGAAAAAATTTAAATAAAATGGGCTAAAGGTTGATTGATATACTCGTACATGCAATATAAGTTCCGTATATTAAAATGTTCGACAAAATATTCAGGTCAAGAGTTGGTCGAGAAATGTGGATCAAACGACACATTTTAAAAATGATCTTATTCTGACCGGAAACACAAGATTCCAAAGACCAAATCGATTCCAATCAGTATTTTATTTTACATATTTTAAAGTTATTCAAACTTTGTTCTAATATTCCGAATCACAGGTGAGAAAAATTCAATTTCAGAAAAATCCAATAAAAACCTTAAATATTGTTAGATTATTTGCACAATTTGTATATTAAAATTCAATTGATGTAATATAACATTTTTATACTAATTTTTGGTTGAATTGAAAAAAATCCAAAGCTCGGGACTAATCCCGGGATCCCGGGATTGCATTTTTAAATCTCGAAAATCCCGGTATTGGCAAAGGTCTCGGAAATTGGCATCCCTAGTGTATACATTAGTGAGGTCCCAATAAATATAACTTAGTTGAACACTACACTAGAATTAAAAAATTAAAAAATTTAACAATTTCTGAATTTTGCGATATTATATAGATAATTATTTATAACACGAACTTTTCCAATCCTTATAAAATATCCCAAGGAATATTTTCGATAACAATATCGGTTCCGGTTTCGGTTCTCTGATTTAAAAACATCTATTTCGGTTTCGACTCCCAGACTTTTAAAAATATCGGTGTCGGTTACATGAAGTCAGAAAAGTAAAAAAGACAAAAGTGAAATAACAAAAACTGGATGACGAGAAAATGTTTTTAAAATTTATATTCTAAAATTGTATTTATGACTTATGAAATTAGGAGCTGGATTTGCCGCATTGAATTTTCGTGAGTGTCTCTTACCGGTTCGTAAGTGGTTTTTGATCGTGCGTGAGTGTCCGTGATTGACTATTTGTATGAGTGTGCGTGATTAAAAACGAGAAAAATGTTATTTCTCCAAAACGGAGAAAACATCATCTGCATACCGGGCTTAAAGCTTCGTTTCCAACTCTAAAGAAACGACTCAAAAAAAATTTGGCGATGCTTATTATGCTGTAAAGTTGTATTAGAGCAGAATTTTTTGACATGTCAAAAGTCAAAATTATAAATCTACTCCGAGAAAAAAGATTCTACTACGCTTTTTTGTTTTATTTACTCCGGAATTGAAGTTGCTCAGTCCAAACCCTGATGACAGACATGAAAGCAGAGAACTTATATTCATAGAGAAACGTCATAAGCTCTTCCTCTTCCTTTTTGCTTACTCGGAGCTCGTGCAATTCTGGTGAGTAAGCAGACTGCGGAGCTTTGGACAGTGAGTGTACAGACTGCGGCATTTGGCTAACATTTTTTAATTTTTTGTAGTCTGTTAGAAATGTTTTTGTTCTTGATTCCCTTTTGTTTTTGCTTTTCTTTACATTTGTTTTTTTATCCCCTTTCTTATTTCGATCGTTTTCTTATCTCCTGCAGTTGTGTTCTTATATGCATGTATATTTTTCTATGATTTGTTTGGATTCGCGACTCGTATTTTGACTCATTTTTGGAATCACATGATATATTATGGAAATTATCTGCTTTCAAAGTATGGTTTTAGTACAACATATGTATATATAATACATTTAGACTCTGTTAAGAAATGTTAACAGTAGACCAACCTGTTGAGCGTTTAGCGCGTCATCCAAACTACGTAGGCGTGGGTTCGAATCCCACCCTAGAATTTAAGAAAATAAAAAGTTAACTAAAGATAAATAAATAAAATAATTGCAAAGAAAAAAAAAACCTTTTGAAAAAAATGTTTTAAAATTGAACATTTGCGTTTTAAAATTCGTTTTTAGCACACGTGTTAAATTTTAAAACATTTTCGTTTAATTTTAAATCATATTCCTCTCAGTGTACGTATATGTTTTCGATCAGATAGTAGCCATGTTGACGAATTACATTTATGATGCTGATTTTTAAAATTTACTTATTATTTAATGTATAAGCGTTTTTAAACAAAACAAATACATAATCAAAACTCAAATCAGCATTTATTCAAATGAAATAATGCATTTGAAATAATGTTGCCATTATTTCTTTTTGGTAAATTTCTTTTTTATTTTTTTGAATGCTATATGATAGAAAATACATGAACCTAAGAGTCCTCATCATTATTTGTCCATTTCAAATTTTTGCTGATTTTTAAAAGAATTATTTGTAACCAATCTATTAATTAGTTAGAATATAGATAAAAATTATACAAAAAAATAAGCAAACATATAGGGACAAAGCAGTAAATTTCCATAATTTACCATGTGATTCCAAAAATGCCAAAACCACCAAAATACTTTGTTGCGAATCCAAGCATGTATATTTCTCTATGATTACATGCATATAAGAAAACAGCAGCAGGAGGGATGAAAACCGGCAAGAACAACTTGCGCCGCCAATCATAGTAATAAAAACCAAACGGCAAAAAATTACAAGATGAATAAAAAAAAGAATCAAAACAAACGAATCAAGATCTAGTCAAAGCAAACGATCGAAATAAGAAAAGGGACAAAAACAAATAAAATAAAAAAAACAGGTATCTCTTAAAAAACCGAATTTAATTTCCATCATATAAGCCGACACAAAATAGATTCAAAGTTTTATATTTGTATACACTTACCTGTATAAAATTAGTTTTACGTTTTTCTGAAAAATAAAAACCAAAAAAAAAACGGTTGAGCTGTTACCATTGTTTTCGATTACATAACCTGTTTTGTTAGTAAAAAATCATTTAACCATTTTTTTACGATTAGATTAACCACAAAAATAGTGGTTGGTGTTTGTGTTTTCCATATAAAAAAATATTTTTATTACCACGTTTTTTGGTTACATACACCAATATTTTTTTGTATCTGTGTAGCTGGTGTAAATCACACCAACACAGAGCAATACTCCCTTTCGTTCAACAAAAATCCAACGTCGTAACTCCAAAACACTATTACTCGTAATTTAAAACAACTTCAATACTGTAGTCAAACTTCAAATAGGCACATATGCCGCGTATGTCCCATATATGGAACCCAACACAAGCCATTTCAACATGAAAGTGTGGAGGTATTGTTTGTTATACTCATAATATTGATCCATTAATAAAAAAATCATAATTGAATTGATTTTAGACAAAGGCTGAATATAAAATAAAAGTCAGTATTCATAACTAAAAATATTAAATTACGTTTTTTTATTCCTGGATCAATATTATGACTACAACGCAATGCGAACAGTTCTCTCTGTGTAATATCATTATTCGTTCTTGTCCCGTTCGTTTTATCGCGAACGTCAGTAATGCAGTCCTAGGTTGGACCAAAGATCATTTAACGAACCCTCAAGAACGAAAGAAAACGCCAAGCATCAATGCAAAGCTTTATGTGTTTGACGTTTCACTAGCCATCGTGGTTATTTGGCAAAGGCAATAAAAATAAAAACAAAAATTAAATTGTGCGTTTGCAAAAAAAATTGCCCCCCCGCGGCCTGTGGACTCGATTCCATAAGGAAAAAGGGATATTAAAATAAAGGTGAAACTGCTACAAAAACAAACCAACAAACAACCAATACAAAACATTAACTAATTGCAAGAAAAATAGATTTTAAAATTTAAAAGAAATTCCTATTTTTAGAATCATAATTTTTTAATATTTTTAAATTACGGAACAAAAATATAATTTTAATTAGTATTTATTTCAAATTTAATTTTTTAAATTTAAATTATTTTTTAAGTTTAAGTTTTCTAAAGTAACAAATATTTTTAAAATTGTTGTAACTTTGCCAATTACAACGGCATCAAATGAGCGTTTCTTTTGAGAGAGAATAAAACTTATTTGAGGACCACAATGGGCGATGATCGTTTATGTCATTTAATGTTAGTAGCAAAAGAGTCTGAATTAATGAATTCAATAAATAATTTTACAAAACTAAAACAAGAGTTGCACCGCCCCTCAAAACTAGCAAAAACTAGAAAAAAACAAGTGAGTAAGTTTCAGTAGGGCAAAGCCGACTTAGATATACCCTATACCTACTGGGTCATATTTAATCCGCCATCTTGAATTTAGCAATTTCGACATCAAATTCGAAATCAGCGACCCCAAAAACCCACCTATTCAAAATTTCATACTGTTTTGATTAAATCTTAAAATTTCGGACGCCATTTTGGATCCGCCATCTTGAATTTTTAAATTCCGACATCAAAATCGAAATCAGCTATTCCAAAAACCCCTAGATACCCAGTTTGGAACTATTTAAGCGGAATATAAGTGAAAACACGATTTTCACTTATATGGGAGGTAGGCGTGGCAGTGGACCGATTCCGCCCATTTTCAATACTAACTCCCTTCAGGGCCTAAAAAGGATAAATCCAAAATTTAGGATCCCTAGCTTTCTTCTAACTCCTGCAATCGTGAAAAGAGAACAGACAGATGGACAGACGGATAGGGCTAGATCCACTCAGGAAGTGACGCTGATCAAGAATATATATAGTTTTCTATACCGGACACGTCTCCTTCTTGGTGTTACAAACATCAGACCAAAGTGAATATACCCATACCTCATGAGGTGTAGGGTATAACTAGCCAACCGATTTTCATAATTATTAAACATCATATTTGTGCCAAGGAAGCGAATAGGATACTTTTTTTTTTTAATTTTCGGTACTAAGTTTTATTCAAAATTTAATCCTATGCTTACAGATTTGCGTTCGATTGCATTGACATAGTTTATGCTTACGGATTCAAAAACATCTAACTTCTCAGAAGTGCCGTACTCCTCTGCACCTCGGCTGCTCGGACCTGCGAGTCTTTGCCAGGGAACACTCGTGTAATTCTGCCCATCGGCCATTTCGAACGATGCACGCAACCGTCACACACCAAAACGACGTCGCCAACAGCGAACGGACTAACCGACTGGTACCACTACAGCACAAATCAAGAAGGTATTCCGCGAGCCACTTCTTCCAAAATCGGCGTTGCATTTGCTGCACCGTGCTCCACTGCTTTCGGGTAACTTGCCGATCTTCTTCACATGGATGAGGCGTCTGTTCCGAGTTTGCTATGCCTAAATGAAAATGATTGAGGGTTAGTGGTTCATCAGCGACCGAGTCAAGTGGGATGTAGGTTAGCTGTCGTGAATTAGCGATGTTTTCGGCTTCGCACATCAAACTGTATAGAGTGTGCTCCTGGAGCGTCTCGTTGTGGAGCGCGTGATCCATGGCCCTCTTCACGCTTCGTACCATGCGCTCCCAGCAGTACCATGCGTTCCCGCATACACATCAAACACGTATCAGACGAGAGGGCCTTTGCAATCTCCAATTGGACAGCGCGCGTCGTCAAGCAAGTGAAAAGCGCTATCCACCGCTTCTCACTACGTCGACCGATCGCCACCAAAAACGGACCCATGTAGTCAAGCCCCACGTAGCTGAATGGCCTTACAAATGGAGTCAGCCTGTCTTCAGGTAGCTGTCCCATATATGGCACCTCCGGCTTCGCCTTGTCATACTTACAATACTGACATCTTTCAGCAGCGTGCTTCACTTCCGTCCTGATGTGCGGTATCCAGTACCTACGCGCAACTCGGCTATGATGGTGTTGACGTTTTGATGCATACACTGGCGATGATACAGATCGACTATCAGCCTCGTCACCTGGTGATTCTTGGGAAGGATAACTGGCCTACGCGTGCGCTGAGGCACTGCTATAGCTCCAATAATGCGTCCCGGCCGAGGCTTGGTGCAACTATTTTTAAACCGTCAAATCCAAGCGATTACTCTTTTTAATCTATTAAAACATGAAAAATTTATGAAAATGTCGTCGACCATGTCGACATGAAGAAAATTTGTTTTAGGTCTAAGCTCCTCATCCGTGTTCTCGGAAATATTTGACCTCGGCCACGCTGTTTGTGCATCAAGTAAAAATTCCGGACCATTTAACCAAAACGATTCGCGCCGCTTATCTTTTTAGTGCGTTCCAAAATCGGCGGGATTCATTGCGCTTGGAACCCATCGCCAATCTGCTACCATACTGCCATCCAGTATTTCGTTGATGCGATGCTCCACATATGGCTTATAACGCCTGGGGTCAGATTGAATCCAAGCTAATGCTCGAGTCGCGAACTCCCAAAACGGCAGACTGCAGCTCCAAACAGTGTATCGAAGTAAGCTTCATGGGGGCACACTTGGTTTTACTGCGCAAAATGCCATCTGTTAAGATTTAGCATCGACGACTGAAAATCCGTTTCATAGGGCACTCGTGTCACCATCTCGGAATTCGAAATAAACTTACGCAGTTCGAAGCCTCCCTGCTGATGTATCTATGTGACCTCCTTCGAGATTCGCAACGCATCACTCTCGCTCGCAAAGCAGTGAACATAATCATCCACATAATGATTTTTCAGAATCGCTGCAACGGCTTCTGGATACTGGCCCGAAAATCGATCGCATTACTGTTTTTAACGAATTGGGCGGAGCATGGCGAACAGGTAGACCAAATGTCATCGATTCCATCACGTAATCTTCTATCGGTCCCTTCTGGTCGGCCGTCCAAAGAAAACGTTGCGCCATCTGATCTTCTCGTCCTATTTTCACTTGATGAAACATCTGCACGATGTCTGCGCACACCGCCACTGGCTCCTGGCGAAACTTTGTAACGTAGCAAACATTACAGAAAATATAACTTTATTTACCCTGATAATTATATTTATTTTTCATTGGTATGGTCTATTAATATAGTCCATTACGTATATACACGTATTACCCTATGAATTGCCATATACACCGCCATTACCCTATATTCAATTTTTAGGACATAGTCATATACATACATGCATTTACATGCATTTGCATTCGGCTACCTTGCCACCAGCATTGCAATTGGGGTTTTTCATTTAACGTACTTGCACAATTGGCAGTTACGCAGTATAATTCCCATAAGCTTTATACTGGCAGCCCCTTAAGTGCTCAGTGCTGGGCAGAGCAAAAGTGTGTCTGGTGGAAGTGAAATCCTCCTCAGACCAAAGCATATTTTGGAACAGAGGTTGCTTCTTAAGTATTTTAGAATTGTTCAACGCTTCAGCGTTTGACCAACCATCACCGTTCCGACGGTAGACTCGCAATGCTTCGGGCGTTCGATTAAAATCCGACCAACGCTTCGGCGTTCGACCGACCATCACCGCTTCGGCGGTAGACCCGCAACGCTTCGGGCGTTCGATTTAAAACTGAAATCAACGCTTCGGCGTTCGACCGACCATCACCGCTTCTTCGGTCGATTCGCAACGCTTCGGGCGTTCTATCTATAACTCAATCAACGCTTCGGCGTTCGACCGACCATCACCGCTTCGGCGGTAGATTCGCAACGCTTCGGGCGTTTGATTAAAACCCAGTCAACGTTTCAGCGTTCGACCAACCATCACCGCTTCAGCGGTAGACTCGCAACGCTTCGGGCGTTTGATTTATCATATTACTCAACGCTTTGGCGTTCGACCGACCACCTACGCCGTGTCGTACGAAAACCAGCAACGCATGTGCGTTCGCCTCCTGAAAGTAAAAATTGGCAACCGAAGGCTAACCCGAGAGGCCACCCGAAACATTACCGAAGTACAACCTAAAGTACATACCGAAGTACATACCGAAGTTCAACCGAAGTACGACCGAAGTACCGACACGAAGTCCGAATACATTGATAGAAGAAGAAGGCCATATTATTACCCCCCGAAGGAGATTCGTATGATATCATATCTATTTAAAGCTAGTTATAGTGTGTAAGGAAAAGAAATAATAAATAAAGAGAAATACTATATTTTATACCCAAATATTTCACTCTTTTCCTGCCGAAGTTATTTGGTTCTTCGGTGAAATTCTGGATCGACTTGAGCTATACCTCAGCCTGAGATTAAAAACCCAAACCTAGATGTTTTCACCCGAAGACAACCTCACAATGGCGCCCGAGCAGGGACCCGATTCCAAATCGAATAGTGGAAATGCGAAAGACACCACCAACGATTCTGGAACAGGAAAAGCACACACTAGCACTAAATCAACGAATGAATCACTCGGTTTGATATATTTGCTACGAAAGGAGCAGCTGATAAACGAATGCCAAAAACACGACTTAGGTGTAAGCGGTCGCACTGTCGAGGACCTGCGCCGCGACCTAAGCAGCTTCGTGAAATTAAAAAGAAATAGAAAATCAACTGAAAACCTGCTGAAGGACATAGAGGAGGAGATACGAGCTGAAGAGAAAGAGATTGTCGTGGGCCCTGTATCCGAGAGAACCACGAACACAATGCAACAAAACCAAGCTGAGATCAAGGTAATGAAAACTGTGAGGTGGTGGAACATGCACTATGATGGCGGCGAAAATTTAATCGATTTCCTAGAGCGATGCGAAGAGGTGGCCGAATGATGCCATTTATCGCCTGACAGGCTAATAACAGCGTTGCTCGAAATTCTTCAAGGCAAGGCTTTGCAATGGTATCGAATAAAAAGAGACAAAATTACATCGTGGCGTACTTTCCGTGAAGAAGCCGAACGTTTTTTCCTTCCGAGGAGACACCTCGCACAACTAGAGGAGACAATCCATCACCGGAAACAAATGGCACGAGAAAACGTAAAGGACTATGTGATGGCAGTATTAACATTTATACGACAGCATCCAAAACTCAAAGCATTAGATCACACCGATATGATATACGACAGCTTACGAGTGGAGTATAGACACTATATCCGGCGAACAGACTTCCAGACCATCGACGAAATGATGGAAATGAGCGAGAACTTTGAGTTGCTGAAAAGAGACGAAGCTCGAAATACTCGGTCTGCGAACCATTGCATAGCCGAGACAGGGCCGCCGCCGTATAACCGAAACACACATTGCTGGCGCTGCAAGGGTTTCGGTCACCAAAGATGGAGCTGTAAAGGGATTCCAAAATTATTTTGTTCTCGATGCGGACAACTCGGACGCATGTCAAAAAAATGTCGCTGCGAGATTGCACCCCCAGCAGAAGCAAGAGATGATAGTCGTTACTATATAGATGTATATATAAACGAATACAAAATTCGGGCACTGGTAGATACCACATTAACATATATAGGTGAGGAAGCACGAAAGTATGCTGAGCAATGCGGAATTCAACCACAACCGCATAAACGACACATTCAGCTGGCCAACCAATCATGCATTACAAACGCGAGTGTATACAATATACCAGTTACATACTTGGGACGCACTACACATGTATTCGCGGCAACGCTAGCCTCATTAGCTGAACCGATGATAGTCGGTATGGATTTTTTGCGAAATCGTGGTCTAACAATAAGCTTGGACGGAAACATCTTGCCTTCAGAAATTATCACACAGCCCTATAACACCCTTCACCGCCTGCATGCTCTGATAAGCCGAGAATTTCTTTCGACTGAGCAAAACGAATACCTGGAGAAGTTTCTAACCGAAAACAAAAATAAATTTGCGAACGTCACAGGACAATGCCACGCGGCCGAACACACAATACGATTGAGACACACCGAACCCATTAAACAGCGATATTATCCACGTAATGCAGAAAATCATCAATACGGAAATAGACGAATTACTTGCCCTGACCGAATAGAGCCCTCCCGAAGCCCATATAGCTCCCCGATCGTTCTGGTGCGCAAAAAGCAGGGCACTTGGAGAATGTGTATTGGTTATCGACAATTAAATGCCGCCACTGAACCCGATGCTTATCCACTACCACAAATTAATGCAATTTTAGACCAGTTACGTGAGGCCAAATACATATCGTCAATTGATTTGAAGAATGGATATTGGCAAATCCCCATGCACAAATCCTCTAAACCATGCACCGCATTTACGGTACCAGGCCGAGGATTATTCCAGTGGAAGGTAATGCCATTCGGATTGCATTCGGCACCCGCAACTTTTCAACGAGCGTTGGATAACATAATCGGACCCGAACTCCACCCTCGAGTATTCGCATACTTAGACGACATAATAATATTGGGAAAAACATTTGAAGAGCATATGTCAAATCTGAATGAAGTTTTGAACCGTTTAAAAACCGCAAATATGCAGATAAACTTCGAAAAATCATATTTTGTTCGGACCAGCGTCAGGTATCTCGGCCATATAGTAAGCTCTGAGGGCATCCATACCGATCCTGCAAAAGTGGAAGCGCTCCGTGAAATTCCAACGCCAACTAATTTGAAAGAACTTCGACGAGTCCTCGGAGTTGCGTCGTGGTATCGTCGCTTTGTTGCCAATTTTTCTACCCTGGTTGCACCTCTGAACCGTTTATTAAAAAAAGGTTGCAAATGGGAGTGGACGGAGGAACAGGAACATGCCTTTAATAGCATCAAGGACCACCTAACTAAAGCACCAGTACTATGTTGCCCCGACTTTGGCCGACCGTTCATTCTCCAAACCGATGCCAGTGGCGAAGGGTTAGGTGCAGTTTTATTTCAACGCCATGATGACCAAGAGCAGGTAATCGCGTATGCCAGCCAAACACTCACAGCTTTAGAAAAAAAATATTCGGTAACAGAACAAGAGTGTCTTGCAATTTTGTGGGGAATTGGGAAAATGCGGCCATACCTAGAAGGGTACAGATTTACTGTAGTCACCGATCATCACTCATTGAAATGGTTGCACACGTTGAAAAATCCTTCGGGCAGGCTGGCACGATGGGCTCTTGAGTTACAGCCATATGATTTTGAAGTAGAATATCGGAAAGGCAGCCTTAATGTAGTAGCCGATGCACTCTCTCGTGCTCCTTTGCCTAACACTGAACACAATGCACTATGCATGTGCACCACAACACGTGCGGAATGGTACAATATCAAGCGAACATCGTTACTTCAGCTGCCGGAAAAATTTCCCGACTATCAAATTGTGAGTGATCGGTTGTTTCGACACATTGCACGAAAAACCAAATTATCAAGTAGCCCACAATGGAAACTATGCATACCTATTGCAAAGCGTGAAGAAGTACTTCTAGAGGTGCATGATGCACCATCAGCAGGACACATGGGCGTGGCCAAAACATTAAGAAGGGCGCAGGAGCAATATTACTGGCCTGGAATGTATCGAGATGTGTGCGGATATGTTCGAAAGTGTATAACATGTGCACGATATAAAGTACAGCAGCGAAAACCAGCCGGATTTATGGCCACAATGCAATGCAGCCAACCCTGGGAGTTGGTCTGCGCAGATTTTGTGGGGCCGCTTCCACGGTCGTCACATGGGAATACTGCTTTACTCGTGTTGGTGGACAAATTTAGCAAGTGGGTGGAATTAGTGCCGGTACGTAAGGCAACTGCTTCTTGTGTCGTTGCTGTCTTAAGGGAGCGAATAATATATCGTTTTGGTTGTCCAAACATATTTCTGTCCGATAATGGCAGACAATTCGCGAGTCGCGAGGTAGACACATTTTTAAAACAACACGGAATCACACATAAGTTTACAGCCCCTTACACTCCAAAAGAAAATCCCACCGAACGCACCAACCGGGTGGTAAAAACCATGATTGCGCAACGATGCGAGGACAATCATAAAACTTGGGATGCACCCGAAATCGCATTCGCCATCAACTCAGCCACCCACGAATCAACTGGGGTATCAGCAGCCGAATTATTGTTTGGGAAAATTCCTACCACCCCTCACCGCTTGCGAGATCAAGGCGAAACACCGAAAGAAGTCAATGAAATTCAACGCAATTTGCACGACATATGGGCAGAGGTGAAGAAGAATGCGGAACGTGCAACACAGCGCCAGCGCAAACACTATAATCTACGACGTCGAGCATGGAAACCACTCGTCGGTGATTGTGTATTAAAACGAGAACACCCGCTATCATCTGCAATTGATAATTTCAATCAGAAACTTGCACCAAAATTCTCTGGCCCATATGAAGTTACTAAATTCATAGCACCCACCATCGTTGAAATTACACGAAAAATAAACAACAAAACTGAAAACAAACGAGCGCACGTGCAAGATTTGAAACCATTCTGCGATAGCGCAGCGAACGTTTAGCAAAGCAAATTGCACGCTAGCTGCGACGAAGGCGAGCCTATGTTTCCATTGGATGCTGGATTGGTTTTTTTTTTGTTTGAAGAGTTCTCATTTCGTTCAAAGAAAAACCAAACTTAAGAAAGCTTCAAATATTTTATGAGTCACAGTCTGCCGGTAATATGTATCGAAAACATACACACCCACTACCGCCTAAAGCGGGTATAAAAAAAACGAGTGAAGGCGCCCAAGCCATTCGAAGCGACCAATATCGGCCACCAGCAGAAGCCAGATTGCGCAGTCCGTCAAATATTGTGATAACTAGCGACGTACAATTGGCACCACTTTGCACAGCCGTCAGCACGAGCCGAACCAAACGCCGCGTGCAGTGGAGATCAGACACGGAACGACCACCAGGCAGCACACCTAGACCCTTGTCCACAACACCACCACCATTATTGCCACTAGCCCGGCCAATTCCTACCATCGTTACCGCAGCCGACACCTCCGTACCATCTTCGTCCAGCAGACCGCAGCCATCACCTTCAGCACCACCGAGCACCAGTGTCCAGGCGCTGGCACTAGCTCGTTCGAGCATAAGCACCGAAGTTCCCTCGGCTGGCAGCGTTCGGCGCAGCGCTGCGCTCGTTTCATGCCCACAACAGCATGAACTGTAACGTAGCAAACATTACAGAAAATATAACTTTATTTACCCTGATAATTATATTTATTATTCATTAGTATGGTCTATTAATATAGCCCATTACGTATATACACGCATTACCCTATGAATTGCCATATACACCGCCATTACCCTATATTCTATTTTTAGGACATAGTCATATACATACATGCATTTACATGCATTTGCATTCGGCTACCTTGCCACCAGCATTGCAATTGGGGTTTTTCATTTAACGTACTTGCACAATTGGCAGTTACGCAGTATAATTCCCATAAGCTTTATACTGGCAGCCCCTTAAGTGCTCAGTGCTGGGCAGAGCAAAAGTGTGTCTGGTGGAAGTGAAATCCTCCTCAGACCAAAGCATATTTTGGAACAGAGGCTGCTTCTTAAGTATTTTAGAATTGTTCAACGCTTCAGCGTTTGACCAACCATCACCGTTCCGACGGTAGACTCGCAATGCTTCGGGCGTTTGATTAAAACCCAGTCAACGTTTCAGCGTTCGACCAACCATCACCGCTTCAGCGGTAGACTCGCAACGCTTCGGGCGTTTGATTTATCAAATTACTCAACGCTTTGGCGTTCGACCGACCACCTACGCCGTGTCGTACGAAAACCAGCAACGCATGTGCGTTCACCTCCTGAAAGTAAAAATTGGCAACCGAAGGCTAACCCGAGAGGCCACCCGAAACATTACCGAAGTACAACCTAAAGTACATACCGAAGTACATACCGAAGTACAACCGAAGTACGACCGAAGTACCGACACGAAGTCCGAATACATTGATAGAAGGAAGAAGAAGGCCATATTATTACCCCCCGAAGGAGATTCGTATGATATCATATCTATTTAAAGCTAGTTATAGTGTGTAAGGAAAAGAAATAATAAATAAAGAGAAATACTATATTTAACACCCAAATATTTCACTCTTTTCCTGCCGAAGTTATTTGGTTCTTCGGTGAAATTCTGGATCGACTTGAGCTATACCTCAGTCTGAGATTAAAAACCCAAACCTAGATGTTTTCACCCGAAGACAACATCACAACTTCATAAGGACTGTACTCAACGGTTCGCCCAGTTCCAGCCCGCTGAACAGTGCAGAATACAATGGTGCGCCATTCACCTCTGATTCGGCATCAGAAACTAAGCTTTACCGCAGCTTTACCGGCTTATTTTGATTGTACACTCCGAAGTGCGGTATATACCAGGTACGCCGACCTCCATTTGATGTCTCCGATTGGGTGAGTTTTCTGTAGTACCCCTTTCTCTCGTACTCACTTATAGTACGAACATCACGTTCAAATTTCCTCTCTAGTGACAACAATCATTTCTTCGCCATCTTTCTGCTTTCAGGAAAGCTCATATTGTCGTGCTTACATAGCAGGCCAGTCTCAAAACAATTCCCAATTCTCACCGTCGTGGTATCCAGAATTCGTTTAGCTCTAACCATCTCCGAAGATTCAACTGCATTTACTACTGTTCGCACACCCAAGTCTTCATCCACTATAAACTCTCGGACCAGTTCCTCTAAACAGTTATCATCATCGCGGGAGACTCTTGCGAAGTGCGACCGTCTGATTTCATCTCTGACGTTACCATTGCCGGAAAAGAAATCAGCACCGTGGTGGACAGAGGAGCTTAGGGTCTTGAGAAGCGCCACACGCAAGCTCTTTAATAAGTCTATGAGAACCAATGTATCCACTGACTGGGACGACTACAAAACGAGTACAAGGAAATTCAAAACCGCTACAAGGAACGCCAAGAGAACGTCTTGGCAGGATTTCTGTAGTAGCTTAGAACATTCCTCTGACTCAGCAAGGCTAAGAAAACTTCTCTCGAAAGCACCAGCTATACCTGGATTCCTCAAGCGAAAAGATGGGCGATGGACCAAATCGTGCTCTGAGACTCTACAGCTTCTGCTGGAAACGCATTTCCCAGGTTGTGGAAAATGCGGACGCGAGTAGAACAGCGACCACAAGTAATGTTATACCTGAAGGTTTAGTTACTGAGGAAAAGATAAACTGGGCGATTGACTCCTTTTCGCCCTATAAATCTCCTGGTAGTGACGGGATATTCCCGATAATGCTGCAGAAGACCAAGAATATTACAACACCAATTCTTAAGGAATTGTTCTTGAGCAGCCTTAAGCTCGGGCACATCACAGCAATTTGGCGGCAAGTTAATGTTATCTTTATTCCTAAGGCGGGCAAAGCCAGCCAGCTTTCGTACTGAAGACTTTCGAAAAACTTATAGACTTTTATATTCGTAGCAAGCTGATACCTTATGAGACAGCCTCGGCACAGCATGCATACACGAAGGGGAGGGGTTTGGAAACGGTGCTGCATTGCGTCGTCAGCACCATTGAAAATAATCTTTCTTATAAAGAGTACACTTTAGCTGCATTCTTAGACATTGAGACATTCAACAATGTCAACGTAAGTGCGGTTAGTAGGGCGCTAACACACGCGAATATCGAGCCTGCCCTAACAGACTGAATCGTTAGCATGTTAAGCCAGCGGAAAATTAGAACGGAACTTGGGGACACGAACATGGAGGCGACTGCCTCTCGGGGTACCCCGCAGGGCGGTGTCATCTCACCACTTCTGTGGAACTTGGTACTAAATGAAATGCTGACTGAAATTGAGAAGAGTGGGATAAAGGTGGCCGCATACGCGGACGATGTTGTACTACTAGCAACGGGTAAATTCCTTCCGACCATCAGCGATATACTAGAAGTAGCACTGAAACAACTGAGCGACTGGACGAAGAAATGCGGACTGGGGGTCAACCCCCAAAAAACCGAACTTGTCCTATTCACAAACAAACGAACGATTCCACAATTCAGATTACCATCTATAGAGGGGATCCCTCTCAGAGTCTCAGAAAGCGCCCGCTATCTGGGTCTCGTTTTAGACAGGAAACTGGGGCCGGTTCGCGTAAGCCGATAGTGAACGAAACCGACAGTGTGAGTATCGATTTTGGTTCGCTTAAACCGATACTCGACAGAAAAGTATGAAAAAGATCGATAGTTGAAACCGACACCTTTTGATGTGTCGATTTCACTGATTTTTCAAACAATTGTCAAAAAAAAATTTTTGCGCTCGAAAAAAAATTTTAAATGTAAGTAATTATAAGAAATTTTTATAATTTCACATTAAAAAATTATAATATTTAAAAAGGACACAAAGTAACCAGACGCAAAAAAAAATTCGGGTTGATTTCATGGAAAATCACACGTGGATTGCCAAAAATTCCATACAGAACACCGCCAACGGAAAGGAGAAGAAGAAAAGGCTATGGGATAGATTGGTGACTACCCTCAACAGCAATTGGCCGCCAATAAAAACATTGAAGTGGTGGCAAAAAGTAATTTATTTTATCTAGTAATATTTCACCAAATTTTTAATGCGTCAAAATGGAAATTTTACGTTTGGACCGACCACAAATACGTAGCCAAGAAAAAACTGGCACAAAAAAGGCAAAGTCTCTTCAAAACCGGCGGCGGACCGTACGACGTTTTCGCTCCAACGGATTTGAGACATCCCTCAGCATTCTTTGTCGTAGAACATGCCTCAACGGAAACATTTATTGTGCACTTTCGTGTTATTCTTTATTATTTTGTTATTTAAACTTCTTTGTTTTCAATGTAAAATTTGCCATTTGACAGTTGTCAGCTGTTCAAATGGCTTGTTCGCAAATAATGTAATACATTTTGTGTGCTCACGCAAATTGCACTCGACTTTTATTTTATCGGCTTACGCGAACCAAATTTGCACTATCGGTTTGGTTGTTTCGGTTTCAACTATCGATTCTATGATAGTCGAATTGCCTTTTATACCTGTAGTAGAATTTTCGGACGAAGGTGGGGCCCACGCCCCAAAATCATCTCATGGATGTACACAGCCATCGTTTGACCAATACTGACCTACGGTTGTCTCGTGTGGTGGAAATCAGCCAGCAAGACCACTAATCTGAAAGCAATGACAAAAATACAAAGAATAGCATGTACAGGAATATCTAGTGCGATGAAATCATCACCGATGGCAGGACTCGAGACAATTCTTAATTTTCTGCCGCTAGACCTATATATACAATAATATGCAGCAAAAAGTGCCTTAAGAATAAGCCAGACAGAAACCTGGCATAGAAACTCGACGGGGCACTCTGACATAATGCTACGACATCTTGGGAACGACATCAGCTCTGACTACTTGCTGCCATACCCAGACTTAAATATTCCCTTCTCCAGTCACTTTCCCACCAGGAAAGAGTGGGAGGGAAATGACCTATCAAGAAACGTACCCATATCAGTCTTCACTGATGGGTCCAAAATGAACATTGGTACCGGTGCGGGTTACACCTGCGAAAAATTAGGGATTACGGGATACATCCGTCTGCCAGACAACAGCAGTGTCTTCCAAGCGGAGATACTGGCAGTGGCGGAGGCGGCCAAGGCGGCCTCAATGGTGGAGATACCACAGTATGATATCACCTTTTTCATTGATAGCCAGGCAGCAATAAAAGCGTTATCTGCCGTCTACATCAAGTCAAAGCTTGTCAGCCGCTGTCGCGAAGAGCTGCAGGTTCTTGGCTCACATCATCGCGTTAGGCACTGCTGGGTGCCGGGGCATGAGGGTATACCTGGAAATGAGCAGCCGATGAATTGGCTCCGAAAGGTTCGGCAATTAGGGCTGACCTAGCGGACCGTTCTGTAAAAATCCCACTCTGTAGTATTAGGGAACGACTAGAAAAACAGTTTGCGAGACAGGCCAACATCAGATGGAGACAACTCTCCACCTGTAAGACCTCTCGCAAACTATGGCCACTACGCAATGAAGGACGTACGGTCAAGCTCTTGCAGTTTGATAGGAAAACCATATCTGTCCTCATGGGCACATTAACGGGTCACAACCTTTTAGGAGCTCATGCTAGGAGACTTGGTCTTACCCAAAATGACGTTTGTAGGGGCTGCGGGGACGAGGAAGTCGAGGAAGATACCCACCACTTCCTCTATCGATGTCCAAGTCTACAACATCTTAGGCGTAGAACCCTGGGAGAATACTTTTTCGATGACCTGGCGCAGTTATCTGATAAACCTCTTCATGATATGCTCGTCTTTGTAAGAAATTCTCGGTGTTTGGATAACCAACTTATGGTTTGACGAGTGTGGGCCTATCCCACCTCATAAATTACGGACATCAGAATGGGTCAACTTTTTTGGCCTAAGTGTGATGGCACGATTGGAGTATTTATGCTCCAATGGTGCCATCTACCCTCTAACCTAACCTAACCTACCATTGCCGGAACCATATACGACCCAGCCGAGCTTCGTTAAAATAGCGACCGGTCCACTGCTACCGTCAGCCACGGGTGCGCATTAAGCCACAAATGCGCATTATCTAAACCAATCAATAATTCTGGAGTTGCCGAATTATAATCGCGTACAGGCAAATCCTTAAAATTTCGATAGTTCGTGCGTAGCTCATTCAAATGAATACTTTGAGTCGGCAGTCGTAGATCCTTCACGGTTCGAACATCCCTAATATCGAACCTCTTACAGCCTTGAGAGACCCCTGATATCTTCATATCAACTCGAATAGACTCTTCCGTCTCTGTTCTGTCGCCAAACCACTGTAGTGTAAGGCTCTCCGCCTGTCCTTTCAAGTTGAGGCGCTCCGCCAAAAAACTGTTAATTAACCCTTTCGCTACATGTTTTTCATTTCGAGCCTTAAAAATCCATTATCCGGTTATTATTGCTATTAATGATGCTAATAGTGATAAAAAATCAAAATTTGAAAAAAAAAGTTAATTGAAAGTAGTTTTTTGGAATGCTGCCATATGGCAACAAATTTGCTTAACGGTCTAAAAATTTTCAATATCAAATTTATTGCATATGTGCTTAAATTTATATAAGTTTATGTATTACATTTAAAAATGAATTTTTTTAACAAAAAAAAATTTGTTCCTTAAAAATACATTAAATATATTTACATTTACTTATATATTAAAGTCAAATTCATAGTAAGTGTGCATTTATTTACATCATTTTTTTCATGACAGTTCAAAATAAATTTTTTTTTAACATAAACCTTTTTTACATATAATATAATGCATACAATAGTTATATAATATAAAAAAGCTAAAAAAAAAATCAGGAGAACAAAATTATATGAATATTTTCATTGAACGTGTAGCAACTGTCGCAAAATTCAAATTTAGACACGTACAAAAAAATATACCATTAAATGGAATTGTTGCCAAATGGCAACACGTGCATTTTAAAAAATCGCCACAGCTACGAGAATTAAATTTTTGAATTTTTAAAAATGCAAACATGTAGTATGACTATTTCTTTACATTATTGCATCAACACTTTTTTAAAAATAATATTTTTAAACAATTAAATTTAAATTTCTTAAGTGATGTTTTCGGTAAAAAATTTCTCGCGTCAATATAGTGCAATAAAAAACGGAAATTGTTGCTATTCTGCAAACCGAAAAAAAAAATGTTTATACTGAAATACTGCTAATAAACCAAAGAAAAAATTGCATTAATTTTTTTTTTGTAAGTTGTACCGAGGCTGGTCCACGTAGTCTTAAAGTGAGATGTTGCCATATGGTAACAAATTCGCGAAAGGGTTAAAGAGACCGCGGAACCTTCATCAAAAAATGCGTAACACGTCGCCTCTTTGTCATTTGCGTACAATGTTACTGGTAAAATCTTAAAAAGGATTTCGGTATCCCTTGGTCGCGCTACTGTGCTAGCGAAAACATGTTGCTGTTGTACAGACTCCGGCTGCTGCTGCGATGCGTTCTGCTGCTGCTGAGGTTCGTTCTGCTGCTGCCGTGATGCGTTCTGATGCTGCTGAGGTGCGTTCTGCTCGTGTCGTGCTGCTCGTCACTGCCCTTCATAATCCGACCGTCGATTGTGCAGCAGCCCATGGAGCCTCTTCGTGCAACCCTCAACTTTACATTGATGGCGTACAGGTGTTACTTCTATGGCCACAATTCAAACAATTGAAACATAGGCGCTTTTGACGCACCAAACTACACCTTTGATTTACATTCGCATTCAAGAACGGCGGAAATTTTCAATTTTGTCTCTGGCACCGCATGCCTTGTAGCCCCATCAGCAATGTCACGACGATTACATTCGCGCTCCGGTTCGTTTGCATGTAAAAATCTTGATCGCGCTCCGCCTCTGACGTCTTATGGCACTTCATTGTAGTCGTAACAAATCGAACTAACCGTAGCCGCCAGCTCCTGCAACCAGTCGCAAAAATGCTTTATTTTTGGCCGCGGTACAATTGTCTTCGCATGTCGCGCCCACTTCTGCGTTCTGTGCACGGATAACTGGCGAAGCAACTCATCCATCAAGATCGGATTGCACAAATGATGCTCGCAGTCAGCGGCCTGCAAAAAAGCAGCCAAGTTTTGCACTTTTGTAGCGAACGGCACAATCTGCACGATCTTATTTTCGGGAATCGGGTTTACGCTTTTAATTTTGACAATCTAGCTTTTCACCAAAGGCTCTGGGCCATCGAACCGGTCTTGAAACATTTTCATAATCGCCGATACGTTGCACCCGTGATTGTGTAGACACTCCACACCTTTTTTTGCCTTCCTTCGCAACAAGTTTTGGCGGTCGTTATAGCGGCACTCCTCGGATGTCATTGTGAACACCTCTTTAAACATAGGCCACGCCTCTGGGTGCCCATTAAATTCCGGCAATTCGACCATCTTTCGCCCATTCTCCGGCCTGCTAGTCGCTAATGTGCGACTCAATTCGCTTAACGCCGTTGCTAAAGTTGAACTGGTTTCAAATTCACTAATCACCGGGGTAGCCGCCGAAGTAAGGCTTGCAATTTTGGGACGTTTTGGCAATCCCGGGATTGGAAAAATGCAATCCCGTGATCCCGGGATTAGTCCCGGGATTTGAAACACTGAGAAAAAGAACTTTTTTTGACAGAAAATTATGTAAAATCTATGGAAATCATATTTTTTAATGAAAACTTGTCCAAATGAATGAAAATAAATTTTAAAAAACGCAATTCACCTAAATTTTTTCAATAAAAAGTGGCTTTTAAAATTAAAAAACAATCCAACCCCTAATCGCCAATTTATTGCATGTGGTACTTTTATAGAAAATCTATCACAAAACAATCTCTTCCACATACATAGAATATGCAAATTGTAAATGAAACAGTGATAAAATTAGCTTCCAATTTTATCTTAACTCCTTATTTTCATAGAGAATTTATCAACAAAAAAAATCGTTTGCTGTAAAATTTCAAAAATTACACATATTATAAAATTACGAGTTTAAGTTTCCTGTATATTTGGTCCCCTAACGAAATATACAGAAACTTAAACACAAATAAAATTAATTCCATGTTTTTGTTCAAAATGTATGGAAAATTTAATACCGAAAAAACCGGGATTTCAGTCTTTACAATCCCGGGACTTTCGGGGCAAGAAAAAGTCCGGGATCCCAGGATTGCAACCCCTACGCTGAAGTCGAACTATTGCTCGCCAAATCTGCTAGCAATTGTTGCATTTGCTCCATCATCTGAGAGAGCCTTACCTTAAGCGCTGCAGAAGCCACTTGGGGCTCACGTATAGTGTCATTCAAATCGTAGCCATCGTTTTCAACTTGCTGATCGTTTGCAGCATCACCGCTCCTTCCAGCTCCCGACGAGCTTCCTAACCTAGTCATAGGCTTTACGCAAATTGTCTAGGGCTTCGCTCCGCAAACCCACATTTCCTAACCTCGCAAATAAACCAGTAACAAACAATCAAATTCAATAAGGCACTTACCTCGAAACGTTTACGGTGCAGGTGGTCGGATCCCCAATACCGGCGGTAAGTGACGAGCGAACAGGTCACTTGGCGTCGTCATCCAGCGACTGTTCAGGTGGTACGGTGGGACATCAGGCTGTACTATCTACTAAAGTGACTGATGCTGCGAAAACCGCGGGGCACGCCACTAGAGCTCCACTTTGTCGACAATCGGCAAGTGACTCTGAAGCGGCCTCCTGTAGCATTGGTTCTCGACTTCAGGGCCTTTGCATTGACAACGCTACCAGTGAGGAACATATGGTTCTCTCTCAGGCAAGCCACAGCAGTGCAATCGACTCCGACACAGAGGCCCAATTGTTGCAGGAGGTTCCTCGGACGGTAGACGCACACCTTGAGGCGGAGACATCCGCATCGAAGGCAAAAACAGCCGAACAGAAGGCCCAAGGGGGTTATAGGCGCTCCCTACAATACCTGAAGTCAATGGGCAAGAAAGACCAGTCAACGCTGTCGATTAGGGACAAGAAGCTGGTCGAGAAGCATAGGAAGAGCGTGAAAAAATGCGAACAAACACGCTCCAAATCCGAAGATGCCTCGACCACGCCTGCCGTCCGCTCTAATCCCGCTACCGCCGTCAGAAAAGACGACCACAAGCGCCCCCTATCAGAGCTGTTAAAAAGGGGGGACAGTAAGGTAGATGAGCCAAGCTGTTCTAAACGGCAGCTAGGATCTAGCGAGGCCAAGACGAAGAGGGCTAGATCTGGCGAAGAGGCACCGCGCACGTCGAAAAAAGCGAAACCCGCCACAAAAACGACGCCAGTGGAGTTGCAGATTGCAATCATCGATCGATCTGACCTGGACGGGAAGATTTCCCAGGCTAACTGGTTGATCGTTGAAGCGAAAATACTGCAGGCCATGATTGCGGGTGATGGAGACGATGACGAGCTCGACTTCAATGGGGCTGGCTGGTCAAAAGGCGTAAAGGTAGTTGACTGTGGAAACAGAAAGTCACTAGAATTTCTGTCTCGCGTAGTCAACGGCCTGGGCGCCATTTGGCCAGAAGCCCAATTGGAGATCGTGAGCAGAGCGGTGCTGCCACTGAGGAAACTCGTTTCCATATGGGTTCCCCCACCAGTGCCGGATAGTGACGATTCGATTCTGAAGCTCATCTCCAGACAGAATCGCGACCTAAGTGCCCAAAGCTGGAGAATTATCTCCTCAGCCACGAGCAAAATCGGGCCGGTCAAGCATTACCAGATCACTGTTGATCCCCAATCCTTCGCCCAGCTGCAGAAGAGCTCAGGAAGCATCAAATTCGGTCTGAGGACGCTGAAGGTAAGGCTCCATCAAAGCGCAGAACCACAGGCGGCTACGGGTAGTGCAAATTATTTTTGCACCACTGTAAAGTAGCTTCCAACGATCTGATGCTTTTCCTGGAGGATGAGGAGGTGGACGTGAAGAACCCTGGATTGTCAAGAATCAGATTCAAGGATTAAGGTCGACAAGGTACAAAACGTACTGTTCACATAGTGAAGGTAAACTCAGAACCTGCATTGTCACAAGAAAGAATTTTAATAACATTTTTCTTCTCTCACAGTATAGTAATGACGATCTGACGGTGGTAATATGCGAGCAACCGGCCGGGAAAAACATCATCTTGGCATCTGCCTATATGCCATACGAGGAGACGGAACCACCATCGACAGCCATCCGACAACTTGTCAGGTATGCCGGGTCACACGGATTGGCAATGGTAATGGGCTCTGATGCCAATGGGCATCACAGACAATGGGGAAGTACTGACATTAATACAAGAGGTGAGTCAATTTTTGAATTCATATTGAATACTAACCTAATAATTTGCAACAAGGGCGACACGCCAACGTTTCAAAATAGGGTTAGAGAAGAGGTAATAGACATAACACTATTAACAGAAAACAATAATATTGAGGTAGATAACTGGAGAGTGTCCGACAAATGCTCTTTCTCTGATCATAATCGGATTCTCTTCGATATTAATCATTCCAAAGAGAAACCTAAGCCCTACAGAAACCCTCGGAGGACCGACTGGAACTTGTTCTCAACACTAGTCGCGAACGGATTTTCAAAGCTTCAAGCCTCCTTACAATCCACAGTGACTAGTGACAGCAAAGTCGGAAATCTGACGACCATTCTGGAAAAAGCTTACAAGTCGTCATGTCCCATCAGTCGTCCCAGTTCAAAGCCAGGTAACTCCTGGTGGAGCACAGGCCTACGACAACTAAGGGGCATAACAAGGAAACTATTCAATAAAGCCAAATTGAGTAGAAGTGAGGCCGACTGGCAAACGTATAAAGACAGTTTTAATGAATTTAAGAGACAAATAAGAACAGCCAAGAGGGAATCATGGCAACTCTTTTGTAGCTAATTGAAGATGTCAATGAGGCAGCTAGACTTCGCAAAGTACTATCCAAAGACCCTAATGTCCCGGGGTACCTAAAGAGGTCGGGCGGCTCATGGACTGAATCTAGTCAGGAGTCACTGGATCTGCTTATGGAAACTCACTTCCCTGATTGCACGGATGCTAGAAATCACAATCTGAACAGGTCACAGATAAGCAACGTGCTCGGAGACGAGTTACCATCAGTAATAACGGGAGAGAAAATAGCCTGGGCAGTAAAATCCTTCAGGCCCTACAAATCTGCGGGGCCCGATGGTATTTTCCCAGCCATGCTACACTACTCTTTAGAGCATATAGTACCACTTCTATTAGATATTTTCACGGAATGTCTGCAAGTAGGGTACGTACCGATATTATGGAGGGAGGTTAGGGTAGCGGGGAAAGCGAGCCACACCGCTGCGAAAGATTTCAGACCGATCAGCCTCTCATCGTTCCTATTAAAAACGATGGAGAGACTGATTGATCTTTACCTGAGAGGTTCCATAAACCCACAACTTCTAAGCAAATCACAACATGCATACCAGAAAGGTAAATCTGTTGAGACCGCTCTTCATGAAGTTGTCGGTCATGTGGAACGTATACTACACATAAAAGAGTACACGTTAGCCGCATTCTTAGATATCGAAGGTGCTTTTAACAACGTAACAACAGAGGCCATTTTAAATGGTCTAGATGACGTATCTGTGCCACGTCCTATCCAACATTGGGTTCACAACATGCTAGAGACTAGAGTTATCAACTCAATGTGGGGTACGGGCACCGCCAGAAAATCCGTAACTAGAGGGACCCCACAGGGAGGAGTAATTTCCCCTATCCTGTGGGTTCTTGTAGTAAATGAAATCCTAAAATCATTTAACTCAAGGGGTATTAGAATTACTGCTTACGCTGATGACGTGTGCATACTGATTTCAGGCAAATTTTTGCCCACAATATCAGAACTCATGCAATCGGCCTTAAAAGAGATTTCAGACTGGACGAAACTAAACGGACTTGGAGTTAATCCCTCTAAGACAGAATTAGTACTGTTTACGAGAAAGACGAAAATTCCCTACTTCAGGTTACCACAACTAGAGGGAATTGAACTGAAACTATCTAATGAAGCTAAATACCTCGGCGTAATTCTGGACCACAAACTTACGTGGAAAAGAAACACAGAGGAGAGAATGAGAAAAGGACTCAACGCGTTCTACATTTGTAAAAGGACCTTTGGGAAAAGATGGGGGTTGCAACCACGAATCCTTCACTGGATGTATGCTGCAATAATACGCCCTATCCTCACCTATGGGTCGTTGGTGTGGTGGACCACTACTAATGTTGGAAGCCGCCTCGGACTCCTCACGAAAGTGCAATCGCTAGCCGGTAGATCGATTGCGGGAGCCGCAAGAAGCACACCAAGGGCGGGAATAGATATAATGCTAGGCCTGCCATCGGTAGACATGTACATACAAAGCTGCTCCGCAAAAGGCGCCCTCCGACTGAGGGAGGCCGGCATGTGGAGACAAGCATCGTATGGACATGCCTCGATAATTAACGAAATCTGTTAGCTAGGAACAAGACACGAATCTGAAAGCCTAAGGGCACCGACAGACTACATCTGCCCTAGTTATGCATTTGATAGGTTCCAAAAATTATTCCCGGAAGGGGAATATTGGGGCAACAGAACGGTGACGAACGTTGACGACACTGTCGTTTTTACGCATGAATCCAAAATGGATATAGGAACAGGTGCGGGTTTTTACTGTGAAGCGCTTGGCCTCCAAAAGTCCTTCAGACTGCCGGACGCTAGCAGCGTCTTCCAAGCTGAAATCTACGCGATAGAGAAAGCTGCTAAAGCCTTAGCCGATCAAAACATACACACACAAAATGTAATGATCTGCATAGACAATAGGGCGGCCATACAAGCAATCACGTCGTACACAGTCAACTCGAAAGCAGTAAAGAGGTGTAGGGAAGCACTGCGAATCGTGCAGGGCCACCATCGGGTTACTCTCTGCTGGGTTCCCGGACATAGCGATATAGAAGGGAATGACAAGGCGGACGAGATGGCCAGGGGAGGCTCTGCTATGGAGTACAGTGCGGCCGACAACTCAATTCTGCAACCGATACGCAACCAATACGGAATAATTGACAGTATGGTAAATAGGGAAATAAACGATAAATGGGCCAATAGACAAGACTGCAAAACGTCTCGACTTCTATGGCCTAAATTGAACTCGAAAAGAACAGAGGAATTGCTATCCCTGGATAGGAAATCTCTTAGAATACTGACGGGGGTTATCACCGGACACTGTGCCATAGGATCCATGCTGGGGAAATGGCACATAGTAACCACAGATATATGTAGGAGCTGCGGAGATGAGTATGAACTAGAAACCATACAACATTTCCTCTGCCACTGTCCCGCTCTACAAACAAAGCGCCAACGAGCATTGGGCTCCCGGTTCTTTGAGAGCACAACAGAGCTGTCAGAGCATACAGTATCGGACCTTCTAAAGTTCATTCGAAGCACAAAATGGATCCTTGATGGACCAAACGTGCGCTCACACTATAGGAGGGAAATTGAGAAAGGGTCTCACATATACGCACACAAAATGTTAAAAATTAAAAGGGATTCACAATGGGCCACAGATGGCCTCCGAGTGGAAATGGTACTCTTTTGTACCACACACCCTTATAACCTAACCTAACCTACCTCGTAATCCAGTCTTAAAACTGATGTTATGCTCAAAGTAGGCCTTATTGTCCAACACAGTTCTTCTTATCCAATTAACGGTTCCAAAATTCCTTGCCTTAGCACATTCTATAAAATGACCTTCGTCGACAAAAGAATTGAAATAAAAGATGTAGAAATGTCGTTTGCATTCCGGGTGCTCGGTAGGTTTGCCGAAATAAGAACCTCTTCCAGGATAGGTTGGTAGGTAGTAAGGCATTCAATCCCGAGGCTGTATTTGTTCGGGATTTTCCCAAAAAATACAATAATTTTTTAGATTGATTATTTTGTGTTAGCTTTCAGAGCAGCAATGTTTGTTTTTGTAATGAAAGGCTGATTCAATGGAGAAACAACAATGTGAAAAAACAACAAACCAGCAAGGCATTTGTCTTTTGGCCATTTCGGGACTGCCACTCCCTCATCAGAGATAGTTCTGCTGACTACTAACAACCAACTTATCGTCCTACATATACTGCCTTTCACCGAACGAACACTTAAGAACTGCTTGAAGTGGTTATACTGAAGTTGTTTTTGTGTTACAACTGTCATTTTTCGAACTTTTTTGGTTCTGAAAGTGACAGGAACACTAACCTCAGAAAGCTCCTAATAGATCTTTTCCTCGATAGGTGGCGCGCAAGTACATACAGGGTGACCAATTGATTGAAAGTTTTATCTGTTATCCTCTTGAACATATGTATGTTAAACTCTGTGAAAAACACTTTCATTACAGCTTTGACACTTCTTGTAGACTGGATTTGTTGTCCAGTTCCAAACAAGATGCAGGACTGTGTGTTTTTCTCGTATTATATACATATATATAGTACAAACGGCCAACTATCCGTGAGAAGTAATTCGATTTTTAGTGTCATTAGTATGATTTTTGTGATTGATTATTTTGTGTTAGCTTTCTGAGCAGCAATGTTTGTTTTTGTAATGAAAGGCTGATTCAATGGAGAAACAACAATGTGAAAAAAACAATAAACCAGCAAGGCATTTGTTTTTTGTTTACCGATATTGACAAAATGTTGTTAATTATATATCGATAAATTTTCGTAAAACTATCGATAAAATATCGAAAAATTATCGACAAAAATCGATAAAATTTTGAAAAATTATCCATTAAATTTCGAAAAATTTTCGATAAAATATCGGCAAATCCTCATATCCCCGATACTAAATAGCCGCCAAATTTGTACTATTTTCATTTATTTTGAGAAATACTTAACCGATTTGGACGCCGTTTCTTGTATTTCATTGGAAATGATGTCGGGAAGGAAATGGGATTAAAACTGGAACAAAATAGAATTGGAACAAAATTGTAAAATGAATCGGGAATGAAGTGGAAATGTAAATTATCGACAATCAATCGAAAAATTTCGATAAAATATCGAAAAATTATGAATAAAATATCCATAAAATATCGAAAAACTATCAATAAAATACCGAATACCTATTTTCGATAAAATTACTAGCACTTGGTCTCAGAGTGTATCGTACTCGCATGTGCAGGGTATTTTAGCTTCTATTACTAGTATTTTTGTGTGTTTAGCACTAAATCAATAAAAGTGGGCTTTTTGTGT
Organism: Heteromyza rotundicornis; assembly: GCA_951394025.1. Classification (NCBI taxonomy): domain Eukaryota; kingdom Metazoa; phylum Arthropoda; class Insecta; order Diptera; family Heleomyzidae; genus Heteromyza; species Heteromyza rotundicornis. Next base: position 56,140,104 of record OX596011.1, on the reverse strand, counting down.
TTACCAATCAGATTGAAAGTAAATGCATTGCTGTATTTTTGTGGAAAAACGTCGAAAATATCTTAAAAAATAAATGTAAGATATTTTATTTTTTCGACCTTAATTGTATATGATGATTTTTTTTTGTTACTTGTTCGGGCTCTAGGTCATGTTTCCACAAAATTTAAAAAAAAAACTCTTTTTATGTTATTTAAAAAAATTTTTGTAATTTATTTTCGATATTTCGGACCCCTTTGGTGTCCGTCTTCAGGAAAAATCTAAAAATTATAACAATAAACAATAATAACAACATTAAAACACCGAAAACAATTTAACTAACTAACAATTTCCAAAATATCTTACGAGTATCCAATGTCAGTCCACTTGTTGTGATTGTCAAGCTAATACTAAATATATGTTCTGTCTATGTTTTCTTATTATGTTTTCTAATTATGTGTCTGTAAATATGCGCGCATTTTTCTGTGTCCGTTTTGTAATTAATTCGTTTTTCCGTCGGAGTGTTTATAATATGTAACATTTCTATTGTGTATCGTTTGCTGTAATTTGTTTCTTGTTGTAATATTCGCGCATTCTCCAAATTCGGTGAGTGTCCAGTAAACACACAGTGAGCTGCTAATGCCGTTTTGTTGTCCATTGCTCCTTTTCTTGTTTTGTAGTCAGATTTGTGTGCGGCTAATCTTGTCCGGAATTTAGATTTTGTCGTTCCAACATATATTTTTTTACATATGCTGGATCCGTCTCCATTGCATGGTATTTTATAAATTACATTAGCTTTGTCTAATTTATCTAATTTTGTTTTTGTATTTGAATATAATTGATTTAATGTGTTGTTGGTTTTTAGAGCTATGTTAAATTTATTTTTGTCGTATATGTCTGAGTAGACGATTCTATTGGAAAAACCTGGAACGTGTGACATTGCTTTGTAAATTTTTGCAGTTTTTTCAGAGTTTCCCTCATCTAGTTTCTTGATCGCGTTTTTGATTATGTCCATCGTGGTTTTGTGAGAAAAGCTATTTTTTTGTAATATTTTTTGTATCTTTTTAATGTTATCTTCATGATATTGTGCATCGCTTATTTTTAGCACTCTTCTAGCAAAATTCTGAGCCGTATTCATGATCACATGTTTCGGGTGGTTCGAATGGAAATTAATAATTCGTCCTGATGCTGACGGTTTTTGGTACCAGTCTATTTTAATTGTGTTTTGCGTCTTTGTTATCATTGTGTCTAAATATGGTAATTTTTTGTCTTTTTCCATTTCTTGTGTGAATTGTATTTGTCTATGGAAATTGTTTAATGTTTTTAGCGTGTCATTCACTTTGTTCTTCTTTATGATGCAAAATAAATCGTCCACATATTTTGTAACTCCTCTCGGTTTTTGGTCCAAGTTACCCATCGTCGTGTCCAATAGTTCTTCCATCACTATGTCTGCGATAACCGGTGACGCTGGTGATCCCATTGGCATTCCTTTGAGTTGTTCGTAAATTTTGTCTCTATGTTTAAAATATCGGTTTTCCTTGATGCAAAAAGTTAATATGTCGAAAAATAATTCCTTCGGTATGTCGGTATAATTTGTTATTTTGTCCCACTTCTTCCTTATAATGTCCATGGCTGTGTTTACCGGAATGCTCGGAAACAAAGAAACAACGTCGAATGATATTAATGTTTCATCATGTCTTTCTCTCTCGTAGTTAATCTTCTTTTATTTAAGTAGTTGTCAATTGTTGTTACTAATTTTGATCTCGCGATTTCTTGTTTCTCTTTATCCGTGTTCGTGTGTATGATGTCTTCTCCGTCTGCAATGCATTTGAATAATGGGAATTGTTGTTTTTCCGTCGGCAGCGCGAACTTAGGTCCTAATGACAGTAGCTTTTGAATATTTGTTGGTATTTCTATGTTCGTCTTATTCACGAACCATTCTTTGTTGTATTGCAAGTCGATCTTCTTATATTCGTTTTTCTGGAGTTCTTTGAATTTTTTGATTTGTGCATCCGTTGTTTTTCTTTTTAGACTTTCGTAAATTGTTTTTTCGCAGTTCAAAAATAATATATAGTCGTCGTTTTGTATGTGCTGTCGTATATGTGTTATTGTATCTTCCAATTCTGTTGTGTTGACTTCTAACTTTGCGTGTTTTTGTTTTATTAGTAGGTATTATAAACACTCCGACGGAAAAACGAATTAATTACAAAACGGACACAGAAAAATGCGCGCATATTTACAGACACATAATTAGAAAACATAATAAGAAAACATAGACAGAACATATATTTAGTATTAGCTTGACAATCACAACAAGTGGACTGACATTGGATACTCGTAAGATATTTTGGAAATTGTTAGTTAGTTAAATTGTTTTCGGTGTTTTAATGTTGTTATTATTGTTTATTGTTATAATTTTTAGATTTTTCCTGAAGACGGACACCAAAGGGGTCCGAAATATCGAAAATAAATTACAAAAATTTTTTTAAATAACATAAAAAGAGTTTTTTTTTAAATTTTGTGGAAACATGACCTAGAGCCCGAACAAGTAACAAAAAAAAATCATCTTAAACAATAAATAAAAAATCAATTTTTTGAATCCCGGGATTCCGGACTCGAAATCCCGGGTTTTCGGGATTTAGAAAACGTCCAGGATCCCGGGATTTCGGGATTCGGGATCCCGGGATTGAATGCCTTAGTAGGTAGGTTTTATTTCCTATAATTTAGTACAAATTCAGCTTAAATTCTAATAATATTTATATTATAAACTTACAATTCTTGCGCTCACCCACGCTCGCACCCTTTGACGTTCAATCGAATAAGAAAATTGCAATATGCCGGTAGCCGGTCATTTGCACAAAATAAGCAAAGGAGGATCGAAGATAATCGAAAAAAGACTATTAGTTCAGGGTTGCAATACGTCCTATTGTTAACTTTAAATTCATTCTTAAAATACAAAGTTCAAAATAAATATTTTTTAACACTATCCAAACAACGACATGGAGATTAAAATATTTACTTCTATTTACATACACTTTTAATACAATAAATTGTCAGTATCTATGTAGTTTGAGAACAACAATTGTAAAGGGTTTTTTCCCTCAAATAAAAACAGTTCAAAGTAATCTACACTTGTAAATTATGCATAAGTATTTCTAAGATGCAAGCGATCATTCCAGCCAATAATTTTATCGTTAAAGAGCTCGGAAACGAAAAATTTTCGATCGAAATGCGGACAAACAATCGTAGACGACACACGATAACGATACGTTTACGAGTCCGACTTCGTTCTTAATTTTGCATCGAAATGAATTATCTCGTTTTCGAACCAAAATGTGCTCGTTAACGAATTCGTTTGTTCATTAAAAGACTCGTAGACGAAGTCGTTAAAGAATCCGTTAATTAAGTCGTTAACGAGTTCGATTATGAAGACGTTACCGATATTTTATCGAGGAAATTACGACTATTGCACACTATACGAATGAATTTCGATCATTTCTCGAATGTTTTTGATCGAGAAAAGTTCGTAAAATACGATCTTCGTAAAAAGTTCGTTCAATTATTGGCTGGGATCCCTCTGCTGTACACAGACAAGTTATTTTTGACAACATGCACGATAAGAATATTTTCTTATCGCCTCTTGCATGCGAAGATTTAGTACGATCCTTTCGGGGTGGTAAATTAAATATGACATTTTTCGACATTTTGGTCCGTCGAACAACGGAATCAGTGGCAGCTATTTCAGCATCTGCCCAGAATTCCATTGCATTTCCAATTGCGGTGAACTTGATTTGAATTGGTCGATTGCGGTGCTGTTCATCAAGAATAACTGAATAAGAAGCATTGTGGGCCGTCGACACAAGAGCGACTGGACACATGTATTAATAAAAAGAGTCTTCGCATTGGTATTACAAGCCAAGTGAAACAAAAAGTACCGGCACAGTTAGGGTTTAGATTATAAAAACTAAACGAAGAGCTGTTGCCATAGAAGAATTGTAAGCTGAATGCAGCCGAATATAAAAAGATTGCTGTGTGAAAACTGTAAAGTTAAGGAAAGCAGTATCAAAGTAAACTATCTAAAGGATCTCTGAGAGAAAGAAAACAGGAGCAAGAAAGGCGCGACTTCCCAAAAGATTGCAAAGAGAAAAACTATAGCAGACAACAGAAGCAGAAAAGTAAAGTTAATGAAATACGTATCAAAGCAAGCTGTGACCTAAAAGATCGCTGAGAAGAAGAACATTGAAGCAGGAGATAACAGATTCAGGCAGCAGTAGCTGTAGAAAAGATAAGTAAAGCAGTTATTAATGATGACAATACAGTGCTAAGTGTATTGTCATCATGTTAAGTGAAAAATTTGGAAAGGCTAATTCTGATAGTGATAAAGTCCCGAAGTCTAAAGGACTTGGAAGATTATTGTTAGGATTGGTTGAAAATAATCCATTGGAAATATTTAAAGAAAAAGTTAACAGACAGTTAGAATTTACATGGGAATAGTAGAAAATGCCCTGAAAAATGAGGAAGAAGAAGAAAAACTAGAAATGCACAAAGAGAAGTTATGTTTTTTGTGGAGGAAAATGGAAGAAAATCTAGAGAGGAAAAGTCATAGAAAAGTTTCTTTAGATGATGAGGTTGTAGATTTAGAATTTCAAGTAGAAATTTTAATAAAAAAAATATCAAAACATGTCAAAAATAAAAAAACAGAAGTGCCAAATTTACCAATAATTGAATTTCCGCAATTTTTTGGTAGTTCTAGAAATTGGCCAAAGTTTCATCATCCTATTTTACCGGATAAAGTTTTTTAAAAATTCGAAAAGAAAGAAGACTCAATAGGAGATAGTTCAGATTCTATTTTACCTGATATAGTTTTCGAAAAGTTCAAGAGAAAGAAGACTCAACAGGAGATAGTTCAGATTCTATATTACCTGATATATTTTTTGAAAAGTTCGAAGAGAAATAAGACACAAAAGATCATTTGGATCCTTTTTTAGCTGATATAGTTCTTCAAAAGTTCGAAAAGAAAACATTGCAGCAGTATGAGCAGCATACAAAAAAGTCTTGTGTCTTCAGTCATTAGTAAATGTTTTTGAATGCGGAACAGCTCCGCATTTCTTTAAATTCCGTGAACGGAAATAGAGGAGAGATTGAAAAGGAGTTTTCGGAGACTTCAGCTAAAACAAAAAATTAGGAAGAAGAAGAAAAATTAGAAAGAGCAAAACAAGTTAAATAAAAATTAGGGGATGAAAATTAGGAAAATCCATCAAAAATAATAATAAATTTACACCAACTTTAGAGACAGAAAGTATTAGGTGGCGCTTAATTCCGCCGGCAGGTCCTCACTGCGGAGGAATTTGGGAAGCTGGTGTTAAATCAGTTTAGTACCAAAGGGTAATAGAAATTAATAGTTTGACTTCTGAGGAGATGTCGACATTATTGTACCAGATAGGCGGGAACACAAATGACATTGATATATTGACGCCAGGACATTTATTATCACTTTTAGGTGCTGTAGAGCAAAAACTAGATTTCAAGATGGGCACCCATTGGGTCGATGGAGATTTATCCAAAAAATTAAAAATTGGGAAAAATCGAAAGAAAAATATTTGTTGACGTTACCGCAGCGGAGTAAATGGAAGCAAGTTGCGCCAGACAAAAAGGTAGGACAAGTAGTTCTAGTAAAAAATGAGAAAAAAGATGATATCAATCAAAAAAAGATTTCAGATTTAACAAATGAAAACATACATCTGCGAGAAATCAGTATTCACACTATTACCGGACATACCTCGATAAATTAGTAGTAATAATAGTGGACCATCGCAGAATGTCAAAACATGCTTATATTAAGTAAGAATAATTAAGATAACACTTCATGGGCCTCTTAAATGGGCCCTCGCAGAATCTCCAAACGGACATGAAGATTAAAATATTTACTTCTATTTACATACACTTTTAATACAATAAATTGTCAGTATCTATGTAGTTTAAGAACAACAATTGTAAAGGGTTTTTTCCCTCAATTAAATACAGTCCACATGTCGAAGTAATTTACACTTGTAAATTATGAATAAGTACTATGAAGTGCATTGCAAATCTGCGGTGCGAAAGATTTCATTTATGGCATGTCATTAACCCTTAAAGTCCTAAGACCGTCTACAGAAGGTCATCACTAAAATGCAATTCTATTCATACTCAATACTATTCACGCTTGAATTTACCTATCGAATGGTGACGGTTTGTGAAAACAGGCGCGAAAATTACAATTTTCGTGTAAATTTAATTTTAAAAAAACTACTTCGCAACTGCTCAATCGACTCCGGAATGTTTTTGGTAAGTTGTTTGAAGGTGTATTCTGATATTTTGTTGGTAGTTTGATTTGTGAATCAAAATTGTGGTTCAAATCGAGTTTTTTGTGAAGACCTTCTGTAGACGGTTTTAGGACTTAGAGGAAAAAAAATTTACACTGGAGCAAGAAATGATAACATCTTTTTGCCTGATAAACCAAACATTGGAGTAACAGGAACTGTTGTAATCAGGTAAAATATATGTTTTCAGATTAAATTTTCGTTTTTTATTGTCTGTTAGTATTTACCTGTATTGATCAATGTACTAAGCATTTACTTCGAAAAAAAACCGATTTTTTATACTGCACAAGTTTTATTTTTTTTCAGCTAAAGTCCTAAGACCGTCTGTCTTCAATCTTTTTCACCTGGCGCTTCCAGGTAACATTTTTTGACAAACGGACTTGAAATTCGTGATTTTCAGCCTAAAATCATCCTAGAACCAAAATTCTCATAACAAAATTCCTCGTATTTCGATTCCAGGACTTTAAGGGTTAAACATGCGTTTGTTCACCTAATAAAATACAGTTTATTTACTTATAATGGGCATTTGTGAAGGGGTTTCCCTAAATATTTTCTACAATTTAGTAAATGATTCTAAGGAGTACACAAGTACATCCCAACAATATAACAGTTCGAGGAAGAACACTGATGAATGTTTCATCCCTTATTTAAGTATTTCTAAGAAGTCCGTAGTACGGAGTCGTACCTCAGCTAAATACAGTTTACAGCAGGTACACCAGCTACTCCGAATTACGAGCGTTCACAGGCTACATACGAGTGCTATAGTTTTAAGATATAGTTTTAAGATTGTATATAAACCCGAATTTGAATTAAATAAAGACAGTATCATACAAATACTCAATCGGAGCTGATCGATGTATCTTTTCGGATGTATAGGCCTTACGAACCTATACAAATAAGTATCTTTGACAGATACATTAACTCGCCCAAAGCGCATTTCAAGAAAAATATGCAATGCCAAAAGTTTTCTAAGGATTCCTTTTTGGGTAAATCTTGCAAAGAAATTCTGTTCCTACTTCATCTGTCATTAATATTTTAAAGGAATAAGGTGAATGAGTGGCAGTAAAGTTAAGTCTAATGAAGCTGGATCTCGAAGCACTGGATCTTGAAAATTAATGCGTTTTAATATTTGTTTACATAAAATTATGTAGAATTATAAAGATTTTTTTCATTCATATACCTTGTAAGCTCCAAGATGGGCACCCATTGGGTCGATGGAGATTTATCCAAAAAATTAAAAATTGGGAAAAATCGAAAGAAAAATATTTGTTGACGTTACCGCAGCGGAGTAAATGGAAGCAAGTTGCGCCAGACAAAAAGGTAGGACAAGTTGTTCTAGTAAAAAATGAGAAAAAAGATGATATCAATCCAAAAAAGATTTCAGATTTAACAAATGAAAACATACATCTGCGAGAAATCAGAATTCACACTATTACCGGACATACCTCGATAAATTAGTAGTAATAATAGTGGACCATCGCAGAATGTCAAAACATGCTCATATTAAGTAAGAATAATTAAGGTGATGTATAGGCCTTACGAACCTATACAAATAAGTATCTTTGACAGATACATTAACTCGCCCAAAGCGCTTTTCAAGAAAAATATGCAATGCCAAAAGTTTTCTAAGGATTCCTTTTTGGGTAAATCTTGCAAAGAAATTCTGTTCCTACTTCATCTGTCATTAATATTTTAAAGGAATAAGGTGAATGAGTGGCAGTAAAGTTAAGTCTAATGAAGCTGGATCTAAATCCCGAAGCACTGGATCTTGAAAATTAATGCGTTTTAATATTTGTTTACATAAAATTATGTAGAATTATAAAGAATTTTTTCATTCATATACCTTGTAAGCTCCAAGACTTTTTGGAGCAAGCGGAAAAATAACCAAAAAACGACAAGTCCTCAGTCGCAGAAAAAAGAGTAAAAGCTAGCTAAGAAATCGAGAGAAAGAGGATGCGATACTGGCGGTGGCTGATTTAGTAAAAATCGAAGTAAAAAACTCCAATTGAAATGACAGCGACAGCACTGCCAATAACTTTTTCCAATCTATATTTTTCTAAAAAATAATTGATATTTTCGCGTTCAGCGACCCCACTCAGCAAACATGAAAATCGCAATTATTTTTTTTCCTTCGTGCCGTTTGCGAAATATTCGAAATTTTCGAATTTTGGGGTAGGAGTTTTCCTTAAGTAAGGGGTTGTCAGACAGGCGTCATTTGACCCCTATTCATTTGTATGTTTACTCTCTTTTACGCTCTTTTACTATTTTGACGCCTGGACGTGCCACACGCAAAAATATTTGACGCCGGCTTAATCTGTTCCATAGTTGCCAGGTAAATGACTCACTAAAAACGCATACAAAATTTGAAAAAATCTCACGTGAGACAATATCTTACAACAATTAAAAATTCTCAAAAATCTCACAGCAGTTAAAAAATCTCACATCTTACATCTCACATAAACATTTCATGTGAGAAAATATCTCACAGCAACAAAAATCAAGTCTCACAGCAATTACAAAATCTCACACGAGTTAAAATTCTCACAAAAATCTCACATTTGTTGTTTAGGATTTTGAGTACTTTTTTCGAATTACGAGTGAACTTGGGTTCTATCGTCGTTTTTAGTGCTCTTATTGTTAATTGTATACGAGAAGCCGAAGAGGTAATATATTTTGAAGAAAGTCTCAGGACTTTTTGATACTTCAAACCATTTTCTTTTCCTTATTTTTCGATATCCGGAAATTTTCTGAAGCCGACCACACCCATTTTTTAAGCTGATTTATTTGGACGAAATTCGAATTTTTTGTTGCACGGCTGGCTAATAGAGTTGCCAAGTACCAGCATATATTAACAAAATAAATTGTTGATTTTTTATACCTTTTTTTTCTAAAAAGTTATTGTACTTTGCTGGTGACGACAGCAAAATACAAACTTTACACAAATTTTCGAGATTTTTTGCTACTTTTTGGAATTTTTTCTTCAACTTTGGTGCATTTTTATTTTGAACATTTTTGGTTGCTGGGAATATTGGGAAAACGTTCGCGATATTTCACCTATTTTTATTGTGTTTTAAAATGATTTATGTTCAATAAATTTTCTGAAGAAAATTTTATTTACATTGATTTCAATTTTTTTTTGGAAACTTTCATTTGTTTTGAAACTCTGGCTGGTCAATTTGCCGCCTTTGGTGCTCTTATTTTATTTCAAATATTTTGGTTGCTAAGAATATTTTCAAACGCTCACTTAAATTTTTTGAGGTTTTTCTCTAGAATTTTGAAACTGGATAAATTTTTTTTTTTAATTTTTTTTTGGAAGGAATATAAGGGCTAGTGAGGGGAATATATATATAGCTTATCCTAATCAAATGTCACTCTCCTTCACGTTGGTATGCCCTGTTATGACAGACGAGGCTCTGGCGACCGGATCTGGGCGGGATAACCCCTGACATCCCTGTGCGTTTGTTTTCTCCATGTTAGGAGCGGCGTACCCTACCTACCACTTCCTAAATCCCTTCCCTTGTCCCATATTCTTTGCAGCGTCTGTTTTCATCAGTAGATGCGGCTGCACTCTGTGCGCGTCTGTCTACCCCATGTTAGGGGCGGCGTACAACGACGAATGTCCCTTAGTTAGGGCGGTCGAAAAATTGGAAGTCTTTTTGGATGTTGGACCAGACAAGAAAGTAATCATCCGGGAGATGGATCACCTCCTCAACAAAGCCACTGTGTGTTTGTTTCTATGGAGTCCAAAAAAGAAAAAACGTTTACGGTGCAGGTGGTCGGATCCCCAGAACCGGCGCAAAGTGACGAGCGAACGGGTCACATGGCGTCGTCATCAAGCGACTGTTCAGATAGTACTGTGAGACATCAGGCTGTACTATCTACAAAAGTGACTGTTACTGCGAAAACCGCGGGGCACGCCACTAGAGCTCCACTTTGTCGACAATCGGCAAGTGACTCTAAAGCGGCCTCCTGCAGCATTGGTTCTTGACTTCAGGGCCTTTGCATTGACAACGCTACCAGTGAGGAACATATGGTTCTCTCTCAGGCTAGCCACAGCAGTGCAATAGACTCTGACACAGAGGCCCAATTGCTGCAGGAGGTTCCTCGGACGGAAAATGCGGACATTGAGGCGGATAAATCCGCAGCGAAGGCAAAAAGCCGAACAGAGGGCCAAGGGGGTTATAGACGCTCCCTGCAATACCTTAAAGCAATGGGCAAGAAAGATCAGTCAACGCTATCGATGAGGGACGAGAAGCACAGGAAGAGTGTGAGAAAGTTCGAAGGCTCACGTTCCGAATCCGAAGATGCCTCGACCACGCCTGCCGTCCGCTCTAATTCCGCTGCTGCCGTCAGAAAAGACGACCACAAGCTCCCCCTATCGGAGCTATGGCAGAGGAGCCAAGCTGTTCTAACCGGCAGCTAGGATCTAGCGAGGTCAAGACGAAGGGGCTAGATCTGGCGAAGAGGCACCGCGCACAGCAGAGTTGCAGATCGCAATCATCGATCGATCAGACCTGGACGGGATGATATCCTAGGCTAACTGGTTGATCGTTGAAGCGAAAATACTCCAGGCCATGATTGCGGGTGATGGAGCCCCCATTTCAATGGGGCTGGCTGGTCAAAAGGCGTAAAGGTAGTTGACTGCGGCAACAGAAAGTCACTAGAATTTCTGTCTCGCATAGTTAACGTCATGGACGCTATTTGGCCAGAAGCCCAATGGGAGATCGTGAGCAGAGCGGTGCTGCCACTGAGGAAACTCGTTTCCATATGGGTTCCCCCACCAGTGCCGGATAGTGACGATTCGATCCTGAAGCTCATCTCCAGACAGAATCGCGACCTGAGTGCCGAAAGCTGGAAAATTATCTCCTCAGCCACGAGCAAAAACGGGCCGTGCAAGCATTACCAGATCACTGTTAATGCTTGCACCAATCCTTCGCCCAGCTGCAGAAGAGCTCAGGAAGTATCTAATTCGGTCTGGGGACGTTGAAGGTAAGGCTCCATCAAAGCACAGAACCACAGGCGGCTACAAGTAGTGCAAATTAATTTGCACCACTGTAAAGTAGCCTCCGATGATCTGATGCTTTTCCTGGAGGATGAGGAGGTGCACGTGATCCGAGAACCCTGGATCGTTAACCTGATTCAAGGATTAAGGTCGACAAGGTACAAAACGTACTGTTCACAAAGTGAAGGTAAACTCAGAACCTGCATTGTCACAAGAAATAATTTTAATAACATTTTTCTTCTCTCACAGTATACTAATGACGACCTGACGGTGGTAATATGCGAGCATCATCATCCTGGCGTCTGTCTATATGCCATATGAGGAGACGGAACCACCATCGACAGCCATCCGACAACTTGTCAGTTATGCCAGGATAAACGGATTGGCAATGGTAATGGGCTGTGATGCCAATGGACATCACAGACAATGGGGAAGTGCCGACATTAATACAAGAGGTGAGTAAATTTTTGAATTCATATTGAATACTAACCTAATAATTTGCAATAAGGGTGTAACGTCGCAAGGGCTGGGGTAAGGACTCGTCGGATGTCCAGGGCTTCGTACACAGAAATAAATTTATAATTTACAGGAATTACATTAAAACAGAGACTTTATTCAATATATCTCAAATTAGGACTTTTAACCAAGTTTCAATTGGAAATTGGATTGGGCGAACAGTGGCGTTGGTCGTTGACTTGGCGGCGTTGCAGCTTGTCGGTGACTTTGGCAATTCGTTGATGCTGGACAGGATCACGATGCGTGGATACGTGGCGATGGCGATGGCGATGTAGGCGTTGCGATGCGTAGAGTGATTTGGGGAGCAATTGGCGGGAGCGTGGCTAATGCGAGCGTAGGCGTAGCAAGGCGTGAACGTGGGTGCAGTAGAGCATGCAAAGTGGTCGATGCGTCCGCGTACTTCGTGGTGTGGTCCCACACAGGGATTCCTTTACAATCTGATAATGGGGTAACACCGCCCAATGGCGTGGATAGGCTTCGTAGATAGCGCCACTCACTGGATTCGATGAACTTCTCAAATAGTGCCACTCGATGGCGCTGATGAAATATATAAACAGGACCACTCGTTGGTCGATCTCGCAATTAGCCTGAAACTGATTCGGAATATAATCACAATTGCTCATATTTTAAAAATAATAAAACAATAATCCTATCGATCTTATTAACTTATACATGATAGTGTAATAACTTAAAATAGCACAAACAATTGTAATGGGGAGAAAAGAAAGTTTCTATTAATTTTTAATTAAGGCTGAAACAAGAGTTTATCATATTAGCAGAAAAATTAAATGTCTGAAAGATAAATTTGCGTTAGGAAAAATTTTAATATTTTGAGGAAACAATTGGTTTGGAAAATAAAACTATTAATTTGGGGTCCTTTAAGGCAGAATCTTGCTTTCTTATGAATGATGAGTGGGACTATGGCACATATGGAATAAATCCCGCGGCCCCCACCCCTACCATCATGCAGGTCCTGTTCCTGAAGAGTTTGACTGGGAATATGGCACATATTGAATAAATTCCGCGGCCCCCGTCCCTGCCATCATCCTCGTGTACATTCTATCATTTACAAGATTGAAATTTATCAAGGGGGTATTTTATGGGAGAAATCCTTTTTGCTCCTGAATGATGATTGGGACTATGGCACATACCGAATAAATCCCGCGGCCCCACCCCTACCATCATCCAGGTCCTGTTCTTGAAGAGTATGACTGGGACTATGGCATATATGGAATAAATTCCGCGGCCCCCATCCCTGCCATCATTCTCAGTCTTTCGCTGATACTCGTATCGTGTGAACGCGTTATTTTTTCGCTCCGTATTTCTCTCGCAAATTTAATGAGATATGGATGACTTTTGCGGAAAGTGTAATAAAAGCTTTTCGAAAACTGATGGACAAATTGTAGTGGTCTCTGTAAGAAATTTTTTCATCGTGGCTGCTGTGAAGGCAATGTAATCGAATATGACATTAAGCTCTTGAAACTGAATCGTAATTTCAATTATTTCTGTATCGAGTGTGTGGGAATGGCACCTAAGTTTGCGAAAGCTCTGGATGCAATTTTGGAATCTCACAGGGCATGTTTCGAGAAGCTGAACAATACGTTTGAGTCCAAATGCAAAGCAATACTCGATGAAGTTGCAGATTTGAAATGTCTCATGGAAGCAAAATTATCTAAGCGCATGGAGATGGAAATAAAAAATGCCAGTGATCTCACTCAACTTTCTGCCGAGGTGTTACAACTGAGAAGCTCTCTTCATCTTCTTCCTGGTTCTATTATGACCGATAACCGTTTGTCGTACTCTGCTGTGGCTAATGCTAATGTTGTTGGGCCTCTCTCGCCCTCAACTTTATTCGCGCCATCACCAATAGCTCTCGATGGAAATACATCCTGGTCTCAAATCGTAGCTGAAGCGTCGCCGACTCAACAACAAAATTCGGACACTGGTCGTTTTACTCGCTCTCGTTCGAAAAAACTTGCTTCCCCAGTTGGGGTCAATGCACTTCGTTTGCCGAAGGTTGATGCTCCTGTCCGAAGTGAACTGCAACCTGTCACTAACGAAATGCCAAATATGCCTGCTTTGCCTAATGTTGTTGTTGCGCCCCCACCCGAAGCACTTCAAAATCAACAAATTTGAATGCCGTAAATTCTTGGCTGCCTGCTGGAAACTCAAAGAGAAAGAACAGTAACAATAAGCAACGTACGTCTGTTGTTGTTGTTGGTCAAAATGAGAGCCACGATCTGGAAGTTGTCTCTACAAAGAAATGGGTTCATTTGTCGTCGTTTAGTCCCACGTTCTCTGCAAATGATATTATTGAGTACGTAGTCAAGCACTCATCCATCAATAATAATGATTTAGCCTGCTACATACTTACAAAGAAAGATGCTGACATTCAGAAACTGAAGGGGGTGAGCTTTAAATTGGGAGTTTCGGAGCAGTTTTTGCAAAATATCTTACATCCGTCTCTTTGGCCGAAAGATGTTAAATTGCGTCCATTTAAAAATTTTCGAAAGGTAGAGTTGGGAAAACCAAAAACAACTTAGATAAGGATGAATGTATACCATCTGAATCGTCGCCGCAATCATCATCATCGGGGCTCTCGCCTGCGCCTCTCTCCTCGCAAACATCTTATTCTATATATTATCAAAATGCGGGTGGAATTCGCACGAAAACATCTTGCAATGTCTCTTCATGAGTACGATATAGTGACATTGACTGAGTCGTGGCTTCACGAAGGCATTTCTTCAGCTGAACTGTTCGATTCTTTTTATTCCGTTTCTCGTTTTTATCGTTGTCCGCTGGCTTCGGGACACAAGAGAGGAGGCGGTGTACTGGTTGCTGTGAGATGTAATCTCCCAAGCAAACTTATTGAGTTACCAGTTCATGATGCCTGCGTTGAGCAGCTTTGTGTACAAATTAATTTTTCTTGTCTATATTCAATATTTGTTTTTGTATCATATATTCCACCAAATAGTTCGCTGGATTTATACAATAAGCATATACAAAATATTATCTTTATAATGGATTCATTAGACGAAAATTGTCATTGCATTACTTTGGGTGATTTTAATTTAGGTAACGTTACTTGGGCGTTTGATGGAAAAAATTTGTTGCCATTCAATATTAAAACTGATGTTGAATCAATGGTGATAGATTATTTTTTGTCAAATGATTTTCAGCAAGTAAATTGCATAAAAAATGATTTAAATCGTATTTTAGATTTAATATTTGTAACAGATTGTTTAAAAGCGAATTGTGATGTAGACTTGGCGCCAATTTTTAATAATAGTAAGCACCATAAGGCACTAAAAATTGAATTTGAATTTTATGATTTTGATAAATTTACTAATGTTTCTTCTGAGCAATTAGATTTTTCAAAAGGTAACTTTGTTAAAATTAATGAGGTTTTAAAAAACTCTAATTGGTCTGTTTTAAGTACTTTTTTTTATTCTGAGAAATAAACCTCCATGGTTTAATAACCGTTTGGCGCACTTAAAAAACCTTAAAAATAAGGCATTCAAGAAATTCAAAAGAACAAATTCCAACTCAGATTACTTACAGTTTATACAAATGCGAAATGAATTCGATTTTCTTCATAAATTTTTATTTAACATATACATTTTAAGGATTGAGACCAATTTGAAAATAAATCATTCGCCTTTTTGGCATTACTTGAATACAAAACGTAAAACAAATGGATTTCCATCAAGCATGGAGTTAGATGACCTCAAGTCCAACAATACACTTGAGTCTTGCAATCTGTATGTCGACTTTTTCCAAACAGTTTATGAATTATACGATAACTCGACTCGTCATGACAATAGCCTGAATTTTGAACCCCCAAATGTGAATAATTTAAGTGATATTCTAGTTACCTAAAATCAAGTTTTAAGTTTGAACGTGACGGTTTTCCCCCAATGTTTTTTAAGCTTTGTGTAGAGACTATTGTTGAACCTATCGCGTCACTGTTTAATCTCTGTTTAAAAACTGGCGTTTTCCTAGACTCTTATAAAAGGTGTACCGTTGTCCCTATTTTTAAAATCTGGCGATCGAAGCAAAATAATTAATTACAGAGCTATAGTGAAACAAAGTACTTTTGCTAAACTTTTTGACCATATTATTAAAGTTAAATTATTCGATCATGTGAGAAATACTTTATGTGAGTGTCAGCATGGTTTTTTACCTGGCAGATCGACCTGTTCGAATTTGGCTTTGATCTCGAGTAAAATTGTTGATGCTTTGGAGTGTCGAAATCAATTAGATGTAGTATATACAGACTTTTCTAAAGCCTTCGATAAGGTGGATCACAACATATTACTTTGTAAGTTAAAAAGGTTTGGTTTGTCCGAGGAATTAATAAAATTTTATAAAAGTTTCTTAACGAATCGGAAACTTTTCGTCAAATTGGGGGAAACAATATCAGAAACTCCTATACATGCTTCTTCTGGTATTCCGCAAGGTACCCATTCTGGGCCTTTATTATTTTTAATTTTTATTAATGATTTGCCTCACTGTTTTAAATTCTCTAAGTGTTTGATGTTTGCTGATGACGTCAAGGTATACCTTAAAATATCGCAAATTTCTGACTGTCTTAAACTTCAAAGTGATTTAATTAGTTTTCACAGTTGGTGCGTTTCAAATAACTTAACTTTAAATATAAATAAGTGTTGTGTAGTAACTTTTTCTAGAAATACTAATAAAATTAGCTTTACTTATTCAATAAACAATTTAAATCTGATTTGTAAACATGAGATGAAAGATTTGGGTGTAATATTCAACTCAAACTTTTGTTTTAATCGCCACTATGATTATATTGTTGCGAAATCTAACTCCATGATTGGATTTATTAAACGAAACACGCAAAACTTTAAGGATCCTATGACAATAAAAGCGCTTTATGTGTCACTTGTTCGTAGTATCATTGAATATTGTTCTATTATTTGGAATCCTTTTTATGTTATTCATGTAAATCGTATTGAAAGAATACAAAGAAACATCACAAGATATGCCATTAAAAAAATGCGTTGGCCCGATGGAATTTCATCTTATGATGCCCGTCGAAAGCTTCTTGGTCTTCAATCTTTAAAAGATAGAAGAGTATCGTCTTCAATTTTGTTTGTGTACCACACTTTGTCTGGAAAAATTACATCGATTGAATTGTCAGAAAATTTCGTTTTGTATGAACCTCTCAGAAATCTTAGAACTAATAGGCTATTAGAGACTAAATTTCATAAGACTAATTATGCTTTAAGTGAACCCATTAATAGGTGTATAAATATATGTAACAACTTTGCAAATGAGTTAGATTTTAATGTACCTGAAAATCGTTTCAGATTGAATTTATTCGCTTTGTTTAATTAGTACTTATTCAAACCGTTATTAATTAAGATGAATGTCATAGTCTGTAAGATTTATATTATCAGTAGACTGAATAAATAAATAAATAAATACATTCTATCATTTACAAGATTGAAATTTATCAAAGGGGTATTTTATGGGAGAAATCCTTTTTGCTCCTGAATGATGATTGGGACTATGGCACATATGGAATAAATCCCGCGGCCCCCACCCCTACCATCATCCAGGTCCTGTTCCTGAAGAGTATGACTGGGACTATGGCACATATGGAATAAATCCCGCGGCCTCCATCCCTGCCATCATCCTCGTGTATTATTTATCAAATGAAATTTATACAAAAATTAAATATTTCTTTGGGAAAGTCCTCTTCTCTCGCAAATGATGGTTGGGACTATGACACATATGGAATAAATCCCGCGGCCCCCACCCCTACCATAATTTTATTTAGCGTTTCTATTGCTGAATGATGACTGGGACTATGGCACATATGGAATAAATTCCGCGACCCCCATCCCTGCCATCATCCTAGCTTCCATTTTATTCTACTCTAAACTACCCGATAATACCACTCACCTGATTCGGAATATAATCACAATAAACCGAAATCAGGGTGAGGGCTCGCCTTTTATATGCTCGTCGTATCACCGACTCTTTGGTGATTTGTTGCCGTAGATTTTGTCGCTATACGTGGGGTATTGTTGCGTAGTGCCTATTGCCGTCTATTTTATTTATCGTTATTGTGACGACTCTTAATTTTTAGGGGTCGTCACACCCCCCCCCTTACTCCCGCGACAAGAAACGGATTGTCTCCGTGCCATGTCGACCTAGAGCGATCAGGTAGTCACCCTCCACTCGCCGTATGCGGAATCGGTGCCGTTTCCCTTGTACCCGACGTCTCCTGGCCTGCAGGATGCGGCGCTGGACGGCCGGGTGGAGCCTTGAGAATGGGTCTTCGTCGGTCGAGAGGTTGACCTGCTGTGGTGGTGGGGTACTCGAAGGAGTAGGCATATAGCTTTCCTAAAGCTATATGCCTACTTTATTCATAACATATATATTCTTCATAATTTAATATAAACTTCATGTTGTTGCAGTGGCAGGCATTCTCCTCTGCCACCGCCATCTTACCCTTGTTCCTTACCTCACTATCCTATGCCATTGCCACTGCCTCCGGCGCACTATTCCTCTCCTGGAACTCCCGCAAATCACGTATATGCGCGTTCCGCTCTTGCGAATCGCTCTGTCTCCTCACTCGTACTATTACCGGTGAAATGAAATCCACCACCTGGTATGGCCCATCGTATTTTGGCGCCAACTTCGCCGCAAATCCCTCGATCGCCTTTGAAAGGTGGTGTTGCCTTACCAGAGCCATCTGCCCCACTTCTGGTTGCCATGCGCGTCGTCGCAAATTGTAGTGTCTCGCTTGGTCTTGGGCTGCTCTCTCCAAACTCCTATGCACAATATCAAATACCACCGGTGTCTGCGTCATCTGTTCAGTGCCCACTGTAGCCTCGTCATACAGGGATTTGGGCAGACGGGGTTCACGGTCCTGCACCAGGAACGTTGGGCTGTAGCCGGTCGTCTCTGGCACTCCTGTGTTGATCGCCAGCATTATTTCTGGCAGGAATTCGTCCCACCGCCGTTGATTGTCTGTTGACAGTTGTGTCACCATCGTCTTGATGGTGCGATTCGACCGCTCGGTTGCGTTTTACTGTGGCGTGTAGGGCGCCGTGAATTGGTGTCTCACTCCCAGCTCCTTCATATATTTACCGAAAGCCTTACTCGTAAACTGTGTTCCGTTGTCCGTCACCATCACCTTTGGCACTCCAAATCGTAACAGAATTCGCTCGCGGAACTTGTCCACGAACACCAGCATCATGGTGTTGCCATGTGTCGACCTAGGCGGTGGTCCCACGAAGTCTGCACAGAGAATGGCCCATGGTTCCTCCGCGATCTGTGTCAGCATCCGCCCGGCTGGTTTCTGCTGCTCTGGTTTAAATTTTTGGCAGCTCTCGCAGCTTCATACATACTGACCTACCGCTCTGAACATGCCAGGCCAATAATACCTGTTTACTATGCGCGCGATCGTTTTCCGGATTCCAAAATGTCCAGCCGTCGGATCGTCGTGGTTTTCTGCTAACACCCGCTTCCGAAGTGGCGTTGCGACGCATAATTTCCACGGCGTGCAGTCCTCGTCACCCACTCGACACGGAATATGTTGGTAAAGCTGGTTTCCCTGGATCATGTAGTCGGCGTACTTCTCAGGATTCTTCGTGACCTCCTTCTTCCGCTTTTCTAGCCATCGACAGCCCTCATCCTCCTTCTCCACCGCCTCCGCAGTCCTTAGTACATCTCGGGGTTGGCGTGACAGCGCATCTGCTACTACATTTAATTTCCCTTTCCTATATTGGATAGTGTACCTGTATTGCTGGAGCTCCAGCGCCCAGCGAGCAATCCTTCCTGACGGGCTCTCAATGGAATTTAACCATTTCAACGACAGGTGGTCCGTGATGATCGTAAACTCATACCCCTCCAGGTATTCACGCATCTGGCACAAACCTTCGGTACCAGGATGCGATGCCCAGGCATCGGCGCAACTCCCTTAAATTGGTGGGCGGCTTCAGCTCCTGTATTGCCGCAATCTTCTCCGGATCTGTATGGATTCCATCTGGCTTGACGATGTGACCTAGATATCGTATTTCTTTTTTATAAAACTCACATTTTTCGATGTTAATCCTTAAGTTGGCAGCTCGTAGTCGCCGAAACACCTCGCGTAGATTGACCATGTGTTCCTCCAAGGATACCCCTGTGACAATAATGTCATCCAGGTAGGCGAACGCGTGCGGCTCCATCTCCGGCCCGATGACTCCGTCCAGGCCGCGTTGAAAAGTCGCTGGCGCTGAATGTAAGCCGAATGGCATAACGCACCATTGACAGAGGCCTCGCCCAGGCACGGTGAACGCCGTATACTGTTTACTTCCAGATTCCATTGGCACCTGCCAATATCCATTTTTTAAGTCCAGCATGCTGATTACCTTTGCGTTGCGTAGCCGATCCAGGATGTGTTGAATGCGTGGCAGCGGATAGGCATCCGGCACCGATTTGGCATTCAATTGCCTGTAGTTCACACATAGACGCCATTTCCCATTTTTCTTCTTCACCAACACGATTGGGGCACTGTGGGGGCTCCTCGCCGGCTCGATGCATCCTTGCTGTATGAGCTCATCGATCTGCTCATTTATGATTCCCATCATCGCAGGATTCTTGGAGTAGTATCGCTGCTTAATGGGCAGGTCATCCTTCATGATAATTCGATGGCTGGCGATGGTCGTGGTCCCCTTCAGCTCTTCAAATGGCGGCAGCTCCTCCTCGAGAAACCTGTCTATCAACAATTGTTCACTTTCTGTATCACCTATTACCTGAAGCCTTTCCTCCTTGTTCCGGTTTTGCAGACCGTGAACTGCCTCCAGATTTTCCATTTTTCGCAGACTGTCAACTGCATCCTATTTTCCGATTTGCGCAGACCGTAAACTGACCTTCAATTTTCCATTTTGCGCAGACTGTGAACTGCATCCAGATTTCTTCCAGTTTTGCGCAGGCTGTGAACTGCATCCTCCATTCCAGTTTTGCGCAGGCTGTGAACTGCATCCTCCAATCTTCCGATTTTGTGCAGACCGTGAACTGCTTTCCTTATTCTGCCCCTTTCGTGTGGGTGTTGTGCTTTACCCGATGGCGCCGTCGGTTAGTCGCCTGCTGTCCTCCTGCTCCATGTGTCCGGCGTCAACATTCTCGAGTGGAGTGTCCGTATCCCTAGCCTTTGAATGCATTCTCACCGTGTGGGTTCCGACTGTCATCGTGGCTTGAATCTGCCCCAGGAAATCCAATCCGAGGATGAGAGGGTCCGTTGAAGTGTGCAATACCAATACCGTCATCTCCGTTGGTCGGCCTCCCATGGCCACTTCTAATACGAGCGCTTCCGTGACTTCAATCACCGATCCATCAGCCAGGCGTATGTCGTATTCGATGTTTACCTTGTTGAACGGGGTCCAAAATTGTTTCGCGTACTCCCGGCAGATGAAACACCGTGTAGCCCCTGTGTCGATTGTTACTGTTGCCTCCACACCATCAAGGGTGACTAGTGCAGAGATCCGCCCCTTGCTCTCTGCCGGTTCCGCTGTCGTTTCCCGCCTGCCTCTTGCAACATTCGAAAGTGCGCACGCCACTCCGGCCGCACTCCCTGCCATGCAATACAAAATTACCGGTGCATTCGCTTCTGAAATGCCCTTCCTCTCCACATCGATGACACGTTCGCCGTGAGGGCCTTGGTAGACCAGCTGTTTCTGCCAATTGGTGTCGCTCTTCCATTGACCTCATTGGGGTACTTCGAGACGCACTGGTGTCCTCTTGCAGTCCTTCCAAATCCTGGGCTAGTGCTAGCAGCTCGTCCAACGTTGTGAAATCCCTGCGTCTCACGTACCAGCGATAGTCGACTTGGCTGTTCCTGTAAATTCTACTTATCTTGTCCTCCTCTTCGCAGTTGGCGTGTCGCATCATATCCTGTATGGTGATAACATAATCCTTAAATTTCTCGTGCGGCTTCTGCACCCGCTGACGAATGGTATCATCCAGCTGCTCAAAGTAGCGCCCCAGTAAGAAGAATGACAGGAAACTGCTTTTATATGATTCCCACGTTGTCCTTGGCTCCTCGATTCTCTCCACAAATGCGATGGGGTCGGGCCCCCATTGTAGCGCACAGTCCACTTCCACACCTGTTCTGTAATGGTAGGCCGCGGCGGGTGATATGGCCATGGATATCCCATTGGTGCACTCGCCGGTGAAGTCACTGGTGCATTCACTGGCACATCACATCGGGTGGTCTTCACTGGCGGTGGCACAAATGACATGTTCGCTTCCCATTTCCTACCCTGGCTATTAGCCGGTGCAAAATTTATACTTTCCTTTTGCGGGGGTGGCAGACTGCCCTCTTCCGAGCTAGCCTCGTGATACTTCTCTTCTCCTGCTTCCTCGTCCGCTGCTGCGCCTGACATACCTGAATCCTGGCCGCATGCATGCTTGGCCTCCAAGTCCACCAAGCGCTGGCTGCTGGTCAATTCGTCCTTCACGAATGCGACGAATTTCTTCCGCAACTCCTCGACGCTGCCGCTGCCGTCGAAACCGAACTCCACGGCGTATGCTCGTAGCTCATCGCGTCGCAGGTAGTTAATCGACCAAGGTGGTCGATGCGTCCGCGTACTTCGTGGTAAGGTCCCACACAGGGATTCCTTTACAATCTGATAATGGGGTAACACCGCCCAATGGCGTGGATAGGCTTCGTAGATAGCGCCACTCACTGGCTTCGATGAACTTCTCAAATAGTGCCACTCGATGCCGTCGATGAAATTCGCAAATAGCGCCACTCGATGGCGTCGATGAAATCTATAAACAGGACCACTCGCTGGCCTCGATGAAATATATAAACAGTGCCACTCAATGGCTTCGATGAAATTTGTAGACTTCGATCTTCACTTTTTTTCCATAAATCAGGGTTGGCAACCGAATCGAATAAAGGTTTCGGTTTCACTCCCACTTGGCAATCGGTTTCGGTTATCGGTCTCGCTCTTTGATTTTGAATAGGTTTCGGTTGGTTGGAGCGATTGAATAGGTTTCGGTTTAGGTTTTAAACGGTTTCTAGATGGCCCAATATTAGAAAATTATATATCAATTCAATATAAATCAAGGGTGCTGAATCTAGCTACATTTACTGAATTTCCTTATCAAACGCATTTTCAAACCAATTTCTGATTACATTTTTAGTTTTTATACCCTACACAGGGTTTATTACCTTTGTCACAGCGTTTGAAACGTCCATATTCCCGTCTGTCTGTCACGATTGCGGTTGGAATGTTTTTTTGTTGAGACATCAACGTGAAATTTTGGGTCTACGTTTTTTTCTACGAACTGAGATGAAGTTCAAGAATCAGCTTAATCGGACAAAAAAGGCTGCAATATAAAACTACGTAAAAAAGCGAAAATTTTCCATGTGTTTTCCTAAACCATATAAAACGCGTCAAATTGGGGTCTGTAGGCGAACTTTTTTTTTCTATTTGATGGGAAATTTTTTAAAAAAAAAATATTTTCCTATAAAATTTTAAAAATATATGAAATAAATAAATGACATACAATGAATTTTCTCTTAGAAAAAAAAAACTTCAAGTCAATTTTGTGTACGAAAACCTTTTAAAAACCGTTTTAAAACCGATAACCTTTTCAATTGGTTTTGGTTGAACGCATTCAATCGGTTACACCGAATCGGTTTCGGTTTCGCTCCCTAAAATGAATCGGTTTCATTCGGTTTCGGTTTCGGTTACGGTTTCGGTTGCCAATCCTGCCATAAATTCCAAATCCTTGCTGAGCATGCCTTCTACTTTGCTGTCCCTCACGTTGCCTTCACGCTGGTCGATCTCGCAATTAGCCTGAAACTGATTCGGAATATAATCACAGTAGCTCATATTTTATAAATAATAAAACAATAATCCTATCGATTTTATTAACTGATACATGATAGTCAAATAACTCAAAATAGCACAAACAATAGTAATGGGGAGAAAAGAAAGTTTCTATTAATTTTGAATTAATGCTGAAACAAGAGTTTATCATATTAGCAGAAAAATTAAATGTCTGAAAGATGAATTTAAGTTAGGAAAAATTTAAATATTTTGAGGAAACAATTGGTTTGGAAAATAAAACTATTAATTTGGGGTCCTTTAAGGCAGAATCTTACTTTCTTGTGAATGATGATTGGGACTATGGCACATATGGAATAAATCCCGCGGCCCCCACCCCTACCATCATCCAGGTCCTGTTCCTGAAGAGTATGACTGGGAATATGGCACATATGGAATAAATTCCACGGCCCCATCCCTGCCATCATCCTCGTGTACATTCTATCATTTACAAGATTGAAATTTATCAAGGGGGTATTTTATGGGAGAAATCCTTTTTGTTCCTGAATGATGATTGGGACTATGGCACATATCGAATAAATCCCGCGGCCCCCACCCCTACCATCATCCAGGTCCTGTTCTTGAAGAGTATGACTGGGACTATGGCATATATGGAATAAATTCAGCGGCCCCCATCCCTGCCATCATTCTCGTGTACATTCTATCATTTACAAGATTGAAATTTATCAAGGGGTTATTTTCTGCGAGAAATCCTTTTTGCTCCTGAATGATGGTTGGGACTATGAAATTTATACAAAAATTAAATATTTCTTTGGGAAATATTTGGCCCCCACCCCTACCATAATTTTCTTTATCGTTTCTAACGCTGAATGATGACTGGGACTATGGCACATATGGAATAAATTCCGCGACCCCCTGCCATCATCCTAGCTTCCATTTTATTCTACTTCTACTAGCTTCCATTAATACCACTCACCTGATTCGGAATATAATCACAATAGACCGAAATCAGGGTGAGGGCTCGCCTTTTATGTGCTCGTCGTATCACCGACTCCTTGGTGATTTGTTGCCGTAGATTTTGTCGCTATACGTGGGGTATTGTTGCGTAGTGCCTATTGCCGTCTCCTTTTTCCCTGTGGTATTTCCGACCATTCCTGAACCTGAGTGACCAGGTAGGTGGTTGGATGACCGGGGTGGCCAGTGTGCCATTTTTATGACCGGTGTGACCATTGTGTCACCGTAGTGCCAGGAGTGACCATTGTGCCACTGTTCACCCTAAATTAGGTACTATGAAAAATCGAGTATTTTTAGTGTATATATACTCATTAAACAAAAATTTCAATTAATTATATAAATTCATGTATGTGGCCCTAATGGCCGGTGTATTTCAAATTAAATAAAGACTAATTATGTTATTGTGACGACTCTTAATTTTTAGGGGTCGTCACAAGGGCGACACGCCAACGTTTCGAAATAAGGCTAGAGAAGAGGTAATGGACATAACACTATTAACAGTAAATAATAATATTGAGGTAGACAATTGGAGAGTTTCCTACAAATGTTTTTTCTCTGACCATAATCGGATTCTCTTCGATATTAATCTTTCCAAAGAAAAACCTAAGCCCTACAGAAACCCTCCGAGGACCGACTGGAACTTGTTTTCAACCCTCGTCGCGAACGGATTTTCAAAGCATCAAGCCTCTTTACAATCCACAGTAACTAGTGTTGACAGAAAAGTCGGAAATCTGACGACCATTCTGGATGAAGCTTACAAGTCGTCATGTCCTATCAGTCGTCCCAGTTCCAAGCCAGGTAACTGGAAATCACAATCTAAACAGGTCACAGATAAGCAAAGTGCTCGGGGATGAGTTACCATCAGTAATAACGTAAGAGAAAATAGCCTGGGCAATAAAATCCTTCAGGTCTTACAAATCTGCGGGACCCGATGGTACTTTCCCAGCCATGCTACACTATTCTTTAGAGCATATATACAGAATGTCTGCAAGCAGGGTACGTACCGATATTATGGAGGGAGGTAAGGTTAGAAATCATTCCCAAAGCTGGGAAGGCGAGCCATGGAGAGACTGATTGATCTTTACCTGAGAGGTTCCTTAAACCCACAACTTCAAAGCAAATCACAACATGCATACCAGAAAGGTAAATCTGTTGAGACTGCTCTGCATGAAGTTGTCGGCCATGTGGAACGCATACTATACATAAAAGAGTACACGTTAGCCGCATTTTTAGAAGGTGCTTTTAATAACGTGGCAACGGAGGCTATTTGAAGTGGTCTAGATGACGTATCTGTGCCACGTCATCTAGATTGGGTCCAACATTGGGTTCACAACATGCTAGAGACTAGAGTACGGGCACCGCCAGAAAATGGAATCCTAAAATCGTTCAATTCAAAGGGTATTAGAATAACTGCTTACGCTGATGACGTGTGCATACTGATTTCAGGCAAATTTCTGCCCACAATATCAGAACTCATGCAATCGTCTTAAAACAGATTTCAGACTGGACGAAACTAAACGGACTTGGAGTTAATCCCTCGAAGACAGAATTAGTACTGTTCACGAGAAAGACGAAAATTCCCTATCCAATGAAGCTAAATACCTCGGCGTTATTCTAGACCACAAACTTATGTGGAAAAGAAACACAGAGGAGAAAATGAGAAAGGGACTCAACGCATTCTACATTTGTAAAAAGACCTTTGGGAAAAGTTAGGGGTGGCAACCACGAAAGCTTCACTGGATGTATGCTGCAATAATACGGCCTATCCTCATCTATGGGTCGTTGGTGTGGTGGACCACTACTAATGTTGGAAGTCGCCTCAGACTCCTTACGAAAGTGCAATCGCTAGCCGGTAGATCGATTGCGGGAGCTGCTAGAAGCACACCGACGGCTGGAATATATATAATGCTAGGCCTGCCATCTGTAGACCTGAACATACAAAACTGCGCCGCAAAAGGCGCCCTCCGACTGAGGGAGGCCGGTATGTGGAGACAAGCATCGTATGGACATGCCTCAGTAATTAAAGAAATCTGTAAGCTAGGAACAAGACACGAAGCTGAGTGCCTAAGGGCACCGACAGACTACATCTGCCCTAGTTATGCATTTGATATGAGGTCCCAAAAATTGTTTCCGGATAGGGAAGAATAGGGTAACAGAACGGTGACGAACGTTGACGACACTGTCGTTTTTACGGATGGATCCAAAATGGATATATGAATGTGAAGCGCTTGCAGAGTCTTCCAAGCCGAAATCTACGAGATAGAGAAAGCCGCTAGAGCCTTAGCTTGTCAAAACATACGCACACAAAATGTAATGATCTGCATAGACAATAGGTCGGCCATACAAGCAATCACGTCGTACACAGTCAATTCGAAAGCAGTAAAGAGGTGTAGGCCTCCATCGGGTTACTCTCTGCTGGGTTCCCGGACATAGCGATATAGAAGGGAATGACAAGGCAGACGAGATGACCAGGGGAGGCTCTGCTATGGAGATCAGTGCGGCTGACAACTCAATTCTGCAACCGATACGCAACCAATACGGGATAATTGACAGTATGGTAAATAGGGAAATAAACGATAAATGGGCCAATAGACAAGACTGCAAAACGTCTCGACTTCTATGGCCTAAATTGAACTCGAAAAGAACAGAGGAATTGCTATCCCTGGATAGGAAATCTCTTAGCATACTGACGGGGGTTATCACCGGACACTGTGCCATAGGATCCATGTTGGGGAAATGGCACATAGTAACCACAGATATATGTAGGAGCTGCGGAGATGAGTATGAACTAGAAACTATACAACATTTCCTCTGCCACTGTCCCGCTCTACAAACAAAGCGCCAACAGAGCTGTCAGAGCATACAGTATCGGACCTTCTAAAGTTCATTCGAAGCACAAAATGGATCCTTGATGGACCAAACGTGCGTTGATAATATAGGAGAGAAATTGAGATAGGTTTTCATATATATACGCACACAAAATCAATAATATAAAGGGATTCACAATGCGCCATAGATGGCCTCCGAGTGGAAATGGTACTTTCTGTACCACATACCTTTATAACCTAACCTAACCTTATTTGGAAAGAAAAAATTGGTAATCTATTGATATGGCTGAATTACCTGGTTTTATTCAAGCGGCCAATGCCGTTTTGGAATTTGAAGAGGAGTATAGCCTGGCCTATAGCATCACGATTTATAAGCTGGACGTCCAGAGGGAGGAATTAAAGCAGCTTTGGGGGAATGTTAAAACACATTAGCGGGCGTGTTTGCATTCCGTGACCGCAGCAGGGGGAGAACAGGGAAATGCGGTAGCAAAGGCAAAATACAGGGAAGTCTACAACGCCTATATAAGTAGTACTGCGATGTTGGGAGAGCAAACTGGGGTTTTGAATGCAGTTTGTCAACCATCGGGTAGCTCTATAATGAACAATAATGACCCTCTTTCTTCTGCCATTGATAACTCGCATCGTTTTCGTGTTCCGCCATGTGACACTAAAATTTTCTATGGCGATTATGTCGCATGGCCTTCTTTTCGTGACATGTTCACAGCAATGTATATTTTGGATAGTGGTCTGTTTGCTGATGCAAATTTTATGAAAAGTGACCAGGTGGATGTTTTGATGTCTATCCAGCAATTGTTCTTGACGGCATCCGACGCAACATTTTGGATTTTCTGATGGCGCTAGAAACGGTTTTTGGATGGATTCTGACTGGACCACAACAAAATTTCTAGCTTCACCACTTGCGTATCGTATTTCAATTCTGTGACTTTGGAGGAGCAGACAGCAAATTTTCGGTAATTAGAAAAAGTCTCTAAGAAGAAAACGAAGCTACACATGAGTAAAGTTGCTCAGAAGACATTTATTTGCCATAAATCATCTCTGTGTAGGCCGCCAATTGGATTACAAAACGATACATTTTTAAAGAGTTTTTAAGACCTTGGTCATATGAGCAATATGTTGGCTCCATATTTTTTAGATAAGCAGGAGAATATTTTAAAATATACAATATTTTCGTGGTCCAAAATTTACTTTTTTCGCTGGAGATCCACGATCGCCCTCAAATTGTTTCATTTTGTAAGAAAAAATTGACAACAAAATTTGGGCATCCTAGGTCTACTTTAACACGTGACCCGCGAGGCTCGGCTTTTCCCATAGAAATGGTTTGGTAAAAAATAAATTTTTTCAAAATCATTTTTCTAAATTCGGAGGAAAGTTTTAAAAATCGGGAATATTGTGGAAATGGTAGACAACTCTACAACGAACAAATCCATACAAAAAACGGGTTTTTACGGACCACCCAACTCCTTCAAAAAAACCAAAAAATTATTTTGGTGCTCTTTTTCTTGTACTTGAAGGAGTTGGGAGGTCCGTAATAAAACCGCTTCTTACATGGATTTGTTCGTTGAAAAGTTCTCTAATTTAGAAAAATGATTTTCAAAAAACCATATGGGAAAATCCGAGTCTCGGGGGGCACATGTTATTGTTGACCTAGGATGCCCAAATTTTTTTGTGAATTTTTTCTCACAAAATGAA
This sequence comes from Heteromyza rotundicornis, assembly GCA_951394025.1. NCBI lineage: Eukaryota > Metazoa > Arthropoda > Insecta > Diptera > Heleomyzidae > Heteromyza > Heteromyza rotundicornis. The sequence goes on along the minus strand of OX596011.1, from coordinate 56,110,880 downwards.
AATATTTGAATAGGGATCGTGGATTTCCAGCGAACAAAAATGTTCTCCATACGATTTTGGACCGCGCTAATACAACATGGATAGAGAAACGCATTGAATTTTAGACCTCATTGGAGAGAAAGCCAATAAAATTATATTTGCTTTATATTTTTTTTTGGTTTTCAATTGCCAATAAAGTTTTTTTGCAGAATGGTGCATACAATAAGTAACCACGATAGACTGGTGTTCAGTATGGAGGCGATGGAAAGCAATGAGAAACCGATGTTATCCCTCTGTAGATCGAGGTCATCGCAACGAGATTCGTCAATGGAACCTCGTTCGTCCCGACGCTCGTGCCAGCAGCACATCTCACCAATGGGACCTCGTTCGTCCCGGCAAGCAACTCGTCGCGAACTGTCGATGGGACCTCATCCGTTCCGACTTTCGCAAAATCACAACTTGTTGATGGGACCTCGTTCGTCCCGACAATTGAAGCAGCCGACATTTATGGGACCTAGTTCGTCTCGAAGTGCTCAGCATAAGCCGCCAATAGGACCTAGTCCGTCCTGGCGCTCAGGTGTTCAGCACAAGCCATCAAGGGGACCTCGTTTGCCCCGGCGTTCATCCCGTCCAATGAGATCTAGTTCGTCTCGGGCACGAACTAGAAGATCTCTCCACTGGCAAGTAACAAGACCAGGTGTATTTTATCGGCCATCATCTAGCCCAGGCTCACGCGCTCTGTCTTCTGTGCTTCCAAGACCAGTCGGCGCCAGTCCAATTTATGAAAAGGGTAGACGTATACCCAAAGGCTATGCAATAGAGCGTCATTAGCATTTTTGGACACCCTACGAAGCGAAGCACGTCATTCGTGCACGGGACTTTGTGCCCACACAATAATTTTGTTATTTTTCTTTTATTTTTTATCTTTTTAGTGGTGGTAGCAGTTTTTTTTAATTTTATAATCCATTGAAGTTATTGAAGCCAAAATGATTGCTAAGATTGTTTTTAAATAGTTTTGTAATATCTTTGATTTTTGAAATGTAATATTTTAAGTTAGTTTTTTGCAGTGACACTGCAAGGGGGGAGAATGTCTTCGCCAACCCTGTTAATGTTAAGTTCGAAATTGTTAGTTTTAAGTTGAAATATAGGTGGCGCTGAGCCCATTAGGATTTTGAGTACTTCTATCGAATTACGAGTGAACTTGGGTTGTATCGTCGTTTTTAGCGCTCTTATTGTTAATTGTATATGAGAAGCCGAAGTGGTAATATATTTTAAAGGAATAAAGCTGAGACTTTTTGATACTGCAAACTATTTTCTTTTCCTTCTTTTTCGATATCTGGAAATTTTCAGAAGCCGACCATTTGGACGAAATTCGGTCGGAATTTCGTTGGACATTTTTATAAGTCCACCCCCAGCGCAACATTTGTTGTAAAATTTCACTTCTCACAAGCCATTAAAAAACATTGGAGAATATCGAGGTTTGAGTCAGAAGAAGTCCAAATGGGTTTCAGCATTGCCATGTACAGCTTGCCATGTACAGCCATGTACAGCTTATTTTAGAGCGATAAGGATGATTTTATGTTCATAAGCCAGATAATTTTGTGAAATCTAAGGTCCAGTGCTTTTCGTTTGGTTAATATGTGGGATTTCCAAGTGAGTTTTTTGTCCAGGTGCAAGCCTTAATACTTGGCCACATCAGCTTGAGGTACTTCGGTGTTTTTTAGTTTTACCTTAAGGCAAGTTTCACGTCTTGAGGTAAAGGTGACCTGGAGCGATTGGCTCTCATTGGTTTTGATACGCCACTTTTGCAGCCATGAGGTTATATGATCCACAAAACTGCGGTGTTATCCGCAAATGTTCCAATTTCGACCCCTTTCGTTATCGGTAGGTCCGAGGTGTATAAAACGTACAAAATTGGGCCCATTACACTGCCTTGAGGAACCCCTGCCGTAATTTTATGTAAAGTGGAAACTTCTCCACCCTGCTTTACTAAAAAATGTCTGAAAGGGTATGATTTCATAAAAAGGTAGTAGTTAATGGAAGATTTTGTTTTAGTTTGTAAAGAAGTCCTTTGTGCCAAACACGATGGAAGGCTTGGGAAATATCGAGAAATACAATATGCTTTGTTTTCAAATGATGAGTGGATTACTTCAACAAGTGACATGTTTTTTTCGAAAACCAAAGATGGTTTGGTATAATTTTGTTTGCAACAACGATTGGCATTAATTTTTTGATGAACAGTGTCAAGTACTTTTGATAGTATAGAGGCTTATTGGACGATATGATTTGACGTCCTCTAAACGTTTTCCGGGCTTTAGTAACACCCTGTTTTCAGCTACTTTCCACTGAATCGGGAAGCAGTATTTGGTGAGAGCAGCATTAAAAAGGTGAGTTAGATACGTAATGCCCTCAAGATGCAATTCTTTTAAAATTTTGCCTGTTATAATATCATAACCGGGCGCTTTTTCTACGTTGAGCTGTTGTATTGTAGATACGATTTCTGATTTCGAAAATGTTTGGATTGGTGGACCCAGCTGATGAGTTTCATCAAGATACTGCGATACTTCCTCTGTGAGATCAACAGAACCTTCGATTTGATTCGGAGTTACAACAGTCTCCAGGTGCAGAGCAAATGCTAAAGCCTTTTCCTCATCATTTTTCGTCCAAGAGTTATCTTGTAGTCGGAGAGGAGGCTGATAAATAATCGTGTTTTAATTTTTTTTTGTTATAACTTTTCAGAGCGATTAGTCGGTTGCAGCCGTGGCATCTAAATTTTTCAAGTAATTTTGAATTTTTGTGTTTTTTTCCTTGTTAAATATAATTTTCAGATCTTTTGTTATTTTATTAAGATCGCGTTTGTCTTCAGGAAATCGAGTGATCGCGGGTGTCTTTAGGAAATCGAGTGAGCTGCCATCGTTTTCTTGCAGCACGCTTGTCCACTAGTTTCTCTATAATTTTTTGGGGGCAGTTTATTGTTCGATAGCTTTTTTTTTGCTATTTATCGCTGGGATAGAGCTCCATGCTGCCTCCTGTGTACAGTAATTAAAGTGCTCTACTGCTTCTACAATATCCTCATCGGTTTTTAGAGGTTGACTTATGTTAAGCATTTTAGCTAGAAGGATGCCAAAGTATTTCCAGTCTGTTTGCTTGTTGTGTAACTTGCATTTAAATGTTACGTTTTGCAATTCCTTGCAGGTGGTAATGACAACCGGAGAGTGGTCAGATGAAGTTCTTCACTAGAAGTACAGTTTATGTAGAAGTCGGATAAGCCCTTTGTAACATAGAAGTCTACAAGGTCTGGCACCTTTTAACAATCAGTTGGCCAGTATGTGGGTTCACCAGTGGAGATAACTGAAAAATTTAGGACATGCATAGCTTGGTGCAACTGTCGGCCTTTAGTATTCTTAGCGTTGTAGTCACCTCCTGCAGTAAATCTATTGCCAAGAGTTTCGAAAAATGACACATAAGTATCCTTTTTTATATTGTGTTTAGGTGGGCTGTAGACTGCCGATATCATTAAAGAGCTTTTCTGGTATTTTACTGAAACATTTGCAGCTTGAATCTCGGCAGTACGGTACGTACTTGCTTCAAAATGCTTGATTGTACTTTTAATTATTACTGCAGACCCGCCGTGAGTGGTGCCATCGGGATGCATAGAGTGATATACATTTAGTTTGGTATGTTAATATAGCTTTTCTTTGTAAAGTGGGTTTCAGAAACAAGCAGTATTTCCACTTTGTTTGCTGTTAGATATGTTTTTAATTCTACTGTGTCTTTTGACAGTCTATTTGCATTCCATAAAACAATTTTTAAGGGCATTGTGATATTTTAGCAACAAGGTTCATGAGTAGATTTGTCATGGTTGTTATCAAAGACATCATTTGCTCTAAAAGTGGCATCATTTCTCTCAAGTCGCTAAAAAAGGCTTCATCTTGGGGTTGGTTTTCATTGTTAGTATTATTTGGGGCTCTGGAGCATGTGTATTGTGTGTTTTGGTTTCTAGCAACCTTTGCATATGTTCCTTGTTGTTGCTGTGTTGGCGCTGTAGTTGGTTTTGCTCCACTTGAGTCAGGTGTCGCTGCAGTTTCTATTTTTTTCTTAACGGAGGGTATTTGTTACCTCGGAGATTTTGATATACAAAGCAACCCTTGTAGTTTGCCAAATGAGCTCCGTTGCAAAGCGCACATCTGACATTTTGAGACTTGTCTTTACATTCACAATCAACTGGAGCATGATCGGCAGTACGACTTCGTGTGGCCAAATTGTTGACAATTCGCACATTTTGGGAATTTCCCGCTTTGGGCGTGGAGGCTCAATAATCACACTGTGCAGTGGTTTTTTATTTCATAAATATTTTTGTTGTTTTCTTTTGATGCTATTTCGACTACAAACATAGGTAATGCCCTTTTGGACACACTATGTTTCATGTTCCATATATTGGTAACTATGTGATCATGTTCTGAAAGCGCACTTTTAATGTCGCCTACATCAAATGATGGTTGTATGTTTCGTATTATTACTTTGAAATCAATGTGAAATTCCTTTAATTTTTAGGTTTGTAGGTATAAAATTCGGTTTTTTAAGCTCTAATTGCTTTACTATTGTAGAGTAAGCTTCAGATGCATTGGACCGGTCGCTATTTTAACGAAGCTCGGCTTGGTTCCGGAAATGGTAACGCCGGAGATGAAATCAGACGGTCGCACTTCGCAAGAGTTTCGCGTGATGATGATAACTGTTTGGAGGAACTGGTCCGAGAGTTTATAGCGGATGAAAACTGGGGTGTGCGAACAGTAGTAAATGCAGTTGAATCGTCGGAAATGGTTAGAGCTAAACGAATTCTGGATACCACGACGGTGAGAATTGGGAATAGTTTTGAGACTGGCACGACGATATAAGCTTTCCTGAAAGCAGAAAGATGGCGAAGAAATGATTGTTGTCACTAGAGAGGAAATTTGAACGTGATGAAAACCTTCACGGCGAATATGTTCATACTATAAGAGAGTAAGAGAGAAAGGGGTACTGCTGAAAACTCACCCAATCGGAGATATCAAATGGAGGTCGGTGTACCTGGTATATACCGCACTTCGGAGTATACGATCAAAATAAACCGGGAAAGCTGCGCTTAGTTTTTGAATGGCGCATCATTGAATTCTGCACTGCTCAGCGGGCCGGAACTGGGCGAACCGTTGAGTACTGTCCTTATGAAGTTTCGCCAGGAGCCAGTGGCGGTGTGCGAAGACATCGTGCAGATGTTTCATCAAGTGAAAATACGACGAGAAGATCAGATGGCGCAACGTTTTCTTTGGAAGGCCGACCAGAAGGGACCGATAGAAGATTACGTGATGGAATCGATGACATTTGGGTCTACCTGTTCGCCATGCTCCGCCCAATTCGTTAAAAATAGTAATGCGATCGATTTTCGGGCGCAGTATACAGAAGCCGTTGCAGCGATTCTGAATAATCATTATGTGGATGATTATGTTCACTGCTTTGCGAGCGAGAGTGATGCGTTGCGAATCTCGAAGGAGGTCACATAGATACATCAGCAGGGAGGCTTCGAACTGCGTAAGTTTATTTCGAATTCAGAGATGGTGACACGAGTGCTCAATGAAACGGATTTTCAGTTGTCGATGCTAAGTCTTAACAAGGACGACGCTGCGAAAGTTCTTGGTATACAATGGGACACGGCAAGCGATAGGCTCAAGTTTGTACTAGCGTTCGGCAAAATAAATCCTGAATTGCTGCTAGGATGTAAGAGGCCGACCAAGCGTAAACTGCTGAGTCAGTTTTTGATCCTGTTGGCATGGCAGCTGAGTACACATTGAAGGCGATATGGCGTATGAGTGTAGACTGGGATGATGCCTTACCAAAGGAGGCAAATGACGTTTGGGTGCAGTGGCTTCGTTTGCTAGAAGTAGAAAGGCAGAGCATTTCACGCTGCTACAGCAATTGGTTCACGAAATCAACGTTAGAGCTACATGTTTTCGTAGACGCAAGCGAGATGGCATTTTGCGCAGTGGCCTATTGGAGAATTCAAGAAGAGCAGCAAGTGTGTTTGTCGTTTGTGATGGGTAAAACCAAGTGTGCCCCTTTGAAGCTTATTTCGATACCTCGTTTGGAGCTGCAGTCTGCCGTGCGAATGAGGGTTGAATCGCTTTGCACTAGCGGTTCGCTCCTGGTTTGACCAATGCGTTCACGCGCATCTTGGGATATTCTTGAGCGCCAATCGATAGTGCGACCAATACCACCTTGCGTATCTTGGAGACGACTGCCGCGCAAATTCGTTCGATTCTGGTCAATGCGACCTCGCAAATCTTGGGTCCGATCATTGAACTGCGCGTTACGAAGATTTCGATCAATGCGGCCTTGCGCATCTTGGGGCCTACACGATTGATTTTGTGGGCCAATGCGACCGCGCCCATCCTGGGGCCGAATCGCTTCCACCCATCCCACTTCACATAAACTATCTTCATGTGACGAAAAAGTTTTCTTTGGTTCCCAGAATTTTGTTAATTGTTGTGATAATGCCACCTGACTATGATATGCAGCATAAGTTGTAAATGTCAGCCAGTGGAAGGGAGCCCGTAAACATCCACCAGAACACGCTTTGTTGGGCTATGAGAGATCCTAATATTTGGTGACGTATACCTTCCACAAGAATTATAGGATAAAGGTCCGCTCCAATCAATAAGTCAACTTGTCCACTTTTATGGAAATTGACAACTGCTAACTAAAGATCCGGCCAATCTCGAATACAAGTTTCATCAATAGAATAGGTTGGGATGCTTCCGGTTAATTGGGGAAGGATGAGACCCTTTGCCTCGATCCTTAAATTGGAATCTATTGGAGATCCTTACACAAAGCTGCATGCCTTTTGAGCATTGGCCGATACAACTTTGTTCAAACCGGAAACATGAGCCGTAGTGTTCTCAGTTGGAAGTTTCAGTATGCGTTGTAATCTTTTTGGGATAAAAGTGCATCCTGAACCAGAACCGATAAGAGCTCTGACTGAATACACCGTCCCCTTATGATAAATAGTCACCATAGCGGTTGCTAAAAGAACACTTTCTTTCGTAATAGGGGAAGGGTAGGCAGAGTTTGGGTTTGAATTGGGAAACTGAGAGGGCCGCGAAGATTCAGCCTGATTATTTGAAGCAGGTGGATTCGCAACTTTCCTATGTAAAAGTGAATTATCATGTTGAACATTGCATCCCAATTGCTGACATCGATATACAATTTTAATGTGGAGATGCAATTGTTTATATCACGCTGCAATTTGTGCAACCCACTACCCGGTAGGTTGAAAAGAACCTTCAATTGGCTGTTGGCCAAAATTCATTTGTTTTCGAATCGGTCCGAAAGATTTTTCCACGCCTATGTGAATCTTTCGTTTGTCAATTTCTACATTTTTACTATATCGCTAGCCTACCTTTTCGTGTTTGTGATATACAAGGCTGTGAACATTTTGTATCAAAAAGTGGTACATGTACCGTGCAAAATGCCAAAAAAAATTTCCAATAATATATCAATATTTTATCGTAAAGAAAAAGTCAAAATGCATATTTTAAATTGCTAAATTAAAGAAAGGGTCATATAATACTTTTTGTTGATAAGTAGGGTCCCAACGGCCACGCTGCTCATGATAGGGTCCATATTCTGTGAAAGCATGGCTAGAGATTCTGGATAAGGGGTGTCGATAAGAGTCCATGTGGAGTCAAAGGGGTGTACGATATACACTTGCGAAGTCACGGGTAATTTACTAGTAAGGAAACAAAAGACAAAATGTTAGGATTTCATTAAAACAACAAAAGTTTTATTATTTTATGAGTTTTTGTATACATGTATATCAGACCGGTTGAAAAACTTAGGAACTGTCCGATTGGGCCAGTTCGGTTCCTTTGCATATAAAAATGACTTATGTGAAGTTTGGAGCCAATCGGACTCCAACTTCTTCTCCCACTTCTTTTTCCCCATACAAAAATGAAAAACATTGGAAATAGTCGGTTTGACAGTAACACTGTTGGTTTCGCTAATAATTGCAATTCAAATTGCAATTTACCAATTTTTTAGAATTGCCCGGCAGCTGAATGCAAGCTTTGATTTGAATTAAAGAGCCTTTATGTGAAAACTGTACAACTTTTTTAGAATCGGTTAAAACATATGGAAAAAGCCATGTCAGATCTATTCAAGAAAAAAATAATGTTAAAATCAAAGCTTGCATTCAGCTACCAGACAATTTTAATAAAAACCAGACAACTAATATATAAAGTGTCATCAAAATCCGAGCACTATTTCCAATTTTTTACATTTTTGTATGGGGAAAAAGAAGTGCATTCCGCGCCGACTTTTCGTTATCCGATTGGCTCCTAACTTCACTTAAGTAATTTTTATATGCAAAGGAACCAAACTGGCCCAATTGGACCATCGAGCACTGATTTTGAAGAAAGCTCCATACGATTCTGAACATGTCTAATGTATATATTTTCAATAAAAAAATTAGGTTTTAAAGTTCACATTGCATGTATTGCATATATGACATATGACGACCTATATAGTAGGGTAGGCCGACAAACAACATTTTTCGCTGATCGAAATGCAATACTGCTGATATTTCGCTTTTTCGTCTTAGACTGAAAATGGTATTGGACAATAGTTCAATGTAGTGGCTTTGAACCAACTCCTACACTGAGGGAAATAAATAGTGAAATTGTGGGAACTTGGAGTTGATGACAGCTCCACCTAGATGTCACAGGCAGCTCATGAACAATCACAACCAACTTCATTAAAAAATCTTTCCTTTTTTATGATGGGTACTTTTTACACATCACTAATTCAACGCACGTTTTCTAATCCTCGTCAATTGTACTGCGCAACAAACTAATTGTAACTTTAAGGTTATTAAATAAAATTACCAAACATATTGATACGTCGAGCATTTATTTAAAATAGGTAGCCAAGATAAACGCTACAAATTGGTGACCCCGACGTGATCATCGTATCACAGAAAGAAAAACCATTTTTCACCGAATTCAATTGACTGCGGAGTTGCGGTCGCTGCCAGCGCACAGTGATTTGTCCCATAGACAAAATACAGAAAGTTTGATGTCATCAATTATATAAAATATGGTATTTTTGGAAAGGTAATACATTGACTAAAAAGAATATGAACTTTTTTATTTGATTAAAATTTTTTTGACGTCCGTGGATTTTTTTTAAATTAGGGAAATTTGATAACAAATGCTGGAACAAAAAAATTTATTTTTGATAACTTGGCGGAAAAAATTGCCCAAAAGGCATTTTTGGCAAGAATGATACAAACTTACCTTTTTTATAAATGTTATTATTGTATTAAAAAATGAAAAATAAAATAGTTGTCATTAAACTTCGATGTAAAAATTTGTGAGTACCATGAAAAAAAAAGTTTTCCAAGTAAAAAAAAAAAAAAACCCAAAAAATTATGGATTGTAAAAAAAAAGTGCGTAAAAGTTAGTGAACATTTTTTTGTTTGTTTTAAAGTTTAACGTGTTTTCTTTCAGAAAAAAAAAAAAAAAAATTCACCATTTTTTACCAACTTTTCGAAACAAATTTTATTTTGTAAATGCCTAAAATTACGATTTTATATCCAAAAAAACTTTTCAAAAAGTTCATAATGTAAATAAAATGGTAAAATATGATGAATGTATGTACTTTTATTAATATATGGATATTAATGTATGTATAGTAACTAAAAGCTCAATTGAAATATTGTTGATCCAATGTGATTTAATTTTTCTCTATTTTAATCTTCACTCTTCTTCCTATTGACTAAGGCGGTAAATACCGAATGGTTTTGGCAATCCCGGGTTCTCCAGATTTTTCAGGATTTCTTGGGGCTTGTTACTTTACCAAGCAATGCACATGTTAAACAAATAAAAAAATAAAAAATGTGCCAGAATTATTAAAATTGAGAATACAGGTAAAATTTATGGTAAAAGTGAATACGTCACTTCGACAAAAGTACACTATCAAGTAAACCAATCCGTGAATACCCCTAATAGTAAAATACACATAATATAATATAGTATAATATACATTTTTCTTTACAAAGTATTCAAGATTATAAAAATGTATTGATCTTTTCAATAGTTATAATATTAAATTTATTAAAAAGATTTGTTAATGTTTTTGCATTAATGTACCTGATACAACTGCTAGCCAAAAACGGTTACCAAATGTGAAATCAGCTAATCAAGAACCACTAGAATCCGTTATTAAAGCTAAGAAACCTTTTTCGAAATATAATTGTAGAGTTGTATTATATGCATAATAATTAAATAAGAAAATCAAGCATACAATTCTGGATTTATTCAAAAACTATAAGCGTTACAAGCGTTAAAAACCGATTACATTTTTGAAATCAGCGGGCCAAAACACATTTAGTAACTTAGTTTCAATTAATTCAGAATACTCCTTCGATTTTTGTCCCAAGCTCATATGGAGACAAATCACTGTGCGGCGTCGATTGAAATCCCTTTACATCGTTTTTTAAATTATCGAATTCGTGCAAACTATTTTGAGTAATGTCGTTGGACGCTGGTACGTCTACTCCGAAGCAAGATGACGATGAGAATTCCAGCGAACAGTCTGCTTCAATGGGCTCTTCAGCGATTGATCAGGGTGTTGTTGGAGTGAATGCAGTTACTGTGGTTAAACTTCCCAGCCCGTTCTGGCGCGACAATCCAACCAGATATTTCACTGTCGCTGAAATGAAATTTGAAATGCACCGCATTGTTTCCGACGAGTCGAAGTATCGGCACATTGCTACGCACCTTGATGGCGACCTTCTTGACATTGTGGGCGACATTATCGACAATCCACCGGCTCAAGGCAAATATGATGCACTTAAGCATCGCATCATCAGCAGTCTGTCAGAGTCTCAAGAAACAAAACTTCGTCGCTTGCTTCGGGGTCAACCTCTGGGCGAGGAAAAACCCTCACTGCTGTTGCAACGTCTGCGAAATTTGTCTGCGGGCCAGTGCAATGAAAATGTGTTGCGCAGCCTTTTCCTTGAGCAGCTGCCCGAGAGCGTCCGCGGTGTGTTGGCCATTAGCGAGCTGACAAACTTAGCGAAACTGGCTGAGCAAGCTGATCGTATCTTGGAGGCCATTCGCCCACAACTTTCTGTCGTTAGTCAAGACAACTTAGATGTCATTCAGCGCGATACGAACATTTTACGCGCTGAGCCAAACAACGCAATGGGGCCTTTGTTAGTGGCTATCGAAAAGCTGACCAAGCAAGTGAACCAACTCGCTCACAATCATCGGAGCCGTAGCAACAGCCGCTCCTGCTTCAGAGGGTATTAGTACTGGCGGGTTGTGTTTTTATCATGCAAGGTTCGGCACAGACGCTCGCAAGTGTCGCGCTCCATGCAATTGGGAGCGCTCGTTAAACTAGTGACGCCGGCGCCTATTGAGGTGGCTGTCGGCACAGAGCGAACATCAAAACGCCTCAAAGTACGAGACAAAAAAACTGGCACTTGGTTCTTAGTTGATACCGGCGCCGATGTATCGGTGCTACCAAAAATTAACACTTCAGCTATGAACGCCAGCACAAACAAACTTTTTGCAGCCAACGGTTCCTGCATTGACACTTTTGGCACCAAAAGTCGACCTGGGGCTCCGACGTGAATTTCCTTGGGTGTTTATTGTCGCAAATGTGTCTCAACCAATTCTGGGCGCGGACTTCATTCACTATTACGGGCTAGTAGTCAGCCCTAAACAAAAAAGCATGGAGGATTCCGTCACACAACTTCAGGCCCGCCTGCAACGAGATAATTCTAGTCAACCACCTGTTTATTCCGTGGACAGGACAGGTCGATATGCTAATATTTTACAAAAATTTCCTTCGTTGACCACCGAATCGAATCGCAACATTGCTGGGCACTCCTTGCAGCACCACGTTATCACAAATGGCCATCCGGTGCCCGAGCGTGCACGACGACTTGCAGGCGACAAACTTAAAGCGGCCCGCGAGGAGTTCAAATTTATGATGCAGCAGGGTATCTGCCAACAATCAAAAAGCGAATGGGCCTCACCCCTGCACATGGTGGCGAAAAGCTCAGGTGGTTGGAGACCGTGTGGTGACTACCGTCGCCTCAACGACATTACAACACCCGACAGGTACCCAATTCCACACCTTCACTACTTTACTCACCGACTAACTGGTTGCACGGTGTTCACAACCCTTGACTTGCAGCGTGCGTACCACCAAATCCCGCTAGCACCTGAGGATCGTCCGAAAACGGCTGTCATTACACCTTTTGGCCTTTTCGAATTCAATGTAATGACATTCGGTTTGTGCAATGCCGCACAAAGCATGCAACGATTCATGGATATGGTTCTACATGAGTTTGATTTCTGTCATTGCTATATAGATGACATTCTAATTGCCTCGCGAGACGAAAGCGAACATAAGCAGCATCTGCTCATGGTGCTTGAGCGACTCAACAAATTCGGACTGGTTTTCAACATCGCTAAATGCATTTTTGGCCTACAGGAAGTTCGATATCTGGGTTATACCCTAAACCGAAATGGTATTCGACCCCCAGCAGATCGCGTCCAGGCCATCAGAGATTACCCAAAACCAGAAACCGTCGACAAGTTACGAAAATTTCTCGGTGCCTGGAATTTTTACCGAACCTGTATACCCAACGCTGCGCAAGTGCAAGCCCCACTCATTGAGCTTACATTGGGGCGAAGAAAAAGGACAAAAGACCAGTGCAATGGACTGACTGTTCAGACAGGGCATTCGAAGAGTGCAAAATAACACTGCAAGAATCGGTTCAACTTGCTCACCCTAAGGCCGACCTGCCCCTAGTGTTGCGCTGCGACGCGTCCGACACTTCTATGGGAGCCGCAGTAGACCAGCGTTCCGACAAGGGACCACAGCCTTTAGGTTTTTTTTCGCAGAAGCTGAACGACCGCGAGAGGAAATACAAAGTGTACGATAGGGAGCTCTTGGCCATTTATCGAGCTGTTCGCCACTTCAAACATCTCATCGACGGTCGCGAGCTTGTTATCCTAACGGACCACAAACCACTGATATACGCGTTCGCTGAGAAATCCGACCACGCGCGCGATAGAGTGGCGCGGCAGCTGGAGGAGATTGGTCAGTATTCTACACGCATAGTCCACATTTCTGGCCAAGAGAATGTGGTGGCTGACGCTCTCTCCCGTATTCATACAATCGATACACCGGTTATTGTCAGCACGCGGGAGTTGAGCGAAGCCCAGCAGGCTGATGACGAACTTCAACAACTAAACGCAAATCCGAGTATAACATCACTTCAGTTACGCAGTTTGCGGGTCGATGGAACTGACGTACTTATATATTGCGATGTTTCTGGCCCTAGTATCCGACCTTACGCACCAAAATCGCTTCAAAGACGCATTTTCGACAACGTACATAACATGGCGCATCCGAGCGGTCGGGCAACCAAACGCCTGGTCAGCAGGAGTTTTGTCTGGCCTAATATGAATCGCGATGTCAACAGCTGGGCGCGCTCATGCCTAGCATGTCAACAAAGCAAAGTGGGTCGTCACGTTAAAAACTCTCCACAACACATTGCAATGCCTAGTGAGCGTTTTCGTCACGTGCATATCGATATCATAATCATGCAACCATGCAATGGGTATAGGTATGCGCTTACTATGATCGACCGTTTCTCACGCTGGCCAGAGGCTGTGCCACTGAAGGACATCACTGCTAACACTATAGCCGACAACTTTTACGCCTGCTGGGTAGCACGATTCGGAGTGCCGACCACAATAACGTCCGACAGAGGTTCTCAATTCGAGTCGCAGCTTTTCGACGCGCTCGCAAAACTTATTGGCAGCAACAGAATACGAACTACAGCATACCATCCTGCCGCAAATGGGATGGTTGAACGTTGGCATCGATCCCTAAAGGCAGCCATCATGTGCCATGATTCACCAAACTGGGTAGAAGTTCTGCCTACAGTTATGTTTGGGCTTCGGGTGAGCCACAAAGAAGACATCAAAGCTTCTGCAGCAGAGCTCGTATATGGAACTGCACTCCGTATACCAGGTGAGTTTTTCACCTGTAATTTTTGTAAAAAACCTTGTCAACGACCTTATGATGGACCTTACGAAGTCATCGAGCGCATATCAGACTATGTTTTTAAAGTCAATGTTGAAGGTACTCCGGTTACTATTACTACAGAGCGACTTAAACCAGCATTTTTCGAGCGGAACGACACGTTACCAATCAGGACAGATCCGGACTCATCGTCACTGTAAGCAGCACCATCTGATCCTGTAGTTCTACAAGTTCCTCTCAGGACATATGCAGCAGTGAGACGGGTACATTTCGCCACTCAGCGATAGCTTCGTCACTCGGAGGGGAGTACTGTGGGAACTTGGAGTTGATGACAGCTCCACCTAGATGTCACAGGCAGCTCATGAACAATCACAACCAACTTCATTAAAAAATCTTTCCTTTTTTATGATGGGTACTTTTTACACATCACTAATTCAACGCACGTTTTCTAATCCTCGTCAATTGTACTGCGCAACAAACTAATTGTAACTTTAAGGTTATTAAATAAAATTACCAAAACATATTGATACGTCGAGCATTTATTTAAAATAGGTAGCCAAGATAAACGCTACAAAATCAAATGAAAACGTATTTAAATCAAATATTAATTTGATAGTGCTCCTAAGCTGTTTTTATTTAAATCAAATATGCGCGTATTTAAAATTGTATTAAATATTGAAATATTAGAATTAAATATGGAAATAATAGATGTTTTATTTATTTAAATGCGAACATTTTTTTTTTTTTTTTGCACTTTTTTTAAGTTACTTTTTTTTTGCTTTATTTAATTTTTTTTATTTGCCTTAGAATTATTTGTAACAACTTTTCCACAAATTCAGTTTTGCCGGAATTCGAACCGGGAACCTCTGGAGTTTGGAGTGCGCACTATCCGAATCGTCTATTTCCAGCATTATTCACAAGCGTCTAAATGTTTGTATATTGCTCAGCAAGTCCTATAAATTTAAGTTTTCCAATCTAAAAATAGAAATTTCAATTACGAATTGCTCAGCAAGCGTTGATTTTTTTTCTTCTAAAAATAGAAACTCACAAAAAACGTTATTTTCTTTCTGCTTCATATATATTTCAGTTTAGACACACAAAAATTATGCCTGTGATAGATCAGTGTGAATTTCTTATTTCCAATTTGCAGAGGTCTAGGTTCAAGACTGGCTGGTGGCAATGAAGTTTTTTTATTTATAGAAAACATTTAAATACGCGCGTATTGAATTTCTATATGAGATACTAATTTCCAAATATTAAAATATTCAAATCACATTTAAATAAAAAATATTTAATTCTACTATGCGTTTGTTCGCTCAGTGTAGAGCTACAAAAAACGAGCAAATTTAGAATTCATTCGGAAATATCAGGCTAATTTATCTATAGTTTTCAATCCTCAAAAAGTCAAAATTAAAACACACTCAACTAGATGGGAATCACGACGGAGACGGCAATACGGTAGAGCGGTAGCCGCCGAGCTTAGATTTATTTCTATTTTATTGTCGACGGTGTACGGTATAGGGTTGCACCGAGGCATTAGTACTGCCAATATTTTTGAAATTCGGTGAAGCGGCCGAAAATAAGCCGAGTCAAATAGAAATTTCCCTGATTCATTTTAAAATATTATATTTTTTTGTTTTGTTTGCTGTTTTTTGTTGTTTAATTAATTCCAACCGTATTTGAAATGGTGTAAAGTAAGAAAGATGTAAACAAATTTCAATTGGTGTTTGTATTTCAGAGATGCAATCGTGTTTTTCGACTTGGCTTCGACAGCTAATATGGTGTCGAATGTGTTTCGATAGTGTTCCGACCAAATATCAAAACAAAAACGAAACTTAAATGATGGAATACTGTCGATTTCGTTTGATATCAAGATACGCGATTGCACCCCAGAAGTTTACAAGTATCTAAAATTTTGTATGGCGACCTTATTAACAAAAAAAGGGTTGATAAGTGCAAAGATATCTAAATGGGTTGGGAAAGTTATAGTTAGTGTTATGAAATATTCGATTAATATAGTTAATTGTGGATGCGAGTTTTATTTGTCACCTACCGCTAATTGCATACACAACACAAAGTAAGGCTGATTTTTATATTTATGAATTGGTTGATACAGCGTATGAATTGTGACACATGAAAAAGAGATGGTAATATTTTGCATTGCAAAATATATTAGTATGACTGAAACAGAGTGCTCAAATTCTTATAGGACGATTGATACTAAATTCTGTTAACCCCCTCTGTTAAGTGTATTAAATTATACATTCCTAAAAATGGCCATTTCGTTTCCATTTTCAGTCGCCTGGACTTGGTTCAGCAAAAAAATCTCGTCCGGTAATTTTTGTAAAAAAAATTAGCGACCAATTTTCATTTTTAAATTTCCTATAAAAATCTGGGAACGGCCGCAGTGATAACGAACACGATTTTCATTTTTGACTTTGCTTGGGACTCAGGGAATCTATTCCCGTCGGTAGAAGTCTTTAAATTGCTCACGAGCTGGAAAACAACGCAACAATCATGAAAAATGTAAATATTTCCAAAAAATATTTATTTTTCTATTTTGAACAGCTGATCTTTGTTTACAAAAAAAAGCAAACAAACTTTGACTATCTGTACTCTTCTTTGGGCATAGAGCGGATCTTCTCTTTTATGGGAAGATTCATACGCTGTATCAACCAATTCATACATGTGACAACTCAGTGGTGGTGGAAATAGAGGAGCGGAGTCTCGGCACGCTTGCTTTGCGCGGCTGAGCTCGCCGGAGTCGCGGGGTCTTATTTTGCTCCAAGTGAGCAACAAAAACATTTTTAATTTGGGAACTTCGTGCCTTGAGAAACACATGGGAAAATTGGAAATGAAGATTGAAAGTTAATTGGGGGGATAGATAGAGAGAGGGATAGGGGGAAACCGACTGCAAACTGGCCATCAGATGGCAATGTTCATGTCTTGGGTGCATGATGGAATGCACCTAGGCAGCCCACCCACATAGTCGGTCATCCGACCACCGATAACGTTTTTTCTTTGCCATATCTTTAAAAATCAATTTTCGAAAACGCCCCTGTTCTTTTCCTTCTTCTCTTATTTGCGGCTAATCAGCCTCGCAATTTTTCTTATAATTTCCAAAATTTGCTTGTGCAAACAATAATTTAAATTTATTTAACTTTTTTTTCGCTTTCTTTATTTTAAGCACGACCGGTTGTTTTGGCTGATTAAATTGAGTGCCTTGAATTTTCTGCCGATCATCCTCTCGATCCGTCTCCAATTCCACCTTCCTTATATCCTCCTCTTTTCCTCTCCTTTTTTCTTCTGGGTGGCCAATTTTGTCGATGACCGATAGCGAGCGAGCCCTTGCAGACTTGCCATCACTATCTGACCAACACTACCTGTCAAGTGAAAAAAATTCAGCTTATACTCCACAAGTGGTTTGGTAAAAATGGTTTCGAGTGTAAGAGTATATACATTGGTTTGAATTTCGCATTTGACAGAATAAATTCTTTCGAAATAAGTGGTTTTTTGAAAGGGAATTTGGAGTAAATGGGCTTGCGTTAAATGGAGAGAGGTTGTTTTGTTTATAATATAGTTACTTGTTTGTGCTTATTTTTCGAGCCACGCTAGGCGTGGTCAAGGTACTGTTGTCTGCAGTTCTCTGCTCGCTGCGCTTCGTGTAAGTATGTTTTTCAGACAATTTCGTCGTCGAAACGACGAAGCATGAACTTTGTGTAACTTTTAGAGCGAAATTTAGTCAATCTGTGCAATTATTCAAAACTTTAAGAAACTAATGATGAAATTTTCGAATAAAAAAAACATAAACCCCGCAGAAAATAAGCAAAAACGGAAGATTTTCGCCTCTTCTAAGCGACAAATGACAAAGTCAAGCTGTGCAAAGTGTCGTAAAAGCTTGTGTAGAAAACCAAATCTCTTTGCCTCTTGTATATAATTTAAACTTATGTTTATAAAACATAAGAACTATTTAATTTTAATATATTAATATAAAACTTCAATCATATTTCATGGATGTGTATTAAATTTGTTTTTTTCACTTTTTAATATTATTTTTTTTATTTGAATACAATTTAACTTGAGCTGTGAAAACTTTAATTTTGAATAAACAACATCAAAAAAACTTCTAATGTATTTTATTTGGATAGTTATTGAAGTAATTATTAAAAAACAATCGGTTTTGAATACCATATTGTCATAGTTTATTTGTCGTCGTATCGACGAAGCATGACCTTTATGTACAAAAAATAAGGATGACCTTCTTGGGTTCAAAAACCCAAAACCAAATTTGGCGACTTTTGGCGACTTCAAAACGTTGAAATGGCGACCAGGTATGAAAAATGTTTGTCATCTCTGCTGCAGTGTCTTCTTGATTTTAATTTGGAGAACAGATTGAGGTCTGAGAAGCACGAGTTGACTTGACCCTAGAGATGAGCGATCCGGTGATTTTTCAGGAACGGCGTTCTTAGGTTAGGTTAGGTTATAAGGGTGTGTGGTACAAAAGAGTACCATTTCCACTCGGAGGCCATCTGTGGCCCATTGTGAATCCCTTTTAATTTTTAACGTTTTGTGTGCGTATATGTGAGACCCTTTCTCAATTTCCCTCCTATAGTGTCAGCGCACGTTTGGTCCATCAAGGATCCATTTTGTGCTTCGAATGAACTTTAGAAGGTCCGATACTGTATGCTCTGACAGCTCTGTTGTGCTCTCAAAGAACCGGGAGCCCAATGCTCGTTGGCGCTTTGTTTGTAGAGCGGGACAGTGGCAGAGGAAATGTTGTATGGTTTCTAGTTCATACTCATCTCCGCAGCTCCTACATATATCTGTGGTTACTATATGCCATTTCCCCAGCATGGATCCTATGGCACAGTGTCCGGTGATAACCCCCGTCAGTATGCTAAGAGATTTCCTATCCAGGGATAGCAATTCCTCTGTTCTTTTCGAGTTCAATTTAGGCCATAGAAGTCGAGACGTTTTGCAGTCTTGTCTATTGGCCCATTTATCGTTTATTTCCCTATTTACCATACTGTCAATTATTCCGTATTGGTTGCGTATCGGTTGCAGAATTGAGTTGTCGGCCGCACTGATCTCCATAGCAGAGCCTCCCCTGGCCATCTCGTCCGCCTTGTCATTCCCTTCTATATCGCTATGTCCGGGAACCCAGCAGAGAGTAACCCGATGGTGGCCCTGCACGATTCGCAATGCTTCCCTACACCTCTTTACTGCTTTCGAGTTGACAGTGTACGACGTGATTGCTTGTATGGCCGCCCTATTGTCTATGCAGATCATTACATTTTGTGTGCGTATGTTTTGATTGGCTAAGGCTCTAGCAGCTTTCTCTATCGCGTAGATTTCCGCTTGGAAGACGCTGCTAGCGTCCGGCAGTCTGAAGGACTTTTGGAGGCCAAGCGCTTCACAGTAAAAACCCGCACCTGTTCCTATATCCATTTTGGATCCATCCGTGAAAACGACAGTGTCGTCAACGTTCGTCACCGTTCTGTTGCCCCAATCTTCCCTTTCCGGGAATAATTTTTGGAACCTATCAAATGCATAACTAGGGCAGATGTAGTCTGTCGGTGCCCTTAGGCTTTCAGATTCGTGTCTTGTTCCTAGCTTACAGATTTCGTTAATTATCGAGGCATGTCCATACGATGCTTGTCTCCACATGCCGGCCTCCCTCAGTCGGAGGGCGCCTTTTGCGGCGCAGCTTTGTATGTACAGGTCTACCGATGGCAGGCCTAGCATTATATCTATTCCCGCCCTTGGTGTGCTTCTTGCGGCTCCCGCAATCGATCTACCGGCTAGCGATTGCACTTTCGTGAGGAGTCCGAGGCGGCTTCCAACATTAGTAGTGGTCCACCACACCAACGACCCATAGGTGAGGATAGGGCGTATTATTGCATCATAAATGTAGAACGCGTTGAGTCCTTTTCTCATTCTCTCCTCTGTGTTTCTTTTCCACGTAAGTTTGTGGTCCAGAATTACGCCGAGGTATTTAGCTTCATTAGATAGTTTCAGTTCAATTCCCTCTAGTTGTGGTAACCTGAAGTAGGGAATTTTCGTCTTTCTCGTAAACAGTACTAATTCTGTCTTAGAGGGATTAACTCCAAGTCCGTTTAGTTTCGTCCAGTCTGAAATCTCTTTTAAGGCCGATTGCATGAGTTCTGATATTGTGGGCAAAAATTTGCCTGAAATCAGTATGCACACGTCATCAGCGTAAGCAGTAATTCTAATACCCTTTGAGTTAAATGATTTTAGGATTTTATTTACTACAACAACCCACAGGATAGGGGAAATTACTCCTCCCTGTGGGGTCCCTCTAGTTACGGATTTTCTGGCGGTGCCCGTACCCCACATTGAGTTGATAACTCTAGTCTCTAGCATGTTGTGAACCCAATGTTGGATAGGACGTGGCACAGATACATCATCTAGACCATTTAAAATGGCCTCTGTTGTTACGTTGTTAAAAGCACCTTCCATATCTAAGAATGCGGCTAACGTGTACTCTTTTATGTGTAGTATACGTTCCACATGACCGACAACTTCATGGAGAGCGGTCTCAACAGATTTACCTTTCTGGTATGCATGTTGTGATTTGCTTAGAAGTTGTGGGTTTATGGAACCTCTCAGGTAAAGATCAATCAGTCTCTCCATCGTTTTTAATAGGAACGATGAGAGGCTGATCGGTCTGAAATCTTTCGCAGCGGTGTGGCTCGCTTTCCCCTCTTTGGGAATGAAAGCTACCCTAACCTCCCTCCATAATATCGGTACGTACCCTACTTGCAGACATTCCGTGAAAATATCTAATAGAAGTGGTACTATATGCTCTAAAGAGTAGTGTAGCATGGCTGGGAAAATACCATCGGGCCCCGCAGATTTGTAGGGCCTGAAGGATTTTACTGCCCAGGCTATTTTCTCTCCCGTTATTACTGATGGTAACTCGTCTCCGAGCACGTTGCTTATCTGTGACCTGTTCAGATTGTGATTTCTAGCATCCGTGCAATCAGGGAAGTGAGTTTCCATAAGCAGATCCAGTGACTCCTGACTAGATTCAGTCCATGAGCCGCCCGACCTCTTTAGGTACCCCGGGACATTAGGGTCTTTGGATAGTACTTTGCGAAGTCTAGCTGCCTCATTGACATCTTCAATTAGCTACAAAAGAGTTGCCATGATTCCCTCTTGGCTGTTCTTATTTGTCTCTTAAATTCATTAAAACTGTCTTTATACGTTTGCCAGTCGGCCTCACTTCTACTCAATTTGGCTTTATTGAATAGTTTCCTTGTTATGCCCCTTAGTTGTCGTAGGCCTGTGCTCCACCAGGAGTTACCTGGCTTTGAACTGGGACGACTGATGGGACATGACGACTTGTAAGCTTTTTCCAGAATGGTCGTCAGATTTCCGACTTTGCTGTCACTAGTCACTGTGGATTGTAAGGAGGCTTGAAGCTTTGAAAATCCGTTCGCGACTAGTGTTGAGAACAAGTTCCAGTCGGTCCTCCGAGGGTTTCTGTAGGGCTTAGGTTTCTCTTTGGAATGATTAATATCGAAGAGAATCCGATTATGATCAGAGAAAGAGCATTTGTCGGACACTCTCCAGTTATCTACCTCAATATTATTGTTTTCTGTTAATAGTGTTATGTCTATTACCTCTTCTCTAACCCTATTTTGAAACGTTGGCGTGTCGCCCTTGTTGCAAATTATTAGGTTAGTATTCAATATGAATTCAAAAATTGACTCACCTCTTGTATTTTAATTTGGAGAACAGATTGAGGTCTGAGAAGCACGAGTTGACTTGACCCTAGAGATGAGCGATCCGGTGATTTTTCAGGAACGGCGTTCTTAGTAAACATGATTTCTTAATTACCGTTCTTTTAAAAAGCTACCCTGATCATGGTTTGCCGGTATGGAGTAAAATTGCAACAGTGATTTTCTATTCCTTGTACAACGTTCTTTGAGATGGTGATCCTAGCCGAATATTTAGTCGGTCTAAAAAATAATAACCCAAATAATAGCTTAACCAGTAATCTAAAAACCTTATAATTATTAGATTTACCAAAAGTTAAATTTATGCGGTTTTGCTAATTTTTTGGTAGTAGCATTTTTAGCAAAATGCCAACCCTTGAAATATTTCCAACACAAAGAAAACTGAAACAACAGCAAAAGAAACGAATCGCTGTAAACGATTTGTATAGTCGTTTACAGCGATTCGGAAAAAAGAGACGACGAATTTGGCAAAACGTGAAATATCGGATATCAGTAAAATCACTTTTTTCATATATCACTGTAACGATACATACTCGTTCTTTCAGCCAAAATACGTTTACTGAAAGAACGATATTTTGAATCGCGGCGATTCGAAATTTTCGATCACTGCAGTTACCAGCGATTTTTCAATCACGGAAATCTCTACTTGGCCTATGCTCTTGCTGCTGCTAGTGTTGACCTTTCTCATCATCGAGGTGTTACATTATCCGGTAGCTCAATTTCTTGTAGGAGTTTGAAGAGTCTATAAGTGAAATCAGCTCATAAAGTTTGTGAATCTAAAACGTTTGCTTTTGGGGTCAAATTGGATGATGTCTATACTACATCCATGCAGCAGTTTTAGCCATGGCAAAAGAAAGAAGGTAGTGCCGCTGTCACTTACTTTGATTAAACTGACGATTTTCTGAAGTATGTTTGTTCAAGAAGGATATAAACACAGAGGACGACATGACGGTTACCGTTAGGATCGCCATTTTGTCGTGACGTCAGCTGATACTTCTTGTCACACGAACAGCTGTTCTTTCTGGCAGCCAATGTTGCCAGAAAGATCTGAATTGAAATATTTTCTGCTAGAGTGGATATTTCGTTTAAGACTCAAAAACGAATATAGATGCAACAGAAATGTCGGAATTTGATAGTTCTCAAATGTAATTTTTATTACTTGTTTTGAACAAAATAACCGATCTGCATTTGTCAATACTAAACATTTTTGCATTTAAAATGTGATTGTATTTGTTATAAAACTTAAAATTGCGTGTCCTTTTCGATTAAACGGTGCTTCAATGAAACCATATCGTGTTGTTCAAGTTTTTCGCTAAAATATTATTATTATTAAAAAAAGTGTACGTACATCAAAATATTTAAATAAACCTAACATTTTCTTTTGTAGAAATTGGTTTTGCCTTTTCATTTCCAAAAACTCACCTTTCATCGTCGAATACTTTCCGTAACTCACAACCATGGAAACGTCGTTATTTTCATTTTCATCCGCTATTGGTCCAATTAATCGGCGCTTACTGGGGTTGTGTAGTGACCCCAAAGTTTTCCTTTTGCAGACAGTGGAAACTGTCATTGTCGCTCCGCAGGATTCGGGATTTGTTTGCCTAATTTTAATAATTTCGAATTGTATTTCTACTAACGACTAATTAATACAGTAGAAAGTCCATTAATCTGGTAGCACTGTTGCGAAACCAAATAAGCTAAATTTGTAGCAACGCTTACATTTTTCTGCCAAAGTGACAAGAAGTACCTGCTGACGTCATGCTACACTGCAAAGTGAAATGCGCTGTTCATACACACCTAAAGTGTGTAAAACTTGTAGACACATTTTACACACAAATGTGAGTGTATAAACGATGTAAGTGCTTCAAAAAAACACGCATTCGTGATAATTAACATGTCAAAATCTAGAACGTGTGTCTTTTTTATTTATCAAAATAAATACACACTTAAAAATGTGTGTTGTGTGTAAAATTACTCACCAAAATATAGGTTCACTTTGCAGTGTAGATAACGGTAAACGGCCTCATGTCGTTATCTAGTATTCAATGTATCTTGATGTTTGTTTGTAAACAAATCGAACAGCGATGCCACCCGTTGAAAATTATTTGAAATATTGTTGGGAATTATAAAATTTCTTGACGCGTACATTTTACGTGTTTTACAATATAATTTCGATGCCGCATGGCCATGGTGTTTTAAGAGATTACACTGACCTGGGAATGCCGGAATTCGACAGTTTTTATATGAAAATGTAAATAGGCAAAGCATGGAGTTGCCACCTTTTATGTTTTTGTATGACTTTTCGGTGCAAAAATTTCTATCCCGTTTTCACTACCGCAGTTTTTATTAGCTCTTTGTCTGATTTTTCGTCATGGAAATGATATTTACACGGCTCTTAAAATCTTGTGGGTCAAATTTTAAATTTCTTTACAATTGAAGGGTTTAATGGTTGTAGAATGTAGTAACATACAAATTATTTCGAAAAAATCAGTTTCAATTGGCTTTTTTCAATAAAAAAAAATTGGTGACTTGTCTTCTTTGTCGCTTCTGAGATGACCCTTGCCATTTCCATTTTGCCAAAAAGTCAATTTTGTAAATTGAGCGTCATATGGCTGCCTTTTCAAGGCTTTACTTCCTTTGTTTCAAATTGCTTTATATGTATACAAAAATGTGATTCATATGTTTGTGCAAATAAACTGTTAAATTCTGTAAGGCGAAGTGCGTCCTTGCACATTTTTTGGCGATTCACGTCAGTTGGGATTACAGCTATTGCTTGGTTTGTTCTTTTTTGTTTCCATTTTGTTCTGGGTGACGGGTGAACAAAATTGAACAATTTTATTGGTTGTAATTACTTTTTTTTATATTTGTTTTGTTTAATTGCACTGCAAAGTGAAATGCGTTTTTCATACACACCTTAAGTGCGTAAAACTTGTAGACTCATTTTATACCCAAATTTTCTTGTGTAAACGCTGACAGTGCTTTAAAAAACACACATGTTAATATAGCAAACCAAAATCTAGAACGGTTTTTTTCTTAAATCGAAAAAAACCGTTAAAAAATGTCGCAAAATACTGTCTGCGTTATGTTTATAATAATGTAATAACTTCTGGGTTTTTCATCATACAAATGAAAGTTATACACCGATTGAAGCGTCTGTTTCTATTATTTTCAACAAGCTACGATTCTAAAGTTATCATTAAAAATAGGGTACCACCGACAAAAATTGGTTTTCCTCTTCTAACTTCAGATTTTGGGGGGTAATCAAAATTCAAATTAAGGCTTTTGCCATGCAACCAACAGGTGTGAGCAGTGCGAATGCATCGCAAACAGTAATTGTTACCCTCCCCGCCATGAATAGTGCATCTGCAGAATCAACTGTAGTTGCTACAGTTGATTCTGCAGATGCACTCTTTTTTAACTCTCCCGCATCACCATCGGGCGCTCTCTCATGGAGGAAACAGTGTCACAGTCCTACACACTACACCCAGCAGGCAGCAAATATTTCTTTTTCTAATATTATTTATTCAGTTGGATCACCTACGATAACTTAGGTCTTAGGTGATTTTTCAATAGATTGGGATAATTAAGCTTAATTTTATAACTTCAGCTTAAAACTAATTTTGATTTTTTCTTTTTGATTGCCATATATCCATTGATAGGCAATGCGTATTTGTCGTAGCTAGTATTTGGATAATATACTAGTTTCGTTTAAGACGTGAGGGATTCAGTGGTCTTAGTAAGTTTCTAGCTAGAATGTTTGGGTGAAACATGAGCTTCTGCTTGTACTTCGAGGTAAGTTTCGGAATTTCGTCTTTTACTGCAGGAATATTCAAATCTCTGTGGATGTTTGCGTTTCTTATATACCAAGGAGCTCTGGTAATTTGTCGCAGGAGTTTTTACACATCGGAAGGAGAGGCTGTACCCCTGAGTTCAATTCCATATGTCCATATGTGTTTTATTATACTTTTGTATATCTGGACTTTGTATGTGAGATTTAGTTTTGACACTTTTGAGATTAGCCAATTTAATTCTAATTGTTTTAATTTAAACTGAGTGGTTTTAGATTGAATGTGCTTGTTCCATGAGTCGGCGATCGAGGTGCATACCAAGGTATTTGGTTTCGGTGCTTTCAGGAACAGCTTGGCCGTTTATTAATAGAGCGGGGCACGTGTCCCTTCTTAAAGTGAAGGTTAAGTGCCAGCTTTTGGATTCATTGACCTTGATTTTCCATCGAGATAGCCAACTACATAGAGTATCCAAATGTTTCCGCACTTATAGAGTTGCCATGTCTGGGTTTGAGTGACAGCACAGGATAGCGAAGTCCTCAGCAAAAATCGATATGAGCACTCTATCACTTTTGGGCATATCTGCAGTATAGAGAATATATAGCAGAGCGCAAGGACACTTCCTTGTGGTACTCCGGCTACAAATTTTACTACAAATTTTCTATTCGTGAGATAGTTTTTGAGTTGGTTAGGTTAGGTTAGGTTAGGGTTGCGGCTATAAGCAATACCACGAAACTCTCTTATCCTTTACGTGAAGATTGTAGACCTCCTTTCATGGTCTACATCTAGCCCGAACGTGCCGGATTTTATTGCGAAGGTTTTTAGACTTTTAAGTTCAGTGGTTGCGACTTCTCCTAGCGTGTTGAACGTTGCTCTACCAAGAATCTTCCATCTGCTTCTGGTTAAAGCCGGACAGTTGCAGAGTAAGTGTTCCAGTTTTTGAGTAGGCAATGCATATTAGCGGGAAGAATATACTGTAGTTTGTAGATTAGTCCTTCATGCCAGACTTTATCAAAGGCCTGCGTGATATCAAGGAAGGCCTGGTGATCTGGAATCACTTTTTTATCTAGTATTTTGGGTAAAATCAGGAGTTTTTCGAAGAGTTTCGATATTACAGAGAGCAAACTTATAGGCCGGTATGATGTCACATTACTGGGATCTTTTCCCAGTAATGTGACATAATTGTACCCTGAGAAAGTTTATAGTTGTCTGGATAGTGACTTGTTCTGAGAATCGCGTTAAATATGTACAATAAATGGGTTATTGCAATCGTTGGCAGTTCTTTTATCATTGTGGGCGTAATTAAATCCGGTCCTGGTGCTTTCTTTGGATCCAAGCAGTTGTGTATTGCCTCCACAAGTTCCTTTTTCTTAATCGCGACTATACTAGAGATATTGTGTGGGATTAATCTTGGTAATGGGATGTCACCAGTTGTCGCGTTTGGGGTGAGCACACTTTTTAGGTGGTTGGCAAAAGCCGCACCTTTTTCAGCATGGCTTCTGGCCCAGATTCCGTTTGGAAGCCGTATGGGATGTTTCGCAAGCACAGGTTTTTTCATATTTTTGGCAGCACGCCAGAGAGAGTAATTTGTTGATTTTGTAGGTTCGAGATGTTCAACGAATTGTTTAGTCTCTTTCTGATTTATATTTTAGCTGTTTTTGTAGATTTCTCGTAATATCTTTTAGTTGTTTTTTCAAGTTTGGCGATCTGGAGTAGAATTCGAGTAACCCCCAGTAGAACTTTTTGGGTTTGGAGCGGGAGTGGCCGCTTTAGCTGCTTGGGAAAGCAAGAGTGTGAAATTACTTACAGCTGTGTTTATTTCATCTTTGGTTTTTAGTGACACATTAGGGTTAATGTGGGAGCTTACGATATTTGAACCAGTTTGTGAGTTTACTGGTCAATTTATCTGGTGGGTTGACCTCAGAGCTTGGGATGTACTTTATTGTGATAATAGTAGGCGTATGGTCTGATGAGAGTTCTTGAGAAGATTCTATATTCAATTGGCTCCTTTTTACAGTTTTAAATATAGCAAAGTCAATCACGTCGGGAGTTTTTCGACTGTCAGTTGGCCAAGTCAGTTGATGGTGTTCAACAGGAGCCAGCCCTTTGGTAATATTAGGCGAGAGCCCCAATATGTATGTTTGGCGTTGAAGTCGCCGGCAACGAAAAACTTTGGTCCAAGAGAATGGAAAAAAGTCTGGAACTATTGCTGAGTTATTTTGTGTCTGGGCTGGCAGTATATAGCTGTTAATGTTAGGCCTTTTAAGTATTCATCGAGAAAAATACTTGTCGCTGGAATATATTCTGTGCAATAAACTGTAGAGCATAATGCTTTATTCTAGTTGGTATCTATATTGTGTCATAGATTGAAAAAGTGTTTTCAGTGAAGTGAGTTTCAGAAATTAGCATAACGTCTATGCAGGACTCTTCCAAGAACTCAAGAAGTTCTAGTTTGTGAAGACACAGGCCGTTTGCATTCCAGAATGATATTTTTAAACCATTCATGGTTTAGACATGAGATGTTGTAGTAAAAGACTTTGATTTTTTTATCATTTCTTGCAACATATTTTGCATACCAGACATAAATTGAGACATATTTTGCATGAACACTTCCAGAGTTAGTTCAAGAGAACTGCTAGGGGGATCAGGTTGGGTGTATACGGGGAAACGCCTTGATTTATATTGGGATTTACATAAGTAGGTGCAATGGATTGTGAGGGATCTGTTGGGATTTTTCTTAAATCCTGTTTTGGAGGGAAAGCATAAGCTTTGGGAAGAGCCTTGCTTTTGAAAGATTTGTATATGGGACAGCCTCTATAGTTTGCTGTATGGTTGCCACCACAATTCCTACATTTGCATTTCGCTGGAAAGTGTGCAATAAGATTTTGTGTGGCCGTATTCTTGGCAATTTTGGCATTGAATTGGTCCTCTGCGTTTATGAGGCTCTTCCACTGTAATTTTGCGATGGAGGAGATACCGCAATGAGTAAATTGGGTGGGATTCCCCTTTTTTTAGGGACTTTGGATTAAATTCCAGTTCCGCTCGGAAAAGTGGTTGGGGAATATTTTCTCGATTTTGTATATTAAAAACGGATTCTACTTGGAATTTCTCTTTTGAGCTGATATGTGTAATAGCTCTTTTTTGAATTATAGAAGGAATCGATAATTTTCCTGTAATTTTTTTCATTATATATTTGTATTTTGGTTTCGTGAATATTTCCTTACCGGATAGGGACTACATGAAAGCTATTATGTTTTTTATCTTTTTTGAAAACGATTTCGAGAGCTATCGAATAGTTCGTAGAAGAACAAGGCCTGCAGCCCAATTATTGGTCCTTCAATCCCGATTAAAGAAAAGGAGAAGAAAAGCCCTTCAACAAACAAATTGACACGGAGACGAAAAGCCCCTCCAGATCACACAACAATAAAATACACAAATACAAAATCATCATTATCTAAGCTGCTGCTTCGAATTAAAAAAGGTGCGTTACATTTATTAATGGTGATCTTATGTGCGCATTTTTTAAAATACTAAAAAATAGATAGATACTTAAATTCTATCCGAGATATAAAATAAAAAAAAATTTTCCATACGCTCAATAGCCAGCCGAAGCCACTCATTTACTCTCGTTTTTCTTCATTATTCCAAAAACAATTTTGTGATTTTAGTTTGAAAGTGAAGTGATTTATAAAGTAAATCTTCAAATAATTTGTACACAATTATTCTCTTTTTTAATTCTGCCAACTCTTTACAAAGCAGCGTACATTGGCGCAAATTTGAATTTCGAGAACTTTTCTAATAAAAGTTCAAATGATTTCCGAAAAAGTATATTTTTTGAGTGAAGAATAAAAAGAGAATGACAATAATACCAACCAAATGCAGGTACTCCATACTTAAATTGAGAAAATAAAAAGTAAAAATATTTGACATATTGTACTGTGCAGAAATAACAAAAAGCACACACACACAAACACATACTCCCACCCGCTCTCACAAGAAAAAGTCTCCACTGCAGGTTGTTGCTGCATTTCTGTCGTTTGCTTTAATTAGTTTTCGGTTTTTCAATTAGTAAATTAAAGTAAAATAAAGTAAATTTAAAATTAAATTAAACTCAGTGCGAATAAATTGTGATACAAAAAGTGACAGTGAAGAACTAACTGAAGAAAAAGTTAGCAATGCGGGAATATTAAACAAAACCCGAAGTTCCGAAGTGCAACAACAACAGTGAGAGTAATTCTTTTCTATTTAATTTGTGTGTGTCTTCAGTCAGTCAAGAAATATTTCGAAATTTCTAAGACTGAAACTGATTATTTACAGAGCAAAATATTTAAATAAGGAATAATTTATTTAGTTACCGCTTTTTAATATTTTTTGCGAAATATTCAAAATAAGCGTGTTCAGATATTTAAATATTTTGGCCGATTTGCATTTCGTGCAATTTTTTGTTGGTTTTTTCCATTTGTCTATTCTCATATTCTATAGTATTTGAAGTGCGCCCTACGTCAGTATTTCCGACACTGACAAAGGGTTGAAATTTGTTATTATAAATTTTTTTTATCGCTTTTAAATCTTTTCGAGAAATATTTAAATAAAATTAGCGATTCCAAATATTTTTTGTTACATGGAAATTTTTTTGATTTTTTGAAATTTAAGTAGATTTTTGGTTTTTTGATATTTTTTGTGAAAAACGGCTACCTTAAAGGAATTTCATCGTCTGGCTGACGAAATTCTTGAATTCGAAGCGGAATTCAATACCACTGGTCAGAATGACCATTCGACTTTTTCGTTAGAAGTGCAACGCGAAGAATTTAAAGATTTGTGGGTAAAAGTAAAGGCAGCGTATGAGGTCTGCTCACAGGCAGCCTCTGCCAGTAATGGGGAGCCTAGTGGCGATTTACAAATAATAAAAGATAGGTACAGAAATTGTTATCAGGCATATGTAGCCTGCGCTGCCATGATGGGTGAATTTGCTCACAATCTGACAGCTCATCATTTAACGCCCCCTCCCAGTTCTACTATGATTGTGAATTCAAATAAACATCGTCCGTCTTCCAGCAACATGAGGTTGCCTCCGTGTGACACTGAGATATTTTATGGAGATTATCTCTCTTGGCCTACTTTCCGTGACATGTTCACGGCCATTTATATACAAAACTCCGGGTTAACGTCAGTTGAAAAACTTTACCACCTGAATCAAAAAACTAGAGGTGAGGCTAAAGATATAGTGAAGAAGTCCCCTCTCACAAATGATGGATTTGTGCAGGCGTGGGATAACCTATCAGATAGGTATGAAAATAAGCGTATTTTAGTGAATAGTCAACTGAGGATTTTGTTCGGCCTTCAGCCAGTGACTTCAGAGTCGGGGTCCGCTATAAAGAAATTACAGCGGGATATAAATAGCTGTATATCCGTCCTCGAACTGGGATGCAATTTTCGTATATTTGTCTTCTACTTGCTTACCAGAAGCAACGCAATTTTTAGATATGAACGTTAGTTACAGGTTGTCAACAGTAAGGAGGTTGCATCTGTGTTTAAACTGTTTGGCCAGTTCTCATGAGGTGAAAGATTGTACGAGCAATTACAAGTGCCTTAGTTGCAAGAGGCGTCATAACTCGCTACTTCATCGTGAAGGACTTGGGTCACCGCCTAATTCTCCTGCGCCATCAGATGGATCAAAACAATTTTCCGATTTCAAATGATTTATCCACTGAACCTTCCACATCGCAAGGTCATGTCGATAGGGTTCAGACGCATTTCACAACGAGTACAAAAGGGGTGCTGTTAGGGACAGCTTTAGTGACCATATGTCATTCAGGCTCCGTTTATACGGCCAGAGCGCTAATCGACTCTGGGTCAGAGGGCACATTTATATCAGCGCGTTTGCAGAAACGGCTGAATATACCTACTCAAAGCGTGAATGCCCAAGTAGCAGGGCTAAACAATGTGGTTTCGGCACAAATTCAAAAAATGTGCAAGTTCGTAATAGGTTCACCAATTGATCCTAGGGTAAGAATAGAGACGAAGGGTCTCATTCTTCCTCAGTTAACCGGTAATCTTCCCACAGTTTCTATCGATATGACTTTGATGCAAAATTTACCTAATTTGCCATTAGCAGATCCTAATTTTCATTAAAGCGCACAAGTGGATGTCCTCATTGGAGGTGACACATATCCACGAATTATTTTAGATGGAATACGAAGAGGTATTCTAGGGTCACTCATTGCTCAGAAAACAGTTTTTGGGTGGATCTTAACTGGGCCTTTTAAATTAAACCGACATATTCGATATACTTTAATCAAATATCACTGCAGGATCAGTCGTCAAATTTGACAGAACTTGAGGAAGTCTCAAAGAAAAGTTCTTGGAACTTAAACAAAAATAAGAGTAAGAAAAATTATAGCAAAACCACTCGTAAAAATGAGGATGTGCGTAAATATTTAAAATGGAAAACTACACAGAAAAATTTAGAGAAGTTAGAGATAATGAGTGAAGAAAGGCTATCTCCAAATGAGTGGCGGCTAGACAGAAATATGAAAAAATATTCCGGCCGAGACGATAGAGTTCGGGTTTTAGATATCCGAAAAGAATACGGATCGCGTCGTTTTACGAACGCGCAAAACTTCTGCGAAAGTGGCGGGAGCGTCGATACTGCGGATGGTGGACTTGGACCTCGTTCGTCTGAGCCATCATGTGAACCGCATAGTAAAAAGAGGGATGGACTTGAGCCTAGTTCGCTTGAGGCATCATATGAAGCACAAGGCTGCAGCACGGATGGACTTGGGCCTCGTACGCTTGAGCCATCCATAGAAGCGCACGACGGTGATCTGACTGGACTTGGGCCTCATACGCTTGAGCTGGTCAGCTATCAGCCAACACAATCCCAGCGCGCCTTTGAGCAGCAACGTCACTTTCGTCCAACCCCTAATCTGTGGAGGTATTTTTAGAGGAAATTACCAAATGTAATTTCTATGTATTTTTATTAAATTGAATTTATATTGCGCTGATCACCATTTTTTTAAATGTACGCCCTCCATTTTTTATAAATATGAAATTTTGTAATTTACTATTAGATTTAGTTGCAGTGATGCTGCAAGGCGGGCGGCAATGTTCACGCCAACCGCGTAAATATGAACGCTATCTTATATAAATTTGTTAAATGTAGGGGGCGCTGTTGTCTGTGGCGAAATCTGCTTTCAAGTATGGCGATTTCGGTTTTGCCGACGGCTTTTTGGCTTTTTAAACCTTAATTATCACTCTCGTCCGATTACCATACGAAGCAGCAGCCGCCACAGCCAAGAAAAGCCGGTAAGATTTTCTGAGGAAAATATATAAATAAATAAAGAAAAGATAACTAATTTGAAACGAATTTTCTGTTTTTTATCTTTTTTGAAAACGATTTCGAGAGCTATCGAATAGTTCGTAGAAGAACAAGGCCTGCGCCCAATTAGATATCGTTGTTAGCGATACTCGATCTCAGCGAATATGACAAAATTTCACTTAATTCTATACTATGTTTAGTTCTGCCCTTCGTCCATTGAGTTGGGCATGATATGTCTAATATATGGGGAATAAATTAGTTTCGCTTAAGACGTGAGGGATTCAGCGGTCTTAGCAGGTTTCTAGCTAGAATGTTTGGGTGAAACATGAGCTTCTGCTTGTACTTCGTGGTAAATTTCCGGATTTCCTCTTTGACTTCCAGTATATTCAGGTCTCTGTGGATGTTAGTGTTTTTTCTGATGACACAAACTCTGATGACACAAACTGTAGGGCCAGCAGATTTCATGTGATGGCTATTCTCAAGGGCGCCATCCATGAAACAAAAATACAAATTTATAATGAGGCAGATTTTCGCAAAGTTGTTGACCTTTTCGACAAGTGTAAAAAGAACTATTATACATACCAGCTCAAAAGTAGCAAATATTGTTCTGTGTCTAATATTCTAAACAAGGAAAAATTATCCCAACCAATTTCATTCGAAAAAATATTGTACAATATACACAAAAATATTGTGTTTGCGTTAGCTGTGGTGACCTTCACCAAACCAAATTGTGCCCAAAATCGAGAGAAGACGTAAATGTTAGACATTGTAGTAACTGCGATGGGCATCACACTGCCAACTACAGAGGATGTTCCGTCTACAAAACCCTTACAAATAAGGAGTTTACCGAATCGAAGCCCTTGAGAGCAACTGCTACAAAGAGGTCAAATCGTACACCAAGGAAATGGTGCTAACGCCGTACCACAACAGCAATTTTCATACGCTAATGAAATCAAAGGCTATACCCAAGACCCTCCAGTTATTCAACCTGCTCAACATAACATTGGCCTTGAACTAACACTCCAGATGTTTATGCAAAACATGTCGCAGTTTATGAACGGCATGCAAACTATGATGCAGGAAATTATTCAAAATCAAAACCTGCTAAGCCAGACCCTTATAAAAAAAATATCCTTTTGGAACGCGAACGACTTATGCCGTTCGTACAACTTGTATACCCGGTTACAAGTTGTACGACACTAAACACCCAGGTGGTAAAGCACGAGGTGGATCAGCGATTCTAATTAAGGACAGAATCAAACACTAAGTTCTGCAGGATTTTTGCTCCGAATATTTGCAAGCCACCAGAATACTCCTCGATGAATACATAAAAGGACTTACAATATCTGCAATTTACTGTCCACCCAGCTGCAAAATAACAGAACTGCAGTTTCAGACATTTTCTGCGGCCCTTGGACAAAAATTGTTCGTAGCTGGAGATTTTAATGCCAAACACACATATTGGGGCTCTCGCCTGATTTCGCCCAAAGGAAGAATACTATGGAATACTACCAGCAGACTCGGCCTTGATGTGGTCTCGTCAGGCACGCCAACATACTGGCCATCAGACAGACGCAAAATTCCAGATGTTATTGATTTTGCAGCAATCAAGACCCTTAAACGAACTCAACTAACCATTGAGGCTTCAGAGGAACTCTCGTCTGACCACACACTCACTATTATCACAGTAAAATATGCGCCAAATTCAGAAGTCAACCTACCCGAGAAACTCACCAGTATGCATACGAATTGGCTTAAATTCAGAAAATATATAAGTTCACACATTACCCTACATGTGTCACTGAAAACTGAGGAGCAACTTATTGCGGCAGTGCGTACCTTTACCCTTCTTCTTACAAATGCCACACTGCCAGCAACCCCAACATCAATAACACTACAAAAAAAAAAGTAATTTGTGCCACAAAATATAGCTGCGCTCTTATAAGAAAAGATTGTTGATCATATGGTATTTGCTTTAAAAGTTTCACAAATGTGAGAGAAATACGTATTTTCTAACTTGTGGGCGGTAAAAGTGGGCGTGTCAAAACCTATCCTATATCACGACTCACGACCCCTAGAAC
The DNA here is from genome assembly GCA_951394025.1 of Heteromyza rotundicornis. Taxonomy (NCBI): domain Eukaryota; kingdom Metazoa; phylum Arthropoda; class Insecta; order Diptera; family Heleomyzidae; genus Heteromyza; species Heteromyza rotundicornis. Next base: position 56,075,857 of record OX596011.1, on the reverse strand, counting down.
ACATATATAAATTTTGGTGAGAATCGGTGCTGTAGTTTTCGCGTCTACTGGTGACAAACATACACATCTCCTTTATATGTATAGATGTGTAGTCTATAAAACCCTTAAAAATAAGGTTTCTTCCCAAACGAAGCCCTTCAGAGGAACAACTGTGACGATGTCAAACCCTACTCCAGCCAATATCACCCAGATGAAATCATACCCACCACTCCAAGGGAATGGAGCTATGACTGCACCACAAGAACAACCATTTTCATACGCAAATGCGCTCAAAGGCAATACCCAAGACCCACCAGTTACTCAACCTGCTCAACAGAACATTGGCCTTGAACAAACACTCCAGATGTTTATGCAAAACATCTCGCAGTTTATGAATGGCATGCAAACTATGATGCAGGAGATGTTACGCAATCAAAAAATGTTAATCCAGACCCTTATAAATAACAAACCATGAATGCGATAAAAATATCCTTCTGGAACGCGAACGGCTTATGCCAACATAAATTGGAACTTATGCAATTCCTCAACTCACACTAGGGCTTTCGATCCCGAAGGCTTTTCGCAATCCCGGGATTTTCGGGACTGAAAATTGGATTTTTCGGGATTTGTTACTTTTACAAGCAAAATGCATTTAAAAAAAAAAAGAAAAGTTTTTTATGTGTTTTATTGGAAAACTGATAGTTTTAGCTTAAATAAATAAACATAAACATTAATTTCAATTTATTAAAGGTACAAATTAATGAATTTTTTTATTTTCAGTATTTGAGTTTCCGTTTCATTAGGAACGACACAATTCAATTCAAAATATGCTTAAGTAAGGTTTCTGAAATTACTTTTGTATCAGTTTTCAGTTTTACTTAATTATTTTTACTAAGCAATTCATTTTTGTGCGTTCGCTAAGACTGAAAATACCAATTTTCTTCTGAAATAAATATAAAAAATTTGTTCTTCAAGAAAAAATTTCAAGCACAAACAATTTTATTCGTAATATTTTTTTATATTTTATGAGCGATGAAAAGTTATATTTTTCTTGTATTAAACTTTTTTTATGGACTAATTTATTTAAAATGTAGTCCCGAAAATCCCGGGATTTAGGAAAAAATATCCCGGGATTTTCGGGATTAAAAATGGACCGGGATCGAAAGCCCTAACTCACACTGCATAGATGTAATGCTATATGCAGAGACCCATATGACCCAAAAACACTATTTTAAAATACCCGGATACAAGTTGTACGACACCAAACACCCAGGTGGTAAAGCACGAGGCGGATCAGCGGTTCTAATAAAGGACATAATCGAACACTATGTTTTACAGGAGTTTTGCGTATTTGAAAGCCACCTATGCCTTGATGAATACATAAAAGTACTAAAAATATCTGCAATTTACTGTCCACCCAGCTCCAAAATATCTGAACGGCAGTTTCAGAAATTTTTTGCAACACTTGGCCCAAAATTTCTCGTAGCTGGAGATTTTAATGCCAAACACACTTATTGGGGATCTCGCCTGATTTCGCTCAAAGGAAGACTACTATGGAATATTACCAGCAAATTCGGCCCAGATGTGGTTTCGTCAGGCACGACAAAATTCCAGATGTTATTGATTTTACAGTAATCAAGACCCTTAAACGAACTCAACTAACCATTGAGTCTTCAGTGGAACTCTCGTCTGACCAAAAAATAGCGCCAAATTCAGAAGTCAACCCACTCGACAAACTTACCAGTATGCATACTAAATTCAGAAAATATATAAGTTCACACATTACTTCAAACCCACTACTCATCAGAAGAAAAGCACTAATGGATGATATTGCCAAGTTGAACCAAACAAAAAATTCCAGGTCATGACTTAATAACGGCTAAAATGGTAAAAGAGCTACCATAAAATGCTGTTACTCACTTACTGTACATATACAATGCTACATTAAGAATACCCAACTGACTGGAAGCTGTCGCAGATCACGATGATTCCGGGATAATACCCTACAAACGAGAGTTCATATCGCCCAATAAGCTTACTCTCTACCCTATCAAAACTTTTTGAGAAAATTCTGATAAAAAAAATTATGTTACCCACAATACTCGGTAAAGGTGAATACGCAATCACCGATTCGGATTTAGAGAAAAGCACGGCACAATTGAACAGGTTCATCGCATTGTTGACATGATCAAAAAAATATTCGAAAAAACCAATACTGCTCAGCTGTATTCCTTGATATTACCCAAGCTTTTGCTAAGGTGAGGCATAAATGATTAATAACCAAACTACAGAAACTATTACCCGCTAGCATGCACATTTTGCTTGAAAACTACTTGACCCGCAGAAAAGTTGTAGTTAAACATAAAAGTTTCGTTTCTCGTAGATTTGATATTCTTGCCGGTGTACCGCTAGGCAACGTTCTTGACCCCCTCCTGAATATACTTTTTACAGCTGTATGCCCACCAATAATCAGACCCTCATCTCAACATTTGGCGATGACACCGCAATATTGTGCTCGCACTCAAACCCTATGTTGGCATCACAACACAGGCAAGAACATTTGAACACTTTACAAAATTGGTTATCTAAGTGGAGAATTCGAGTCAACGAGTCTAAGAGATCCCATCTTACCTTCACTCTAAAATTACACAAATCAAACTAAAACAAGTGAGTAAGTTTCAGTCGGGCAAGCCGACTTATATATACCCTACACCTACTGGGCCATATTGTATCCGCCATCTTGAATTTTGAAAATGCGACATCAAATTCGTATTCAACGACCCCAAAAATCCCCCTATACAAAATTTCATACTGTTTTGATGAAATCTTAAAATTTTCGGCCGCCATATTGGTTCCGCCATCTTGAATTTTTAAATTCCGACATCAAATTCGAAATCAGCGATCTTGAAAACCCCACTATACAAAATACTGTTTTGATGAAATCTTCAAATTTTATATGGGAGTAGGCGTGGCAGTCGACAAATTTTGGATAAATCCAAAATTTGGGATCCCTAGCTTTCTTCTAGCTTCTGCAATCGTGTTTACAAGAAAAGAGGACGGACAGACAGGGAGGTAGGCGTGGCAGTCGACCGATTCCACCCATTTTCAATACCAACTCCTTCTAGGGCCTAAGAAGGATAAATACAAAATTTGGGATCCCTAGCTTTCTTCTAGCTCCTGCAATCGTGTTTACAAGAAAAGAGGACGGATAGGGTTAAATCAACTCAGGAGGTGACGCTGATCAAGAATATATATACTTTTCCATACCGGTCACTTCTCCTTCTTGGTGTTACAAACATCAGACCAAAGTGAATATACCCATACATTCATGAGGTGTAGGGTATAAAAAACTCGAACTCAATTGGCTACTCTCGAAGCAATCGAGACTCAACATCACATATAAAATTCTTTTATGCAAAAGTGTAATTAAACCCATATGGGCATATGCGATTGAACTCTGGGGAACAGCATCTCCGTCAAATGTTGAGAAAGTGCAACGAACGCAGTCGAAAATTCTGCGACAAATCGTGGGAGCACCATGGTACATAAAAAATGTACTCATAAACAGAGATTTGCAAATACCGAAAATATCCAAAGAAATCCCTAAACGTATAACAAAGTATGCAGATAAGCTGAAATTGCATCCAAATATTCTAACTATAAATTTGGTTAGACCCACCCGACCCCTACGTCTTAAGCGTTACTATTCGCTTCCGACTTCCCAATTATGCCAGCAGCCAGTCGATGCCAACATCGTACGATGTCAACATCACCTTGATGCCGCCACAATCATCGATTATTGCAAAACGTTGTCCAAATCGTTGGATTAGGGCAACGAGCATTTGTATACATTTTTAAATGTTAATTAAATTTTTAAATTCGAAAGTTAAAAATTATTGTTAGTTCTAAGTATTTAGAAAGATCCAATAAAACAAAATATAAAGTTATAAAAAAAAAATGTGTGTTGGTAGGTTTTTTTGCAGTGAAGCCACAATTTTCTTTGATTAATCAATTTAAAGTGTTGTGTGTGACTGCCATAAATTTAGAAATACAGCAATAGTACATCCGTGTTGCTAACAAAAATGGGAACTCTAAAAATTTAAAACAGAAACCAAAATATTTTTGGGAGGATTTGATTTTTATTCGAGAAAATTTTTAAGTTTGGAAACATTAATTGTTAAGTCGGAGAAAATTGTTGAATTGAACAGATTTTTTGTATTCGCTTGCGGAGAATTACCACATTATAATAGCTAGAAACAATTGGCTGTGACTAAGAAGCAGCATCAAATTGATCGTTGGACGATCCAGAATATTAATTTTAACTTCATTGTGAAGAAATAAACTAAGAAGAAGATTCTTGCACACCCGACGCGTCGCGACGTGCTGACTGCATAGTCGGTGGAAAACCCATCTAGTCCGGCGAACCAGAAAAATTTAACATACAGAACGAGGCTCCTGGCCATTATTCGACTTGAAAGACGTAGTGGAAGTGGAAGTACATCAACGAACGTAGAAGGACACGTCCTGGAATCCAAAAATTTTACTTGTTTTTTTCTTGTTTTACTTTTCCATTTATTCATATTGTTTCGTTTTAATTTAATCCATTATCTCGATTCAATCACGTGCAAGAGATTTTTAAATATTAAAATGGTTTTTTGATGATACATTCATGTTAAGTGTGGTTTACTAATTCGTTTTCTTTAAACTCGCCCACAGTTCAATAATTGTCAAGTCATCGATAATAACACTAACAAAATTATTTTTTAATTGAGTTTCACCTCCCATCCCAGCTTATAAGCTGGGAAGTACCTATCTCGCATGTAAAAACAAAAAAGACATTAGGCTCTGTTGGGGCAAGCTTCGGAGAATCTTCCGTTTGACATCTAGGGGAGAATCACAAAGAGTAAGAAGATGGTAAAGATTATTGAAATCGTTGCAAATAGATCGAAAAGGATCGTGAAGCGAGTAATTTGACTTACAAACGTTTAGGTACAGAAGACAGTAATGGCGGTGTAATACTCTTCAAAACGATACCAGGAGATTTCCCATAGGATGCACCGTTTACGAGATTTACGTGGAAACGCGTTTTTCCTTATGGCAGCTGAAGAACAACTTCTAGAATCCCGCCATTTTGGAATTAAGCTTAGGACACGCCCCTGAATGAGTTCAGCAAAAGAAATTGAGGACGCTAATTTTTGTAATGTTTGTATAGAGCTAATCACTAGATAAAAATAAAAAAACAATTTGAAAAAAATTTCGGGTTTTTTTATTGGTTGAAGGAGGAACACGCCCACCTGGGACATGATTTTGCAAAAATATATATATTTCTCTATATTTGACTCACTGTTATACAATTTATTGCGTTATTAATATTTTTAGTTTTTTTTCCAGAAAAAGTGGAAATTTTACCCATAGGTCACTGTAATGATAAGTTGAACATTTTAGAAAGTGGATCACATAAATTTATTGCACAATATTTTAAAACACAGTTATTCATTAAATAGAATTGCAGCAGTTGACGGTTGGGCGGACGACGGCTATGCTACCGTCGTACCAAAATCCGTCCTGAGCTAACAGAATTATAGCGGTGGCGGCATCACTTGACTGTTTTTTTATTATTCTAATTTCCCTATTTACAACAGATTTTAACTTTACTGAAATGCAGCTAAGTCACTAGCAAAGCAAGGCACAAAATGCTTAGTTGCATATTGCCTTCAAGTGCACTGACACTTTGTATCACCTTGAGTGGTGGTATCATGTGTCCGTCACTTGAACTGCAAGAATGCTTAGCTGCAATTCGGAGTTTTGTGAAAATATAAAAAAAAACTTAACAAAAGATATAAATGAAATCAGTGACTCCCATCCTGCCAGGCGTTGAGCGGTTTCGTTCAACCTTCTCTGTCATACACCGTGATCTTGGACAAGTCTTGAGTGGCGTCGATATCGGCTTCGTCGTCTTTGTAATTTGGTTGTTGGTGTCCCTTGTGAGAAGCGGTCTTACAAGTGAAGATGCGATGTTTCCAAGCCAGTACTGCAATGATGCAGATCGTGCGGTCGAATTTTGTTCGGAAGGTTGATCTTTAATGTTGAAAGCTAGAAAGGGTCCAACCCTTTCTAGTTCTTCATGGTGATATACATATTTTGATGCATACAGTTCTGCTGAGGACGTCCTTTCAGTTGGTGTGACCAGCTTGCTTATATCAACTGCTGGGATATATGATCTTTTAATTGTGCTCTCTTGTTTTCTGTGACCTTGAGTTGTAAGAAGTGGTTGCCTGATGATGCAATTGTCGCCCAGTTTTAACAGTTCGGAGGTTTGCAAATGCAGCTCTTGAAGGTTCGGTCCACCTACTGCATTGATTGTTAGTTTACCAGCAACGGAATAGATCCATGTATTGGTGTCATGAAGTTGAATCCAATGAGGTCCCTGTCCGGCTGCTTCAATCGAACATGCGGTTGTTGGTTTGGGATGGAGCAGATTGAACTCACATGAGCTTATTCTTGAACCTTGTTTATACAGTGGATGATTATGATGACACAAATGGCGATCTCCTTCTGTCAGCATACAAGTCCTGAGCTCGTCTTCATTCAGCGGATAGTAGGTGTCGCGATGTAGATTAATCATCAGAAGTGGATACGCTGGTCGGATTCTAAAGAATGTTCCGTTATATTGCCATGGTGTGGCTGTGAGTTTCAATAGCTCGAAGTCGTCGATGCCAATTAGCGAAAGGTTAATTTTGAAGATGAGGTAATTTTCCGTCAGCCTTCCTTGAATTGGCATTAAGTTGTAATACTTCAGCAACTCCATTGACGAGACCGGTAGTTTCAGATGACTTGGTAGATTCGCCTTGATGTTGAGCAATACACCTTGTAATTGTTGAGGTGATAGAAGTTCGGAACTGATTTTCCCGTGGGGAGTGTCTGTCAATATGTCAAGGAGCGAATCCTGTGCGTGTTGTAGATGCAGCAATTGAAGTGTCGCTTGAATAGCTAATTCACTGAAGACCTGTGTGGCCCTTTCCTTGTTGAGCTGTTGCTGGAGATTGGCAATATTTAAATTTACCTTGTGCAGAAGTTTTTCAGTTTTTTGAAAGGCTCCTTCTATATCCCGTTGATTTTTCTTCATTATGTTTTTAGTGCTGTCTAAATATGTGGTTTGGTTGTGGATTAGAGTGACCAGATGATCCTCATTTTGACGAATTTGATCGATGGTGAGCGCTGCTTCCTCTGCGTAACCCGAGTCAAGAACTCCAAATAAAGTGTGGGCGACGTTGCCTACCAAGTTGAATGCTCCTCTTTTAGTTCTTGAAAAGTGGGTGACGGTAAGAAGCTGGTTCTTCAGGTTGACTTCATTCACAAATCGGTCGATGAGCATCACTGTTGCGGAACAATGTGTTGAAGCGTGAATTGCTTCACATGCTGTGTTCAGGAGGGTTAAGTATCCCTTGACAATTTCAATTTCCTTCCAATACACTCGCATTTCGATGTATGTGATTACTGACCAGTCACTGGTGATATCTTCAAGCGACAAAACAAGCGAGGAATATCAGCCAAAGCTGTACGTTTTGCTATCTTTTTGTTTATGACTTCTTCAACCCTGGATGTAAAGTTGTCCCTTTGTGGGTGCCAGATGAGGCCCATTGTTTTAATATGTTCCTTTTCTGGGTTATTGAAGTTTGCTGACGTTGATGATTGGCACCCCACTTTCGAAGCTTGAATCCAGCTGAACCCAACAATATTCGCAGCTGCTCTTGAATTTCCAGTGTAGTGGAGAGTTGGTCTGAGCCGCTCAGGACATCGTATACATAGAAATTAGTTTTGGCAACTTCTGCTGCTAGTTGTTCGTATTCACGCATGAAGTTCACGTACTGCTCTTTGATATCTTGATTCATGAGCATATTTTCACAACGTCTTTCAGCAGCAGTGAAATTGTTTTGTCGTGTCTCGCATTCTTCCAAGCGCCAGAATTTCTCCAGAGTTTTGGATTGAGTATCGTCCTCGGTGCTGACTCCACATGTTAGGGGTGTAAGAATGTTGTTCTGATTATTGTATTCGCCACCTACTATCCATCCAAAAAGCGTGTTTTGCAGTGTTGGTAATCCATGTCCCAATGTTATTTGCCCAGTACAAAGTGATGAGTAGAAAAGGCCAGCTCCAATTAAAATGTCGATGCTTCGAGATTCGTGGAAATTGGGGTCAGCCAACTGTAAATTTGTTGCTCGTGTTGATGTTACTTGCCGGCTGGCTGGAGACGATTTTAGGTATGACGTGGGCTTCAATTCGATTGCTGAAACCTGTTGCACTTGATAGTATTTGCAGATTGATTCTTTCGGATATACGTTTTTGGCTCTGTCCAATTCCCTCGATTCCAATGGCACATGGAGATTTTTGTAGTCCAAGTTTTCCTGCCAGTGACTTTGTTCTAAAATTAGCCTGTGATCCGTTGTCCAAGAGAGCGCGACAATGAATTTGTCTTTTCCATTTATCAGTTGCGGTAACACACACAGTGCTAAGTAGTGTCGTCTATTACTGACTTCGTAAGGCAGCAAGCGATGCGGGTTTCTCAGAGAATTTTTTTGAATTTTGCGCATTTGGAGTATCAGAGAGGTGAGGGTTTGATGTAGCGCTCATCACTGTCGTTGATTTTTCCAATTTATTAGACACAGGTTTCTCCCGGTTGTTCAGGTGAGGAAGGTTTTATGCCTTTTGTGGCACTTGTTACAAGTACAGGATGTACATTCCTTTGCGTTGTGGCCATCTTTAAGACAGTTGACACAGTGTTTGGCCTTCTGAATGCAGTTCAAACGCTGATTTGGTGTCATCTCAAGAAAAGTCTGACACATGAAGAGAGCATGGTTGTGTTTGCATACAATGCAATTTGTTCTGGATGAAAATGCAGCGCTGAGTGCGCGATATGATCCATTCTTGTTGTTGTGGTTGTCTTTGGTCCAAGTGTTTCGAGAGATTGAAATCGTAAATTGAGGAATTTCAAGAAACTATTCCAGCGTTGGCAACTGCTTCGGCTCAGTAAGTGATTGTTCCCATAATGTATGCGTCGACTTACTTAGTTGTTGAACCAGGATCTATATTAATATTGCATCCCAGTTATCGGTATTTATTCCCAAATTTTGCAGGCTGAGAATGCATTTTTGGGTGGTGTTCTGAAGCGCCTTCACTGTCGAAGCGCTTTCACCATTAGCTGCTGGTTGTGACAACAGTTTTGCCAATGTAGCATTCACCAGGCATCGGGTGTTTTCGTACCGATCGTTGACTTCCTTCTATGCTGCATTATAGTTTGTTGCAGTTGTAGTGAAATGTTTTATGGGGCTTTCGGTTGAATCGGTTGATTGTTGATTAGTTCCACAAAAAGGTCATGGAACTGTCGCCACTTTAGATAGCTGCCATCAAATTTAGGCAACTCTATACGAGGCAACTTTAGAGTTGAAGTTGTTGCTTCAGCACCTTGGTGTGTGCTGATGCCTGATAGCGCCGGTCTCACCAGTGCCATATCATGGAGTCGCAGAAGGTCATTGTTTATGTCCTCTTCTATTTGGAAGTATGCATCGAAATCATACGTGTTTATATCGATGGTATCCAGCAATTCCCAAATGGTCTTGTGTAGGTCCTGTGCCGCTTGTCAATGCTGTCCTATGCTTTTAGCATGCATAGAATAGTAATTGGACGGATGATATGTTTCATCACTTAACAGTTTTTTCAACGGCCGCATTACTGTTTCGATGATTTTACGTTGCTTCTGGATTCGAGCTAATATTGATGGTGCTGTTTTGTCTGACACCGCTGCTCCAGAAGCTGCCATCGCGGTTGCTGCTTCACTTATTGATGCCGTTACTTGCGCTTTTTCAGTTGTCGTTGCTTTGACTTGGGCTGCCTTCATCAATAGATTTTCGATTTCTTCCCGCGCATCGCTGTATAACTGGCCGACCGTGCGATGAATGTCCCTGACGAAGAACATGTGCGACACCTCTGCGCCGTGCCATTGCCGAATTGTATTGTCGAGCTGGTTGAACACTGCCCACAGTTCGTCGAGTTCCTTTGCCTTGGCCTTGTAGCACTCGATGGTCCTCCGGTCCAGCGGCGCCTTCCTGAGGTTGGTAACAAACTTCTGAATCTTCACAGCATTCTCGTCCTGTTGTCGTACTAAATCCTCCAACCCCATGATAGATGCAGATGTCCAATTGTCGGGGTCACCAAAATGTTCAGTCAAACTCCGATACTTGAACAGGAATTTGACGATTTTATTTGATTTGCAAAATGTTCAAGCAAATTCCGGCACATAAACCAGAATTTGATGTTTTCAATTGTTTATTCTTTGAAATTCCAAATTCCGGCACATAAACCAGAATTGGAGCTTATCGGATTCGGTATTGATAACACCTTGAATTATAATTAATAACTGGTTTTTTATTATTCAAATTTCCCTATTTATAACAGATTTTAACTTTTCCGAAATGCAGCGAAGTCACTACCAAAGCAAGGCACAAAATGCTTAGTTGCATATTGCCTTCAAGTGCACTGACACTTTGTATCACCTTGAGTGGTGGTATCATGTGTCCGTCACTTGAACTGCAAAAAACGCCTAAAGCCAGGCAGCCAGAATGCTTAGCTGCAATTCGATGTTTTGTGAAAATGTAAAAAAAACTTAACAAAAGATATAAATGAAATAAGTGACTCCCAAACAAATGTAATTGAAATTTTTCTAGAAATGTAATTGTAATTGAAAAAATTTCAGTTACAATTGCATGTTATTGTATGTGTATAACAAATAAAACTTTCAATCAATTGGTCACCCTGTATGTACTTGCACGCCACCTATCGAAGAAAATATCTGTGTGGAGCTTTACTGAGGTTGGTGTTCCTGTCACTTTCAGAACCAAAAATCGAAAAATTACAGTTGTTACACAACGACAATGTCAGTGTAGCTTCTACAAGTAGTTCACAAGTATTCATTCGGTGAAGGGCAGTATATGTAGGACGATAAGTTGTCAGTAGAATTGTCTCTGATGAGGGAGTGGCAGTCCCGAAATGGCCATAAGACAAATGCTTTGCTGGTTTGTTGTTTTTTATATTATTATTCTCCACTGAATCAGCCCAGCCTTTCATTACAAAAACAAACATTGCTGTTCAGAAAGCTAACACTAAATCAATCATAAAAATCATACTGATCCCACTGAAATCAATTATTAATTGAATTTAGTTGGCGTTTTTCAAGCAGAATGTTTCTGTTGTTGTCGCTTTAATGATTTGTATTATTTGTGTATCAATTAAAAAGTAGATTTCCAGCGTTGGGTGGTGGCCCTCAGGAAATACTATTGGTTTTGAACGGCTCAGTATAGTGTTTGAGGCATTATCTGCGAAAACTAAGTCCAGTAATCGTTCATTAGTATTTCGGCAATTATTGATTTGTTGCAGGCAGAGATCAGCTATCATGTCAAAAAATTCAGTTATCCAACTATGCGTCGTAGTAGGTGTTAAGAACGAGGAATCTGTAACATTCCAGTACCAAGAACAATAATAGAATCATTTGGGTTTATTAAACGATAAACGGATTTAATAGCATTCAGGTGTTTGATATATGTTGACAAATTCAAGTTTGCAGGAATGTAGGAACAAGAAATGTAAAATTTTTTATTTTTTAAATGTACACATACACTGATAAATTTAAGGTTAGAAATTTCATTAACTTTAATTTCATTTGACGAAAAGGAAGTTCAAACAGCAAGAAGAACACCGCCACCTAATTTGTTGAAACGGTCTTTTCGAAAAACTTGATATTGATTACACAAAATTTCTGAGTTATGTACATTTTCACGCAACCATTCAGTGAATGCCACTACATAAAAACAGATTCATTGAGGGTTATTTTTGTATTCATATTCGCGAACAAAAGTATTTACTGGCTAGAAATCAGTATTAACAATGTCATTGAATAAGTCATTAGGGACTATAATTTTAAATGATGATTTTTGTCGGGAGTATGTGAAATTAAACTTGTAGACTAAGAAGTTTTGAGATGATTTTTTTTTTAAATTTTGAAGATGTATCAGATGCAAACCGAGACACAAATATTGTTTTTTAGGTGAAATCACAACGAGGGGTCTAGGTGCAGGAGTGGTTGATTGAGGTGCCTGAGCAACAGGCTGAGGAACAGACTAAAGTGGTAGATCGCTTTAACAAGGAGGTGCAGTCCTAGGCACCGAAATGATAGGAATTTCTGCGGCAGTAGTTAAATCAATATTGTTAGATTCAGGATATGGTGAAAGATTAAAAATTTCCGATAAATTGGGATTAATTGTAGGAGTAGTTTTTTGGGGTGGATCAACATCAACAACATGACGGATATTTTTTGAACTACGTAGGTTTTTAGTACCACGTTTGCGCTTAGAAAAGACAAAATCTTCTTCGAAGCACTTGAAGTCATTAAAAAACTTGTCATGCTCAGACAGTATTGTTTGAACTGCAGCCAAGTTTATGACTTCGAGAGATCCTTTTTTTTAGTTTGACGTATTAATTTAAAGATTGTGTAACGTCGCAAAGGCGTTGGTCGTCGACTTTGTGGCGTTGCAGCTGGTCGGCGGCGTTGGCAACTCGTTGACTGATGCTTGACAGGATCACGATGCGTAGATACGTAGCGATGGCGATGTAGGCGTTGCGATGCGTAGAGTGATTTGGGGAGCAATAGGCGCGGAGCATGGCTAATGCGGGCGTAGGCGTAGCAAGGCGTGAACGTGCGGGTAATAGAGCATGCAAGGTGGTCGAGGTGTTCCAGGATCTGCGTTGAAAGGTTCCACACCGAGATCTTCGTGATCTGAGCAGGGGTGTAGCACCGCCCAATGGCGTTGATGATATTTACAAATACGGCCACTTGATGGCCTCGACAAATTCCGCAAATTTCTGTCACTCGATGGCGTTGACAAAGCTTCTCCAAATTAGGCCACTTGATGGCGTTGACAAACTTCTCCAGATTTTGGCCACTCAATGGCGTTGATAAAACTTCTCCAAATTAGTCCACTTGATGGCGTTGACAAACTTCTCCAGATTTAGGCCACTCAATGGCGTTGATAAAACTTCTCCAAATTAGTGACGTATTAATTTAAAGATTGTGTAACGTCGCAAAGGCTGGGGTAAGGACTCGTCGAATGTCCAGGGCTTCGTACAGAAATAAATTTATAATTTACAGAGAATTTTTAGTATAACAGTGACTTTATTCAATATAATTCAAATAGGAAATTTTAACAAAATTTTTCAACTAGAGATTGGGTTGGGCGAACAGTGGCGTTGGTCGTCGACTTTGTGGCGTTGCAGCTGGTCGGCGGCGTTGGCAACTCGTTGACTGATGCTTGACAGGATCACGGTGCGTAGATACGTAGCGATGGCGATGTAGGCGTTGCGATGCGTAGAGTGATTTGGGGAGCAATAGGCGCGGAGCATGGCTAATGCGGGCGTAGGCGTAGCAAGGCGTGAACGTGCGGGTAATAGAGCATGCAAGGTGGTCGATCGATTACGAGATTGTTAACGAGCACTTTTTTGTTCGATAACGATAACTCGTTTCGATGCAAAATTAAGAACGAAGTCGGACTCGTATACGTATCGTTATCGTGTGTCGCCTACGATTGTTTTATCCGCATTTCGATCGAAAAAATCTTCATTTACGAGCTCTTTAACGATAAAATTATTGGCTGGGATCTTACCCTCGTTCCTTACCCTTACCAACCTACGCCGTTGCCACTGCCTCCGGCGCACTATTTCTATCCTGGAACTCCCGCAAATCACTTATATGAGCGTTCCGCTCCTGGGAATCACTCTGTCGCCTTACTCGCACTATAACCGGTGAAATGAAATCCACCACTTGGTATGGCCCGTCGTATTTTGGTGCCAATTTCGCTGCAAATCCCTTTATTGCCTTCGACAGGTGATGTTGCCTTACCAGAACCATCTGCCCCACTTCGGGCTGCCACGCGCGTCGCCGTAAATTGTAGTGCCTTGCCTGATCCTGCGCTGCTCTCTCCGTACTCCTATGCACGATGTCAAACACCTCCCGCAGTTTATCGGCGCGTTCCACCGGCGTCTGGGTCATCTGTCCAGTGCCCACTGTAGCCTCGTCATACAGGGACTTCGGTACACGAGGTTCACGACCCTGTACTAGGAACGCTGGACTGTAGCCTCTGACACTCCTGTGTTTATCGCCAGCATTATTTCTGGCAGGAATTCGTCCCACCGCCGTTGATTGTTTGTCGACAGTTGTGCCACCATCGTCTTGATGGTCCGATTCGACCGCTCGGTGGCGTTTTCCTGCGGCGTGTAGGGCGCGGTGAACTGATGCCTGACTCCCAGCTCCTTCATATATCTACCGAAAGCCTTACTTGTAAATTGTATTCCGTTGTCCGTCACCATCACCTTTGGCACTCCAAACCGCGCCAGAATTCGCTCGCGGAATGCTTTCCTGAGTGTTTCCGTTGTCGTCTTCTTCATGGGGATAATCTCCACCCATTTGCTGAATTTGTCCACGAACACCAGCATCATGGTGTTGCCGTGTGTCGACCTAGGTAGCGGTCCCACGAAGTCTGCACAGAGAATCGCCCATGGTTCTTCGGCGATTTGTGTCAGCATCCGCCCGGTTGGTTTCTGCTGCTCTGGTTTAAATTTTTGGTAGCTCTCGCAGCTGCGCACATATTGGCCTACCGCTCGGAACATACCTGACCAATAATACTTATTTGCTATGCGTGCAATTGTCTTCCGGATTCCGAAATGTCCAGCCGTCGGGTCGTCGTGGTTATCTGCTAACACCCGCTTTCGAAGTGGTATGGCGACGCATAGTTTCCACTGTGCGCAATCCTCGTCGCCTACTCGCCGCGGAATATGTCGGTAAAGTTGATTTCCCTGGATCATGTAGTCGGCGTACTTTTCTGGATTCTTCGTCACCTCCTCCTTTCGCCTTTCTAGCCATCGACAGCATTCATCCTCCTTCTGCACCGCCTCTGCAGTCCTTAGTACATCTCGGGGTTGGCGTGACAGCGTATCTGCTACCACATTTAATTTCCCTTTCCTATATTGAATAGTATACCTGTATTGCTGCAGCTTCAATGCCCAGCAAGCAATCCTCCCAGACGGACTTTCAATGGAATTTAACCATTTCAAAGACAGGTGGTCGGTGATGATAGTGAACTCATATCCCTCGAGGTATTCCCGCATTTTCCGTATGCCCCAAACAATGGCGAGGCATTCCTTTTCGGTGGGCGAGTAATTTATTTCCGCCGCTGTTAATCTCCTGCTGGCGTATGATACCACACGTTCCTGGTCCTCCACCATTTGGGTCAATACCACGCCTAATCCTTGATCGCTGGCGTCCGTCTGCAGCGTAAATCGCTGTGAGAAATCTGGGCAGATGAGCACGGGCGCCTCCGTGAGCTGCTCGAATGTTTCCTGCTGATCCTGCTCCTACTTCCATCGACGGCTCTTTTTTAATAGTGCGGTTAGTGGCTGCACCACTTTCGAGAAATCCAGTACAAACCTTCGGTACCAGGATGCGATGCCCAGGCATCGGCGTAATTCCCTTAAATTTGTGGGTGGTTTCAGCTCCTGGATTGCTGCAATCTTCTCAGGATCTGTAGGGATTCTATCTGGCGTGACGATGTGACCTAGATACCTTATTTATTGTTTAAAGAACTCACATTTTTCTGTATTGATTCAAATTTGCAGCTCGTAGTCGTCGAAACACCTCACGCAGATTTACCATATGTTCCTCCAAGGATGCCCCTGTGACAATAATGTCATCCAAGTAGGCGAACGCGTGTGGCTCCATTTCCGGCCCGATGACTCCGTCCAGGGCGCGTTGAAAAGTTGCTGGCGCTGAATGTAATCCGAATGGCATAACGCACCATTGATAGAGGCCTCGCCCAGGCACGGTGAACGCCGTATATTGTTTGCTCCCAGGTTCCATTGGCACCTGCCAATATCCATTTTTCAAGTCCAGAGTGCTGATCACTTTTGCGTTACGCAACCGATCCAGGATGTGTTGAATGCGCGGCAGCGGGTAGGCATCCGGCACCGATTTGGCATTCAATTGCCTGTAGTCCACACATAAGCGCCACTTCCCATTCTTCTTCTTCACCAACACGATCGGTGCACTGTGGGGGCTCCTCGCCGGCTCGATGCATCCTTGTTGTATTAGCTCATCGATCAGCTCATTTATGATTCCCATCATTGCAGGATTCTTGGGGTAATACCGCTGCTTTATGGGCATTTCATCCCTCATGATGATTCGATGACTGGCGATGGTCGTGGTCCCCTTCAGTTCCTCAAATGGCGGCAGCTCCTCCTCCAGAAACCTGTCTATCAATAATTGTTCACTTTCCTTGTCACCTGAAGCCTTTCCTCCTTGTTCCGATCTTTCGCAGGTTGGGATCCGCACCCTTTTGTCCAGTTTTGCGCAGGCTGTGAACTGCATCCTGATTTCTTCCAGTTTTGCGCAGGCTGTGAACTGCATCCTTTATTCCAGTTTTGCGCAGGCTGTGAACTGCATCCCTTATTTCAGTTTTGCGCAGACTGTAAACTGCATCCTTCATTCCAGTTTTGCGCAGGCTGTGAAATGCATCCTTCATTCCAGTTTTGAGCAGGCTGTGAACTGCATCCCTTATTCCAGTTTTGCGCAGGCTGTGAACTGCATCCTTCATTCCAGTTTTGCGCAGGCTGTGAACTGCATCCTTCATTCCAGTTTTGCGCAGGCTGTGAACTGCATCCTTTATTCCAGTTTTGCGCAGGCTGTGAACTGCATCCCTTATTCCAGTTTTGCGCAGGCTGTGAACTGCATCCTTCATTCCAGTTTTGCGCAGGCTGTGAACTGCATCCTGATTTCTTCCACTTTTCCGCAGGCTGTGAACTGCATCCTTTATTCCAGTTTTGCGCAGGCTGTGAACTGCATCCTGATTTCTTCCACTTTTCCGCAGGCTGTGAACTGCATCCTTTATTCCAGTTTTGCGCAGGCTGTGAACTGCATCCTGATTTCTTCCAGTTTTGCGCAGGCGGTGAACTGCATCCTCTATTCCAGTTTTGCGCAGGCTGTGAACTGCATCCAGATTTCTTCTGCCCCGTCCTTATGGGTGTTGTGCCTTTCCGGCCGGCGCCGTCTGTTCATCGCCTGCTGTCCTCCTGCTCCATGTGTCTGGCGTCAGCATTCTCGAGTGGAGTACCTGTATCCCTAGCCTGTGAATGCATTCTTACCGTGTGGGCTCCGAGTGTCATTGTGGCTTGAATCTGTCCTAGGAAATCCAATCCGAGGATGAGAGGATCCGTTGAGGTGTGTAACACTAACACCGTCATTTCTGTTGATCGGCCTCCCATGGCCACTTCCAATACGAGCGCTTCCGTGACTTCAATCACCGACCCGTCGGCCAGGCGTATGTCGTACTCGACATTCACCTTGTTGAACGGTGTTCAAAATTGTTTCGCGTACTCTCGGCAGATGAAACACCGTGTAGCCCCTGTGTCGATCGTCGCTGTTGCCTCCACACCATCAAGGGTGACTAGTGCGGAGATCCGACGTCCATCGAAGTTTAGTGCTCGTGTCGCGGAAGGGGTTCGATAGTCGGAGCACCGGCCGCCCCTTGCTCCCTGCCGGTTCCGCTGTCGTTTCCCGCCTGCCTCCTGCAGCATTCGAAAGTGCGCACGTCTCTCCGGCCGCTCTCCCAACAATGCAATACAAAATTTCCGGTGCATTCGCTTCTGAAATGCCCTTCTTCTCCACATCGATGACATGTTCGTCGGGAGGGCCTTGGTGAACCAGCTGCCTCTGCCAGTTGGTGTCGTTCCTCCGTTGACCTCATTGGGGTGCCTCGAGACGCGCTGGTGTCCTCCTGTAGCCCCTCTAAATCCTGGGCTAATGTCAGCAACTCGTCCAAAGTCGTGAAATCCTAGCGCTTCACGTACCAGCGATAATCTACATGGCTGTTTCTATAAATTCTACTTAACTTGTCCTCCTCCTCATAGTTAGCGTGTCGCATCATATCTTGGAGGGTGATCACGTAGTCCCTGAAGTTCTCACGCGGTTTCTGCACTCGCTTGCGGATGGCATCATCCAGTTGTTCGAAGTAGCGCCCCGGCAAGAAAAATGATAGGAAACTGCTCTTGTAGAACTCCCACGTTGTCCACTGGCGGTTGTTGTTCCGGAACCAGGTGAGGGCCTTCTCGGTGAACAGCTCTGGCATCATCCTTGGCATGTCGTCCTTGCACACATTATACGTAATCAGCAGTTCTTCAATCCTCTCGACAAATGCGATGGGGTCCGGGCCGCCGTTGTAGCGCACTGTCCACTTCCTCACCTGTTCCGTAATTGTGGGTCGTGGTGGGTGATATGGCCATGGATATCCCGTCGGTGCACTCGCCGGTGCATTCACTGGTGTCTTCACCGGCACCTCTCGTCGGATGGTCTTCACTGGCGGTGGTACGAATGACATATTCGCCTCCCATTTCCTACCCTGGCTGGTAGTCGGTGCCATGTCCAAAATCTCCTTCAGCGGAGGTGGCAGACTGCCCTCTTCCGAACTGGCCTCGTGATACTCCTCCTCTCCTGCTTCATCATCTGCTGCGGCGCTTGACATACCTGCGTCCTGGCTGCGTGCATGCTTGGCCTCCAATTCCACCAAGCGCTCCATATGCTGGCTGCTGGTCAATTCGTCCTTCACAAATGCCACGAATTTATTTCGTAGCTCTTCGACGCTGCCGCTCCCGTCGAAACCGAATTCCACGGCGTATGCGCGTAGCTCATCGCGTCGCAGGTAGTTGATCCATGTTGTTTTTACCATTTTGGTTTTTCCTTGTTCGTTGCTGTCCAATGTGTGTCCAATTGTTGTTGGCGAATCCGCTAAATTTTGCTGCCTCCTGGTGGTGGTTCCTACTTGATTATTGGGTGGTGGTTTTTTTTAGTCTGCTTCTGTTTACTGTCCCTGCTCGGGCGCCATCTGTAACGTCGCAAAGGCTGGGGTAAGGACTCGTCGGATGTCCAGGGCTTCGTACAGAAATAAATTTATAATTTACAGAGAATTTTTAATATAACAGTGACTTTATTCAATATAATTCAAATAGGAAATTTTAACAAAATTTTTCAACTAGAGATTGGGTTGGGCGAACAGTGGCGTTGGTCGTCGACGTGTATTAATTATGGGATAGAGCCACGGATCGAGCCACGGATCCTCGTCAGCACTCTTTATGCATTTTATTTTATCCAAGCGACGCTATAAGTAAGTATTGGTATGACGCACAAGAGAATTGTTTCTCCTTTGCATCACACGCCAACTCACTGAAGCAGCGAATGGTAAAATGCAGCAAACTGAATTTTTACTTGTTGTTGTATAGCAACCTACTACTATGCCTGGTTGAAGAATTTCCTCAAAGTCCCAGCAAGCAAGTTGCATGGCAAATGAATTTTTACATTGTGTGTGCTCTGATACACACACAACAATTCACTTGCCAGAAAATACAAAAACAACAAATTTGTTTTTGGTTTAATTGGCGTACCCTCCATATGTTCGTCGACTTTGAGGCGTTGCAGCTGGTCGGCGGCGTTGGCAATTCGTTGACTGATGCTTGACAGGATCACGGTGCGTAGATACGTAGCGATGGCGATGTAGGCGTTGCGATGCGTAGAGTGATTTGGGGAGAAATAGGCGCGGAGCATGGCTAATGCGAGCGTAGGCGTAGCAAGGCTTGAACGTGCGGTGTTCCAGGATCTGCGTTGAAAGGTTCCACACCGAGATCTTCGTGATCTGAGCAGGGGTGTAGCACCGCCCAATGGCGTTGATGATATTTACAAATACGGCCACTTGATGGCCTCGACAAATTCCGCAAATTTCTGTCACTCGGCGTTGACAAAGCTTCTCCAAATTAGGCCACTTGATGGCGTTGACAAACTTCTCCAGATTTAGGCCACTCAATGGCGTTGACAAAGCTTCTCCAAATTAGTCCACTTGATGGCGTTGACAAACTTCTCCAGATTTAGGCCACTCAATGGCGTTGATAAAACTTCTCCAAATTTGGCCACTTGATGGCGTTGACAAAACTTCTCCGAATTTCAGGCCACTAGATGGCGTTGATAACTTCTGCGAATCAGGCCACTCGATGGCGTTGACAAAACTTCTCTAAAATTAGGCCACCTGATGGCGTTGACAAACTTCTCCAGATTTAGGCCACTCAATGGCGTTGACAAAACTTTTCCAAATTAAGCCACTTGATGGCGTTGACAAAACTTCTTCAAAATTACAACCTTTACTTGGCTTCCAGGTCCTTGCTGAGCATGCTCCTCTACTTGCTATCCTTCACGTTGCCTCCACGCTTGATGATCTCGCAATTAGCCTGATTCGGAATACAAATCGCCATAGCCCATTAAATAATAAGTAATAAAACTCTCAATAATTTATTAACATATACATGACAGTGTAAAATATAAAAAAATGGTAAATTGAAATAATGAGAAATGGAGAAAAGGAAAAAATTAAAGTTTTGATTAACTGCTGAAAGGAATTTTGATTAAAATGAGAATTAATGGCTGAAATGTAATTTTTGGTTAACATTAGCAAATTTTGGAGGTGAGAATTTAATAAAAAGTTAATATAAGAAATGAAAGTCGCCCTTGGGCCGTATAGTGGAATTCTAGCTTTGGAAATAATGGTTGGGAACATGGCAGATATCGAATAAATCCGGAGGCCACTATCCCTACCATTATCCTTGTTCTTTTCTATCAAAACGCTGAATGATGGTTTTAAACATGTCAGATATCGAATAAATCGGGCGGCCACTATCCCTACCATCATCCGAGCTTCCATTCTTTTGTTCTACTTCTAAAGCTACCCTACGATACCACTCACCTGATTCGGAATACAAATCGCAATAGACCGAAATCAGTGTGAGGGCTCGTCTTTTATTGGTTTCCATTGGTTTTTGTCGCGAAGCGTGGGGTATTGTCGCGTAGTGCCTATCGTCGTCTCCCTTTTTCTCATGTGATTTCCGATCACCTTTTCTATCGGAGTGACCAGGTAGTTGTTTGGCCGTCTGCGGTGACCATTGTGCTATTTCCCATGATCGGTGTGACCACCGTGCCAATATCATGTCGGTGTGACCAGGTGTGACTGTCATGCCACTGTTCGCCCCTTAATTAAGTATTACAATAATTGAGGGTTGTTTTCAACATTAATTATTAAATAACTATCTTCAGACTTATTTTATTTTATATAATGTGCTCGCATTTTCAAAATGCCATAAAAGTAAAAAATGAGAAGCAATCAAAAAATTTTTGTTATTGTGACTACTCTTCATTTTTAGGGGTCGTCACAATTGCCACATGAAATTTTACAACAGTCAATACATGACCAACGCAAACCCATTTTTCCATCTTCAAGGGCATCCAGAACTCTAGCTGATAAGGAAACACACTTCATATGGTAATTGTCTCTACACAATTAACATGTAACGAAGGGTTCCTTGTCACCCTTTAAAGCACAATTACGAAAAGAACAGGTCATTTTAAAAAGATATTAGAGCGATGAAAAATCACTTTAAAATTTGATTTAATGTTAAGCCACTGTTTTTTTAATTTGAATGCCTAAAAGTATGCAATAGAGTGCGGATAATTAAAATTAGCATTCGACCAGTTTAAAATATATGGAAATGTCAGAAGCAGATGATAGGAATCATAAAATCACTAAAGGGGGAAATAGATTTTTTTATTTTTGATTTTTGTTGCTGTAAAGTTAACAACTGAACTGAATTTAGGGAGAA
Organism: Heteromyza rotundicornis; assembly: GCA_951394025.1. Classification (NCBI taxonomy): domain Eukaryota; kingdom Metazoa; phylum Arthropoda; class Insecta; order Diptera; family Heleomyzidae; genus Heteromyza; species Heteromyza rotundicornis. Next base: position 56,054,092 of record OX596011.1, on the reverse strand, counting down.
TTTCGCGGTATTTTTAAACTTTTCACAAAGAATTGTTTTTACTATAGTGTAGAGATTCAAAGTTATTTTGTTTATGTTGTTTTTAAATACACTTGCACTTTAAAAATTTAATAATTAATTAATTAAAGAGGAGCGAACATTTTTCGATTGTAATTATTGACAGAGTTGGGCGCATTTCAAACATAAGAGAACAGAAAGTTTCCAATTATAATTATAATTTCACTTATTATAATAAGTATTTTATTTATATTTTTATATCTTTTCCGAAAGAGAGCGTGTAATTATAATTCAAAAAGCCGTCGCCATACTTGAAACATTTCAAAATTTGTATAAGGTGGAGTTCAGATTTACGCGGTTGGCGTGAACATTGCCTCCCGCCTTGCAGTATCACTGCAACTAAATCTACTAGTAAATTACAAAATTTCATATTTATAAAAATTCAGGGCGTACAGTTATAAGAATGGTGATCATCGCAATATAAATTCAATTTAATTAAAATACAATAAAAATTACATTTGGTAATTTCCTCTAATTATTTCCTCTAATCTCTGGTCCAGAAATTTGGTGGTGGGCGAAAGCGACGTTGTTGCTCAAAGGCGTGCTGGGATTCTGTTGGGTTTTTCACTAAATCGTTAATAACTTTGTCCAATTTTATCCGACAGTGCCCAAATTAGGGGTAGAAGTTTCACAATAAAATGTCCTATTGAATGGAAAAAAAAACAATTTTTTTTTGCAATTACTTCTGTCCGCAAGAAATCATTTTATTTTACTTCTATCTGAAAAATGGTCAAAAATTATAGAAAAATCCAACTTCCTGCACCGATAACTCAGTCATTTTTAATCCGATCTTTATCACCTTATTTTTATTATCTTAACGTACTTAAAATGGGCGTGATCGAACCACTTTTACGCTCACCTATAATCCTGATTATCAAAAACGTAAAAATGAGACCCGAAAATGCTCAAACATTGAAACTAAAGATATTCACATGATAAATAATAGGTAACACATTTTATCAAATTTGACTGCATAAACTAACAAATAAGATTAAACTATTCGTTTTTGTTCTCCGATTCTTAAACTTAAACTACCTCCCTCCATTTCCGAAATATTTTCTGCATTTTCGTGTATTATTCAATCGATATTTTATGAATTCTTTGTGCCTTGCTTCAAGCGCATCTTCCAAAAGCATTCCGATGGGAATATTAAAAAATTTAATTATATTTAAACCATGCACTAATATCTTGTGCACTCTTACGGGCATATAGTACCACGGGTAGTTTTCCATATATAATATTTCAGAGTTTTTTCACTTTGACAAATCGTGTTTTTAGAACTAACGGTACTAAGAATTTTGTAAACAAAACAAAAAAGAAAGTTGTGGTTATTCCAAAAGCAGGGCCCAAATCCGTAAATAGTAAAAAGTTAATTAAGGAAGTTAAACTTTTAATTGTTTTTTTAAGTTTTTTCCTCCTTACTTTCTACAAAATTTTTCATTAAATTATTTTTTTTGTGAATTTTGGAAATTTTTTTTTTTGTAAAAATCATGTAAAAATAGAAAAAAATTATTTTAAAAAAAAGCGCAAGTTGGAGCAGGAAACTTTTTTTATTTTTCATTCTACATACCGTTCCCTTCAGTTTGCAATTTTTGGGAATTTTTGAAACATTTCATTGAAAATGTGAAAAATTATAAGAATTCTGTGTTTTACAACTCCGCGCGGCTATACTAAAGATGGTATCACAAAACCTTTTTTTGAAAACAACAAGTCCGTTTCGGGTATTTTTGGCCACACTCGTTACACTGTGCGTCACCTCCAATGAGGACATCCACTTGTTCGTTTTTATAAAAATTTGGATCTGCCATTTACAAATCAGGTAAATTCTGCACCAAGGTCCTTTCGATGGAAACTGTGGGAAGGTTACCGCTTAATTGAGGAAGAATGAGACCCTTCGTCTCTATTCTAACCCTAGCATCAATTGGATATCCTATTACAAATTTGCACATTTTTTGAGTGACAATATTTAGCTCGGCTACTTGTGCATTCACGCTTTGAGTGGGTATATTAAGCCGTTTCTTCAAACACGCTGATATAAATGTGCTTTAAGTCCCAGAGTCGATTAGTGCTCTGGCAGTAAAAACGGCAAAACTCAAATTTCTTTCGCGCCGCCCCCTAAAACTAACGTATGCGGAATGAAATATGAACTGAAGCATTAATGGTAACAAAAACTGTATTTCGTGTTTTACAAATTGAGCATTTATATGGGTTAATGTACATTACTTTAACTAGTTTTACAAGAAATATTGATATCCACAGCGATTGGCTTTCCTTATATTTAGTGGCACCCTACGCATTGCCTCCTGAATGCCGCTTGTATTCATTTTAGCCAGCTCTCTTTTGATTTTTATTACTAAGCAGTCCACATTTTTGGGATTGTAACCTTTTCCGTACACATTTATTTTTAAATGTGCCCATAAAGTTTCAATAGGTTTTAGCTGGGGAACATTTGGGGGATTTTGTTGTTTAGGAACAAATTCTATATTTAAATTTTCAAAAGCCAGCTGTGTGGCTCTGGCATAATGAGCAGATGCCAAATCCGGCCAAAATACTGTCTTATCGTTCCTATGATATTTATTGACAAAATTCTTAAGCACAGGAAGGCATTTGTCAATATAAACGTTAGCGTTTACAGCTAAGCCCGATCTTATGAACACAGGCTCACTGATTCCACGCTCGCTTATCGCCAGCCACAATAAAATCTTTTTGGGGAATTTTGTTTTGGTATGGTAGTGACACTGTCAGGTGGTTTAGTGTTGGGGAGCTTAAAAATATTTTGGAGTCCATTCGTGACCCTCAACAGTAAAATAACTCTCATCATCCATTATGCAAATATACTTTGATTTTGCAGCAAACAAATTTTGGGACAGCGCACGTAGCCTAAGTTTAATTACTGCCGACTGCTTTTCAGAGACTGCTGGTACAGTTTTTTTTTACATTTGAGTATTCCCATGTCTGCTATATACTTTTTAATAGTTTTATCGGTAACAATTTACTTTTTCGCCAACCAATGATACGATTTTCCTGTGTGACCCACAATTTCTGCCTTCAATTTAGACCGAGCTTGGCTGTTCTGCAAAGAACTATGTTTACCGGACCCGCGTTTTCTTTTATACGGTTTTTCAGTCTTAAAAGCATCGATAGTCTTATAAATGAAAGTTTTTGTAAATTGCATTTTCGAAAAATGTCGAAAAATCTCATATTTCTTTTTTCGCGGATTATGTTCACAAAATTTGTAAATCAATTTTCGACGTTCAATCTCTGTCAATGACATTTTTGCGACTAATTGTTTTTCTATTAATTTGGTCTTCGGTCGCATGCTTATGGGAATAGTACCGTTACTTCTCTGATAATTCGTTTTACTATTGATATTCGTTGCGCATTTAAAAAAATTATTGGAAATCAGTTCATATTTCATTCCGCATACGTTATTACACATGCTGAAAAAAAAATTTTTTTTTTTTAAATTGGGTCGATTGGAAGACGTGGAAGACGGGGAAGACGTGGCACATCGTATGTGAAAGTCAAACTCAAAATTTAAAAAAACTTTATTTGCAGTATCGTAGTCTTTACTTATACAAATTCGAATCTTAAAACACAATTCAAAAATAAAAAAAAGAGTAAGAAACAAGTTTTTTAAAATATAACCCTTTAACCGACTAAAAAGCAGAAAATAATTTTCCTTTAAATTAATTTCAGCAAATTTCGATTTAAAATTAAGGGTTTTTGGGTACTTTCCTCCGAGCTTACAAAATACGAATGTTAGAACTTTAAATTGGCTCCATCCCGCTCCCCTTTGCCCCCACACCAAAAATTTAATAGAATGCATTTTCACCGGAGTTCTCTCAGTGTTCCAAATTTCAGCTCTCTAGCTCATGTGGAAGTGTATGAAAAAGCTCGCAGCAGATTTGAGGATATATATATATATATATAGTCCACTTAAAGCAAGTTAATATAAGGGTTATAAAAAAGAGTAAAAAACAATTTTTTTAAAATAACCCTTGCTCCCATAAGTAGAGCGTTGCTTCTGGTAACCAAGTTGTCCAAATATGACACTTGTACATGTGGTAATTTACATTTCTAATACTATCTATAATTATCGCTAGTAATAAAAAATGTCAAAAAGAATATGTGTCTCACACATCATAATCAATGTTTAGTAACACTCAGTTTGAGTTGAGGCTGTGTGGCCATTTACAATTCTAATGTATTCTATTATTAAGAAAAGTACACACACAAGTAATAAATAGTTTATAGCCAGTGCGGGGATCGCTTATCGTGCCTATGCTGATAATATTCTAATTCTGTCTAGTCTTAAGTTATTTTTTGTGCCTATATATTTAGGGGTTTTATTAAAATAAAATCAGTACCTTACAAATACTCAAACGACGTGAACATCAGTTCGTGCATTGGACCTTCGAGGAAACGAGCTAGTGAAATTGGAAAAACAGTTGTAAAAAACAGTCGTTGTAAACGATGATCATCGTTATGAATGATAAGGTGCAGCAAAAAAAGCTGCATCAAACTACGTTGGATGAGACAACTTCCCACTTGGAAAAAATCTGGGATGAGTTCCAGAGGATCAACTAGAAACTGCTGTCGATGGGAATAACAGATGAGAGTTATTTTGAGAGCAGATATTTCGAAGAGATTGAAAAAATAGTGTACGGAATTCGTACACACATAAAAAATGCAGATGTAATCCCACCTGACATGATTCACCCATAAAAGTCCCAAAGACGCGCCTAGTGGTAGCTGTAATCCCACCTGACATGATTCATCCAAAAAATGTCACAGGACACACCTGGTGGCAGCTGTAATCCCACCTGGCATGAATCATCCAAAAAAGTTCCAATGACGCACCTGGTGGCAGCTGTAATCCCACCTGACATGAATCACCCAAAAAAGTTCCAAAGACATACCTGGTGGCATCTGTAATCCCACCTGGCATGATTCATCTTGGCCTGATTAGCCCAAAAAAGACTAGTCGTACATTTATATTATTCTAAAGTAAAAATCGAAGACTTCGAAGCTGCGAAGTTTTTTACCCTTCGAAGCTTCGATATATTCGAAGCACATTATCTACGAAGAACTTCGTGTAAACTTCGAAGCTTCGCCTAAAAAAACTTCGAAGCTTCGCCTAAAAAAACTTCGAAGCTTCGAAGTCTTCGGAAAAACTTCGAAGCTTCGAACTTCGAAGTATTCGAAGTTTCGAAGGCTTCGAAGGAAAGTAACAGCCCTAGTATCCAGAGATCTTAGAGGATAAATGATTCGGTTATTCCTTCAGATGATGATGATTTATGTCTACGGCAATACAAAGCTACAACGAAACCAGATAGAGATGGCAGATTCATTGTTAACTTGCCGTTTAAAGAAGATAACGCCCTCGGAGATTCTCGAAAGCAAGCAATGGCGAGATTCCTGAATTTAGAGATAAAGTTACAAGCAAATAATGCATTAAAAACGGAATATGTTTAATTCATGGGGAGTACCAACACCTCGGTCATATGGAAGAAGTCAACGACAATCTGCGTGGAAAATATTATCATCCTCATCAAGCGGTGGTTCGTGGGAGCAGTATTACGACTAAGGTTAGAGTTGTTTTTGATGCTTCGGCGAAAACATCAAATGGCAAAAGCCTCAACGATGTGTTACATGTGGGACCAAGGCTACAGAAAGATATATTTGATATCATAGTTAAGTGGCGAGTTTGCAAAAATATAATGATGGCAGACGTAGAGAAAATGTACCGTCAGGTAAAAGTAGCGAAAGAAGACCAGAGTTACCAATACATACTTTGGAGAGAGAATAAGGCGGAACCGATAAAGCAGTATGAACTAACAACTGTCACCTATGGAACAACTTCAGCACCATTCCTTGCCATTAGAACATTGCACGAGATAGCAAATCAATGCGACGATGCAGACATAGCTAAAATCATCAAGGAAGATTTTTATACGGACGATCTGATGACTGGAGCAGATACCATCGAAGAGTGCAGGCGAATTCGTGGTAAAATACCACATCAATTGGATAAATTTGGATTCCATTTGAGAAAATGGAGTTCTAATATCGAAGACATTATCGCTGACATTCCTAATACCAGTGAAAATAAAGTTCTGCAGATTCAAAAGGACGAGACGATAAAAACTCTGGGTTTACAATGGAGTCCAAAAACCGACGAGTTTATGTTTAGCATAGCTACTACCGAAGGAAGAACAGTGACGAAACGGCAAGCGTTATCATATCTTGCTCGAATATTTGATCCATTGGGCCAGTTGGCACCTATAACAATCGTTTCCAAGTTGTTTATACAAAACTTGTGGAAAATTAAAACAGAGTGGGATGACAAGTTAGACGACGTATTGACGAAGGAATGGAATAACTTCATACAACATTTGCCAGCAATAAAAACGATTAGAATTTCTCGATGGATGTTCCTGACGAAGAATGCAACGTTCCAGCTACACGGATTTGCAGACGCATCGGAGAAAGCATATGCAGCGGTGGTTTATGTGAAGGCAGGTTCCTCGGTAGAAATTGTAGCAGCAAAAAGTAAAGTTAATCCTGTAAAAAATAAAAAGACGCTGCCAAAATTAGAACTGTGTGCTGCTCAGTTGTTGGCGAGACTGCCAAATTTACGCTTGAAGCGATTGGATGATAACATTGGGCTTTATTAGAAATAAAAGTAGTAAGGATAAATTCGTGAGAACAAGGACAACGGAAATTGGCGCTTTGATTCCCACAGCTAAATGGAATCATGTCAATACAAAGGAGGACCCAGCTGACATCGCATCAAGAGGAATTTCACCATCTAAGCTAGAACAAAATATTTGATGGTGGAAAGGTCCGGCATGGTTGGTGCAAGATGAATATGATTGGCCAAAAGAAGCAGTTGCAGAAAATAGTGTATTAGTAGCGACTACAACACTGACAGAGCAGCAAAATATACTACTTCAGTTGCAAGAAAAGTGATCATCATTAAGAAAATTGGTAAGAGTTGCAGCTAATATTCTGAGGTTTAAAGGAGTATTGAAAGGAGAAAAGTTTCCGGCATATTTAACGGCAGACGAACTGCGAGCAGCCGAAACAATGTTAATAAAAATCAGCAACTTGCAGAGTTTTCAAGCGAAATATGGTTATTGAAGAACAACAAACTTGTGGATCAAAGAAGTAGAATAGCGAATTTGAATCCACTGCTTGATAGCAAAGGGATTTTAAGAGTTGGAGGTCGACTGGAAAATTCTCATATTCCTTACTATCTATAACATCCTATAATTCTTGGCAAATCCAGGTTGACGACTTTAATAATTCAAGACATTCACGTCAACACGTTACATGGCGGAAATCGTCTGATGGAGAGCTCGATTAGAAGAAAGTACTGGATTATTGGACTAAAACACATGATTATGCAACGCGTGCGTGCATGCGTAAAATGCATTCGATACAGGAATGATACGTCTAAGCAAATCATGGGGAATTTACCTGAGAGCCGTACAGCTATTAATCACCCATTTACACATACTGGCGTCGATTATGCTGGTCCTATTCAAATAAGATGTTCTAAAGGAAGGGGACATAAGTCATATAAAGGATATATAGCTGTATTTGTATGCATGTCAACTAAAGCTATTCATTTAGAAGCAGTAAGTGATCTAACGACGGATTCATTCTTAGCAGCATTGCGACGGTTTTTCGCAAGAAGAGGCAAAAGTCAACGAATATATTCAGATAATGGAACAAACTTCGTGGGAGCAGCGAGAAAGTTGGATGCCGATTTTAAGCAAGCAATTAAAAATAATTCGGAAGTGATTGCTGTTTTGGAAGCAGATAAAGTTCAATGGCATTTTATTCCCCCGGCAGGTCCTCACTTTGGAGGGATTTGGGAGGCTAGCGTCAAGTCGATGAAGCACCATCTAAAAAGGGTGATTGGAGAAACTAAACTAACATACGAGGAACTGAGTACTCTTTTAGCTCAGATTGAAGCGGTTATCAATTCAAGGCCACTTCACGCGATTGGCAATAATACAGACGAAGTTGACACGTTAACACCAGGACATTTTCTGATTGGCCAGCCGATTATTGGAACAACAGAAGCGGTAGATGACCGTTCAATTGGATCTTTGGATCGTTGGAAATTAATACAAAAAATTAAGAAAGACTTTTGGAAAAGATGGAAGGAGGAATATCTTTCAACTTTGCAACAGCGGTATAAATGGCAGAAACCGCAGCTAAATCTGGCTGAAGGCCAAATTGTCATTATCAAAAATGAAGATACGCATCCGGCAAGATGGCCCCTTGGTCGAATTATAGCAACTCATCCAGGATCTGACGGGAGGGTGCGAGTAGTCACAATGAAGATACAGGATGGAATCTTAAAACGCCCAATTCATAAAGTTTGCCCATTGGAAACAAAAGAAGAAGATACGAAAACTCCAGTGGAACGTAGCAAAAGCTATTTTACTATGCTCAGTTATGCCAAAGAGCTGAAAAAGTTAAAACTGATAAATATAATATGGCTTCTGATGCTTCTGCTAGCAAGAAAGGGAGTTTGTGCACAACCTTTAGGTGAACAGGATGCTTCTGGTGGATCGGTTCTAGAGTTGAAAAATAGTACAGCGATATATTTGGATCATATCGGGATAATGGAGGTCGTAGCTTCATCTTGGAATTTGATGATTTATTACGACATGCACGCATTCTTCAAAGTAGTGGATCATGCTGACACGTTTTCAAAGAAAATTAGAAAAGGTTGTGACAAATTGCAAGCGTTTGAAGAGCAATGCAACACAGTCACCGACAATATTGAAGGAGAAAGAGAGCGCCATTTGAATTTGTTGGATCTATGTCCCATATTCTGTTCGGAATGATGGATGCGGATTACCGTGAATATATGGAAAGCAATATGAAGAACCTGTTAGACAACCAACATGATCTGCAGCATTTGATAAAGAGCCAAACTTCCGATGTCGATTCAACAGTTAATATTCTTAAACGCACTACGGACGAAGTAAATCTGCATCTTAAGGAGTTACAGATGAGAGTAGACAATATCACTTCAACCATGGAAGAGAACTACTACGTATACCAAGAATCTGTTAAGTTCTTTATGATGACGAAACCGCTGAGCAACATAGTCGAAGAGAGCGAAACAATTCAGTCAGAAGTTATCGAACTTTTAATTGACGTCAATCACGGAAAACTAAACCCAGACTTGATCACACCTCCGCAGCTGAAATCGGAGATCCAAAAAATAAGAGAACATCTTCCAGAAAAACTGAAATTACCTGGAAGACAATCGAACGAGCTTCAAGCTATCTATAAATTTGTTGACAGCAAGAGGGGCGCTAATAGGAGATAAATTGGTAATCAGAGTTACGATACCGCTGCTTAACAGTTATTCGTCGCAACTATACAAAATTATTCCAATGCCGATTGAGAGAGCTGGTGAGAGATTGATCTCTGCTATACGATCTGAATTCATAATCTACAATTTTGAAATAGACTCATATCATTTAATGTCGGAAGCCACTATCAATCAGTGTAACAAATTTTCGGACCAACATCTCGTCTGCGAAAACAGCTGGGCATGGATTGAGGCTAACGACAATTCCTGCGAAATATCACCTTTAAAGCCGCTTAACGCATATGACTGCACATTTATAGAAATTAAAACATCTCCATTCTGGAAAGAGCTCCACAGCAAAAACAAATGGCTGTTTAAGAACTTTAAAAGAACTGCAGCACAAATACAGTGTAGTTCTGCCCATCAGAAAATCATCGAATTACCGAATCAAGGAATTTTAACTCTGGAAGCAGGATGTACCGTGCGCATTCCAGGAGCCACGCTAATCGCACCCCATAATGTCTTTTCGAGTATTAACAACACATTTTCCATATCTTTAACGAAGGAAATTGAAATCTTATTCGAGCATTCCATGAAACCTCTAGGATCGGTTGTCATCAATCACACCAAGGAAATTGATCAACCCAAGTAGCAAATTTCCGAACTGCATGCGGATAATCTACATCTCAAAGGTCTAAACTTCCATCACCTCAGCGGGCATACTTCTTTGATTCTGGTATTTTTGCTTATTATTATATTAGCTATAGTTATCGTAAGAAAAATTATTGTCAAGAGATCGATTCCATCTATCGTCTTTTCTGGCCCCCCGGCAGAATGTCCAAATATGACACTTGTACATGTGGTAATTTACATTTATAATACTATCTATAATTATCGCTAGTAATAAAAAATGTCAAACAGAAGATGTGTCTCACACATCATAATCTATGTTTAGTAACACTCAGTTTGAGTTGAGGCTGTGTGGCCATTTACAATTCTAATGTATTATATTATTAAGAAAAGTACACACACAAGTAATGAATAGTTTATAGCCTGTGCGGGGATCGCTTATCGTGCCTCTGCTGATAATATTCTAATTCTGTCTAGTTTTAAAATAAAATCAGTACCTTACAAATACTCAAACGACGCGAACATCAGTTCGTGCACAAGTCGAACACAAATATACGAAAATTCCATCCCAATTTTCAACTTTAATTTTATATAATTATAAAGTGGATATACAATTATTTATATCCCGCTGTAATTTCTTTATAGAGGACCCCGACTCCGAGGTCAGTGCCGAAAAAAATCCTCAATTGACTATTCACTAGAATCCTTTTATTTTCATAGGTTAGGTTATCCCATGCCTGCACAAATCCATCATTTGTGAGAGGGGACTTCTTAACTATATCTTTGGCTTCACCTCTAGTCTTCTGATTAAGGTGATATAGTTTCTCAACAGAAGTTAGCCCAGAATTTTTAATATAATATCCATAAAAAATTTCAGTATCACACGGAGGCAACCTCATGTTTCTTGTAGACGACCGATTTTCAAGTCTATTTGGTAACATAGTAGAATTGGAAGGGGGCGTTAAATGATGAATTGTCCAATTGTGAGCAAATTCACCAATCATTCAAAGCCGGAATTCATCGATTTTGAGCGCTCAACATCGGAATCCACGAATTGGCTATTTACATTTTCAGATCATCGCATCCAAATATGGATCAAAAGCTGTAAGTTATCTTTGATTTGTATTATTCAGGTAGAAGCGGACACGGGGGGAGGGAAAAAATACTCTTCAAGTTAACTTGAAACTTGAAGGTACACACCATTTTACATGAAGAAAGTTCATTAAAAATTTTAATTGGTTTTTTCTAAAACCAACACGATAAAGTTTATGTTGTTTTTTGTTTACTTTTCCATTTAAATTTTAATTGTAAATTTTATCCCAACGATTAATATGTACATATTGGTCAATTTCAATAATTTATGAATATATTCTTGTGAATGAAATCTGATTGATTGATTTTGGAGAATTCGCCATCTAATCTCCTTCCCAAACTGATTCCAACAAGCGACAACAGCACTGTTACAACTGATTTCAAGCTTCCAAACTCATTTATGTAATGGTAAAATTTTGTAAAACTTATTTTAAATTATTTCAATTTTTTTTGACAATGAAATACATTGCTAGGTATTTCTTCCTAAAAATTATAGAAAAACTTATTGCCCGTTACGTTTTGTCGGAATATCAAGCACATCAGTAAAAAGAGATTTATAAGTTTCGTTTTTCCATTTTTTATATTATTTATAAAGTTTTTACTTATAGTTTTAGTATATTTTGTTACAACTTAAGACTTTTCACAGTAATTCAAAAAAACTTCAATGTCTTAGTAATGCATTACTTTTTACAATTGATTCATTTCTTAACTTTGGAGATATTGATACTCGTGGGAACATATTAATATATTTTATATTTATTTTTAAAACCATTTTCATGTTGTAAAGAAAACTTTAGATGCAAATAGCACATAAAATGAATTAATTGCGATATTTCATTCGAATTTTTAAAATACAAAATATAATACATTTATTAAAAATTCGTTTTATAAAGTTTTTTTATCCACCACTTCAAATATACTTAAATTCTAATAATATATTTGACATGAAAATAAGTAACTATTATAAGCAGATCAAGAAAAGTTGAACGAATTACTATATTTTCAAGGCCCAGCTAAATTTATGAAGATTTAATTTACTTGATCAGAGTTTGCATTATTCTCATGAACATCTTGTTGCTGCTTTAAATATATATCAAGACGAGTTAATAAAAATTGTTTGTCGTGGCCTTCAAGAATAAGCTGATTTTTTAATACATCAACCATTTTTTTGTTTGCATCGGATACTGCATAAAAATAGTATAAAAGTAGGGTAAAAAGAACAAAACATGGTATAGCAAATCCAGCTGTACCAAAGAAAAAAATAAAATTCTTGAAAGGTGTTGGCATTTTATTAAATGCTAATACGGGAGCATCCCACACAGAGTTCAGGCCCTTGAAAGGACCACAAGCCAATGAAGGAACAATTTCAGCAATTGCATAAGTTACAGGCACTACAGCTACAATATACGACAACAATAAAATAAGCATAAACAGTGAATTCGATCTTGATGCTCCATACAATATTTTAGATGGCTTCGAATTTACTAAACATTGAAATTTTTTAATATAAAACATACAAAAGGTGATACATGCTACCAAAGCGGGCAAGATCGGCGTATAAAAGCTACCGATCCAACAAATTGTTTGAGAATATACAATATCCAGCACATGCTTCGGCAATTCAAATTCTTGTTCTCCAAGAAACTTTACAAGATTGTGGTTAATATTTCGAGCGAAAAATGCTCGTGGAAAGTTAATGCAAAATGTTACCAATAAATGGCACACAAAATCGGTAATGACCAGTTTATAAAATTGTTGCCCTACGAATGTTTCCCAACAATTATATAAGCTTTGGTTAGAATTCTGCGATCGTGGAATTACAATGTAATAGAAACGACTTAAAAGGATTACAAGCGATGCCAGACGTAAGAATATTGTTCTTAAAAGACTAATTTTTATTACAAATAAGGGCGAGTATTTTTCAAACTGACACAAATAATTGAAAACAGTGGGTAGAAATAAATTTAGACCAACTATAGCAATGTAAGGAACAAAATCAATAAAAAAATCTAAAATTTGCGTGGACTCTTGAACGTGATTAAATTTCAAGTTTTTGATATCGTTAAGTAAACGAATTTCTTCGTTCGTCTTAGTATGATTCACATTCCAAATGGTATTATGTTGTACTGGAACGTAAGGATGAGAAATATCTTTATGTCTTAAACTCATATTGACTAAAAAGTATATTAAATACGCGGAAAGCATTAAGATGGTCAGCACTATAATGTTTATGACGATTCTTGTTAAACTTAACTTATACATATAGTTCTTTGATCGATTATTTCGTTCCAGCTCAATGCGTTTTAAATGGAGTAAATATTTTATTTCATTGTATACAGCTTTATGTTTAATATATCCAGATTTTTCGTTGTGTATACAAAAATCCCAACCACCAAAAACAATGTTGCAATATTGATAAAATTGCCATTTACCATTGATCAGTCTGTCCTTAAATTCACGTGCCGATGCTCTCACAATTGCAATTAAAGCTATTAAAAAATACGTTACAGTAATGAATACATACGCTAATGGTAGATCGTAATACAAATTCGGCTCGAAGTCGGATGAATTTGTATAATTCCTAGAGTAGTTTGCACTTATTTTACTCGAATATGATCCATAAAACATGATTGAATTCCTCAAGACTCCAGAGCCTTGAACTACGTCTAAAATGTTAAATGCATTGTCTGTATCTGAACTAGAGATAGGAAAACACTTTGAAGAATTGCAATTTTCTGTGTAGTTCTTGTGTATAAATACATTTGGTATGATTACAAAAATTAATATCAAAAGGAACGTCATACAGTTAAGAAAAAAAAGCCAACGTAAAAATAGAAAATATGCAACAACTCCCGTTCCAAAATGACCTTCTATTTGTTTTAATGATGAATGCCATAATTCTAGTTTTGTAATTAACTCAGTCCATTTCAAACCTATTTGCTGCCAAGCCTTACGATTTTTCCATTTAAATTGATTGAAACCTTGAAGTCGAAGTTTTGTAGCGCTCTGAAAAAATAAAGTAAAAAGAAAATTTTTAGTCAAATACGCATGTGACATTAGACCAGTCCACAACGCTAATTTTTCGATTTTCCTTCGTCCCAACCCCTGAAATGTGGTATTGGACCAAAAATGATATTTCCAAAGTTTCATCCCAATCGGATAACCTTGTGGTATTGTACCAAAAAATGATATTCCCAAAGTTTCATCCCAATCGGGTAACTAGTTCAATATTGAAAAATGAGTAGGGCCCCATAAAAAAAATAAATTCATTAAAAATGCTTTTTTAAATAAGAAAAATACGAGAAAAAATCATAATTATTTATTTTGGGGGGTCGCCTGCCCCCGTACCAATAAACCAAAATTTAACTTCGGTTAAAGTTAAATTAAATGGTAACATTTAAACTATATACAAGTGAATGCCTGCACTCAAGGACCCTTTTTCCCGATTTTAGCCTTCTATATGCAAAGTTGCCTTAAAATAATTGCTAAAATTTTTTATCAAAAGCGAAGTTTTGAAACAATTTATTAATATTCATATAAAGGCATAACAATTTTATTAGAATATTAAATAATAATAATGAAAGGAATGAAGTGTGGGTTAAGAACAAATATAATATAATATCAATATATGACTAGAATATTTCTATACACTAGCAACTATTTTTGTTAAAATATGAACAACTAGCTGTTATACCCTTCGTTGCACGGGTTGTATAAAATTAAAATAAATAAATATATATATTAATTTGGGACAACTTCAATGGACGCTGTATTTGATGCAGAATTCCCCCCGTGAAGCTTTTAACCTAAAATTGGTGGCAGCTGTAGTCCCGCCCGGCATGATATTTTTTTTAATTTGATTGGTAAAAATATATTGATGAAACAAAAACAGCTAAAACAAGTGAGTAAGTTTCAGTCGGCAAGCCGAAAATTTTTGATTTGATCCGATGCCTGCAATTCTTAAATATTTATTTCATATTTGAATTAAAACGTCTTGTTCATAAAAATTTTAAATCATAATTTTCCAACTTGAAAATAAGGTTATCTTAATATATAAAAACATTGGTGCGTATGTATGAGTGAACATCACGGCTAAATCACTGAACGTATCAGAACCATATAAACACCATACGTTTATTTGTGAGCTCCGGAAGGTTTATGTATATGATGAAAAACACAGAAGTTATTACTGTAAACATCGCGCAGACAACATTTTTCGACATTTTTTTTACCGGTTTTTTTTTTATTTTAGAATTTTTTTTTATTTTGCACTACTTTTTTTTTACAATTATTAAAAATACATCCAATTTTGCGTTCAACGAGCCTTAATCAAATCCGTTCAAAATTGACTGAAGTATTTAATTTTTCGCTGGAGCATTTTTTTTGATTTGGGTACAGAATTTAAAAAATTTTCTTTTTTTGTACACTTTATCGCAGGTTCATCTTTTAAGATGCTAAAAAAGAGACGTAAAAGGTATAGAAAAGTTGTTAGCTTAAAAATTCAAAGTTTATAAAAAAAGTCGAAAATCGAAAAAAATCTTTTTTTTAATTTCTAACATTTTGTACTTAAATCAGCAAAAATGCTCCAGCGAAAAATTAAATACTGCAGTCAATTTTGAACGGATTTGAACAAGTTTTGGTTTGTTGAATGCGGAATTGGATGTGTTTTTAGTTTTTATAAAATTAGTATTATGCTATATAAAAAAAATTCTTAAACCGTTAAAACTAGAGAGTGGACTATATTCGGCTATGCCGAAGCTGAAATACCCCCACACAGTAGGAAGAAGTACCTCGAACATTAAATGATGTGGTCTCAAGACCCCATTTTGATCCACCTATAAATAGTTATAGGATCAAAATGGGGTCTCCATTTTGACCCTTATATATGTGGTTTCGGAACCTCGGACCATGTCAAAAATACGTTTCTAAACATTTCTAATCGAACGCAGCAATAAAAAAGACTTGAAAAATGTTGACCTTTTTTTCGGTAGGGAGCCACGTCCAGTTTTTGTCCGATTTAGCTGATTCTCGAACTTGATCTCAGTATTCACGAGAAAAACATGTACTCAAAGTTTCAAATCGATATCTCCAAAACTGCGACCGCTATCGTGCGGACGGACAGACGGACGGACAGACAGACGGACATGGCTAAATTGACTCCGGCGGTGATGCTGATCAAGAATATATATACTTTTGCATACCGGACACGCCCCCTTAAGGGCGTTACAAACGTTGTGTCAAAGTTAGTATAGCCTGCCACAATGAGTGTGGGGGTATAAAAAATGTCGAAAAATGGTGTCTGCGCGATGTTTACAGTAATAACTTCTATGTTTTTCATCATATAAATGAAAGTTATACACCGTCTGTTTATATTCTTTTCAACATCTATTCTACGCTTCTAAAGTTATCATTAAAAATAGGGCAACACCGACAAAAATGGGTTTTTCTCTTCTAACTTCGGATTTTGGGGGTGTAATCAAAATTCCTGGTACAGTCGAACCCGCTTAAGTGAAACACGAATTTGTCAGACATTTTGTTTTAGTTATGCGAGTTTTTCACTTAAGCGATTTCGGATAACTGAAAAATATTTCACTTAAGCAAATTTTGCATAACAGAAAAATATTTCACTAAAACGAAGTTCGGTTTAAGCCATAATTATCAGTTTTTACCCAAATTGTTTTCTTTCATAAACTATATTTTGTATCAAAAAAAAAAAAATTTCAATTAAAATAAAATATTTAGGACGTGTTTCATTTATGCGGAGTTAAATTGGTATAAATTATTGATTTGGGAATGCAATTTGGTTTCAGTTAACCGGGTTTTTCTGTTAAGCGGGTTTCAGTAAAGCGATATAATTTGTATGAAAAAGGGAAAAAAATCATGGGGATTCCATTTTTGTTTCACTTAAACGGGCTGGGGGTATAAAAAATGTCGAAAAATGGTGTCTGCGCGATGTTTACAGTAATAACTTCTGTGTTTTTCATCATATAAATGAAAGTTATACACCGATTGAAGCGTCTGTTTATATACTTTTCAACATCTATTCTACGCTTCTAAAGTTATCATTAAACATAGGGCAACACCTACAAAAATTGGTTTTTCTCTTCTAACTTCGGATTTTGGGGGTGTAATCAAAATTCCTGGTATGCAGTTGTAATTTTTTTGGACAGGCCTACAACGTGTATTAGGTGGCGCCCCAAGTTCTGGGCGACTGTAACGCAGTGAAATTAAACTTTAAAAAAAAGTATAAAAAACAAGTTTTTTAAAATATAACCCTTAAACCTAATAAATTGCGGAAAGAAATTCCACTTCAGAATTTGCAATGACATTAGGATCAAACCAGCAAAAAATTTGAAATCGATATTGCAAAAATTATTTTAAAAGACATTTTTTTTCTGCTTTTAGTTGGTTTAAGGGTTATATTATATAGACTTAACGTAATTTCAAACGAGTAGACGATTTTTTTGTACGCTCCGCATTTTAAAAATCTATACACCTACTACGAATTTAAAGTAAATCGTAAGTTAACAAAGCAAATAAAGTTTTCAATTTCAACTCGATACAAACATTTATCAGCAGTGAATTGTAATTTTTGAGAGTTCTTGGCGGTGGCTCTAACGAGTAATCTTCGATTGGGCCTCTCATTGTTTTCCAGTTTGCTGTTGTTTTTAAATGTGTAAGTGAGAGAACACATATAGTTTGACTATACACATATGTATAAGTGTGAGTCTGAATATATAGTGGAGACCCAGAAAGCGATAACGATCGATATTTATTTTCTATGAGATAGTATTAGTACTTATTTTGAAATAAGAATACTAATATTATAAGTAGGAAAAAAAATAAATAGCCAATAAACAAGAGTAAATAAAGTTATCAACTTCAACTCGGTACTAACATGAACTGTAATTTTTGAGAGTTCCTGGCGGTGGCTCTAACGAGTAATCTTCGATTGGGTCTCTCATTGTTTTCCAGTTTGCTGTTGTTTTTAAATGTTTGGTGAGTGGGAGAACACATTGTTTCCAGTCTGCTGTTGTTTTTGAATGTTTGGTGAGAGAGAGAACACATATAGTTTGACTATACACATATGTATGAGTGCGTGTCAGAATATATAGTGGTGACTAAGGCATTCAATCCCGGGATCCCGAGTCCCGAAATCCCGGGATCCCGGAAGATTTCTCAATCCCGGAAACCCGGGATTTTCAGTCCGGAATTCCGGGATTCAAAAATGCATTTTTTATGCATTGTTTAAGATATTTTTGACGTTTTTCCACAAAAATATTTCGTAGATTTACTTTCACTCTAATTGGTAAATTAAAAAAACCCACTTTTGTAGATTTAGTGCTACAAACACACAAAAATTTACAAGATTTTTGTCAATAACGGTTAACAAACAATTTTAATCGATCTGAATAAAATTTTTTCAATTTAAACAATTTTTTTTTTTTCAAAAGAGATATATGTTAAAATTATTTTGTTG